>CM057346.1:129943635-131143635 GCA_030015575.1 Agapanthus africanus
ATCATTTGATGAACATATTATGATAATATAAATTATACAAAATAAAGTAATCAGGAATACCATGAACCACGGTGAGATGATTACCACCTTCTTTGCAATGTCGGTTTTTAAATAATATAGCCGCATGCTCAGTCTTGTTACGAAGGCATCCATAAGACTATCAGTAACAGTGTAACTTCGTAACAAGTAAAATATATCCAGCCGGGATAAATCACAATATACCAATCGGTGACCCCATATCTTCGTTTCATTCATATTCAACTTTATGAAATCCTCCAGCACGATCCTCATTACAGAGGTCATTTTCTCCAAACCAATGATTTCGATGTCCACCTTGAATCCGCTGCAATATTTATGAACCAATGTTGGCATAACTGTATGTAAGTCGATGTCGCACACTCCACAGGGTTTGTAAAGCGGCGGAAATTTCAAAAATCGATTTTTAAGCATGCAACATCGACTATCTACCCAAGATTTAACATAAGCCCTAGATAGCAAAAACTTGATAGATACTAATCTACTCGACAAGTGATTATACATATGTGATCGATTCCTTCGGGTCTTCTTAGTCATCTTCCTTAGCTCCTCACTGTCCTGGATCGAGCTTGGTCGTCAGTCTCCTCGCGTCAAAGACGATCCACCCGAGAGTATGTGGTTCAACCTTCAACCTCAAAAAGGAGGTGACTAAAAGACCTAGTTTGCTAATCTAGGTAGTTTAGAATATGTAGAGTGTGTTAATTGTATTTGTTTATCTCAATAACCTAATGATTCTCAACTCATAAGAAGGGTTAGGATTTGAGGAAGAAGCAGAACTCAAGAGAGGAGAGAGAATAACTAAGTGAGAATGAGTGGAGAAATGGCTATGAAAAAACTATCAAGCATTTTCCTTTTACAATAAAAAAATACTAGCCATGCTTGAATAGTATTTATAAATGAATAAACAAAACTAATAGCAATGCCTCTCACCATGCTTAAAAACACCTCACCCCTCCACCTCATTATCTATTTCTAATAAATATAATAACACAAAATGAAGTGTTCTCTTCTAGAAGCATTCTTATATAAATACAAGAATACATAAACCGTAAATACATACCCGTATTTGTACTACAAAAAATACGAATACCAAGAGATAAAATAATCCAATAATATAATACTAGATCATTATTAAATCAATCTTGATACAATAATGCCGCTTAATCCTAAGCCCGCTAGTATTAACCGTCCGAACATAAATTCATGTAGCTACTACACATATATGATCGGAACCCTGCACGTATAACCATTCAGCCTCTACATCGTTTCACTTGAACCAGGGAAACCCTCTATGTAGGACTCTAAAGACTCGACAGTACGCTGGTAGTGGGTTTAACCACAAGCATGTCAGTGGCACTTGCTGTACGTAACGGCTACCCAGGTACCTGTCGAAAAGAATGTCGACGAGCAAACTCATTCCAACCCATACTAAGCCTGTCCGTGACTATCTCCGTACAGTCCGGTCTATTTTTCTTAGAGTATCGCATGCCGGGTCTAGAGGGTAGAAAACGTCAGACCCCTAATAACCTGACAAGTCGTGCCGATGTACTTCAAGACCATCTGATAATCTACTGATCTAACTATCAATAATTCACAACAACCCTGGCCAATGACTTATGTTGTTGGCCAATCGAACACAGCGCGACATCAACTCCCTATACAGGGAGAGACAAGTCCCTAACAATAACTAACTGCCTCCATGTGGCTCGGGACTATACCCAACTAAAACCTGTTTCCACGAATCAGTAGAGCCGTTGTACGGTAGTAATCAAAGCACAGTGGGAACTCACATGAGACAAATGACGATCTCAAGTTGACAAACTATCTGCACTCATGTCACCAAAGAACTACTATCTGATGATAGGTATAATACCATCTAGCCAGTTCTTGACAATTCCGTCCAGTATACTCATACCCAGTGAGCACCTGTATACAATCTTAGATGAAAACACATCAATGGCTGTGAGGCCAACCACCGCCCCTCGTCAGAGTCTAAAAACATAAACACTAGTCTACTCTGGAATATCGATGCCCGGTCTCGATACTCCCACGACTAGGGACATTTAAGGATATGCTTATCGACTACCCAGTTTCCACAAGTCTGATTGCCATCACTACGCTGGTAGTCAAGTAAGGATCCTACGGGCTTTATCAACATGTATAAGCGATATGAAATTGTCAGTGTATATGCCCTAGGGGCCATTATTGTATCATACTAGTTTGTATATTACTTAATGGAAGCTTGGAATATTCACAGTTATATTAACAGTCTCGATCAACATAGTAGTATGCTACTTGGTTTAGGTCTATCTTAATATGTGTATATGTTACATATCGCGAATACATATTGATAGAGACCTTAGGATCTTGCTTGACTACCAGCGTTGTGATGGCAGTCACACTAGTGGGGGTTGGGTAGTCTACAAGCACATCCTTTTTCAGGTCCCTAGTCGTAGGATTATCGAGACAGGGTATCGATACTCTGGAGTAGACTAGTGTGTACGCTTCTCATCCCGGCAGGGGAAATGGTCTGTCCCACAGCCATTAGTACGTTGTACTGGAGATAGTATAAAGGTGCTCGTTGGGTTACGGGTACACCGGACAGGACTCACAGGGAACTGTTGGTTGGTATTATACCCGTCGTCAGTTAACAGTTCCCAGGTGATATGAGTGCAGCATAGTCTGCAGACTTGACACTGCTGCTTCGTGTCGAGTGTGTTCCTACTGTTCTTCGATTGCTATCCTACCACGGCTCAAAGGAGTCGTGCAAACAGGTAGCAGTTGAGTGCAGTCCCGAAGCACTTGGAGGCAGTGGCGGTTAGATAGGATTCGTCTCTCCCGGTATTGGGAGTTGATATCGCGCTGTGTTTGGAGAGCCATTACGCAAAGTCCCTGGACAGGGCAAACGAGGTTTACTGGTAGGATTTCCAGTAGCTTCTCATGGTGTAATGGGCTTCACTCCGACATGACTTATACCGCTTTTAGGGGACTGGCGCGTGCTGCCCCTCTAGGCCCGATATGCGATAATCCTAGACGAACAGACCGGACTGTACGGAGATTGTCACATCAAGCTCAGCAGGAGTTCGGATGGGTTTCCTCATCGGCCTTCTTATCGATATCTACCTGGGGACCGTTACGTACAGCTAGTACCGCTTGCGGCCTGTGATTAAACCCACTGCCAGCGTAGTGTCGAGTCTTTAGAGTCCCACACAGAGAGTTTCCCTACTTCAGGTGAAACGATATAGAGGTCGTATGGTTTTACGACAGGGTTCGGACACATACGTGCATTTATGCATGTACGATGTTCGGACAGTTTTTACTAGCGGGCTTTAGTTTAAGCCAGGTTCTAGTATTGGATTATTGGATTTATACCGTCTCAGTTTTTCCGTGTTTTACGGATTGGAGGGGCATTCTCGTAATTACTCGAGAAGCTTCTAGAAGAAAGGTGACTCATTATGTTTTAATTCATTTATGAATTAAGCTTAATGAGGTGGAGGAGATGATGTGTAATTTGCATTAATTACATCATGAATCATGAGGTGATTCACCTCAAAGTAATTAATGAAGCATGGTTGATATTTTGAGATATTAGTTCTAGATATTTTAATGATTCATTATTTATCCAAATGACTTAAGATATTTATTCATTCTCACTTACACATTCTCTCTCCTCAAGCTCTCTCTCTTCAACCCTAACCCTAATCTTCCCATGTGCTGAGATCCCAAGGGTTAGAAAGACTAATTAATTCTTAATCCATCTCTATATACTCTAGGTTATTTTGATTGGCACTCATAGCCACCTAGTTACCTCAAGTGAGAGGTTAAAGCTTGAAGAAGGAGCTCTCGGGTGGGTCTTCTATCACATCGAGGAGGCCGACGAGGAGGTGATCTACAAGAACAAGAAGGACTTGAATCTTTAGGTATAATCATCTATCCTAGTAGCTAATCACTTCTAGTTAGTTGTTAGTTAGGGTTTAGCAAAGATCCGTAAAGTTAGTCGATGTTAACTTAAACAAAATGATTGTTTTACCTATTACGCCTCCCCGCATCATGAGGGGTGTCTAACGTTAACTTACAGTGTTATAAGAGCCTAGCTAAACCATAACTAACATGTTAGCAAAGTCGTTAGAAATTTGATCGCAAAACGAACCGGAAAAAACATCATTTTCACTATGTTTCTGCCGATTTTAAAACGGGGTCTAAAAATTTTTCAGGGACCCTTAAAAATACAAGCAGGGAATTTTAAGAATTGTGAAGAAATTTGGGGCTGTGACTCGACTATAGCGCCGCAGAACCGCCGCCGATCCAAGCGATCCGCTGCGGATCCGCGGCCGAGTTGACTCCGAGTCAACCTAAATTTGCTCAGTTATTCTTCTGTGTTGATGTTGTGTTTTCTGGGATGTTTTGTTTCTGCTCAGATTTTATGTGCACAGAGAATTTTTAGGAGTAGATTCATTTGTGTTTGCTTGATCGAAATTCTAAGATGTTTGGCTAACTTGATTATATCTGTGTTTTGTTTAATATGTTCGTAAACCTCCCCTAACTGCTAGTATGTCGGTTAGCAGGGTGTTGCACATTTCTGTAATGGTTTTTACTGGTTTGTTAATGTGGACTTGTTGGATTGTCGTGAATGGATAGCCGGGGATGTGAGACGAGTGTTTCTTTCATTCAAATGTAAATTGTAATTTGTTGTAATATTCTTTTGCGGGGCACATCCGGGTTGAGGTTGTAGCCACCGTTGTATTATTTCATTTACTGTTTTCTACTCCTAGGATAGATCCAAGGTGGGGTGCACAAACTACCGGGTACTTTGATGTGTTTAGTGGCCTACTCATGTCGTTGAAGGAGACCGCTTCACTTTGGGTACTTGGCGGGTAGTTTGCCGTACCCGTAGGGGTCTAGGGTGGGATTTTGGCTATTCATCGTGACTGTGTAATCCGTCTTTCTTTGCAGGCTCAAAAGGAATGCGGATTCGTAGAAAATCCAATATGTTCATCTGTGATCTAGAATAGCTATTATTGCGTCTGACAAATATACAATATCTATATATGATATCTATTAGGCGTCACTTATGTTTTGCACCCGCGCTAGCCCAGCCCCCGCTCTGTCGTTAGTTAAGTAACCTAACGGGTGAATGACGGGGCCCAGTGGCGAATGCAGATGGCATAAGAGGACGTTGTATTTTCGTTGTTTTCTGCAATGATAGGTTAATTGATGGGACGCATTATATTAATGCAAAGAAAATAAACGAAATTTGAATCGTTGGAACAGTTTAAAAGAAACCACTCGGTTATTTTAAAACAGAAGATATTTTTTAAATTGAGGAGCTTAAACCACTCCTTTTAAAAGCTATCAGGTTCCTTTGATCATATCAAGTTCACTACGTTCACGGTTTCGCCAAAACCATTCGTAGCCCTCCGTCATTTCATTAGGGTATTCAGTAGTATTCAAGCTATGTATTTTGACCAACGCCAAGGCATAGTGTTTGGTAGCTGCTGGGTATTCATTTATTGCATAGATAGATGAGTTAATTTGGGACAATCGTATTATCATTTGGCCAACGTCAGGGGTGTGTACGAATGGGTTCAAATTAACAAGATAATGATGGGTAGAACTTGACATGTGACTTATGACATTTTGACCAACGCCAAGGTCATAAGAGCATGGGACAGAAATTGATATCGGGAATTTCTAAAGAAACTGAAATTTGCTAAGAGTTGCATACCATTTGGAGTGTGATAATTTTGGTAGGATTCCTTCAGCTTTATCACATGATGATATTTGGATCCCAATCCTACTGTGAGTATCCGCTACTCATCAGGAGATTCGTCACTTAACGATCAATGCTATAAACCAAGTAGGTGTCGAGAAATGTGTCAGCGGGGCTATGCCCCC
The DNA here is from genome assembly GCA_030015575.1 of Agapanthus africanus. Classification (NCBI taxonomy): domain Eukaryota; kingdom Viridiplantae; phylum Streptophyta; class Magnoliopsida; order Asparagales; family Amaryllidaceae; genus Agapanthus; species Agapanthus africanus. Next base: position 129,949,567 of record CM057346.1, read on the forward strand.
AGAGAAAAGAGGTTATTGAATTAAGGAACTTCACGAAAGCGTCGTAAAACCTCCCTCGAAGTACCGACACCGGCCAGGCTGAACGGTTAAGCAAGTATTATATGGTGAGAATAGTCCTGACTAGTTCTTCCTTTTTGGTTTGAGGAGGGATTCGAGAAACAATAGGAGCCATCTTGTTTAGATAAACTAAAAACCACTCTAAACTTTCAAGAGCATCATGCTAAAGTGTTCCCTCTCTCTCTCATTGCAGCGACCCAGAACATTCTAGGCCTTAAGTTACTATTAGATAAAAATATTTTGACAGGGCCAAACTATAAAGATTGGTTCCGGAATGTTAAGATGGCTATAACTTATGACAAATTGGGGTATGTCCTTACTACTAAGGCACCTGATGTCCCTGGTCCAGAATCCAGTGTCGCGGATAAGGAAATCCGCAAGACCTCGAAAATTGATTGCTCGAAGGCCAAATGCATCGTGATTGCCTCTATGAATAATGAACATCAGAGGAGGCATGAGAATATAGATCTTGAATCCATATTTCTCCACACAAAGAATTTGTATGGAGAGCAATCTCGTATAGCTAGATACGAGACCTCGAAGAACTTATTTCAGTCGAGGCTGGCCGTCGGGTCATCTGTAGGAGAACATGTCCTTAAGATGATTGGCTATATAGAAGAGCTCGCGGACCTCGGGATGACATTAGAGAACGAGCTATATACAGACTTGGTTCTTCAGTCCCTTCCTTCCACCTACGCCCAATTTATCTTGAATTTCAATATTCAAGGTAAGGAAGTTGAGCTTCCAGAACTCCTTAACATGTTGAGGAGTGCAGAGGGCACCTTGCAGAAAGCAAGGGAAACACCCACTATGTTTGTTAGTGGTGCTTCCTCTTTCAGGTCCAAGGTAAGGGCCAAAGGAAGGAAGAAGAAGGCCGCTACCAAACCGACAGGTGGTGTTGGTAAGGTGGAAGCCAAGGGAAAGGCAAAGGTTGCGGTGCCAGTAGTGGCAAAGGACGAGTGCTTCCACTGTCGTAGGAAAGGCCATTGGAAGAAAGATTGCAAAGCTTGGATTGCCAAGAACCAGGACCCGAGGCAAGTTGTGGCTTCGGCTTCAGGTGTGTTTGTAATTGAAAATTGTCTTTCAATCTACTCTACTTCCTGGGTATTGGATACCGGATCAGGATCTCATATATGCGATTCATTGCAGGCACTGAGAAACCGTATAGTGCCGAAGGTTGGTGATATGACCCTCCAGGTTGCTAACGGAGCTAGCATGGGTGCTGTGTCCGTAGGGGATTATCACGTTAGATTGAAGAGTGGAAATATTTTGGTTTTGCGTAACTGTTTTTGTGTACCTAGTTTATCATGTAATATCATATCAGTATCGTTATCAAAAGAAGATTATGATTTCACCTTTGTAAGCGATGTTGTTAACATCCACCTTAATCATGGTTTGATTGGGTCCGGTACACTAGATAACGGTATATACGTGTTAAACCAATTACAAATTTTCAATGTCCAGAACACACTAAAAAGAAAGTCTCCAGATATAAATAAGGCTTTCTTATGGCATTGTAGACTAGGTCACATCAATGAGACAAGGTTAACTAAGTTACATAGAGAAGGATATTTGGATCCGTTCGAATATCAATCTTATGCCACTTGTCATCCATGTCTCAAAGGAAAGATGACAATGACTCCATTCACTGGACATGGCGTAAGAGCGAGCGAGCTCTTAGGACTCATACACAGCGATGTATGTGGTCCAATGTCAACACATGCAAGAGGCGGTTTTTCATATTTCATTACTTTTACGGATGATTACTCTAGGTATGGATTCATTTTCTTAATGAAACATAAATCCGAGGCCTTTGAGAAATTCCAAGAATATAAGAATGAAGTAGAAAACCAAACCGGCAAAAGTATCAAGACACTGAGATCTGATCGAGATGGTGAATACTTAAGTGCCGAGTTCCTGGGTTACCTTAAAGAGAAAGGAATTCTCTCTCAGCTTACTCCTCCATATACTCCACAACATAACGGTGTATCGGAGAAACGGAACCGAACCTTATTGGATATGGTACGTTCCATGATGAGTAATGCTGAGTTACCGCGATCTTTCTGGGGTTATATGCTAGAATCAGCTGCATATCTTTTGAACAGGATTCCTACCAAGACTGTGCCTACCACACCATATCAGATGTGGAGTGGGAAGAAACCCTATTTTCAGTTTCTGAAGATATGGGGATGTCCAGCTTTTGTTAAAAAGCAGTATGCGGACAAACTCGAGGCACGATCAGTACAGTGTAAGTTTGTGGGATATCCAAAGAACTCCAGGGGGTATTTTTTCTATTACGCAGAGGAACAAAAGGTTTTTGTTTCTCGTAATGCCCATTTTCTAGAACCGCGGTTTTTAGAAAAGGACACAAGTGGGAGCGCAATAGAACTGGAAGAAATTCCAGAACCACAAACTGGTGCTGAAAGTTTGGTAGAACCAGTAGTTCCAGAAGAACAGGACATTCCCGCACCCCTCCGCAAGAGTAGTAGGCCGTGTTATCCGCCTGAGAGATACTACGGTTTTCTCATAGACGGGGATAGAGAGGATTGGGTCTTTGATAATGATGAACCTACTAGCTTCCAGCAATCCATCTAGAGTGGTGACTCAGTAAGATGGCTGGATGCAATGCGGACCGAGATGGAGTCCATGTACACCAACAAAGTATGGACTTTGCTCCAGATGGGGTAAAACCCATAGGATGCAAGTGGATCTTCAAGAAAAAGATTGATGTAGATGGACAGGTGGAAACCTATAAGGCTAGACTTGTTGCAAAGGGTTTTCGTCAAAGACCTGGTTTGGACTATGACGAAACTTTTTCTCCAGTGGCCATGCTCAAATCCATTCAGATCCTTCTTGCCATTGCCACCTTCCATGATTATGAGATCTGGCAGATGGATGTAAAGACGGCTTTTCTAAATGGTAATTTAGAAGAGTGCGTCTATATGGATCAGCCAGAAAGTTTCAATCAGAGTGGGAGCAGCGGGAAAGTGTGCAAGTTGCTTAAGTCCATTTATGGACTAAAGAAGGCGTCGCGGAGTTGGAACATCTGTTTTGATGAAACGGTCAAAGAATATGAATTTATCAAAAATCCAGATGAACCATGTATATATAGTAAAATTGTAGCACGGACTGTCGTATTCCTCGTCTTGTTCGTGGATGACATTCTATTGATAGGAAATGACATTCCTATGCTACAATCTGTCAAAGGATTCTTGTCACACAGGTTCTCCATGAAAGACCTGAGTGATGCCTCTTACATTCTGGGGATCCAGATCTCTCGTGATAGATCTAAGAGGATGTTGGGACTTTCGCAGTCTAGGTATATCAACACTATACTGAAAAAATTCAGTATGGAAGATTCTAAGCGCGGTAATTTACCGGCTTGTCACGGAATTACCATATCCAAAGAGATGTCTCCCAAGACTGATTTGGAAAGGGATCGCATGTCAGTTATACCCTATGCTTCTGCGGTAGGCTCTATAATGTATGCAATGTTGTGCACCAGACCAGATGTAGCTTACGCACTGAGCATGGTAAGCCGGTATCAGTCAGACCCAGGAGAGAAGCACTGGATAGCAGTAAAGAACATTCTCAAGTACCTGAGAAGGACTAAGGATATGTTCTTGGTATACGGCGGAAAAGACCTCCAGATCGAGGCTTTGGCCGACTCCAGCTTCCAGAGTGACAAGGATGACTCCAAGTCCATGTCAGGTTATGTCTTTACCCTTAATGGAGGGGCGGTGTGCTGGAAGAGTTCCAAGCAGGACACCATTGCTGAATCGACGATGGAAGCTGAGTATATCGCTGCTTACGATGCCGCAAAAGAAGCAGTCTGGATGAGTAAGTTCCTAACAGAACTTCAGGTGGTTCCTACCATTGTTGATCCAATACCTCTGTATTATGACAACAACGGGGTTATAGCTTTAGCAAAGGAACCCAGGTCCCATCAGAAGTCCAGACACATCTTAAGGCGGTATCACCTGATCAGGGAGATCATAGATCGCCACGAGATCGAGGTCCGGAGAGTTGCTACAGAGGAGAACACTGCAGATCCATTCACAAAAGCCTTACCTCAGATTCAGTTCAAGAGGCTACTCGAGATGATAGGTCTTCGATATGCCAGTACATGGCCCTAGTGCAAGTGGGAGATTGTTAGTGTATATGCCCTAGGGGCCATTATTGCATCACACTAGTTTGTATATTACTTAATGGAAGCTTGGCATATTCACAGTTATATTAACAGTCTCTCTCAACATAGTAGTATGCTACTTGGTTTAGGTATATCATAATATGTGTATATATTAGCATATCGCGAATACATATTGATAGAGCCCTTAGGATCTTGCTTGACTACCAGCGTTGTGATGGCAGTCACATTAGTGGGGGCTGGGTAGTCTACAAGCACATCCTTTTTAGGTCCCTAGTCGTAGGCTTATCGAGACAGGGCATCGATATTCCAGAGTAGACTAGTGTGTACGCTTCTCATCCCAGCAGGGGAAATGGTCTGTCCCACAGCCATTAGTACGTTGTACTGGAGATAGTATACAGGTGCTCGTTGGGTTACGGGTACACCAGACAGGACTCGCAGGGAACTGTTGGTTGGTATTATACCCGTCGTCAGTTAACAGTTCCCAGGTGACATGAGTACAGCATAGTCCGCAGACTTGACACTGCTGCTTCGTCTCGAGTGTGTTCCCACTGTTCTTAGATTGCTACCCTACCACGGCTCAATGGAGTCGTGCAAACAGGTAGCAGTTGGTTGCAGTCCCGAAGCACTTGGAGGTAGTGGCGGTTAGATAGGATTGTCTCTCCCGGTATTGGAAGTTGATATCGCGCTGTGTTTGGAGAGCCATTACGCAAAGTCCCTAGCCAGGGCAAACGAGATTTACTGGTAGGATTTCCTGTAGCTTCTCAAGGTGTAATGGGCTTCACTCCGACACGACTTATACTGCTTTTAGGGGACTGACGCTTGCCACCCCCTAGGCCCGATATGCGATAGTCCTATACGAACAGACCGGACTGTACGGAGATTGTCACATCAGGCTCAGTAGGAGTTCGGATGGGTTTCCTCATCGGCCTTCTTATCGACATCTACCTGGGGATCGTTACGTACAGCTAATACCGCTTGCGGCCTATAGTTAAACCCATTGCCAACGTAGTGTCGAGTCTTTAAAGTCCCACACAGAGAGTTTCCCTGCTTCAGGCGAAACGATATAGAGGTCGTATGGTTTTATGACAGGGATCGGACACATACGTGCATTTATGCACGTACGATGTTCGGACTGTTTTTACTAGCGGGCTTTAGTTTAAGCCAGGTTCTAGTATTGGATTATTGTATTTATACAGTCTCAGTTTTTCCGTGTTTTACGGATAGGAGGGGCATTCTCGTAATTACTCGAGAAGCTTCTAGAAAAAAGTGACTCATTATGTTTTAATTCATTTATGAATTAAGCTTAATGAGATGGAGAAGATGATGTGTAATTTGCATTAATTACATCATGAGTCATGAGGTGATTCACCTCAAAGTAATTAATGAAGCATGGTTGATATTTTGAGATATTATTTCTAGATATTTTGATGCTTCATTATTTATCCAAATGACTTAAGATATTTATTCATTCTCACTTACACATTCTCTCTCCTCGAGCTCTCTCTCTTCAACCCTAACCCTAATCTTCTCATGTGTTGAGATCCCAAGGGTTAGAAAGACTAATTAATCCTTAATCCATCTCTATATCCTCTAGGTTACTTTGATTGGCACTCATAGCCACCTAGTTACCTCAAGTGAGAGGTTAAAGCTTGGAGAAGAAGCTCCAGGGTGGATCTTCTATCACATCGAGGAGGCCGACGAGGAGGTGAACTACAAGAACAAGAAGGACTTGAATCTTTAGGTATAATCATCTATCCTAGTAGCTAATCACTTCTAGTTAGTTATTAGTTAGGGTTTAGCAAAGATCCGTAAAGTTAGTCGATATTAACTTAAACAAAATGATTGTTTTACCTATTCCGCCTCCCCGCATCATGTGGGGTGTCTAACGTCGACTTACAGAAATAAAAAGTAAAACATAAATGAATGTTAAGATAAAGTCAAACCAAATATCATACTATCATATCGAGCAAGATTGTCTTGTACATACATACCCCTAATATCTTATACAATAAAGGCCTCTAGGGCATACATATCCAACACTGTAAAGGCAGGGAGAATTACTTAGCATAAAGTCCCACATTAAAACAGTAAGTCCTACATGGTCAACATTCAATCCCAATAGGTTAACAATAAGTCCCACTAATTTAACATAAATTCCTACTTTGTCAATAATATAACCCCTTACGAAAAAGTAATTTCGACTTAGAAAAGACAAAGTCCCACTTAGTTAACATTAAGACTCATTTACTCAGAATATATTCCCACACGTTAAACAGAAAGTCCCACTTTTAAACATAAAGTCCTACTGATAATAATAAATAGCCCGACATGGGGAACTATTTAACACCGCCTAGGAAAATGATAGTCCAACCTGGATACAAAAATTTATTTACCTCCTCCATCATTCACTCTCTTCTGTGGAACGTTCACATAGCCGGTCTTCTTTAATAATGTGGTTCCTGCTTCCTCCAAGTTCTTCTTGGGCTTTAAAGGATTTTCGGGAGCATCTTCTACGACGATGGCATGTTCATCTGCACACTTTTTGGATAATTTTTTTTAAGAATCAGACTGTTCCCCTGCCTCTTACAAATGTGGGCTAACCAGTATTCAACATCCATGGCCACCGTATCCGATCTCTTATGCTTTTTGTAGGGCATGTCAACCGCCAATGATTAAGATTGTACTAACCTAGACGATCTTCGGACCTTCCCTCCCAGACCTAATTCTGCATTGACATCCTTATCAACCCTTGTCGTTGTGGAGGCCTTTTTTTCCTTAACGAGTTCTCCCTGTTGGTTTACCATGCTCTCAGCAACAATTGGAATTGATTCCTCCACCACCTTTTTTGATTCTGCGGCCTTCTCCGGCTCATCTTCTTCCAACCCAATCGCCAACTCCTTCACGACATCTCCAGCAATCTTATTAACAATATCGTCAAGTTCAGAAATGGTGACGTTATCAACAACTTGTGCCATATCAGGTTTTTTTCACCAACTTCCTCTTCAATATCTGGTGCATCTTCATGGCCACGTTCTTCTCCAACATCTTCTTCACACTCGCCTTCTTTTAGCTTTTCTGTTGTTCCCTCTTCTGTTGTTCCCCTCGTAAGCTCTTCTATGGAGGGTCCAGCATCTACAAATTCTCGTTCACTCTTCTCGATTAGATGCTCGTGTAGGCGCATGATCTCGTTCTCGAAGCGGATAACCGAAGCTTCATGTTGATGGGCTAGAACTGTTAAAGAGCCCTTCGTAAGCGCATGTTTATTCATATAATCTTTTACCTGTTTAGCAACAGGTAGCACAACCACTGCATCGAGCAAATCCCTATTCACGACTTCTTCTTTCAAACTATCTTCCTTATACTCTAACTTCTTCGGCTCCATTGGTCCTGGGTCAGGTGGTTTGGGACCTATCATTGTTTTCTTTTCCTAGGCATATCAGAAAAAATCAACGCCCATCAATTTATGCATCAACTAGGTCATTTTTGCATCTATTCGAGAATGCCTAAACGATCCAATTGAAGATCAATGCTGCATCGGTGGCCTGCTTGGATCGACGAATTTAGGCTGCCTCAATATAGTCCTTTCAAAATAGAAGTGCTCAAAGACAAAAGTTCATACAGGTTTGTGAGTAACCTTTAAAATGTAATTTTTAATGTGGTACTAAATAGTTCCCAAATTAGACTTTCTACTGCTAAGTGGGGTATTTCTAACGATAAGTGGCTATTTCTGTTTCTAAGTAGGACTTTTCTATTGTTAAGTGAGACATGCCTAATGATAAGTGGGATTTTCTATTGTTAAGTGTGAATTTTCTATTGCTAAGTGGGAAATTCCTATGGATAAGTGGGTTTTTCTATTGTTAAGTAGGACTTTTCTATTGCTAACTGTAATATTTCTATTGCTAAGTATCTCTTTCTATTACTAAGTGGTGTTTTCTACCGCTAAATAGGACATTTCTAATACTAAGTGGCTATTTTTATTGCTAAGTGGGACTTTCTACTGATACGTAGGACTGTTTATCGCTAAGTGGGACATTTCTATCGCTAAGTGGTACTTTTGTAATGCTAAATGGGTTTTTCTAATGCTAAGTGGGAGTTTCTACTGATAAGTGAGACAGTCTACTGCTAAGTGGGACATTTCTAAAGCTAAGTGGTACTTTTATACTTACAGCAAGCAGAATTGACATCCAACCGCGTAACCCTTACTTGTTTCGTTTATTTTCTCTACCCCTCGCATCAAGTAAGAGTGAATAGTTTGAGCCCATTTGACAATATTGATAACCTCATTTGTCTTGAGGTAAGTAAAGAAAGACAGAGGAATCGCATCGTTATGTGGGGGCAGCCAAATCATTGTAAGCTGATAGACAATGATCAGCTTAGCTAGATCATCAAATAATTGAGGATCTTGAGACTGTTTCAGCACCCTTATAACCTCCTTGATTTGCTTATGCAAGAATTTTTTGCCATTCATGTTTTGTGGCTTCTTCTCTATGTTTTGTGCCTTCGTCAAATAATTGAGGATCCTTGATAAGCTCCTGGTTTTGCTTATGCAAGAATTTGAACCAAAGCGGCATCTTTTCTGTTTAGCTTTCTGTTTTTCCTTTAATATATATCTCCCTGATATTCGGCAGCCATGTATGACCAGAAACCAAGTCAACATCGAGTGTATGAAATTCATCTTTTATTCTGAACTTCCCTAACTGTTTGTCATAACAAGAGATTGACACATATATAACTGGTCTATCTTGAGCCAGCAAGGACATTGCCAAGTAATGCCTAGAGAAAGTACTTAACACTGAATTTATTATTTCATTGGGCAATTTCAACCTGATCTCCTGCATAAAATCTCTGTATTCGGTGATGTGCGAAGTGGTTCTGAATTTCGTTCCCTTTTTTCTGCTATATTATTTAAGAACTTGATATCAGAAAGTTAAACTGTTTAAATTGAAATTACAAAACGCACGTTACAAGTATCCATACAAAGAATTGAAATGAATTTATAGCAATGAAGATACACATACTTTGACATCAGCTTCTGTGTCTCTGATTTAGGGCTTGGATTTGTAGAAGGATTAGGACTTTGGGCTGCGGAATCGAAGCAAATAATAACATTACGGTTAGGAGTAGGACTGGGATTCAGCTGCGGATCATCATCTCGATTGTATTCTAGGTCATTGTTGTGATGAACTTCAGCGGCAGGGTTAAGTTTCGGCTCAGCCATTCCTTCCAGAATCGTGAAAAAAGGTAAGTCAAAATCTCCGGCGAGAAAGTTTGCTAGTGTTCAAGTTGGGGCACAAAAACACCAACTTAATTTGTTGAACTGACATGGAGATAGAAAGTTTTGCTAAGATAGAGAGCCGGAGCAGTTGAAGACGAGGAAGGGAAAGAAAGAGAGAGAGAGATCGTGTAGGGTTGAAGTCGAGGAAAACAAAAAATGAAACCAATAAACCAAAAGACAGGGAGAGAGAACTCTTCTAAGAGCAAGAGAGAGGGAGAGAGATCGTGTATGAAGTTGGGACCTTATGTGACGAAGTGGGATATTATTGATCGAGGAACACATGGTTTTCAAATAGAAATATATTTGGTACGTAACCTATTTGTGTATTATAAAACAAATTCGTAAGGTTGAAATTGAATTTTTATACTCGGATATTGATCTTCGATGTTAACTTAGTTTACACCAAAAAAATAAAATAATATGAGGACCATTTGTTTCTTGATCATATACTCAAAAAACTCAACGCACACAGTTAAAAACCTAAGGAAGGCATGTGATTGAGGCCCAGATGAACTCCAAAACATTTGAACTCTTTTATTTAACCTGTTCTATCGCTGTATAGCAAATCCGTACGGTTGAATGTATTGAACTAGATACCTATATAAGACCCACATCTCAATCTTGATTGGTTATATTGCATGTAAAGCTATTATGGCCGTTATATGATAGTTAAGGTTGATTTGTTATATTGCATGTAAAGCTATTATGGCTGTTATACGCTAGTTAAGGTTGAGTTGTGGGTCATGTATACGTATCTAGTTCAATAAATTCAACCGCACGGATTAGATATACGGTGATAGAACATGTTAAGTAAAAGAGTTCAAATGTTTTAATGTTCATCTGGACCTCGATCACATGCCTTCCGGAGGTTTTTAACTGTGTGCATTGAATTTTTTGAGTATATGATCGAGAAACAAATGATTTTCAAATAGGGATATATTTGATACATAACCTATTTGTGTATTATAAAACAAATTCGTAAGGTTGATATTGAATTTTTGTACTCGGATATTGAGAATTTAGCCGTTATATTTATTAAATTCCAATAAATATAATATATATATATATATATATATACTCAGAAACAAAATCACAACTGTACGGATGCGATCTTCGATATTAACTTAACTTACACCAAAAAATAAAATAATATGAAGTCCATTTGCTTCTCGATCATATACTCAATAAACCTAATGCACACAGTTAAAAACCTCCGGAAGGTATGTGATCGAATTACAGATGAACTTCAAAACATTTGAACTCTTTTATTTAACATGTTCTATCACCGTATATCAAATCTGTACAATTAAATATATTAAACTAGATACCTATATAGGACCCACGGCTCAACCTTAACTAATACATAACAGCTATAATAGCTTTACATGCAATATAACCAATCAAGGTTGAGTTGTGTGCCCTATATAGGTATCTAATTCAATACATACAACCGTATGGATTTGATATACGGTGATAGAACAAGTTAAATAAAGAGTTCAAATATTTTGATGTTCATCTGGCTCACGATCACATACCTTCCGGATGTTTTTAACTTTATGCATTAAGTATTTTAAGTATATGATCGAGGAATAAATGGTCTTCATATTATTTTTTTTGTGTAAGCTAAGTTAATATGGAAGATCACATCCATACGGTTGTGATTTTATTTCCGAGTATATGTATTTCTCTATATATTTATCTGAATTTAATAAATATAACAGCTAAATTCTCAATATCCGAGTACAAAAATTCAATTTCAACCTTACGGATTTGTTTTATAATACACAAATAGGTTACGTACCAAATATATCCCTATTTGAAGGTCATTTGTTTCTTGATCATATACTAAATAAAGTTAACGCAAACAGTTAAAAACATTCGGAAGGCATGTGATCGAGGCCCAAATGAATTTCAAAACATTTGAACTTTTTTATTTAACCTATAATACCACCGTATATCAAATCCGTATGGTTAAATTTATTGAACTAGATACCTATATAGGACCCACATCTCAACCTTGATTAGTTATATTGCAAGTAAAGTTATTATGGTTGTTATGCACTAGTCAAGGTTGAGTTGTGGGTCCTATATAGGTATCTAGTTCAATACATTCAACTATACAGATTTGATATACGGTGATAGAATAAGTTAAATAAAAGAGTTCAAATGTTTTGAAGTTCATCTGGACCTCGATCATATGTCTTCCGGAGGTTTTTAACTGTGTGCGTTGAGATTTTTGAGTATATGATCGAGAAACAAATGGTCTTCATATAATTTTATTTTTTTGGTGTAAGCTAAGTTAACATCAAAAATCGCATCCATACAGTTGTGATTTTGTTTCTGAGTATATATATATTTATATATATTTATTTGAATTTAATAAATATAACAGCTAAATTCTCAATATCCAAGTACAAAAATTCAATTTCAACCTTACGCTTTTGTTTTATTATATACAAATAGGTTACATACCAAATATATCCCTATTTGAAAACCATTTGTTTCTCGGTCATATACTCAAAAAACTCAACGCACACAGTTAAAAATATCCGGAAGGCATATGATCGAGGCCTAGATGAACTTCATAACATTTGAACTCTTTTATTTAACATGTTCTATCATCATATATCAAATCCATACGGTTGAATGTATTGAACTAGATACTTATATAGGACCCACGGCTCAACCTTAATTGGTTATATTGCATGTAAAGCTATTATGGTTGTTATGGATTAGTTAAGGTTAAGCTATGGGTCTTATATAGGTATCTAGTTCAATACATTCAACCGTACGGATTTGATATACGATGATAGAACAGGTTAAATAAAAGAGTTCAAATGTTTTGAAGTTCATCTGGGCCTCGATCACATGCCTTCCGGAGGTTTTTAATTCTGTGCGTTGAGTTTTTTGAGTATATGATTGAGAAACAAATAGTCTTTATATTATTTTATTTTATTTGTCTAAGCTAAGTTAATATCAAAGATCGCATCCATTTGGTTGTGATTTTGTTTCTGAGTATATATATTTTGAATATATTTATCTGAATTTAATAAATATAATGGCTAAATTCTCAATATCGGTGTACAAAAATTCAATTTCAACCTTACGCTTTTGTTTTATTATATACAAATAGGTTACATACCAAATATATCCCTATTTGAAAACCATTTGTTTCTCGGTCATATAATCAAAAAACTCAACGCACACAGTTAAAAATATCCGGAAGGCATATGATCGAGGCCTAGATGAACTTCATAACATTTGAACTCTTTTATTTAACATGTTCTATCATCATATATCAAATCCATACGGTTGAATGTATTGAACTAGATACTTATATAGGACCCACGGCTCAACCTTAATTGGTTATATTGCATGTAAAGCTATTATGGTTGTTATGGATTAGTTAAGGTTAAGCTATGGGTCTTATATAGGTATCTAGTTCAATACATTCAACCGTACGGATTTGATATACGATGATAGAACAGATTAAATAAAAGAGTTCAAATGTTTTGAAGTTCATCTGGGCCTCGATCACATGCCTTCCGGAGGTTTTTAATTCTGTGCGTTGAGTTTTTTGAGTATATGATTGAGAAACAAATAGTCTTTATATTATTTTATTTTATTTGTCTAAGCTAAGTTAATATCAAAGATCGCATCCGTTTGGTTGTGATTTTGTTTCTGAGTATATATATTTTGAATATATTTATCTGAATTTAATAAATATAATGGCTAAATTCTCAATATCGGTGTACAAAAATTCTATTTCAATCTTACGGATTTGTTTTATAATACACAAATAGATTACGTACCAAATATATCTCTATTTGAAGACTATTTGTTTCTCGATCATATACTCAGAAAACTCAACGCACACAGTTTAAAATATCCAGAAGGCATGTGATTGAGGTCCAGATGAACTTCCAAACATTTGAAAGTTTTTATTTAACCTGTACTATCACCGTATATCAAATCCGTATGGTTCAATATATTGAACTAGGTACGTATATAGGACCCACAGCTCAATCTTGATTGGTTATATTGCATGTAAAGATATTATGGCTGTTATGCACTAGTTAAGGGTAAGTTGTGTGTCCTATATAGGTATCTAGTTCAACACATTCAACCGTACGGATTTGATATACGGTGATAGAACATGTTAAATAAAAAAGTTCAAATGTTTTAAAGTTCATCTGAGCCTCGATCACATGCTTTCCGGAGGATTTTAACTATGTGTTTAGTTTTTTTAGTATATGATCAAGAAACAAATGGTCTTCAAATAGAGATATATTTGGTATGTAACCTATTTGTGTATTATAAAACAAATTCGTAAGGTTGAAATTGAATTTTTGCACTCGAATATTGAGAATTTAGCCGTTATATTTATTAAATTCAAATAAATATATAGAAGTATATGTACTCAGAAACAAAATCACAACCATACGGATGCAATCTTCGATATTAACTTAGCTTACACAAAAAAAATAAACCAATATGAAGACCATTTGTTCCTCGTTCATATACGCAATAAACATCTGAAAGGCCTGTGATCTAGGCCAAGATGTTTTACTACCCGCCTCGATCACAAGCTTTTCAGATCGTAAGCTAGCTAACATCTGTACAGTTGTAAATTTTAGTTACAAAGTTATGTTGACATCGCAGATCACAAGCTTTTCAGAAGATTTATTATATGAGCATTATTTTATAGGTTGCGTACCAAAAATCCGTCTTTATGATTCATAGGTAAAACCTGTAGCCGTACAGGGGCTACCATATAATATTAAAAAATAGATACACTCTAAAAAACAGAATATAATCTTATCCCAATGGCAATGTTGTTTTTGTTTAAGCCAATGATAATAAAAGTATTTAGAATATAATCAACTATCTTTTTTTCTCCTCGTACCCAAAGCTTGAATTTATTTCTATGAAGTATCCACGTACATACTCATCATCCATATGTTATCAATCTTCTCTTTCTCTCCCCGTGTTTTGAAAATTTTAGGTGTTTTAATGGTGCCAGTCAAAAAAATTTAGTTCCAGTCATTTTATTTCCTCGATAAACACAATCATTAACAAATTTAGATAAACTCCAATTATAAATCAACAGTCCCACTTCAAGGAGAAAACCACCAGACGCATATGAGAAAGTTCCACTTTCAACATAAGATGATCGATTAAAAAAACTCCCACTTAGAAAGAAAGTTCCACTGACAAAACAAGAAGTTCCAAATAAAGTAAAATATTACCACGTCAAGTTTTGAAAGTTACACTTTCAACTTCAAAAGATTTTTAAAAATAACATTCCCATTTAGAAATAAATCCTACTTATAAAACTGAAAGTCCCACTTATAATTAAATAACTACCACTTAAAGATTGAACGTCCCTCATTGAATAATTTGAACTGGAATTCTTTTTAAAAAGTGCAAGTCCCAATTGAAAACTGACATGATGTCATATTCGTCTGACTCATATTAGGAAAGTTACACTTTTATTATTTGTAAGTTCCAGGTTCCAACACAAATAAAGAAAGCATGCTTATTTTTTTAATGATAATAAGCATATATGGGTATATAAAAGATCTTCTCGGCCTGCGGACATGCATTTAACACCATGTAATTTCCTCATTTACTGAAACGTTTTGTCCAAAAAATCTTACACAATCTTATACCTCCACTTTCATTATCATCCTAAACTTCTATTAGCTAGGCCTACAACATCTTATACCTCCATTTTGATTATCATCCTAAAATTCGATTAGCATGGCCACATTGCTTATCTACTGTGTTATATAACATCAAAAAAATTATATTTGGTCGGTGTATTCCTTGATGGAGCAAAGAAATAATTGCACCAAGGTATGGGTTTTTCACTTTCTCTCCAATTTGGTATTTTACATTCCCTACAATTGAAATGGGTATTGTACCTCTAACCATAATACTACAAAGTAGCAATGGCATCAATGTATTTTGGAATGGGGGTTTGATGGGTTTTTTTTTAGCCTTTTATCAAAAAGTCCCATTTAGATTACATAAAATCACAGTATGCACAAAAAAATCCCAGATGAAGGTCATAAAACTCCACTTTAAAATTAAAAAAAAATTAATAAACGGAAAATTTCATTTCTTGATAAAGATCCACTTTAATAGATAAAAGTATTAGGAGAAATTCATAAAATTCTACTTCCAACTTCCAAAATTTTAAATTTACGCAGAAATATTAAAGAATAAAAATCCACTTCTTATAATAAAGTCCAACTTATAAAGGAAAAGTTACACGTGGAATTCATAAAGTTCTACTTCCAATTTTTGAATATTTTAAAATTAACTCACATTTAAGCATAAAGAACCACTTATAAGGACTAAAGTTCCACTTAAGGAATAAAATTACCACGTGGAATTCATAAAGTTTAATTCCAACTTCCGAAAATTTTAAATTTACGCAATCACATTTAAGCATAAAGATCCACTTATAAGGAATAAAGACCAATTTTAAAAGGAAAGTACCACATGGAACTCATAAAGTTCCACTTCCTATCAGTAAAAGTTCTACAGAAAAAATCACATGTAAAAATAACGTCCCACTTATAACTCATAAAGTTCGACTTAGAGCAGAAAAGTGCCACTTATTTATCGAAAAGATCCACTTGAATCCAGGAAAAACATTACAGTAATTAACATCAGATATACACAAAAAGTCACATTTGAATCAATTAGTTCCGCTTGAAGATCATAAAGTTCCGCTTGAAACTATATATAATTCCACTTTGATTGGTCCTAAGTCCTACTTGAAAACCTTTCTATTTTTTTTTGTTTCCAGCAATCACAATTTCACATTTCCATATATAAATATATAATGGTTTTGTCGTGGCAGACCTTGTTGACATTTGAACAAAACATTGATGCCCGTTGTTCGCCGACGCGTTTATTCCGGAACATCAAGACACTCGGTGATGAACAGAGGACAGCAGTCATGCAGATTGGTTTTGAAAATATCTTACGTATTCCAAATGACCCTTATCCTACAGTTTGATTGCCTTCTTCATTAAACGATTTAACCACTCCACTAGATCCATATCGATTGGTGGCTGTGAAATCGAAATTACTAACCTTGATGCCCACATTCTTCTAGGCTTGAATATAATCGGGATAGACGTACGAGTTACGAGAAATGATGTTATGAACAAACACTATCTTTAAAAATATACAGAAAACAACCTTAGCATTAATGTAGCAACCCTAAAGCAATCCATAACATCAACTATCGTTGTGGACGATCATTTCAAACGTAGATTTGTTCTTCTACTTATTGGATTGATTCTAGCACCCAATACCTCAGTAACAGTATCAACTGATTATTTGCCTCTCCTTAAGGATGTCGAAAGGACATGAGATTATAACTGAGCCAAGTTTACTGTTGACTTTCTATTATTGAGCAAAAGCGCTCAGAAAGAAGAAAGATGCAAGTGGAAGAAGGGGTTGTTTTCTTACTCCTGGTATGTTTATGATTGTGTTATATCAATAGGTCCTTGTTTGATTGTTATGTTTTGAATAGTGTTCATCACGTAAAACTGCATTTCAATACCGCTCATTCGTTATTATTTTTGTGATATATTGGTACTATTAAGCCGTGTCTGCTCAATAAGTACAAGATACATGTATTCATGACAAAACACTAGAAACACACTCAAATGCACACATACGACATTTGTGAGCCGACAATGCAACCATAATGAAAAATCGATTAGTATTCATGAATATTTTTGCAACAATGCAAGTGTGCACAACTTTCTATTCAAGTTTAGTCCAACATGATTTTATAAGTGTGAACACAAGTATTTTGGGTGCAATGAACCATGGTGAACCAGTAATGATTTGATGTGAGAAAGTGGTTAAGCAAGTGGTCAAGCAAGTAGGCACAAGTGATGAGTGGAGATAAAGTGTTAGCATTGATTTAATGTGAGTAAGTGGGCAAGCAAGTGGGCATAAGTCATGAATGGAGATAAAGTGTTGATGTGATGGATTTCAAGCTATATATTTTCCCTCCAAAACTCCAGATTGCATCCTCTTCATAATTAGACAAAATTGAAAATATAGTGAGATAGTGGAGTAAACATGAGATCACACAATAAAGATGGGCCCCAGAATCCATACACTGGTCGCCATTTTATTCATCTTAGCCACAATTTGCAGCCAAGGCATGCCCATTTTTGCTTATGCTCTTTTGGTGGGTCCGTGGTGGTCTTGTCAATTTATTTTTATAAATATGCAACTTTTGTTTTTACAATATCTATAAATAGCAGATCATTTTTTAGAGAAAAGGGATGTACATTTCCATACTTTAAAAATCAATTGATATACTTTTGTAGCTCTAGTGATATTTGAGTTCTTTGCCTTTCTCTTATCTTGTATCTTCTCTTGTGAGCTTTCAAGGTCAGATTTAGGTAATTAAACTCATTAGCTTGTACTTGGATTCAATTTCAATAAAACTTCATTTTTGTTAATTGGTTCCTTGTATTCTATTCTTTACTATTCTTGTTATTGCTCATGTGTTTGTTTATTTTTGCTCTCTTTACTATGATGCGTGGGCAATTCCTTTAGGCAATGGTGAGGTAGGTTGATGAATGGCTTGCCTTCCAACCGCTCATTCTTGATTCTTTGCACTTAATTAACTTCAATTTTTATGTTCACAATTTTTATGTCCAATGGTTGCAAATCAACCTCTAACATATACCCTATTCTTTCTTTATATCTCATTAGTGTTTACATTAAACTTGAAATAGAAAGGAGGGTAAAATTTAAGTATGTGAAGTGAACTGGCTAGATAAGACATGTAGCCACAACGCATATGTCTTATACTTGCTAACATCATTTAATTTGTTTCACCCTCTTATCATCTAAATTCCTTTCACTTTGTAGTTTCTTTTGTTCGACTTGATATTGTATCCTAAACGATTCGTTATAATCGGCTTAGATATCATATGCTTTTCGATTTTAAATAGAAACTAGAAATGTCCATTTGAATCAAGAGTGAGAGTTGGGGGTAATGCCACAAATCAATTTACCAAACCATAGCCTAAGTATTCTATATATATCACTTTTTCCTATTACATTGTATTCTTTTTATTAAAACGTGACAAAAACCAAATTCAAATTAGTTCCTAACTGAAAAAGAACGGCATGATATCCATTCCTTATGGATCGACCCGTACTTGCCGGATTGCTACGATGCATCATGCACTTGCAGTATTTTTATAACATGAGAATCATATCGTGCTATCTTTTCAACATAACAGACATATCCGATATTGAACCATAACCTTCTTAAACGAACCACACGATATCGAGTGAAAAAGTTTTTGGCGTTGTTGCCGTGGATTTGGCAACATCAATACCTCTGTATATAATTCTATAAAAACAAACAA
This sequence comes from Agapanthus africanus, assembly GCA_030015575.1. Classification (NCBI taxonomy): domain Eukaryota; kingdom Viridiplantae; phylum Streptophyta; class Magnoliopsida; order Asparagales; family Amaryllidaceae; genus Agapanthus; species Agapanthus africanus. The sequence goes on from CM057346.1 coordinate 129,968,474, forward strand.
AAAAATTGAAAAACATGAAAAACAATACAAAAATTGAAAGTTTTGCTAACTTTTGCTCTCTGTTTTCTCGATCTGCTGTTACATTGAGTATTATTGAAATATTTTGCATATAGAAATGGGACACTTATAAAACTAAGAGAACACACCAAGAAGTTGGAACCAAAATTCCAACGTTTGGCCGCCAAAATATCCCAAAGGACCGCAAATTGCAGTCCAATACCCCCCGATTGCTTCCAAATTTTTTTGACTTCTCTCTTGTTATGTAGTTGAACCATTTTGATATACAAAATTTCATAATTAAGTGTTTACAGCACTTTGGCCACAAATATCGTATTTTGCACTAAATATCGTATTTTCCGATATTTTTAGATTTCAATGGAACTACGAACCGCGATCGTGCGAAGCAAGGAGCAAATTCAAGAACAAGACGTTAGAGAGTTACAGTGCCAAATATCCGGGTAGTTTGACCCGCGCAAGTGAACACTCAAGCAATCGCAAATCGACTCAACGGGGGTTTCTTAGCCCAAAACATGATATACGTATTTTTTCTAACACCTTCTCTCAAATCCGACGCTCCAATATCGCGATTTTATGCAGAATTTCTTTGCAAACTTCGCCGCACAAGTGTCAAAGAGAACTAACCGTATCTCTTGCAGCGCACCGCTTAAACTTAAAAAAACGATTGATTGATGATTTGAACAACCTTTTATTGTTTGAGCATTACATGAATTTAATACGGATTTAAGGGCAATGAACCCTAACAAGATACGGTATGGGATTTCATCACCCTTCTCCATGGCCCACAAAGCACAAAAAACGAGCACTTTTCATACCCCAAGTAATTTAAAAGAAACTAGACTTTCAGCCTATAAGGACTTCGCACTCAATAGGGAAAAGTTGATTGTGTTTCGAACACCGCCCATCGTTACATTGTTCAAGAAGTGTATAGGAAAGTGTGAAAGGCGCAACCGCCAAAAGAGATAAAGTTATTCTAATTGAAGAACTTCGCAAAAGCGTTGTAAAACCTCCTTTCTTTTCTGCACTTACCGGGTTTCTTGATCAGTCTATCTTGGGCCCATTTCGTGATACAATTTTATTTCACAAATCAAGTTCAGGAGCAGGTCTAGTTGACCTAGGATAACCTTAGATTGTTTAGGTGTGTGCAGTATGTCGTGGTTGTGTTTTTGATTTACCTTTTGTGTGGTATTTCTTGTTTATGAATATTTGAGAAAAGAAAAAATATCAAAACAAAACAAAAATTAGGATTTGTAAATAATATTTTATTCCATTCTCTTAGTCTTTTCCTACCGCGTTCAGATAATGCATGTCAGCTTGGACTAGAAATTCAAAATATCGATTAGTCCAATTCCAGACTGTATCTTCCAACTATTCGTTACTGTCTGATTCCTTGGAGCCGCCCGAGACATTCTCACCTTCTGCTTTATCGGAGCCGTCCAATTCTATTCTTCATTCTCCTTCACCTTCATCTTCTCCCACATCATCGACGATGATGGTGCAGATGATCATAGAGCAGCGAGAAGCCGCGTTGCAGGACAGATACTACCCTCACCGTTCATCCCTACCCTCATGCATAGTATTTCCCACCATCGCGGAAAATAACTATAAAATCAAACCGCAATTCATACCGCTACTCCTAAAATTCCACAGACTCGATTCCGAGAATGCCTACCTTCTAGTCAGTGAATTGAGGGAGTATGCACTAAGATGAAAATACAAGGAGTGGGTGAGGATGTTGTTAAGCTTAAGTTCATTCCTTTTACACTTAAGGACAGCGCGAAAAGTTGGTTAAACAGTTTGCCAGCTCGATCAATTGCGACGTAGGACGATTTTGTGAAAGTTTTTCTTAAAAAATTACCATATTCACAAAACAGTGCGAATTCGAAATGAAATCCACAATTTCAAACAAAAAAAGAGTGAAATCTTTTGGAAATTCTTGTATAGATTCAAGGATATCCTAATCAAATGTCTCCACTACAGCTTAAAACAATGAAGACTTTGTCAGATAGTCTATGAAGGTTTAGACTCCAGCTCACACATGATATTAGAATCCATATGTCAATACAAATTCTTGAGCTATGGTGCTAAGGACACATGGAATGTTTTAGAAAAGCTAGCTGACAAGACTATTCAGTGGGAGAGTGTGAGCAAGAAACCATCATCATCGACTAGGGGCGGTGCACACATAGTTGACACCTCTATAGCAGCCAAAGAAAAAATCGTCGCTCTTATATGGCGAATGGAAGTTCTAGAGGGCAAAAATTCACCATCACCAGTCAACCAAGTTTCTCAACTGTTATGTGTTAATTGTCAGCATCCTAACAACATAGCGGATGAATGTTCGTTTGTCATCGGGTCCCAGGGACACGAAAACGTTAATATGCTGTATCAAAACCAGCATCCTAGGAACGACCCATTCTCACAAACGAATAATCCTGGTTGGAAGAACCATCCCAATTTTGCTTGGAATCAGGCACCTTTTCAAAACAACAATTCAAACCCGCCATTCCAACAATTTCAAAACTCGAATTTTCAAAATCAGAAATTAGGATATTCCAACAACCAGCCTCAACAGCCGAATCAGCCCAACCAAATCTTTGCACCCCCTGGGTTCGTCCATGACGACAAGAAGGTGTCGACCATTGAAAAAGGGTTGGAAGCTTTGATTAAAACCTCCATGCAGACTGCATCTACTCTGGCTACTTTCATGCAAACGTCTGGTCAAATGCATAGCGCTAACACACAAGCCATAGCCAGGCTAAAGATTCAGATCAGTCAACTTTCTGCTACAGTGAATGAACGAGAGAAAGGAATATTTCCTTCCCAACCGGTGACAAACCCGAGAGAACAGAAGAACCACAACGCTCATGTTATTCAATAGAACAACGTAGAGAATGTGAATGTCGTCACCGTCCTAAGATCAGGACGTATGATTGACAACAGGGTTTTCAAAATGAATGATACATCTAAACCAACATTTTTTATCCACCAGCACATGTTTCATCGCCTGTTTCATCTTCTGGTCCGTCTAATTCTTCGTTTTCTTTACCGTCTTCTTCACCTTCATCTTTTTCTTCTTCGTCAGCTGCAACGCCTTCAAAACAACAAGATTCAATGCCACAAATTCGTCCAGCGGTACCAACATGAACCATCATGCCTTCTGCACTTGCTCCATCTGCACCTTTTTCGAACCAAATGTTTGAGCCTAAGGCTTCCTACCCCAATAGGTTAAGATCGAAGAAGCCCTCTGCAAGTATGGAGAAGGTGTTAGAAGTCTTCAAACGTTGAAGTAAACATCCCGCTGTTGGACGTGGTCCAACAAGTCCCGGTGTATGAAAAAATCCTCAAAGATTTGTGCATGCAGAAACGACATACAAATGTGCCTAAAAAGTCTTCTTGGCCGCCACTTTAAGCGATGTTTTGTCCAAATCCATTCCGGTGAAATATAAGGACCCTGACTGTCCTACTATTTCTTGCACTATCGGAGACAAGCAAATCAGTCGAGCTTTGTTAGACTTTGGTGCAAGCATGAACCTTCTCCCTTACTCAGTTTACGAACAACTGGGTTTAGGGGAATTAAAGCCGACCAAAGTGATTCTGCAATTGGCAAACCGATACACAAAGATACCGAGATGAGAGATCGATGACATTCTAATTAAGGTCGGGGAATTCATATTCCCCATAGATTTTATCATTTTGAAGACTGAACCTGTCGCCAATCTCAGCGGTCAGATTCCAGTCATACTGGGGAGGCCTTTCCTAGCCATGTCCAATGAATTAATCAATTATCGTAATGGATCCATGAAACTCTCTTTTGGAAATATGACAATTGACCTTAACATCTTCAGTCTAGGAAACCAAGTGAGTGATCGACACGATGACACGTATGTGTAAGTGCACGGCAGCGCCCCGGCCGTCATTCCGAGGCCAAAATGCGGAAACTAAATTTTTACTAACTTTAAAAACTGGCGCTACCGCGTACTAAAACCCGGATCGGGCCATTAATCTGATGCTAGCAAACTAGAGAATGGGTAGAAAGCTATACCGAGCGATCCGTGTCCTTCGGTCTTCGGCCTCCATCCCGATCTCCTCGCGGAATCTCCGGTCTTCATCTCCTCGTCGGAAAGGGCACCACATTGCCGGGTTCTTTTACGGGCTCCCACCTCTGGACCGAGGCAACTCGGACACGAAGTTGGCGAGTCGACGTGTCTAAGAATACTGTAGGCGAAGTGTAGGATGATTTGTCTCATGGGGTTGTGAAGTTTCCATAAAGATGTGGAGGAAAAAAGATATGGAGATGAGCTTTGGAATTTTGAAGCAAGAAAAGTGAGAATGAATAATTTCCCACTCTCGTAATGAACCCCCTCCCTCTCATCTCATGTGGCCGTCTCCTTATCAAAAAATGGGAGAGATAATCAAAAGGGGGTGAGCATAAGAGAATAGGAAGGTAACCATAAAGAAATGGATGATAACAAGGAAATTATATCACATCAAATTCTAATCCAAATCCAAATCAATTCTCATCTCATTAATGCTAGCTATCATGAAAGAAAAAAAAAAAGCAAAGATGCTTGTATTATCATCATAATCCCTCATTTATAAATAAACCCTCCACAATTGCTAATTTGCATATTTGCAAATTAGCCCCTCCATCAATTATCAGCCAACGAAATGAAGAAAGGAAAACTGGCTGAAACGGAATGCAAACTGGCAACTTCAAAAAACTGATCCCGTAATAAATTACAGGAAAACCACGCGACTGTATATACATACCCGCATTTGTATTCCGACCGAATACAAATGCAATGAGACAAAATCTATACTGTACAATACTAGGATCCGGCTTAAACCAAAGCCCGCTAGTATTATGTGTCCGATCATGATCCGTGCAATACCGCACGTATCTGATCGAACCCTGCCATATCTCCATACGGCCTCAACAGCGTTTCGCACGAAACTTGAGAAACTGTCTGTGGGGGACTCTAAAGACTCGTCAATATTTTGGCTGTGGATTTAACCACTAGCACGTCAGAGGTATTAGCCATACGTAACGGGCTACCAGGTATTGACCAAAAGGGACGTCGATGAGCGAACTCATCCAGACACCCTACTGAGCCTGTCAGTGACAATATCCGTACAGTCCGGTCCATTCGTCTATGAGCATCGCATGGTGGGCCTATGGGGTTGGTAAAAGTCAGACCCCCAAAAGCGGTACAAGTTGTGTCGGAGTGTAGCCCAGAACACCCTGAGATATTACTGGAATGCCTACGAGTAAATCTCCTTCCTTGGCCAACGAATTCGTGTAATGGCTCTCTTAGACACAGCGCGACCTCACCCCCAATACCGGGAGAGATGAACCCCTGCAGATCTACTCACTGCCTCCATGTGGCTCGGGACTGTACCCAACTAAAACCTGTTTGCACGACTCCTTTGAGCTGTGGTAGGGTAGTAATCAAAGCACAGTAGGAACTCACACGAGACAAATGACGATCTCTGGTCGATGAACTAACCTATACACATGTCACCAGGGAACTGCTATCTGACGTCAGGTATAAGACCAACTAGCATGTTTCCGGCGAGTCCTGTCCGGTGTACTCATAACCCAATGAGCACCTGTATACATCTTAGGTGAACCAACTGACACCAGTGGCTTGTGAGACCGGCCACCGCCCCTTGTCGGGGTCTCGACTGTACACACTAGTCTACTCTGGAGTATCGATGCCCTGTCTCGAAAACCCCCATGACTAGGGACCTTTTAAGGATGTGCTTATAGACCCCAGCTCCCATACATATGATCGCCATCATACTGCTGGCCGTCAAGCAAGAATCCTAAAATCTCTATCAACGCGCAATAGTGACCTGTAAGGTCACCTAAAGCTGTACACGATGATAAAGATAAACCAGATAGCATACTATCATCTTGAGTAAGACTGTCCTATCGGCATAGGTCCTCCCTCAATCATTGCAATCACGTGCTTGTAATCCAATAATTGACTCTGAGGGCACTATCTCCAACAATCTCCCACTTGCACTCAAGGCTAATTATTGCGATGTCGCATACTCACAGCCCGTGTGATACCGAACACCCAACTCCTCTACTAGTCAGTCTCACAAAGCTCGTTTCCGAAACTATTGCGTTCGAGGAATAGCCTCAGTGAGTGGATCCGCCCTGATGTTTCTTTCTATGTCACTCTTTATCTCAAGTTCGCGGAGAAAGCCATCTTCCGAAATGAGCAATACCTGTCTTAGGTTTGGATGTCTGATGGGACCTAGTTCATAAGTGAACTCCAAATCCAAACTTCTTAGACTGTATCTTCAACTGAACTTAATCAGTATGCTGCGCCATGCCTCCCTCAGTATCCGCCTGGACCACCTGTCCAAAATACTGCCCCCTTTCGTCAGAGGGAAAACTATAACTCTGACAGTCACTCTGTCATCCAGGTCACCTTGGAAGCCTGGAATGATAACTGTCTTCCGAATGACGCTGTCGTTAACATATCCCTAGAACATCCACTTATGTTCTAAAACTGCTTCCGAATGTTTCTCCAGGATTGGATCAATATCAACTTATTGCATCCCGTGCAAAACAACATCTGGTGTGGTACTTGACATCTCATGATTGACTCAATTGCCTAAGCAAGTGATCTGCCAATCATGCACATCCCTCTCCCCTTTAGTCTGTAAGACACCTTTAGCGAGGGTGACTCCATCTCCTGCAGGTACATTACCGTGCCAAGAGTCGTCCATTCTAAAACACCTTTAGAATGCTGTCTAAGTACCCTGATTGGGATACTTCCCAAATCTAGATCTAAAACCATAGATCTAGTAACCAGAATGTCTGATATAATATCCATATTCTTTGTGGAGAAAACACTGTGTGACAACCAAAGTATAACCGACCGTAGTATAGGAATTTCACTTCCTACTCTGTGTATGTCATCCAAATACCAGGACATCACACCCTACCACCTTCTTAACAGATCCATCCCCTATTCTGATGAAGTCAAACCTATGACTGTCACATCAGATATAGATGATTTATCTCCGCTATATCTGCTTTAGTCTATAAATAGACATAAGACACTTGTCCACTATGCTTCCGCTGCTCCCACTGACTACGACAGCCTTCTGGCAGAATAATATACACGTAAGCTTCTAAAGCCAGTTTAGAACGACGCTATACTTATCCTCCTGCCGGGTCTCACAGTTTGGAACAACAGCAATGGCAAGTCTGGGTAAACAAGAACCTCCCTGTCACCGTCTTTGAGCATACCGAAGTACCTCTCGAGTGCCTGAGGTTACCCACCATATCTGCGGAGTGGCTAATGGAATGTCAAACCAGATTGAATCTTTAGGTTCTTATCAAATTTTCAGTAATCGTTTGCGGTTCTGGAATCACTTCCAGTTCTACCATACTCCCACTTCTGTTTTCTGAAAAAAATCCATTTTACTTAAAACTGTGGCGAGTCTAGAACAATATCACTATTGATCTTCCAGATGGTAGAAAGTCAACCCTCGTCATAGCCCGGGTCAACCCACAAACAGCCATTAAAGAAACGTGCCTTGAGTTATCCAGAGTTTGGTTTTAAGTATAAGCCGGACAACTCCCCGTACCTTAACAATGTCAAGATATGAACTGTTCTATATCCAATATAGAAACAGAGGCACTAATTTAATTGAACCAGATTCAAATCATGCAGCTGTCTCCAGTGCATGTCAACTAAATGAAGAGAGGCCGATCAACATTACTTAACTTAGGAATACTTCCAATTATGAGTAACCTGAAAGAGAAGCAAGTTCTCTTAATCATTACTATCAACTTAATACCATACACAAGTATCTACATCTTCAATCACCTTGAAAAATCCTGATACTTGCAATACCTGGTTCTCTACTCTATCCTTATACCTATAACTTCTCAAAACTTGGACCTTGTGTCTCTACGAAACACGTGTCTAAAAGCTAGAGAAGTCACAAGTAAACAGAATATAGTACGATTACCAACCCCTCTGTCCTAATGGACATTGGACAACATACAATACTCTGTATAAGTCCCCTGAGTCCAATAACTCATTCCCTGTGTGTCGTAGGTTGAAAACTGTACTTATGGTTTAAGAAGAATTACACCACTGTTTAATGCCCCTTACCTAACCATCCACTGATATAGGTAAATTTCATAGACATAATTTCAAAAAAGTATATCTCACTCTATAAAAATAGACGTACAGATATATCAATTTGAAATTGGTGCATAACAGCAGATATTCAAAACCAAATATTTGTCGTCCGGCAAACAACCCAGGTGACTTTCTCAAATATCACCAATTACAACGAATCCCGATATAATGAGGATGATCACCCAATTCCCAATAACTTACTCCCACTCATCATCTGTAAAACCATACAGATATGCGAATCAAACCTGGTAAATACATACCCTGGAGCAAGTGCCAAAGTGGGAAATCAGTTTTCTTTTAACAGTACACAGTGAAACTGAAATATTGAAATGTTTCGTAGGGGTATCCGGGTATTCCAAGTAATGCCTCTTCCATTATCCAGATTCACAACTGTAACCGTATATTTCTTTGCCACCTCACCAAATCCCTTTATATGTCTTTAGTCGTTACCTTCTGTACACCCCCTTTAGGCTTAATGGTTTTCTTCCTTCCCTACCGTTCGGCACCAGCCTATGGTTTGGAAGAAGACTATCCAATAAGCATAATGAGTGTACTGTCCTAATCCTTGGAGCACTCGCAACATGAGAGAAGGTAAAGATAAAAGACACCTGAATAAACCTTATTCCTATTTCTCCTGAACCAGAATCCATCCCCGAACTGGAACAAGTTCCTTTCGAGTTCGTATATAACCATACGATGGAGTATCCAAATAACTGTGGATCTTCGTAGTGATACGGAGTGTTCTTGAGAAATACAAAGGTGATGTAGGATTGGCGAAGAAATACATGGTTTGGTCGTGAATAGCAGTCGCAGTTTACTTTGCCCTCCTTCTAATCCCTTTATTTGTCTTTACTTAATACCTTCTGTACACCGTTTAGGCTAATTGGTTTTCTTCATTCCCTATCGTTCGGCACCAGCCTAAGGTTTGGAAGAAGACTATCTAATTTGTGTAATAGGTGTACCGTCCTAATCCAAGGAAGACTCGCAACCTGAGAGAAGGTAAAAGGAAAAGACAACTGAATAGTCCTATTCGTTTTCTCCAGAACCGGAAACTATCCTCGAATAAATTCCTTCGAGTTCGTATATAACCATACGATGGTTTTATCCAAAGGAAGTGGACGTTCGTAGTAATACGGGGTGTTCTGGAGAAAAGGCTAAAAGTAGGAGTGGCAATGAGGTATGCAACTCTGACAATCTAAAAGCCAGTGTTTTAAGAAGGTTCGGTCAACTTGGTCACTGAGTCATAGTCAAGGGTCGGGTCATGGTCGCTTCCAAAGAGAGAGAGAAAAGAAACACTCAGCGTGCACTCTAACCTAGATCAGAATAGTTATCACTTTATCCAATCAGGAAACCTCCCACTGTAACCTCAAATTCTCCTCCAAACCTGAAAGGAGAATTAGTCGGGATCACCCGAGGAGTAAACCAACTCATCAGTGGGAATCGGGATCCAACTATCATCGCATGATAATGTGATGGAATCCACTTACGCTATCACACTCCAGAAGGTATGCGCATATCTGGCAAGTTTCAGTTTCTTTAGAAACTCCCGATCTGATTTTTACCCCATGCTCTTATGACCTTGACTTTGGCCAACAAATCATAAGCCACATGTCAAGTTCTACCCGTCATTATCCAGATTGATTTGAACCCACCCGTACCTACCCTTGACTTTGGCCAACAAGGCAGTACGACTGTCCCAAACCAATGCATCTATCTATGCTGCAGAAAAGTAACAAACAGCTACCATACACTATGCCTTGACTTTGGCCAACAAACATAGCATGAATACTACATGCTACCCGTCTGAAATGACGGAGGGCTACGAATGGTTTTTGGCGAAAAACCTTTAACGTAATGAACTTGATATCGTTGAAGGAACCGGATAGCTTTTATAAAAATATAGTAACGAAAACCTTTGCTAAAGAGATCACTCCCGGTGAAGGGATCTCGGCTCTTTCCCTGTAGAATGAGGTGCAGGATATTCCAACTGAATACCACGATGCAAAGCAAAAGGCAATCGGCTATAGTGAAGTTATTGCCCTGACGCAAACTTCTGTCCAAGGGGTCACTCCCGGTGAAGGGATCTCGGCCCTTGCCTCGTCGACTGAGGTGCCGGATATTCATAACCGAATACCACTGTGCAAAACAAAAGAGAATGTCCTTGAAATAATAGCTTTTTGAAAAATTGTTCCAACAACATCAGATTAGGTTTGTTTAGCTTGCATTGATCCGAATCAATGCAGTCCCATCAATTGATCACACCAATAAAGAACGAAAATACGATGTACGTATATGCCATACGTATTCACCACTGGGTCCCGTCATCACCCGTTAAGTTACTTAACTAACGACAGAGCGGGGACTGGACTAGCGCGGATGCAAAACATATACAACATCTACTAGTATATATATCACTATATAATATTCGCTCAAGGCGTGATAAAATGCAACATCACAGAAATGTAATAAGCATCACAGAACAATACAGATATCTGGTATCCCCGGGTTTCACAGAGTCGCTACTGAAACCCGACGTTCCCCTGGTCGTGTGGATAGCCTGTGCAATGAAATCCTAGACCCCTACGGGCGCGGCAAGTTACCCTCCAAGACCTGAAGTGAGGCAGCCCCCTTCAACAACGTGAATGGACCGCCCAGCACTTCACGGAATCTGGTAACTTGGGCACCCCTCCTTGGGTCAACCTATACCCCCTACGAGTGTGGTGAATAGCCCGCCAATTCTAGAGTGAAGCCCCTTTTCGTCTCAACGCCATGAGATGCGGACCCGTTGCCCTCTAGAACCCGGCTACCCGTGCACCCCTCCTTGGGGCAATCCTAGTACAGAAAGCAAAATATACAACGGGTACATCGACCTCAACCCGGTCGTGCCCCAAAAGAATAATATACAAACAGGCAGTGACGGCAGTCCATATGTCGGACACTCGCCCCGCAATATCAAATATACCTAAATAACCAAACTGTACTAACATTGCATCCATGCTATCCCCCACGACCAATCCGCAACATCACAGCACAACACAGAACATCAACGTGAATGTCACATTCGTAAATCCGTCTAAAAGGGCTATAGCAGTTAGACAGGATTTACCGATCAAGTGACATTCACAGTCGCAGATATAATGTAAATACTGTGAACTAACATGTTTAAAATTTTCGATCGACTAAATTTACCTAAGTGGGCCCCAAGCACAACTGTAGCACTCAAAATAAATCTAAGCCCAAACAGAACATACCAAAAACCCCATTTCCCAGTCTAAGACCCACTGTAGAAATCTGGTGCAGTGAAGAGATGAGATGGCCGCGGAACCGCGGCCGGAGCATGGTTTTGGCCGCGGTTCCGCGGAGGAACAGTGACATCATGAGACCAGATTTCTACAGAATTCTTAGAATTTCCTGCACGTATTTCTGCAATGTACCAAATATTTTTTTCGAGCACAAAACAAAATCGACAGAAAGTGCACTTTTGAAATCGGGTTTTCGGAAAATCCGTTCGATCGAACTTGTAAACACGTTAGAGCAATCTAGACTAGGTTAATGGCGTGGCTCTGATACCAATGTAAGTGCACGGCAGCGCCCTGGCCGTCATTCCGAGGCCAAAATGCGGAAACGAAATTTTTACTAACTTTAAAAACTGGCGCTACCGCGTACTAAAACCCTGATCGGGCCATTAATCTGATGCTAGCAAACTAGAGAATGGGTAGAAAGCTATACCGAGCGATCCGTGTCCTTCGGTTTTCGGTCTCCATCTCGATCTCCTCGCGGAATCTCCGGTCTTCATATCCTCGTCGGAAAGGGCACCACATCGCCGGGTTCTTCTACGGGCTCCCACCTCTGGACCGAGGCAACTCGGACACGAAGTTGGCGATTCGACGTGTCCAAGAATACTGTAGGCGAAGTGTAGGATGGTTTGTCTCATGGGGTTGTGAAGTTGCCATAAAGATGTGGAGGAAAAAAGATATGGAGATGAGCTTTGGAATTTTGAAGCAAGCAAAGTGAGAATGAATAATTTCCTACTCTCATAATGAACCCCCTCCCTCTCACCTCATGTGGCCGTCCCCTTATCAAAAAATGGGAGAGATAATCAAAAGGGGGTGAGCACAAGAGAATAGGAAGGTAACCATAAAGAAATGGATGATAACAAGGAAATTATATCACATCAAATTCTAATCCAAATCCAAATCAATTCCCATCTCATTAATGCTAGCTATCATGAAAGAAAAAAAAAGCAAAGATGCTTGTATTATCATCATAATCCCTCATTTACAAATAAACCCTCCACAATTGCTAATTTTCATATTTGCAAATTAGCCCCTCCATCAAATATCAGCCAACGAAAGGAAGAAAGGAAAACTGGCTGAAACGGAATGCAAACTGGCAACTTCAGAAAACTGATCCCGTAATAAATAACAGGAAAACCCCGCGACTGTATATACATACCCGCATTTGTATTCCGACCGAATACAAATGCAATGAGACAAAATCTACACTGTACAATACTAGGATCCGGCTTAAACCAAAGCCCGCTAGTATTATCCGTCCGATCATGATCCGTGCAATACCGCACGTATCTGATCGAACCCTGCCATATCTCCATACGGCCTCTACAGCGTTTCGCCCGAAACTTGAGAAACTGTCGGTGGGGGACTCTAAAGACTCGTCAATACTTTTGCTGTGGATTTAACCACTAGCACGTCAGAGGTATTAGCCATACGTAACGGGCTACCAGGTATTGACTAAAAAGGACGTCGATGAGCGAACTAATCCAGACACCCTACTGAGCCTGTCAGTGATAATATCCGTACAGTCCGGTCCGTTCGTCTATGAGCATCGCATGGCGGGCCTATGGGGGTGGTAAAAGTCAAACCCCCAAAAGCGGTACACGTCGTGTCGAAGTGTAGCCCAGAACACCCTGAGATATTACTGGAATGCCTACGAGTAAATCTCCTGCCTTGGCCAAGGACTTCGTATAATGGCTCTCCTAGACACAGTGCGACCTCACCTCTAATACCGGGAGAGACGAACCCCTGCAGATCCGCTCACTGCCTCCATGTGGCTCGGGATTTTACCCAACTAAAACCTGTTTGCATGAATCCTTTGAGCCGTGGTAGGGTAGTAATCAAAGCATAGTGGGAACTCACACGAGACAAATGACGATCTCGGGTCGATGAACTAACCTGTACACGTGTCACCAGGGAACTGCTATCTGACGTCAGGTATAAGACCAACTAGCATGTTCCCGGCGAGTCCTGTCCGGTGTACTCATAACCCAATGAGCACCTGTATACATCTTAGGTGAACCAACGGACACCAGTGGCTTGTGAGACCGGCCACCGCCCCTCGTCGGGGTCTCGACTATACACACTAGTCTACACTGGAGTATCGATGCCCTGTCTCGAAAACTCCCACAACTAGGGACCTTTTAAGGATGTGCTTATAGACCCCAGCTCCCATGTATATGATCCCTATCATACTGCTGGCCGTCAAGCAAGAATCCTAAGGGCTCTATCAACGCGCAATAGTGACCTGTAAGGTCACCTAAAGCAGTACACGATGATAAAGATAAACCAGATAGCATACTATCATCTTGAGTAAGACTGTCCTATCAGCATAGGTCCAACCTAAATCATTGCAATCACGTGCTTGTGATCCAATAATTGACTTTGAGGGCACTATCTCCAACAGTATGAAGTCAACATTGTACACAATTTTTCTGAGGAGGAAACATTTGACTTCAATGATATATGTCTTGAAGAAACTTTTGAAGAACTATTCTCTGAGAATCTGTTTACCGCCGAAAGACGTAACCGGGACGTTAGGGACGTCTGGCTGAATTTTGAGGGCAGATGCTATTTGGATTTATCCATCCACCTCTCTGAATATGCCCAGTTGATTTATGGCACCGTGTATCAGAGGTTTGGACAGATGCGACCGATATAGCAGACTTCGTCAGATTCCCCCTCGTTGGCGAGGGGTTTTTGATTATGGGGACACTCTTCCCTGCAAGCGCAAAACCCTGGAGTTAATTACATTACCGTGCAGTGATAACCACTTTTTCCTGCTCCAGATGTTCACTTCGTGTCATGAGTGTTTATTTTATTTTTTGGTTGCTCGTGGATTGTATACGGAGACTAATTTATGTTGTCGCCCGTAGGGCGTGGATTAGTCCAAATCCATATTTTCTTAGATTTGGGTTTGGTTAATTTAAGGCTCGTTAGCCTCGTTTGAGATTAAGATCAACTTAAATGTTTGTTAAGGACACGTTAGTCTAATTTTAGACTAAGGCCTACTTAACGGGGGTTTGGGATCATTTTTGATCCAATGAAAGAATATTTGGACTCTATCGTTTTAGTTTAGGGACGTTGCGGTCCATTGGGTTTAAGGACAACATAGTCCATGTTTAAAGACATCATAGTCTATAGAGTTTAGTTTAGGGACGTTGCGGTCCATTGGGTTTAAGAACATCATAGTCCATGTTTAAATATATCATAGTCTATAGAGTTTAGTTTAGGGACATTACGGTCCATTAGGTTTAAGGACATCATAGTCCATGTTTAAAGACATCATAGTCTATAGAGTTTAGTTTAGGGACGTTGCGGTCCGTTGGGTTTTGGCGCATCAATTTGAGGGTGCTCCAAGAGATATTGGTTATTGGGACCCTTCACCTCTCTGAAGATGTTGAATAATTTCAACAACATGTATCAGAGGTGTGGAGAGATGTACCCTTGAACCAATTTTGGTTGGAAGATCTGTAGTTGGGTTTGGGGCTAAGACCAATTTAGAAAAATTGTGAGCACATGGGCTCGGTTGAACTGAATTAGGGTCTTTTGGTCAAGTTGGACTCAGCCTACTCAGTTTTGAATAATGTGTTGAACACTTGTTTGGACTCGGTCCCTTTTGTTCAACAATGTTGAGTATTGATATGGGCTTTGATGCTCACCCCTTTTTTGTTTTTTATTGAATGTTAAACACTCATTATGGCACTGGGCTTTACTTACAGAGCGATTTATGTTAAACAACGCCCACATGAGGAGCACGTGGGGCGCTCGGTGCTGAGCGCCAACCATTGAGTGTAGAGCACTCTTTATTTTATCAGCGCCCACGTGAAAGGCACGCTGAGCGCCAGACTTTAAGTGCTAAGCGCTTTTTCTAAAATAGCGCCCACGTGAGGAGCACGCGGAGCGCTCGGCGTTGAGCGCCAGACTTTGAGTGCTAAGCACTTCTTATAAAATAGCACCCACATGAGGAGCATGTAGAGTGCTCGGCGCTGAGCGCCAGACTTTAAATGCTATGCACTGAATTTTCTGTTCTGCTCAACTCAATTCTCTGAGAATTAGATTCTCACTTATGATAGACTTTGTCTTATAGATCTGGAAAAGAGACTTAAGTTCTTTTAATGTGAGAGTTAAACTCTCAAGTGCTGAGTTTTCTTTTCTGCTCAAATCAATTCTCTGAGAATTGGATTCTCACTTATGAAAGACTTTGTCTTATAGATCTGAGATCTGGAAAAAGAACTAAGTTCTTCTAATGTGAGAGTTAAACTCTCAAATATGGAGGAGTTACTGTGATCTCACTTATTGTTATTTATCTTGAGAAGAAATTGCTCTCATCTTTGATGTTTGAAGTTTATGGGGGGGGGGGGTTTCTCTCTGTAAGACTTGAAGTCTTGAGTCCTTTGTATAGGGGAGGCCGATTTGTTGATTCAGTTAATGAAATCTCTCATTGAGAGATTTTTAATTGATTTGGGGAATTTATCCACCGTTGGATCTTTGATCCAAGAACTTCTGTTTTACAGAACACATTTTTCTTGTTTTTAACTAGATTGGGAAAATACTTTCCCATACAGAGCTTATTCTGTATATTGGTGATTTTTTAATCACCATTGGATCTTTGATCCAATGGTGCTCTGATTTACAGAGCACAATCTTTCTTGTTAGAAAGATTTGAGGAGTATTTCCTCAATCAGAATTTAATTCTGTATTTTGGTGATTTTTAATCACCATTGGATCTTTGACCCAATGGTGCTCTGATTTACAGAGCACAATCTTTCTTGTTTAGAAAGATTTGACGAGTATTTCCTCAACCAGAATTTAATTCTGTATTTTGGTGATTTTTAATCACCATTGGATCTTTGATCCAACGGTGCTCTGATTTACAGAGCACAATCTATCTTGTTTAGAAAGATCTGAGGAGTAGTTCCTCAATCAAAATTTAATTCTGTGCTCTGATGATTTATCATCTCCGTTGGATCTTTGATCCGAAGGTAGAAAACTTTTAGTTCTGGCGCTGGCGCCCTCGTGCTTTGCATGTGAGGAGCTGCCTCAGAGTTTTTAACTCTTGGCTCTGCCTCAGAGTTTTTAACTCTGGGCGCTGGCGCTCTCGTGCTTTGCACATGAGGCGCTGCCTCGGTTCAAATTTTGAATAGAGCCTTGCTCTCTTATTCGGGGGAAATAAATGCCCCCACACCATTGCGCTCACGTGGCTCACACGTGAGTGCAGCGGTGGCAGCTTTTCTACCATTGTATCTTCTTGGAAGTTGGATCGTCTTCCAATGCCTATAAGTAGGGCCTTTGGCCCTTGAGATGACTGTTGTTCATCTTCCTCTTGTTCTTTTGTTCTTCTGAGAATTTAATTCTCCTTTCAGAGCTTAGTCCTCTGCCCCAAAGAAATCTCTTCTTAGAGATAGAACTCTGCCCAATTTTTGGTAAGAATCATAATTGAACCCCTTGACAGAGCTTTGCTCTTCTGAGATCGTAGATCTTTTAAGATGTATATTCGGGTTTCTTTAAACCGTTAATTAGAACAAAGCTTTGCTCTTCTTAGATCATAGATCTAAAGAAATCTTTTTTAGGGTTTCTTAACCCTTCAATGGAGAACTCTTAGAGTTTCTAGGATTTCTACTTTAGATCTTCAAAGATCTTGGGGGTTTTCAGAGCATGGCTCTTTAGAAAAATTTCTTTTGGGGAATTTTATTCCCTTCTTAATTAAATTTGACAGATATGATTTCTGTCTGCAGAGCACTGCTCTCGAGGGAGTTCAACTCCTTCGCCCAATGAGTATCTTATTAAATGAGAATCTTTTTAGGATTTCCTCCTTAATAAGTGACTGTCTCATCCATGATGAGGCGTCACATTTATTTTGTGGGTCCTCCTTGGTCCTTTTTTCCTGCATTGCAGGGTGATATAAATTTAAAGTACCACGTGTCAGAATAGCGTTGGTAACTAACCCTCGCCTTTTTCGTGCATGTACCATGGCTTTCGATTCATCCTTTCCTTTCGTTTGTTCAGAGAGCGCCTTTGCTGACGCGCCCGTGGATACGGAAGTCTTCGCGCTCATTAAAGATCATAACCCGTAACAGAAATCTCTTCATATATGGGGGTTGTGGTACAATCAAATCATCCAGGGTCGGTGTAATTTCCCTTGTGCAGTACCCTCAGAACCCATTTCAGCGATTCACTATGCCAACTCGCCCCCGGTGAATTACGCCGTAGAGGAGGTCAACTGGACCTCAGAGGGTCGCCTTCAGCCTTCTATGGCCTCAATACCTGTGCAGCCGCCGATGTCTTTGGATATTTTGGGGCGGCGCATATGTCAAGGCGAAACGCACCCCTGGGGACAAACGTATATGATTGGCTTAACTCCTCGCCACTCAGCCGGATATCTACAGTGGGCTCGATATATCTTTTCGGCCAAGAAGTCTCTGCTGCTGAAGCTCGGGTTGTACCCCGCAATTTATGCGTCTCTTTTCCAGTATCCCATGCCCCCTGTGTGGGGGTAAAAGCTTTCTTGAAACAATGGAACATGCCGACTCACACCTTTTTTCTATCAGATCGGGAAGTTTCAATCTCCTTGGAGGAGTTCGCGGAGATCTCCGGCATACCCGTCAGAGGGGAACATTACTATAACATTTTGAAAATCGTTTAAGTGAAATTTCCGATTTTCGGTAAAATAACGGGTGTTTTCCGTAAAAATCAAGATATAAATATCTTTTAATATAAAATTAAATATACATATTCTAGCTATGCAATTGCTAGTATTTGGTGTTTATTGAGCCACTTGTAAAATTTCTAGTTTACTGAAAAATTTTCCGAAATTAATTATTTTAATATTATTTTAAGCCGTCACTGATACATTTAATTAGTGATAATTACAAATTTGAATGGATCAATTACACACATATGAACAATGACAACTAAAATCTAGTTAGTAACATAAATATTTTTACAAGTTATTCCAAGTTCTAGTTGTTTCTAGGGTCAAGGAAAAAATAAATAAAAATAAATTAAAACTAGGAATTGATGCAACTTGCTTTTATGAAACTTGAGGGGTGTTTTTATCATGCAAATTGCAACACAACCCCATACCAATACCATCCATTCCCTGCTGGTCTAAAATCTGCAGCCACCCCATTCTCCTCCACTTCATTGTTATTTCAAGAAAGGAAAAAGAATTGAAGTGTAGATTATAATATAGTAATTGAGGTATGGTTTTGTTGACTTGGGGGGGAGGGGTTCAACACACACACCTCATCTCTCTCTCCCCTCCCCAAAATTATGGCCGAGCCCTCCTTCCCTGCACAGCAGCAGCCCCTCCATCCCCCCACAACATTTCATCTCAAAAAAATTCCACAAAATGCCCAAAAATGAACACAAAAATTCCACAAAATTATGGCCATGGCTTTCTTCTTTTAATATCCTTCTACTGACGCTTTCTTCTTCAACAGGTATTTCTGCCAAAGAGGCTCTCCCAGCTTCCCTCAAGACATTCGAAGAGGAAGAGAGGCTCCGCGCTTTTTTGGGCCTTGGTAAAATTCAGTTCATTACGCCTTTATTCCCTATTTTTTTATTCGTGCTCTGACCCTCTCCCTTCTTTTATTGCAGGTACTACCTTGACTCAGGTTATTCTGAGTGAGGTACCGATCTCGAGCGGTGGTGCAGCGATGCTTCCAAAGCCAGCTATTGTGGCCCCAGCTCCCCTGACATTACCACAGGAGGCGTCGCTAAAGCAGCCGACGATAGATGCCATAACGGCTCCTGAGGCAGAGCTTGGTTCGGACGATGACGTCCCTTTGTCAGAGGTCTTGAGGAGATCAGCTCTCACGGCCTAAACAAAAAGGAAACGTAGGAAGCTCGCAGCGATGGAACGTGGTGCCACCTTGGCTATAGGAGCAGGCTCAAGCACCACTCCATCTGTCGCTATTCCTTCAGAGGGTGCTCCAGCTGTCCGGTCTACCGCCCATAGACAGGTTGAGCGCGCGGCTCGGGGGGGCAACCGAGAATCTTTCATGAGGAAACGTAATGCCTGGTCATTTTATTAGAATTCGATCTGCAAATTCTTATAAACCATCTCATGCAGGGCTAAGTCCTGGCGATGAGATGGCAGGCGAAACGATGGCGACCACAGAGCCCGAAGTGGCTACTCTCTCTCGGGAGTCTGGGACTGCCCAAACCGCCGCTCTTTCCCCTTGTGGCTCCCTGGTATCGGAGGGCATTGCAAGCGTCATGACGGCCCTTGTCGAATCAGGGGATGAAGCCATGGGCGCAGAAACTATCCCATTAAAGGAGAACGAAGAAGCCGCTATGCCTGGTGATGCTTCCATCGCAGTTTTGGTCGATGACCCATTAGGTAAGTCTTGAGAACTGTTTTATTTCTCAATCCCGTTCGGCTTCTTCTGATGATATTTTGTTTGTTTTGAGTGTAGGTGTAGTGTACGCTGTGACTGTGCCATTTGAAGCGCCTCTGGTCGCCGCCACGACGTCTGTTGTTCCGTCGCCTTCTCCAATGTCCTCTGGAATGCTGGAAGGTATAGGTTTGCGATTTATCGGTTTCATTGTGGGTATTATCCTCCTTGTACTGACAGTATATTGTCACAACTTTGCAGGAGTCCTTTTTGACCATCTGTATCACATGCTGAACCCACATTTCTCCTTCCAGTCAGGAATCGTCCTACCTGCTGGTGTGGGTGAGTATAGTTTTTAACCGACATCCTTTCCTTTCTTCTACGGGTAGCCATGTCGTTGCTAATTCTTCTTTATATTGAATACAGTGTCACGGGTCGAAGGAGGAGGCGAAGGAATAGCCGTGGCTCCGACACTCCCCCTTCTGCCGCCTATCACAGCTGGTATAATAGACTCCATTGCTCGTGTATTTTCTTTACCTCCCGAGTCAACATTTGACCAAAATTTATTTTGCAGCAATCGCACCAGCTCCAGCTCCCTTTAAGTCTCGCGTCCCAATGCCGGCAGGGCATTTTGCTAAACGCCCATCTTCCAGGGGCGCTGCGACTAGCCTGCGAATGTTGAGGCAATTCATCGAGGATCTTGACGCCGAGGACCTCGCATGCGCTGTAGATTTTGCTGCCGAGGTTAATCCTATACTGGCGGCGCTCTTGAACTTCCATGACAAAGGTATCGTCGGGTCTTGGGTTAATTACTACAGACAGATCAAGGATTTCCTGCACGAAATTGAGCTTAAGCGTCTTGCTCCCGAGGTTCTGGCTTTGAACTCTCAGCGAGTTGTATGGGTTGAGCAGAGTGTTCCTTTCCTTCGCTATTTTGAACAAGAGGCGACCCTGAGATGGAAGGAATATGAGCCGGCTTCCAGCGAGTATGTCCAATTACGTTCCCAGGTCGAAGCGAATGCTGCGCAGCTGAAAGCTCTTTTTGAAAACCTCCAACGATGTATTTATGAAGGGCTGGTGCTGAGGCAGAAGTTTGACTTCTCTGAGAGGGTTACGCAGAGTTGCGAAGAAGCTCAGTAGGAAATCAATGAGAAGCTTTCATCCTGTTTGCGGCAACGGGCTCGAATTGAAGCGGAGTTGGCCACGGTGGCTGACCATGAGAAGGAGTTAAGAGGAGTGTGCGAGCGGCTTGCTGACTTACTGAATATGCCTCCTTCTCAGTAGTCACCTTTGTATCGACTGAAAATTTGTAATCTATGAATAACATGCATGCATTTTCATTCATCATTTCATTTTTTTATTCTTTTATGTGATGTATTTTGTACTCAATTGAATTCATGAATAAAAGGCACATTTTATCTCGTATTGTCGATTTCTTTTCTTTGTGAAGTCATTGGTATGTGACTTTAGCAAATGTGGCATGTAGATGGTAGATAACAGTCTATCTTATCCTCCTTGTGGGGTAGCGATGGCTTAGGAAACAGGTTCAGGTCTGCTGCCTATGACTTTTCAACTCTATGAGCCGTGAGGGTATCATAAAGACTTTTATCCCTACGAGTCGAGAGGATATCGTGGGTGTAATTTCTCCTTAGGGTTCGTATGGAATCCTAAGTGCGTTTTCTCTCGAGAATCGTAAGGAGACCACAAGAGAATTTTCTTTATGCGCAGGGACACTAATTTCCCCATAGGTCCAGACAAATCGAGAGATTCTCGCAAAGACACTGATTTCCTTACGGGCCAAAAGGAATCGAGAGGTTCTCTCCAAGGATGCTGATTTTCCTGAATCGAGAGGTTTCTGAGCTGACTTGATTCCAAGACGGAGCATTGATTCGGCAGTGTGGTCATTGGTTGACTTGTTTCCACGACGGAGCGTTGTTCCGGCGGGGAGGTCATTGACTGACTTGTTTTCGTGACGGGGCGTTGTTCAGGTGGGGAGGTCATTGGCTGACTCGTTTCCGCGACGAAGCATTGTTCCGGCGGGGAGTTCATTGGCTGACTTGTTTCCATGACGGAGCGTTGATCCAGCTGGGAGGTCATTAGCTGATTTATTTCCGAGACGGAGCATTGTTCCGGCGGGGAGGTCATTGGGTGACTTGTTTCCGAGACGGAGCGTTGTTCCGGCGGGGAGGTCATAGGCTGACTTGCTCCTCTTTCTGCGTTGTAGAGGTTGACTTGCTCCACTTTCTGCGGTGTCGGGGTTGACTTGCTCCCTTTTCTGCGGTATCGGGGGTTGACTTGGTCCGCTTTCTGCGGTGTCAGGGTTGACTTGCTCCGCTTTCTTCAGTGTCGGGGTTGACTTGCCCCGCTTTCTGCGGTGTCGGGGTTGACTTGCTCCGCTTTCTGCGGTGTCGGGGTTGACTTGCTCCGCTTTCTACGGTGTCAGGGTTGACTTTCCCCGCTTTCTCCGGTGTCGGGGTTGACTTGCTCCGCTTTCTGCGGTGTCAGGGTTGACTTGCTTCCGCTTTCTGCGGTGTCGAGGTTAAATTGCTCCGCTTTCTGCGGTGTCTGGGTTTGACTTGCTTCGCTTTCTGCGGTTTCGGGGTTAACTTGCTCCGCTTTCTGTGCTGTCGGGGTTTGACTTGCTCCGCTTTCTGCGGTGTCGGGTTTGACTTGCTCCGCTTTCTGTGGTGTCTCAGGGTTGACTTGCTCCGCTTTCTGCGGTGTCGGGGTTTGATTTGCTCCACTTTCTGTTGTGTCGGGGTTGACTTGCTCTGCTTTCTGCGGTGTCGGGGTTGACTTGCTCTGCTTTCTGCAGTGTCGGGTTTGACTTTCTCCGGTTTCTGCGGTGTCGGGTTTGACTTGCTCCGCTTTCTGCGGTGTCGGGTTTGACTTGCTCCACTTTCTGCGGTGTCGGGTTTGACTTGATCCGCATTCTGCGGTGTTAGGGTTTGACTTTCTCCGCTTTCTGTGGTGTCGGGTTTGACTTGCTCCGCTTTCTGCGGTGTCAGGGTTGAGTTGCTCCGCTTTCTGCGCTGTCAGGGAGGAACGCCGCGTTGATCTTCTGGGATGCAGGTGTTGCCGTCGAGATCTGATTCTCCATTTGACGGTATCTGTTGGGAAATGTGGTTTCTTTTTCATTTATGCCCATGGATTTGCAGGGTTACTTAGCGCGGCAGCAAGGTTTCACGCGGCATCGTCTATGCCAAATTAAAATTTTGCCGTATTAAGGAACCCTAAACTAAGGATGTTTAACTAGAGAATCATACGAATCAAACAATATAAATATTTCATATCTAAGTGAATGCGGAATACTGTTGGTGTGTAGTAGCGCCTCTAGTAAGGTTGGAACATCATAAAGTAGCGAACTTTTAAATTTTAGAGCGCTATTACAAACGAACTACGAATCGTGACTAGAGATTAGGGTAATAACATCATTATGTGAAGTCTAAACTAAAGGAAAAGGAAATACAACCTTTGTAGCCAACTCCTTTGGTCTTTAGGACTCCTATGGCTTTGCACAAGGTTTGGAACGACTTTGCTCGAGGTCCTTCGTCGTTTACGATGATCCACCCAGAGATTCCTAGAACAAGCTCTTAGCTTCACAAAATGAAGCATGCACTCTACACTAAATGGCTAGGGTAGTGTAGAATGGTTGTGTGGTTTGTAAACTCACTTAAAAACCCTTTCTTTTTAATTTCCTCACTCAAAACAAAACTCAAGAGAGCTTGGAAAAGGAGGAAGGTGAAGATGGCAAAAGCTTTTGTGTGAATAATGAAAACATATTTTCAAAAATGAAAATGAAATATTATATGTGAGACACTCTCACATATAACCATGGTTGGCTTCTAGATATTATTTGGATGGGTTAAAGAACAAAAGGAAATTAAACCATTGTTAAAGCCAATGGTCAAATAAGAAGTGTGTAGAAAATGAATCATTTATCTAATTTCCTTTTTCCTTTAATCCATTAACAAAAATCTAGATATTTAGTAACCATGTGAGTCTTATATTTCCATCTCCTTTGTATCATCAACCATGACACATATAAATGTGTGTATGTGTGCATGCACATCATCATGTGTATGTGTGAACATACATGCATACATCCAAACGAAAAAAGGGTTAATTAAAAGTGAGCTTAAAGATAATATTAAATCAACACTTGATTTAATAAATCGGTCACATCAAATGCGGCACGACAAATATCGAACGTCCGATTAAAATACGGTATCACATATCCGTATTTAATCGAGCTCCTGCGCATATCTCATATGCACCGCACAACATTTCGCCTGAGCTAGAAAAATCCTGTGTGGGACTCTAAGACTCGTCAATACGCCGGCTGTAGTTGATGATCACATCAAAACACCTACAAGCCGCAAGCGGTCAGCTAAACGTAACGGCCACCCAGGTATTGAGCGAACAGAAGAAAAACAAGCAAACCCGTCAAAACACCCGTCGAGCCATTGGCAACACTTACCGTACAGTCCGGTCTCTTCGTCTGATATGCTGCATATCAAGTCTAGGGATGGAATCGTCGAGCCCTAATAACTCAATATGTCATATCGATATGGTCTATGACCAGTCGAGAAACTACTGATAACACTTATCAGTAAATCTCATCAGCCCGGGCCAGGGACTTTATATCAGAGCCAATCGCACATAGCACAACATCAACTCCCAATACCGGGAGAGACGAAACCCCTCCTATCGCTCACTGTCTCCATGTGTCTCGAGACTATACCCAAAAGCCACCTGTTTGTACGACTCAGTAGAGCCGTGGTAGGGTGAAAATCGAAGTACAGTTGGAGAACACACAAGACTCTATGACGATCTCGGGTCTACAGACTAACCTGTACCAGTCTCACCAGAGAACTGCTATCCGACAATAGATATAATACCATATTGGAATTCTCGGTGAGTCCGTTCAGTGTACTCAGTCTCCACTGAGCACCCGTATACAATCTTCGATATCATAACACCAATGGATATGGGATCAACCATCGCCCATCATATGGGTCAAGAAACCTATACGCTAGTCTACTCTGGAATATCGATACCCTATCTCGATACACCTACGACTAGGAACACTTAAGGATATTCTTATAGACTTCACATGCCCCAATAGTATGATCTCCATCACAGCCATGGAAGTCGAGCAAATATCTTTAGGGCTTTATCAACATGTATCAAATGAACAGTATCAAGTAAACATGTCAGATAAAGTAAAACCAGATAGCATACTATCATGTCGAGCAAGAAAGTTATATATCAAAATATACATATATATATATGTCCAAGCATCCACTATACATATAATGGCCTCTAGGGCATACATATATCCAACAATCTCCCACTTGCACTAAGACCAATTATTGGCGTATCTCATACCCAACATCTCAAAAAGTCGCTCATGTTGCGGCTGTGGAAGTGCCTTGGTGAGTGGATCTGTGGTGTTATCTTTTGTATCTACTCTCCGAATCTCGATCTCATGGCGATCAACTATCTCCCGGATCAAATGATATCGCCTGAGGATGTGTCTGGACTTTTGATGGGATCTGGGTTCTTTGGCCAACACCATAGCTCCATTATTATCACAATACAATGGTATTGGATCAATAATGATTCGAACTACTCCTAGCTCCGCAACGAACTTCCTCATCCAGACGGCTTCCTTGGCAGCATCATTTGCAGCAATATACTCAGCTTCCATCAAGGAGTCTGCAACGGTATCCTGTTTGGAACTCTTCCAACATACCGCCCCTCCATTAAGGGTAAATACAAACTCTGAGATAGATTTACTGTCATCCTTATCACTTTAGAAGCTGGAATCGGTAAAGGCCTCCATTTGGAGATCCCCATTACCATACACCAGGAACAATTCTTTAGTCCTTCGCAAGTACTTAAGAATGTTCTTCACGGCTATCCAGTGTTGCTCCCATGGGTTGGATTGATACCTGCTCACTACAGCTAGTGCATAAGCTACATCAGGACGAGTACATATCATCGCATACATTATAGATCCTACGGCTGAAGCATAGGGTATAATGCTCATGCGAGCTCTCTCTTCATCAGTTTTCGGACAGAAGTCCTTATAGAGAGTGATTCCATGGAAAGCGGGCAAGGCACCACCCTTGGAATCTTCCATACTAAACCTTTTTAGGATGGTATCAATGTACTTTGATTGGGACAATCCCAATAATCTTTTGGATCTATCTCTATAGATCCTTATGCCCAAAATGCACGAGGCATCACCCAGGTCCTTCATGGAGAACCTTTGTGATAAGAATAATTTGACCGATTGTAGCAGAGGAATATCATTTCCTATAAAGAGAATGTCATCTACGTACAATACGAGGAAAGTGACAGTACCCCCTACAATCTTCTTATAAATTCATGATTCATCTATATTTTTGATAAAATCAAACACTTTGATTGTATCATCAAAACAGATGTTCCAGCTTCGAGATGCCTGCTTTAATCCATAAATGGATTTAAGCAACCTACATACTTTTTCGCTGCTCCCACTGTCAATGAAGCCCTCTGGCTGATCCGTAAAAACGCACTCTTCTAAATCACCATTTAGAAATGCAGTTTTAACATCCATCTGCCAGATTTCATAGTCGTAGTGAGAAGAAATAGCAAGTAGGATCCGAATGGATTTAAGCATTGCTACTGGAGTGAAAGTTTCATCATAGTCTAGTCCTGGTCTTTGACGAAAACCTTTCGCTACAAGCCTTGCTTTATAGGTCTCTACCTGTCCATCTACACCAATCTTTCTTTTAAAGATCCATTTGCACCCAACGGGTTTTATCCCAGGAGGTGCAACGTCCAAATTCCATACTTTGTTGGTGTACATGGACTCCATTTCGGATCTCATGGCATCCAGCCACTTCACTGAGACACCACTCGTGATAGCTTGCTAAAAACTAGTAAGGTCATCATCATCTATGATGCAATCTTCTCTATCACCATCAATGAGAAACCCATAGTATCTCTCCGGCGGGCGAGAAGTTCTACTAGATCTCCGGAGTGGCTGAGGTTCTTAAAGTTCTACTGCAATATCAGTTTCAACCAATTCGTCTTGAGTAATTTGTGTTTCTGGAACCTCTTCTAGTTCTACCACTTTGCCATCAGTACTGTCTGTAAAGATTTCATTTTCCAAAAATGTGGCATGTTGAGAAACAAACACCTTTTGTTCCTCCTTGTGGTAGAATAGATATCCATACGAGTGTTTTGGATATCCCACAAAGTTACACATGACTGATCGTGTCTCGAGTTTATCCGGATTCTGCTTTTTGACATAAGCCGGACAACCCCAAATCCTAACTCTTTTAAGAGATGGTCTCCTTCCTCACCATATCTCATATGGAGTGGTAGACACTGTCTTTGATGGAACCCTATTCAATAGATAAATTGATGTCTCTAATGCATATCCCCAAAAGGAAAGTGGTAACTCAGCATCACTCATCATGGACCGTACCATATCCAATAGGGTACGATTCCTCCATTCTGACACACCGTTGTGCTGTGGTGTGTACGGAGGAGTGAGCTGAGAGAGAATCCCATTCTCTTTTAAGAAGTCTGAAAACTCGGTGCTTAAATACTTTCCACCTCGATCTGATCGAAGTTTCTTGATACTCGAGCCAGTTTGTTTTTCTACTTCAAATTTGTACTCCTTGAATTTCTCGAAAGCTTCGGATTTATGCTTCAGTAAAAACACCTGTCCGAATCTTGAGAAATCATCAGTAAAAGTGATGAAGTATGAAAAACCGCATCTAGCATGTGTAGACATTGGTCCGCATACATCACTATGTATGAGGCTTAAGAGTTCTGTAGCTCTCTCTCCGTGTCCTATAAATGGAGTTTTGGTCATTTTACCTTTGATACAAGACTGGCAGGTTGCATAAGATTGATATTCAAAAGGTTTTAAATATCCATCTCTATGTAATTTGTTTAGTCTTGTTTCATTAATATGACCAAGTCTACAATGCCAAAGAAAAGATTCATTTATATCTGAAATCTTTCTTTTATTTGTATGTTGTATATTGAAAACTGTGTGTTGGTTTAGGACGTAAATTCTGTTACTTAGTGTACCATAACCAATCAACTGTTGATTCAAGTTAATGTTCATAACATTATTTTGCAACGCAAAATGATATCCTTCATTGTCCAACAAAGATATGGATATTATATTACATAGCATACCAGGTACAAAATAACAAGGGTTTAAAACCAAAATACATCCTGAAAGCAACCCCAGATGATACTCTCCTACGGATACTGCATGTACATTGGAACCATTTCCAACCCGTAGAGTGTGGTCCCCAGTCTTCAAAACTCTACTGTTTTTCAATCCCTGCATACAATTACAGATGTGAGAACCAGAACCGGTATCTAATACCCAAGATGTAGAGTTTAATGAAAAACAGTTTTCAGTTACAAACACACCTGAAGCGGAAGCATCATCATGCTTCTTCTTCTTGAGATCTGCAAGGTACAAAGCACAATTGCGTTTCCAGTGTCCCGACTTGTGGCAGTAAAAACATTCTCTTTTCCCACTTCCCGCGGCCCCAGATTTGTCTTTCCCCTTCGCCTTTTGAACTCCACCTCTCGGCTTGGTGGGATTCTTCTTCTTCTTTCCCTTGGCCTTGGCTTTCGGGACTGAAGAGGAAGATGGCCCATAAAGCAGAGTGGGAGTTTTCGCTGCCTTAAGCGTGCTCTCTGCATTTCTCAATATATTCAGAAGTTCAGGTAATGATTTCTCCAAATCATTCATATTGAAATTCACTATGAACGGAGCAAAGGCGGGGGAGAGAGACTGTAGAACAATATCTGTAAATTGCTCATTTTCCATAGCCCATCCCAGTTCCTCAAGTTCTTTTATAAGACCAATCATCTTCAGAATATGGTCTCCTACTGATGCACCGGGGGCCAACCGCAT
Source organism: Agapanthus africanus (assembly GCA_030015575.1). Lineage (NCBI taxonomy): Eukaryota > Viridiplantae > Streptophyta > Magnoliopsida > Asparagales > Amaryllidaceae > Agapanthus > Agapanthus africanus. The sequence goes on from CM057346.1 coordinate 129,997,248, forward strand.
CTGAAACAGCTTTCGAGATGCGTTGTAGCGTAAAGTACGAGATTGCTCTTCATACAACTCCTTTGTATGAAGAAAGATGGATTGTATATCCATCTTCTCGTGCTGTTTCTGATGGATACTGTCCATAGAAGCAAGCGCAAGGAACGTGGCCGTGTTGCAATCAATATCCCATGTTTTTCGGATCTCCTTATCCGAAATAGATGATTCAGGTCCTGGGACGGGTGGGGCTTTGGTAGTGAGGACATATGATACTTTATCACATGTGAGTGCAATGTTCAAGTTCCTCAACCATTCTTTATAATTTATTCCAGTCAGTTTGTTTTTCTCTAAAAGAAGCTTAAGTCCCGTCATCGGTATCTGCCATTAAGAGAGAGAAAAGAACACACTAAGAGAAATGCTCTTGCAAAGATCAGATTGGTTATTATCTTATCTAATCGATGTCCCCCACTGCTTTTATCAAATTTTCTTTCAAACCTGAAAAGAAAACTAGCCAGGATTAATTACATTCTACAGTTTCGTTAATCGGTCAGCCAGGCCAATGTCGGTACTTGAGGGAGGTTCCCCATGCTTGCGCACGGACTTAATTAAAATAAACTTCGTCTTCCCAGAGGTCAAAACCCCGTCTAACACCTTTCTAGATACCTACTGGATTAGCTAATTGTAAAGTGTAAAACTCTCCTGGGAGTAACTCTTACTCACAGTGGGATCGGGATCCAACTATCATATAGATGGTATGCAATCTCATTGCAAATTTCAACTCTTGAAACTCCCGATATGGTTTTTACCCCTAGATGCTTATGACCTTGGCTATGGTCAACATATCATAAGCACTAGTCAAGTTCTACCCGTCATTTCAAAATTAACTAGACCCACCCATATGATCCTTGACTATGATCAACATAATCACATGAATGTCCTAGTTGATCGCATCATATGCTTGTAGGAAGACATCACTTAGCTACCGTATACTACGCCTTGACTATAATCAACATACGTAGCACGAATACTAAGTACTCTGCTTCCTAAAATGACGGAGGGCTGCGGATAGTTTTTATGAAAACCTTTAATACTTTGAACTTGATTTCGTTGTAGAATCTAAATTGTTTTTAGAAAAGGAGTGGCTTAAGCTCTGCATCTTTTGAAACTTGCTTTTCAATAAAAGAGCCGAGTGGGTTTCAAATCCGATTCTACAACAACTTTAGGTTTCTTTTCTTTTACATTAATCTCATTAATGTATTCCCATCATTTAAGATCCTAAGCCATTACAGAAAGAAACGAAAAGCAGTATTACATATCACATATAGAACAATATCACATTCGTCTCAGATATTATGCAATCACATCACAGAATAATCAGCAGCAGAAACACATATATGAAAATATAGGATATACTAGGAACTCCGTATTTTCTATTTAGCCTACGATAGAAAATACGGGTTCCACGGTCGTGATGAGTAGCCAAGCCCACACCCTTAGACCCCTACGAGAGCGGCAAGTGACCCTTCCAATTCTGGAGTTTAGGAGACCCGGTCTCGACTCATCGAGATGGCCTCCCACTGAACTCCAGTACCCGGTCACTCGTGCTCCCCTCCTTGGGTCTATCCTAATGCGGAAAAGTAAAATATACATCAATGGAGACATCATCCTCAACCCGGATGTGCCCCAATAAAAGAATAATATATACAATGAATTTTACATGAATGAAAAGATAAACTCTCGTCTCACATAAAACCCCCGGCCATTCAATCACGACGATCCTGTACATCATATCACATCAACAATTGAAAAGCATAGACGACGTTAAAATATATCAATCAACATATCAACATACCCACTGGAGTAACAGATCTCAACACTTGAATCTGCATAAAAATAAATTCCCAAAGAGCATATATGGTACTTACGGATCAACGCAAGAGCACACGGTCCAAGCCTCACCAACGGCGCCGCGGAACCGCCGTAAATACACCTATTTGGCCGCGGTTCCGCGGTTGTTGAGTCAAGTTAGGCGCTCGTTTTTCTTGGGGATCCATAGAAAACCCTGCTCTATTTTCTGCATATTTTTAATTACAAAAATTCCAACTTTTGAAAAAATTTCCAGTGAGCATGTAAAAATCGAATTTTTCATGTTCGATTGAGTTTTTAAATGTCGTCTGGCTTACCCTAAAACTCTAGCAAGGCTCTGATACCATGTTGGTGTGTAGTAGTGCCTCTAGTAAGGTTGGAACATCATAAAGTAGTGAACTTTTAAATTTTAGAGCGCTATTACAAGCGAACTACGAATCATGACTAGAGATTAGGGTAATAACATTATTATGTGAAGTCTAAACTAAAGGAAAAGGAAATACAACCTTTGTAGCCAACTCCTTCGGTCTTTAGGACTCCTACGGTTTTGCACAAGGTTTGGAACGACTCCGCTCGACATCCTTCGTCGTCTACGATGATCCATCCGGAGATTCCTAAAACAAGCTCTTAGCTTCACAAAATGAAGCAAGCACTCAACACTAAAGGGCTAGGGTAGTGTAGAATGGTTGTGTGGTTTGTAAACTCACTTAAAAACCCTTTCTTTTTAATTCCTCACTCAAAACAAAACTCAAGGGAGCTTGGAAAAGGAGGAAGGCGAAGATGGCAAAAGCTTTTGTGTGAATAATGAAAACTTGTTTTCAAAAATGAAAATGAGAATATTATATATGAGAAACTCTCACATATAACCATGGTTGGCTAAATATCTAGATATTATTTGGATGGGTTAAAGAAAAAAAGAGAATTAAACCATGGTTAAAGTCAATGGTCAAATAAGAAGTCTGTAGAAAATGAGTCATTTATCTAATTTCCTTTTTCCTTTAATCCATTAACAAAAATCTAGATATTTAGTAACGATGTGAGCCTTATATTGACATCTCTTTTGTATCATCAACCATGACACATATGTATGTGTGTATGTGTGCATGCACATCATCATGTGTATGTGTGAACATACATCCAAAAGAAAAAAAGGGTTAATTAAAAGTGGGCTTAAAGATAATATTAAATCAACACTTGATTTAATAAATCGGTCACATCAAAAGCGACCCGAAAAATGTCGAATGTCCGATTAAAATACGGTATCACATATCCCTATTTAATCGAGCTCCTGCGCATATCTCATATGCACACCACAACATTTTGCCTGAGCTAGAAAAATCCTATGTGGGACTCTAAGATTCGTCAATACGCCGGCAGTAGGTGATGATCATATCAAAACACCTACAAGCCGCAAGCAGTCAGCTAAACATAACGGCCACCCGGGTATTGAGCGATCAGAAAAAAAACAAACGAACCCGTCAAAACTCCCATCAAGCCATTAGCAACACTTATCGTACAGTCCGGTCTCTTCATCTGATATGCTGCATATCAAGTCTAGGGATGGAATCGTCGAGCTCTAATAACTCAATAATTCATGTCGATATGGCCTATGACCGGTCGAGAAACTACTGATAACACTTATCAGTAAATCTCATCAGCCCTGGCCAGGGACTTTAAGTGAGAGCCAATCGCACATAGCACAACATCAACTCCCAATACCGGGAGAGACGAAACCCCTCCTATCGCTCACTGTCTCCATGTGTCTCGAGACTATACCCAAAAGCCACCTGTTTGCATGACTCAGTAGAGCCGTGGTAGGGTGGAAATCAATGTACAGTTGGAGTACACACAAGTTTCTATGACGATCTCGGGTCTACAGACTAACCTGTACCAGTGTCACCAGAAAACTGCTATCCGACGATAGATATAATACCATATAGGAATTCTCGGTGAGTCCGTTCAGTGTACTCAGTCTCCACTGAGCACCCGTATACAATTTTCGATGTCACAACACCAATGGATATGGGATCATCCATCGCCCATCATATGGGTCAAGAAACGTATACGCTAGTCTACTCTGGAATATCGATACCCTATCTCGATACACCTACGACTAGGAACATTTAAGGATATGCATATAGACTACACATGCCCCACTAGTATGATCTCCATCAAAGCCATGGAAGTCAAGCAAATATCCTTAGGGCTTTATCAACATGTATCAAATGAACATTATCAAGTAAACATGTCAGATAAAGTAAAACCAGATAGCATACTATCATGTCGAGCAAGAAAGTCATATATCAAAATATACATATATATATGTCCAAACATCCACTATACATATAATGGCCTCTAGGGCATACATATATCCAACAAATACAACCTTTGTAGACCGGTCCTTCACTTCTCATGCTCCATGTTGTAATCCCTTCGCTGCGAATGGTGAACTTCCGGACTCTCGAGAGGGTTCACTTGAAGAAAAGAACAACCTTGCTCAATGTCTTCGATGCCGAAGAAGATCTACGTTGAGGAGACTGAAGCTCATGCTACCTCTTCATTAATGGTGAGAATAGTGAAGCAAACACCCTAAACTAAATGGCTAATAGTATAGGATGATGAAGCAGGAATTTTGCTCACTTTAGATTTTATTTTCTCACTCAATTTCATCACTTCATGAAAATCTAGAGAGCTTCAAAGATCAAGAAGAAGATGAAATGAAAGTGATGAAGATAAATAATCTCATGAGGTTAGAAATGCAACCATGATTGGTATACTCCATGCCTAACCCTTATAGAGAATAAACCAAGGCTAAAGGTTAAGGGTTGGGTTAATAAATATCTTAAGCTAGACAAACAAGTGGACTAAGTCAATGTTTTACTACCTTCTCCAAGCTCATCCATGACTAATTCCAAATGTTTGAATTACTTAAAACTAATAAAACCCTAGCATTAACCTTGCATGGTGTGATTCCCATACATACATGTTGCATGTGTAACCTAGCATGACACATAAATATATATCATATATATATTTGTGTGCAAAAAAAAACAATACATTTAACATATATCACATATATATCAATATATGATCAAGTGAGAAAAATAATTACTTAAGTGAGCTAATATTAGTTAATGTAATTTAATATATCAAATATATAATTCTACATTAAATTATTAAATCAACACTTGATTTAATAATCCGGCTATATCACGTATAACCGACTAATATCAAAAGCAACAACTTATCGAATCAACACTTGATCCGATAACCCGGCTATATCATATATAACCGACCAATGTCACAAGTCGTGAGAATAAAATGCAGTATCACATACGCGCATTAATCTCGGTCCCGCACATATCACATATGTGCTCCTACTTCGTTTCGCATGAACGAGGAAACACTCTAAAGACTCGTCAATACGCCGGCAGTAGGTGATGATCATATCAAACACCCTCAAGCCGCAAGCGGTCTGCTAAACGTAATGGCCACCTGGGTATTGAGCTATCAGAAGATCAATAGGCAAGCCTACTCATACTCCTGCGAATTCAATCAGTAACACTACCGTACATTCCGGTCTCTTCGTCAGATATGTCGCATATCACAGCCTGGGGGTGGTATAACGTCAGACCCCAATAGCCTGATAAGTCATGCCGATGTAAGGTCCATAACGGTTCAAGAAAATACTGATAACACTTACCAGTAGATCTCAGCAAACCTGGCCAGGGATTTTCTGTTATGGCCAATCGAGCACAGCACAACATCAACTCCCAATACCGGGATAGACGAATCCCCTCCAATCGCTCATTGCCTCCATGTGACTCGGGACTGTACCCAAAAACCACCTTTTTTGCACGATCCCTTAACCGTGGTATGGTGGAAATCAAAGCACAGTGGGAATCACACAAGACTCTATGACGATCTCGGGTCGACAGACTAACCTGTACCAGTGTCACCGGAGAACTACTATCTGACGATAGGTATAATACCATCTAGGAGTTCTCGGTGAGTCCGTTCAGTGTACCCAGTCTCCATTGAGCACCCGTATACCATCTCTGATGTCAAACACCAATGGATATGGGATCATCCATCGCCCATCATATGGGTCCAGAAGCGTATACGCTAGTCTACTCTGGAATATCGATGCCCTATCTCGATACTCCCACGACTAGGAACATTTGAATGATGTACTTGCCGACTACCTCTGCCCCACTAGTATGATTTGCATCATAATCCTGGTAGTCAAGTACTCATCCTAAGGGCTTTATCAACATGTAACAGAGAAACTATAAGTGTACATGTTAAGATAAAGAGCAACCAGATAGTATACTATCACGTCGAGCAAGAAATTCCTCCCTATATATGTCCAAGCATCCACTACAATATACATCACATGTACAGTAATGTCCTCTAGGGTATACATATAACTAACAATCTCCCACTTGCACTAAGGCCATCTGTTGTAGTATCCAATACCCAACAAAATAGCAGTGGTTGTAGTATCTCATACTCAACCATTCCAAAATCTCTCAAATAGTATTTGGCGAAGCAGGCCTTGGTGAGTGGATCCGTCGTGTTAACCTCAAAATCTACTCTCCTAACCTCGATCCCTTGGAGATCAACCATCTCCCTGATCAGGTGATACTTGCCTCAGAATATGTCTGGATTGCTAATGGGACCAGTGTTCCTACGCCAAAACCACAATTCCATTGTTGTCATAATAACAGTTATTGGACTCTCAATGGTAGGAACCTTGTTCATCTCATTAACAAGAAATGTCCAGACAACCACTTTGGCGGCATCGTTGGTAGCAATGTATTGAGCCTTTATTGTTTAGTATGTCACGGTATCTAGCTTGGAACTCTTCCAACATACCGTCCTTCCACTGAGGGTAAAGAAAATGCATGTGACTAACTTTCAGTCGACCTTATCACTCTGAAAGCTCGAACCAAGGACATTCATTTAGTGATTCTCAAGTACTTAAGAATGTCCTCTACAGCTTTCCAGTGATTCTCCCAAGATCCGATTGATTCCTGATCACTACACCTAGTGAGCCAGCTACATCTGGTCTGTTACATAACATCGCATACATGATAGAGCCTACTGCTGAAGCATAGGGTATCCCTTACACGCGAGCTCTCTCCAAATCAGTCTTGGAAGACATCTTTTTGGAGAGAGTAATTCCTGAGTAAGTGGACGAACCACCACGCTTAGAATCTTCTATACTAAACCCCTTTAGTATGGTGTTAATGTACCTAGATTTGGGACACTCCCAATATCCAGTTAGATCTATCACCATAGATCATAATCCACAAGATGTAGGTATAATTCAGATCTTCTATTGAGAATCCTTATGATAAGAGGATCTTGACCGAGTGTAGCATAGGAAACCATTTCCTATCAAGAGTATGCCATCTACATACAATACGTATAAGACAACCTCACTCTTTACAACCTTCTTGTATATACAATGTTCATCTACCTTTTTGATGAAGTCAAACTCTTTGACTGCCACATCAAAACAGATGTTCCAACTCCGCGATGCGCGTATTGATCCTGATGGACTTAAGCCTAGCTTTGAAAATCTCAACTTTTCCATCTACACCAAGAATCTTCTCGAGATCCATTTGCTCCCAATGGGTTTTACCCCATCAGGTGCAATATTCAAAGTCATACTTTGTTGGTGTACGTCGATTCCATCCTTGATTTCATAGCATCCAGCCATTTCACAGAGTCTTTACTCGTGATGGCCTGCCTGAACCTAGTTGGGCCATCATCTACCATGATGCAATCCTCGCTCCCACCGTCACTGAGAAGACTGTAGTATCTCTCCAGTGGATGAGGAACCCTACTAGATTTACGGAGAGGCTGAGATTCGTTGGAGACTATTGAATCCTTTGGTTTCACCAAATCATCAGCTGTTAGTTTGACTAGCTGGAACTCCTTCCAGTTCTACCTCATGACTACTAATTTCTTTACAAGAAATTCCTTTTCTAAAAAGGTGGCATGCTAATAAAAAAATACCTTTTGCTCCTCAGTGTGGTAGAAGATATTCCCTCACAAATGTTTGGGATATCCTAACAAACTTATACAGAACTGACCTTTCCTCGAGCTTGTCCCGATTCTGTCTTTCAACATAGGCCGGACAACCCCATATCTTAACTCATTTAAGATATAGTCTCTTCCCATTCTATATCTCATATGTAGTGGTAGGTCTTGATTTGTATGGAACCCCATTCAATAGGTATGCAGCTTCTCAAGTGCATAACTCCAAAAGGAAACAGGTAACTCAGCAATACTCATCATAGAGTGCACCATATCTCATAGGGTGCGATACCTCCGCACCGATACACCGTTATGCTGTCGGGTAATCGAAGGAGTAAGCTAAGAGAGAATCGCATTCTCCTTTTAGAAACTCCAGGAATTCCATACGCAAGTATTCTCCTCATCGATCACATCGATGGACTTAATACTTCTACCCGTTCGGTTCTCAACTACAAGCTTATTGTCACGACCCGAACTTTGGCCCATGACCGGCACTTAACCACGTAACGTCTACAGGCGTAACGCGACTAAGTGAACCGAAAACCCAGAAATCAAACCAGTAAAAGTATAGAGTGTTTTAGAAATTAAACTGAAGCATTTATTAAAATGTTAAGAGATCTAAATAAACCATCACCAAGATAGCAATATACGACGCCGTAGCGAAGATCAAGAACAACAATTGGGAACATCACAGATAGAATAAACTGCATAAGTAAAGTCGGCTCACAACGAGCTCGACACCAGAATACAAATAATATACATCATCGTCCTCTCACTGTCTCTAAGTCAAGTACATATATGGTAGATGGAGAATACTAGATACAAAAGTGTGCACAACAAAAGTAACCAGATACCACAACCCACCTAACAGCAAAACAGCTCACGCACCAACTGTAGTAGTATCTGTAGCCAAAAGATGCAAGAAAGCAGCCTGCCGTGACTACTCCGAAAGGCAACCTGCAAACACTGTGGCACAACGGGGGTGAGTTGCCAACCCGTGAATAGAGATAACATATAAAGGTAATCGCGAGCATGCACGTACTGCGCTACTCTATCATAAGCTAACAGATGATATCAATGCGCGATAAGCAGTATGTGCAATAATCATACAAGTGCTTTATTAGGTAATATAACTACAGGATGAGATACAATAATGAATGCTGAGCATGGGAAATATAACATCTACACGGAATGTCAACGTGGAATATGTAATCGGTGTCCATCAATGCACCGCAAATCCCAACAACCCAGACGCCGGCACTCCCATCGGTCCTCAAATCCTGTACATCACTGAGAATCACGAGTGCCCAACATCGGCACTCAAATATCATAAATACTCGTGTCTAGCATCGACACGCAAATCTTCCAATATCGGGCATCCGTCAGTTCGGGTCAGCCCCCCTCTCTCATATATCGGGCATCCGTCAGTCCGGGTCAGCCCTCTCTCTCATATATATATCGGGCATCCGTCAGTCCAGGTCAGCCCTCTCTCTCATATATATCGGGCATCCGTCAGTCCGGGTCAGCCCTCTCTCTCATATATATATCGGGCATCCGTCAGTCCGGGTCAGCCCTCTCTCTCATATATATCGGGCTCAAGCACCGAGAAAAACACGTAGTGGACGCACTAAAATATCATATCAAGGGAAACCGGGTTTTTAAATAATTACCTATTCTCTTTGAAATATCCACGGTTCCCAAATCCAGAAATCACATGTAATCCAAACCAATATGCAAGTCAATATAATGTGATATGTGCATCAAGTATGAATATCGTGTCAAGTCACATAAAAGATGAGCTACAGCATAATGATCATGGAAATTCTACAGTGTGAGTGTCATGGCCATTACAAACGGTATGTGTGTAACATGCAGGATTGTGCTCGTGCAACATGAACCATTAGTAATGGTGCGGTGTTCTATCAATTCTAGTTTATATACCTATAGCAGGGAATGCGGTATGCACTAAATAGTAGCCATGAACAGTCAATGTATGGAAATGTAGCTATAAGGTCCTATCAGCCCTGACGTAGAACGTCATGCGGGCGATATCCTCGTAGATGTTAAATCTACTCACCGTAGTCTCTCGCTAGTATAGCCGATGACTTGTTTCCCCTTCTTCGCGGCGTCCGTCGCACTCGCCTGCGAACCTAGAATTTTACAATTATATCACACATAAGCTCAAAACCATACAAACACGACATTTAAAGTCAACTAGTAACTCGCTTCGTGAACCAAGAGCGCGTGTGCGCGATATGCTTAAACATGTGATTACGCGCCTGAAGTCACTCCGACGCGTCATGATACGCAGAAACCCCAAACCCACACACACGTATCACGCGTGTCGCGAAAGTTTAAAAATATGGGAAATAGGGTATTCTACTCCAGATTTTGATACAGAACAGATATTATAAAAATTGATATACCAAAACACTCCACATAGCAGCAGACTCCAGTGGCCCAAACCCCAACCCCCAACTCACCCATCTGGCCATAAATTGCGGCCAGAATGATTATTCCGGCGGCCAGGTTAGGGAGATGGGCTCCTAGGTTTTATGTGTGCACTCAAAACCCCCTACACATGCAACAGTAATTCCAATTTCATTTTGAAATATCCCGGGTAGCAGCAGATCCAACAAAACCCTATTTCTAGTTAAAAACCACACTTTTACACTAAAATGATACTTTATGGTATTTTCCTAAAATCTGAACCAAATCCAAGTCTAAAACCACACTAATAACTCATTACCAAGCTAACCAAGCCATAAAAATGCTACCTTTAACATATCATCACAAAATCCCTTCAATAGCACAAAACAATGCACAAAAAGTGATATTTTGCTAGAATTACTACAAGTTATGCAAAGAAGTGTTAAGTGTGAGATAATTACCTTCATAAAAATCCTATAGAACTTTATTTTCCAGCCTTTTCCCTCAAGCCACTGCCTTGACACCAAGATCCCCCAAAAGAGCCATTTAACCAAGGTTTTTGTGAATAAAAATGGGTGTTTGGTGTAGGGTTTTGTGTAGATCCAAATGGGAATTGAAAAGAGAAGAAAAGAGAAGGAAAAGGGTGTTGTTGCTGCTGTTATTCTGCAGGATTTCTGAAATGGGGAGAAGAGAGAGAGAAGAGAAGGAAATTGGGGTCAAAGTCAACCTTTTTCACCTAACACCATACCTCATTTTCTATTGCTAATTTTTGCATTTTACAAAGGGTTTTAGCTTGATTAAAGTGATGGAAATAAAGTGAACCATGCAAGAAAAGAATTGGCTAACACTAACTTATGTCACAAAATGGCTAAGTGTGCAAGTGTAAACCATATCAAGGAAAATTTCAATTAGGGTAACCCGACTAAAATAGCTAATAATCCTATGTACACATATAAAATGACACGCAAAATTGCTAATTAACACGAAAAACATTCTAACTAAATTTCAAAGTGTTACAATCTACCCCCTTAAAAAAATTCGGTCCCCGAATTTCAAAATCTAACTACACGTACCTTCAAAAAGGTGGGGATACCTCTTCCTCATCTCGCTCTCGGTCTTCCAGGTGATCTCCTCTCTGCTCGGACCACGCCAAAATACCTTGACTGACGGTATCTCTTTCGACCTCAATTTCTTCACTTGTCGATCCAAGATCATCACCGGCTGCTCTGCATAGGAAAGGTCGCGCTCAAGCTGGATCGTCGGGTGCTGAATCGCATGCAAAGGATCATGAAGATATCTGCGGAGCATCGAAACATGAAATACGGGGTGCACGTCTGGAAAACTGGGCGGAAGGGCTAACCGATATGCAACTGCACCAACATGCTGGAGGATCTCGAAGGGGCCCACATATCTGGGACTATGCTTCCCCTTCTTCCCAAACCTCATCACACCTTTCATTGGGGAGACCCTCAAGAAAACATGATCACCAACAGAAAACTCAAGTCTGCGTCAACGACGATCCGCATAAGATCTCTGCCTACTCTGGGCTGCTCTCATCCTATCGCGAATCAACTGGATCTTCGCGGCCGTCTCCTCCATAATCTGTGGCCCTAAGATACTGCTCTCACTGAGCTCCGTCCAACAGGTGGGCGATCCGCACCTCCTCCCATAAAGAGCCTCAAACGGTGCCATGTGAATGGTCTCCTGGTAGCTGTTGTTGTAGGAGAACTCTACTAAGGGTAAATGATGATCCCAGCTACCTCCAAAGTCTAAGACGCACGCTCTGAGCATGTCCTCGAGAGTCTAAATAGTTCGCTCTGACTGTCCGTCGGTCTGCGGATGAAATGCTGTGCTGAAGCTCAAGCGAGTGCCCAAAGCCTCCTGAAGTCTCTGTCATAGCCGGCTGGTAAACTGGGTGCCTCTGTCGGACACGATACATGTCGGAACTCCGTGCAGTCGTACAATCTCGTCGATGTAAATCTGGGCATACTGAGAAAATCCGAAAGTTGTCTTCACCGGTAGGAAGTGAGCCGCTTTCGTCAAACGATCCACGATCACCCAGATGGAGTCATACCCTCGACTAGTCCTGGGTAGACCCACAATGAAGTCCATAGAAATCTGCTCCCATTTCCACTCCGGAATGGGTAACAGCTGTAGCTCTCCCGTGGGCCTCTAGTGCTCAGCCTTGACTTGCTGACAAGTCAGGCATCTCGACACAAACTCTGCGATGTCTCTCTTCATTCCGTCCCACCAGTAAACACCTCTCATGTCATGGTACATCTTGGTGGAACCGGGATGAACACTGTATACCGATCGATGTGCCTCCTCAAGAATCTCGCGCCGCAATCCCTCAGCAACTGGTACGCACAGTCTAGCCCCAAATCGTAGTATCCCGTGATCATCGATCACAAACTCGAAAAATCTGCCCTGTCCCATCTGTGTCCTGATCTCTGAACATCGGTCATCACTGTGCTGTGCCTCATGTATACGGTCGAGCAACTGTGGGCATGCACGAACATGCGCAATCTGTCCTCCGATCGGCGTAAACTCGAACTGTACCCGGCTGTCGCATAAGATCTTCCAATCTTCCGACGACTGCCTCTGTACTGCGCTCAAACAAGATAGACTACCCCCGGGCCTCCTGCTCAAAGCATCCGCCACTATATTAGCCCTGCCCGGGTGATATGAGATCTCACAATCGTAGTCCTTCACTAACTCCATCCATCGGCGCTGTCTAAGATTCAGGTCTCGCTGCTGAAATATATACTTTAAGCTCTTATGATCAGTGAATATCTGGCACGACTCTCCATATAGGTAATGTCGCCAGATCTTAAGTGCAAAGACCACTGTAGCCATCTCTAAATCATGAGTGGGGTAATTCTGTTCATGTTTCTTTAATTGCCGCGAAGCATACGCGATCATCCTGTCATGCTGCATCAATACGCACCGTAGCCCCACTCGTGAAGTATCACAATAGACCACAAATCCGCCTGATCCTGAAGGCAATGACAGCACTAGTGTCGTAGTCAGTAGAGCCCGTAGCTGCTGAAAACTGTGCTCACACTCCTCCGTCCAATCGAAATGAACTCCCTTCCGGGTCAACCCGGTCAAAGGTGTAGCAATGCGGGAGAAGTCCTGCACGAATCGCCTGTAGTAGCCGGCCGGCCCTAGAAAGCTGCGAACCTCAGTAACTGACGTGGGTCTGGGCCAACTCCGAACGGCCTCAATCTTCCTCAGGTCTACACATATACCATCTCGTGTAATCACGTGCCCCAAGAAGCCTACGCTGTCTAGCCAGAAAGCACACTTGGAGAATTTGGCGAAAAGCTGATGCTCCCTCAAGGTCTGCAGTGTAATCCGCAGGTGCTGCTCATACTCCTCTCTACTCCGAGAATACACCAAGATATCGTCAATGAATACTATGATGAACATATCAAGATACGGCTGGAAAATACGGTTCATCAAGTCCATGAATGCTGCTAGCGCGTTGGTGAGTCCGAACGACATCACCAAAAACTCATAATGGCCGTAGCGCGTGCGGAAAGCTGTCTTAGGAATGTCCTCCTGTCGAACCCGCGGCTGATGGTAGCCCGATCGCAAATCGATCCTTGAAAAGTATCCTGCCCCCTGAAGCTGGTCGAACAAATCGTCGATACGTGGCAAAGGATATCTATTCCGCACTGTAACTCTGTTCAGCTGGCGGTAGTCGATACACAAATGCATACTGCCGTCCTTCTTCTTGACAAACAGGACTGGTGCACCCCAAGGAGAAACACTGGGTCGAACTAGTCCCTTGTCCAGCAAACCTTGCAACTGACCCTTCAATTCTCTTAGTTCCGCCGGGGCCATCCGATAAGGCGGTACAGAAATAGGCCCCGTGCCAGAAACCAAATCAATACAGAAAGAAATATCACGCTCGGGCGGTAGCCCAGGAAGCTCGTCAGTGAACACATCAGGGAACTCGCTAACAACCGGAACCTGATCCATCGGAACCTCTGTAGCTTTAGTATCGCAAGAATAGGAGAGAAATCCCTGACATCCCTTCCTCAAACGCTGTCCAGCGCGAAAAGAAGAAATCACACTGTGAAGGGTGGCACCACGGTCCCCCAACACAACAAAAACCGACTCGCCGGGAAAACAAAATCTAACTGTCTTCTCGCGGCAGTCAACAGAAGCATAGCACGTGGCTAACCAATCCATGCCCAAAAGAACGTCGAAGTCCAACATCTCAAGAAGGATCAAATTGACCGGCAACTCTCTCTCGCCAATACGGACGATACAGGATCGAACACATGCCTAGAAACAAACGACTCTCCCACAGGAGTAGTCATAACAAGCGGCTGATCAAGAAAACCGAACTCTCTTCCCAAACTCGGCACAAAGTGTGTGGATACATATGGGTGCGTGGATCCGGGATCGAATAACACATGTGCATCAACCGAACATACTGGAAGGATACCTGAGACCACCGCATTGGACGCCTGCGTGTCCTGATGCGTCAAAGCAAAAACTCGCGCCTGTCCTCCACCTGCGACTGACTGTCCCCTGCCGGTAGCTGGCTGTCCTCCGCCTCGATCCCCTCGTCCTGTATGAACAAATCCTCCGCGACCATGACCTCTCTGTGCATGAGTCTGGCGTGGAGTAACAGTAGGTACAATAGGAAACGCCGTCTGGGGTGGTGAAGGTGGTAGTGTGACGTGCGGTGCTGCTGCCTCCCTCCGGGGTATCTCAGGACAATCTCGTACACGATGATAAGAACTCCCGCAACGGAAACTTCCCGATGATGGTCGCTGACCCTCCTGGGGATAGGAGCTAAACAACCTGCCTCGCCCCGAATATCTGCTACCTGCAAGACGTCTATCACGGCGTCGAAAAGGCTGTCTCTGCGCTGATGTATCCGCACGAACTCTCTTCGGCTCTGGAACTACCGAAGTCTCAGCAAGGCGCTCCTCGACTAATAGGGCTGCGTCTACAGCTGCTGCATATGTCTCGTAATGCTGTGCGCTGATCGCAAGAAACAGTGGTGTAAGCAAGCCTCGGACAAATCTCTTGACTCGCAACTCCTCAGTAGCCACTAGGTACGGAGCATACACTGATAGCTCGGTGAACATGACATCATACTGTGCCACCGACATCTCCGGAGTCTGACGTAAGGACTCGAACCTGCGTGCTCTAGCATCTCTGACACTCAGGGGAAGAAAGCGGGCAAGGAATAGCGCCACGAACTCTGTCCAGGTCATAGGAGGAAGACCTGCTGCTCTACCCTTCTCGATCGATTCACACCATTTCTGCACGAGACCTTCCAGGTGAAAGCTCGCAAACTCAACCCATCTCGCATCTGCGCATCTAAGTGAACGATATATCCGCGCCATCCTATCAATGAAAGACTGTGGGTCCTCGGCCGCATCGGTGCCTGTGAAGACCGGAGGCTTCAGCCTCATAAACTCTGACAGCGATACTGAGATGACCTCTGTAGTGGTAGGGACAACTGCCTGTACTGTGGGTACCACCGCGGTCTCTGTAACGGGTGGAACTACCTCTAGTCGCTGCGCTCGAAGTGTCTCAACTAGAGATCCCATCATCTGGCGCATCTCCTGTATACTGGATCCTACCGTCTGGCGCATCTCCTGCACACCAACCCCTAACATGGTAATCTGATCTGTCACGGCAGGAACAGCCTGCTCGGGCACAACCGGTGTACTACCCGGATCAGTCCTCGTCTCGAACGAGTCAACTCGAATCTCGGCCCTCGCGGCCGCTCTCTGCGCCCTCGTAGTCTTTGGCGGCATAATGGCTGAAAGGAAAAGTAAGATTCGATAAGGATACGGAAATCGAATCGCAAGAATGTATGTACTCAAGAAGGAATTTAAGTTAACAAGTCCTAAGGTCGCCTTGTCAGAGTACCGTGTCTTGAGTATGCCGCGGAACATACGCACGCTACGCCACTCTGCTTCAGCAACCTACTCCGTCATACCAGGGTCATCCTAGGAACACTCCGAAAGGTAAAACCTACGCTCTGATACCAACTTTGTCATGACCCGAAGTTTGGCCCGTGACCGTCACTTAACCACGTAACGTCTACAGGCGTAACGCGACTAAGTGAACCGAAAACCCAGAAATCAAACTAGTAAAAGTATAGAGTGTTTTAGAAATTAAACTGAAGCATTTATTAAAATGTTAAGAGATCTAAATAAACAATCACCAAGATAGCAATATACGACGCCGTAGCGAAGATCAAGAACAACAAGTGGGAACATCACAGATAGAATAAATTGCATAAGTAAAGTCGGCTCACAACGAGCTCGACACCAGAATACAAATAATATACATCATCGTCCTCTCACTGTCTCTAAGTCAAGTACATATATAGTAGATGGAGAATACTAGATACAAAAGTGTGCACAACAAAAGTAACCAGATACCACAACCCACCTAACAGCAAAACAGCTCACGCAGCAACTGTAGTTGTATCTGTAGCCAAAAGATGCAAGAAAGTAGCCTGTCGCGACTACTCCGAAGGGCAACCTGCAAACACTGTGGCACAACGGGGGTGAGTTGCCAACTCGTGAATAGAGATAACATATAAAGGTAATCGCGAGCATGCACGTACTGCGCTACTCTATCATAAACTAACAGATGATATCAATGCGCGATAAGCAGTATGTGCAATAATCATACAAGTGCTCTATCAGGTAATATAACTACAGGATGAGATACAATAATGAATGCTGAGCATGGGAAATATAACATCTACACGGAATGTCAACGTGGAATATGTAATCGGTGTCCATCATTGCACCCCAAATCCCAACAACCCAGACGTCGGCACTCCCATCGGCCCTCAAATCGTGTACATCACTGAGATTCACGAGTGCCCAACATCGGCACCCAAATATCATAAATACACGTGTCTAGCATCGACACGCAAATCTTCCAATATCGGGCATCCGTTAGTCCGGGTCAGCGCCCCTCTCTCATATATCGGGCATCCGTCAGTCCGGGTCAACCCTCTCTCTCATATATATATCGAGCATGCGTCAATCCGGGTGAGCCCTCTCTCTCATATATATCGGGCATCCGTCAGTCCGGGTCAGCCCTCTCTCTCATATATATATCGGGCATCCGTCAGTCCGGGTCAGCCCTCTCTCTCATATATATCGCGCTCAAGCACCGAGAAAAACACGTAGTGGACGCACTGAAATATCATATCAAGGGAAACCTGGTTTTTAAATATTTACCTATTCTCTTTGAAATATCCACGGTTTCCAAATCCAGAAATCACATGTAATCCAAACCAATATGCAAGTCAATGTGATGTGATATGTGCATCAATGTATGAATATCGTGCCAACTCACATAAAAGATGAGCTACAGCATAATGATCATGGAAATTCTACAGTATGAGTGTCATGGCAATTACTAACGGTGTCTGTGTAACATGCAGGATAGTGCTCGTGCAACATGAACCGTTAGTAATGGTGCGCTGTTCT
The DNA here is from genome assembly GCA_030015575.1 of Agapanthus africanus. Classification (NCBI taxonomy): domain Eukaryota; kingdom Viridiplantae; phylum Streptophyta; class Magnoliopsida; order Asparagales; family Amaryllidaceae; genus Agapanthus; species Agapanthus africanus. Next base: position 130,015,061 of record CM057346.1, read on the forward strand.
ATCAATTCTAGTTTATATACCTATAGCAGGGAATGCGGTATGCACTAAATAGTAGCCATGAACAGTCAATGTATGGAAATGTAGCTATAAGGTCCTATCAGCCCTGACGTAGAACGCCATGCGGGCGATATCCCCGTAGATGTTAAATCTACTCACCGTAGTCTCTCGCTAGGTATAGCCGATGACTTGTTTCCCCTTCTTCGCGGCGTCCGTCACACTCTCCTGCGAACCTAGAATTTCACAATTATATCACACATAAGCTCAAAACCATACAAACATGACATTTAAAGTCAACTAGTAACTCGCGTCGTGAACCAAGCGCGCGTGTGCGCGATACGCTTAAACATGTGATTACGCGCCTGAAGTCACTCCGACGCGTCGCGATACGCAGAAACCCCAAACCCACACACACGTATCACGCGTGTTGCGAAAGTTTAAAAATACGGGAAATAGGGTATTCTACTCCAGATTTTGATACAGAACAGATATTATAAAAATAGATATACCAAAACACTCCACATAGCAGCAGACTCCAGTGGCCCAAACCCCAACCCCCAACTCACCCATCTGGCTGCAAATTGCGGCCAGAATGATTTTTCCAGTGGCCAGGTTAGGGAGATAGGCTCCCAGGTTTTGTGTGTGCACTCAAAACCCCTTACACATGCTACAGTAAATCTAATTTCATTCTAAAACAACCCTGGTAGCAGCAGATCATACAGAACCCTATTTCTAGTTAAAAACCACACTTTTACACTAAAATGATACTTTATGGTATTTTCCTGAAATCTGAAGCAAACCCAAGTCTAGAACCAGACTAATAACCCATTACCAAGCTAACCAAGCCATAAAAATGTTACCTTTAATATATCATCACAAAATCCCTTCAATAGCACAAAACAATGCACAAAAAGTGATATTTTGCTAGAATTACTACAAGTTATGCAAAGAAGCGTTAAGTGTGAGATAATTACCTTCCCAAAAATCCTATAGAACTTTATTTTCCAGCCTTTTCCCTCAAGCCACTGCCTTGACACCAAGATCCACCAAAAGAGCCATTTAACCATGGTTTTTGTGAATAAAAATGGGTGTTTGGTGTAGGATTTTGTGTAGATCCAAATGGGAATTGAAAAGAGAAGAAAAGAGAAGGAAAAGGGTGTTGTTGCTGCTGTTATTCTGCAGGATTTCTGAAATGGGGAGAAGAGAGAGAGAAGATAAGGAAAATGGGGTCAAAGTCAACCTTTTTCACCTAACACCATACCTCATTTTCTATTGCTAATTTTTGCATTTTACAAAGGGTTTTAGCTTGATTAAAGTGATGGAAATAAAGTGAACCATGCAAGAAAAGAATTGGCTAACACTAACTTATGTCACAAAATGGCTAAGTGTGCAAGTGTAAATCATATCAAGGAAAATTTCAATTAGGGTAACCCGACTAAAATAGCTAATAATCCTATGTACACATATAAAATAACACGCAAAATTGCTAATTAACACGAAAAACATTCTAACTAAATTTCAAAGTGTTACACTTATATTCCTTAAATTTCTCAAAAGTCTCAGGCTCGTGTTTCAACAGGAACACATGTCTGAATCTTGAGAGATAGTCGATGAATGTAATGAAGTACAAGAACCAACCCTGGCATTTGTAGACATCGGACCGTATACATCATCATGTATCTGTCCCAAAAGTTCAGTAACTCTTTCTCTGTTTCTAGTAAACAGAGTATAGGTCATTTTACCTTTGAGACAAGACTAGCAAGTATCACAAGATGAAAATTCGAACAGATTCTCATATTCATCCTAATGTAACTTAGCTGGTCATGTCACATCGATATGACCTAGTCTACAATACCACAAGAAGGATTCGTTCATTTCTGAACTACTCCTCTTGTGTGTATTCTATATACTTTGAACTGTAGTTTGATTTAGAACGTATATGCTATTATATAACGTGTCTGATCCAATCAACTCTTAATTCAGGAAAATGTTCATAACATTATCCTCCAATACATAATTACATCCTTCTTTAACTCATTAAACAAACCGATGTGATGTTATATATCAAGTTCGGTATGTAATAACATTCGTTCAGAATCAATGTATTAATACAAGGTGATATTTGCCAACTGATTTGGCTGCAACACTTGCACCATTCTCTACATTTAGAGATATATCACCCATTCTCAGTTCTCTACTTTTCTATAGCCAATGTAACAGATTATATGTGGGATCCTAATCCAGTATCTCATACCTAGGACATAGAGGATTCTGAGAAATAGTTCTCGGTAATGAACACATCCGAAGAAGATGCATCAACATGCACTTTCTTCGATTGGGTGGCATAGGAATCCGGATATTCCCCTATTTCCTGCTCGGACTTATAACAGTTATAAGATAGAGCGGAACCAACGTTCCCTAGCACAGTATAATAAGCAGGTTCGGTCAATGCATCCATATTATTATCTTGATTAAGGCGTGAAATGATCGCTACTAGGAGAGAGAGAGAAGAAAACACTCTGCGTGCGCTCTTGCAAGATTAGATTGGTTATTATTTTATCTAATCAGAATGGCCCCCACTGTTTTAGTCAAATCTTTCTTCAAATCCTAAAAGGTAAGACTAGCCGGGATTAATTACACCCTACAAGTTCGCCAATCTTTCGGCCAGGACAGTGTCGGTATTTTGAGTGAGGTTCCCCGTGCTTTCGCACGGACCTAATTAAAACAAACCTCGTTTTCCCAGAGGCATAACCCCGTTAACACCTTTCTAGACACCTACTTGATCGGCTAATTGTAATGTGTAAAACTCTCCCAAGAGCAAATCTTACTCGCAGTGGGTATCGGGATCCAACTATCTCATAGAAGGTATGCAATCTCATTGTATATTTCAACACTTGAAATTCCCGACAATATTTTGCCTCTAGCGTCCTATGACCTTGACGAAGGCCAACAAACCATAGGCCGCTAGGCAAGTTCAACCCGTACATTTTATGAATGAATTAAACCCACCCGCACGACCCTTGACGAAGGCCAACAAAGTCGCACAACTACCTTAACTCAATCGCATCATATGCTGGCAGATAAGCACTAGTTAGCTACTGCACACTACGCCTTAACGGAGGCCAACAAACGTAGCACGAATACTAAGTAGTACTTATCTGAAATGACGGAGGCCTACGACAAGTTCTTAAGAAAACCCTTTGCGTAATGAACTTGATATCGTTATAGAATCGAGTGATTTTGAAAAAGGAGTGTTTTTTAGGCTTTTACTAGTTTTGCTAAAGAGGTCACTCCCGGTGAAGGGATCTAGGCTCTTATCTTATCGAATAAGGTGCAAGATATTTCACAAATACCACTTTGCAAAGCAAAAACTATAGAAGCAATCAAAAGACAAATCGAGTGGGTTATAGCATCTGCTAGTTTCGCTAAAGAGGTCACTCCTGGTGAAGGGATCTTGGCTCTTTCCTTATCGAATAAGGTGCTGGATATTTTACAAGGAATACCGCTATGCAAATCAAGAACTAGAGCTACCAGTTTTTAAACAAGTTTCTACAATATCTTTTAGGTTTCTTTTATTTCATTAATCTCATTAATGAAGTCCCATCATTATATGCTTTCCAAGCATCACATATGAAACGAAAGCAGCAATATTAATTATATCTCATATATATAATATAGGCATTCGTCTGAACATATCACAGTGATCACATCACAGAGCAGAAGAAGATAACATATGAAATATTGGATATACTAGGATTTCCATGTTTCAAATTAATCCAGTATAAAACACGGATTCCACGGTCGCGATGAATAGCCAAACCCACATTCCTAGACCCCTACGAGAGCGGCAAGCAACCCTACCAATTCTATAGTTAGGATACCCAGTCTCGACTCCTCGAGATGGTCTCCCACTGGACTTTAGAACCCGGTTACTTGTGCTCTCCTCCTTGGGTCTATCCTAATGCGGAAAAGTTAATAATATACATCAATGGTGACATCATCCTCAACCCGGAAGTGCCCCAATAAAAGAATATTACATACAAGCTTTTACATGAATGAAAATGAAAACACTCTCATCTTACATAAAAAAAACCCGGCTATTCAAACATGATGATCCAATATAATATATCACAGCAACACATAATATCACATGTCATCAACGCAAGTAAATATGTGTATCCCAATTTTCGCTGACATATAGCAACGAAACCGGCGATACACCACATATTACACTTACGGTCGCAGAAAAGAAAGTGAAAAACTACAACAATTGGAATCGTCACTGCCCTTAGACATCATAAACCCGGAATATCACATATTCTGTATTTCATGCCTAACAATTCAAATCTTACATTTAGGTCTCAACTATGAAAACACTTTTCAAATGAAGTCGGGTAATTCTACAAGATTCCCGATTTCGCCCGAGACCGAAATGTTAAACTTGCACGCAATTAAATAGATTCCAATTATTGAATCACAATCTCAGATAATTAAACGATGTTAAACTTTCCGATCGAATAAACAAACACCCAAAATTTCCTAACAAGCTCAACACTTAAGCGGAGTCTAAAAAAGCACCCAGAACATGCCACATCACCTATGAACCAGCCGTAGAAGGGTCAACCAATGCCTCACCTGTGGCACCGCTGAACTACCACAAACCCTAGGGTTTGATGGCGGTTCTAACGGTCACAGAATTGAGTTAAGGTTTCGTTCTTCTAGAGGGTCCACAGAATCACCTGCATGATTTTCTAAATATTTTAAACTAAGAAAAATCGAACACTTGGAAAATTTCCAGCAATGGAAAGCATGGGTTATTGATATCCGTTCGAACTTTTTATCACCGTCTAAAATACCAGAAAAAAATATAGAATTACGAATACGAAATAGTCCGAGTTGCCTATGCAGAAAATTAACATCACATGCAATTTTAGCAAAAACTAGCAACACCTAAAACCCCAAAACCTAGAGACTGGAACACGGGAAAAAATCGAAGCCAAAACTCCATGAAATGGCTGAGGAGCTCGGAAATTCCCTACATTTGGCTGGCCATATTCCGGCTAAAATACTTCAATTTTGTTCTATGTTCATGTCATATCACATACAACATTCTGCAGTTGTTTAAAAAAAATTTAGAGAACATTTCAAATTCGACATAAACTAGGTTGTATGGTTTCAAGTTTCGGATTCATTTCGGTTTCGTAATCTAACAAACATTGTGTAATTCTCTAGCCAGGCTCTGATAACACTGTATAGTTACTTAGCACAGCAGCAAAGTTTCGGACGGCATCGTCCATGCCAAATTAAAATTTTGCCGCATTAAGGAACCCTAAACTAAGGATGTTTAACTAGAGAATCATACGAATCAAACAATATAAACACTTTAAATCTAAGTGAATGCGGAATAAAACCTTTGTAGACCGGCCCTTCACTTCTCAAGCTCCATATTGTAGACCCTTCGCTGCGAATGGTGAACTCCAGGACTATAGAGAGTGTTCACTTGAAGAAAAGAACAACCTTGCAAAATGTCTTCGATGCCGAAGAAGATCTACCTCGAGGAGACTCAAGCTCATGCTACCTCTTCACTAATTGTGAGAATAGTGAAGCAAACACCCTAAAATAAATGGCTAATAGTAGAGGATGATGAAGTAAGAATTTTTCTCACTTTAGATTTTATTTTCTCACTCAATTTCATAACTTCATGCATATCAAGAGAACTTCAAAGAGCAAGAAGAAGATGAAATGAAAGTGATGAAGAGAAATAATCTCATGAGGTTAGAAATTCAACCATGGTTGGTATATGCCATGCCTAACCCTTGTAGAGAATAAACCATGGCTAAAGGTTAAGAGTTGGGTTAATAAATATCTTAAGCTAGACAAACAAGTGGACTAAATCAATGTTGTACTACCTTCTCCAAGCTCATCCATGACTAATTCCAAATGTTTGAATTACTTAAAACTAATAAAACCCAAGCATTAACCTAGCATGGTGTGATTCTCATACATGCATGTTGCATGTGTAACCTAGCATGACACATAAATATATATCACATATATATTTGTGTGTAAAAAGAAAAACAATACATTTAACATATATCACATATATATCAATGTATCATCAAGTGAGAAAAATAAATGCTTAAGTGAGCTAATATTAGTTAATGTAATTTAATATATCAAATATATAATTCTAGATTAAATAATTAAATCAACACTTGATTTAATAATCCGGCTATATCACGTATAACCGACTAATATCAAATGTAACAACTTATCGAATCAACACTTGATCCGATAACCCGACTATATCACATATAACCGACCAATGTCACAAGTCGCGAGAATCGAATGCAGTATCACATACGCGCATTAATCTCGGTCCCGCACATATCACATATGTTCTCCAACTTCATTTCGCATGAACCAGGAAACCTCTGTATAGGATTTTAAAGACTCGTCAATATGCCGGCAGTAGGTGATGATCATATCAAACACCCATAAGCCGCAAGCGGTCTGCTAAACGTAACGGCCACCCGGGTATTGAGCGATCAGAAGATCAACAAGCAAGCCTGCTCATACTCCTGCGAATCCAATCAGTAACACTATCGTATAGTCTGGTCTCTTCGTCAGATATATCGCATATCACATCCTGAGGGTGGTATAATGTCAAAACCCAATAACCTGATAAGTCATGCCGATGTAAGGTCCATAACGGTTCGAGAAACTACTGATAACACTTACCAGAAGATCTCAGCAACCCTGACCAGGGATTCCCTGTTATGGCCAATCGAGCATAGCACAACATCAACTCCCAATACCGGGAGAGACGAATCCCCTCTTATCGCTCATTGCCTCCATGTGACTCGGGAATGTACCCAAAAACGACCTTTTTGCATGATCTCTTGACCGTGGTATGGTGGAAATCAAAGCACAGTGGGAATCATACAAGACTCTATGACGATCTCGGGTCGACAGACTAACTTGTACCAGTGTCACCGGAGAACTGCTATCTGACGATAGGTATAATACCATCTAGGAGTTCTCGGCAAGTCCGTTCAGTGTACCGAGTCTCCACTAAGCACCTATATACCATCTGATGTCAAGCACTAATGGATATGGGATCATCCATCGCCCATCATATGGGTCGAGAAGCATATACGCTAGTCTACTCTGGAATATCGATGCCCTGTCTCGATACTCCCACGACTAGGAACGTTTGAAGGATGTACTTGCTGACTACCTCTGCCCCACTAGTATGATCTGCATCATAATCTTGGTAGTCAAGTACTCATCCTAAGGGTTTTATCAACATGTAATAGAGAGATTATAAGTGTACATGTTAAGATAAAGAGCAACCAGATAGCATACTATCATGTCGAGCAAGAAAGTCCTCCCTATATATGTCCAAGCATCCACTACAATATACATCACATGTACAGTAATGGCCTCTAGGGCATACATATAACTAACAGGATTGTATACAGGGGTCGGTATGGACTCTCCTGTAGGGAAAAAGTTTCATTCTTTCATTCATTTTTTTATTTCCTTCCGCGATGCTCTCTCATTTCTGCTTTTTATATCGCTAAAGTTGCGATTGCCCAATCATTTCGGCTATTTTTCGCCGTGCCCAATCATTTCGGCTATTTTTCTTTTTACTCGCTGCTTTTTATTGCGAGTTGCCCAAACATTTCGGCTATTTTTATATGCATATATTTTACTCGCTGATTTTTATTGCGAGTTGCCCCATCATTTCAGCTATTTCATATGCATTTTAGCCTTGCTGATTTTTATTACGAGTTTAGAACTTGAGATCTGACACCAATCTTAGTATCAGCATCGTTGCCACTGGGATGTTTTCAGGAGCGAATCATCATTTGCCGTGAAAGGACTTGGAATTTGTTATCGATTTTGGCATCAGCATCGCTATAACTGGGATATTGCCAGGAGAGAATCATCATTTGCCTTTGACGATTTGAACAAAGGTGGCTTAGCAAACAGGGTTAGGATCCTGTCGACTAAGGCTTTTGACTTCATGAGCCGTAAGGGTCTCATAAAGTTGTTTCTCCCTACGAGTCGTGAGGATCTCGTAGGTGCGTCTTCTCCTTAGGAATCGTGAGGATTCTTAAATGCGTGTTCTCTTATAATTCGTAAGGATCTAAAAAGAGTGTTTTCTCCTTATAAGTCGAGAGGAATTACAAGTGTCGTTCACGACATGAGGACATTTCACATCATTGGTGGAACTTGGTGAGGGAACGTTTATTTGAGCCCGTGGATTGTATACAAGGGTCAACATTGAACCGCTTGTAGGGCAATATGGGGAATGTGATGTCTTAAGAACAAGTTCAGATCCCTGTAGCTTAAGGCTTTTGAATCCTATGAGCCGTGAGGGTCTCATAAGGGAATTCTCCTTACGAGTCGTGAGAATCTCGTAAGTGAAATTTCTCCTTAGGAATCATGGGGATACCTAAGTGTTTTGCTCTCTTGTGAGTCGTAAGGATCTCACGCAGGTATTTTCTCCTTATAAGGTCGAGAGGACCTTGCAAGTGTGCACGAATTTTTTTACGAGTCTGCGCCCTTTCGGGTTTTCACAAACTCGTCAGTAGCCCTGCTATTTTTTACTCACGGAGCCCTTTCGGGTTTTCATCCGTGCCTATTTCGCTTATGGACATACGGTTTTTCTTTTTGCCGCGTTATCCTAAGGATGTTGCGGTTCGTAGTAGTTTAAAGACGTTTCGGTCCGTAGCTAGTTTCAGGACATTGTGGTTCATTTTTAGTATAGGGACGTTTCGGTCCGTAGCTAGTTTAAGGACATTACGGTCTGTTGTTTTCCGTGTTTTGGGACAGGGTATCATTGGATACTACTTTTAGAGTCTTAAATCAAGAAGATAGCGAGCGGACATAGGCGTCGTCATCTATCATTGACCTGAGTCGTGACTCGTCAGGCGTGGTACTTCTTAAGGAATCGGCCGTTTATTGGCCGGAAAGGTCTTTCGTCATGCATATCCATGAGCAAGTAAGCCCCACCTTGGTATACTTTGTCTATGATGTACGGGCCCTCATAGTTTGGCTCGAATTTCCCCTATTCGGCACGATTAGGGATCATAGGTCTCTTGACCACTAGCACGAGTTTGCCTTGGAGAATGTTCTCGGCCTAGTTAATCTTTCGTATGAACGCGTCATCCTTACTTTGTAAGCTTCTAGGGTTTGTTGCGCCATGAGACGAGTTTCATCGAGGGCGTCGAGCTCCTCAAGCCGAAGATAAGCATTCTCTTCGTCTGTTAGCTCGTAATGAACCGCCACTCGTAGAGAGGGTAGCTCTATCTCCAAGGGGAGTACTGCTTCTGTGCCGAATACCAATGCATACGGCGATGTATTCGTAGCCGTTTTGAATGTAGTTCGATATGCCCAGCGAGCTTCATGCAGTCTCTCGTGCCAGTCCATTTTATTTTTGGACACCGTCTTCTTTATGATCTTTGTTAAGGTTTTGTTGAAAGCCTCAACTAGACCGTTAGCTCGTGGATTATAGACAGAAGAGTATCTCCAGTCTATGTTATGCTGCTGTGCGAAGCGGCTGATTCCATGACTTCTGTAGGTCGGCCCGTTATTGGAGATAATCCGTCTTGGAGTGTCGAACCGATAGATGACGTGTGTCTTGAAGAAATGGAGAATATTTTCCGTCTTCACTTCTCTTAGCATTATGGCTTCTGCCCACTTAGAGAAGTAATCAGTTGTCGCCAATATGAACCGATGTCCTTTGGATGACTGGTTCGATGGGCCCAATTATGTCGGTTCCCCACATTTCGAACGGCCAGCTAGCCACTGTTGGGTGTAGCCGGTTTGGATGCTGATGGATAAAGTCTCCATGAATTTGGTACGAGTGGCACTGCTTCGCGTATTCGAGGCAGTCCTGAATTATCGTGGGCCAATAGTAGCACATTCTTTTGATCTTCAGCTTCATCTTTGGCCCGTCTTGATGAGAACCACAGAGTCCATCGTGAGTTTCTTAGACGACTCTCCTTGCTTCTTCCAGTCCCAGGCATATCAGCCACAGAGACTTGAACGATCTCTTATATAAAGTATCATTGACGAAAGCGAAATATAGAGCTCGTTTCATGAGATGATGTCTCGAGGATGCATCTTCCGGCGTTTGACGGGATTTGAAGTAGTCTATAAAGACTTCTTTCTGTTGGATATAGTGCCCTCAAAGTCAATTATTGGATCGCAGGTACGTGATTGAAATGATAGAGGAGGACCTATACCGGTAGCACAGTCTTGTTAGTGTATATGCCCTAGAGGCCATTACTGTATCATACTAGTATGTATATTACTTGATGGAAGCTTGGGATATTCACAGTTGTATATACAATCTTGCTCGAAATGGTAGTATGCTACTTGGTTTGTCTCTGCTTTAATATGTGCATGTGTTTCTTTTAGAATATCTCTTATATACATATTAGTAGAGCCCTTAGGATCTTTGCTTGATTACCAGCGTTGTGATGGCGCTCACACTCGTGGGGGCTGGGTAATCCATAAGCACATCCTTATACAGGTCCCTAGTCGTTGGACTATCGAGACAGGGCATCGATACTCCGGAGTAGACTAGCGTATGCGCTTCTCATCCCAGTGTGGGAGATGGTCTGTCCCACAGCCTTCAGTACGTCGTACTTGAGATAGTATGCGGGTGCTCGTTAGGTTATGAGTACACTGGACAGGACTCGTCGGGAACTGTTGGTTGGTATTATACCTATCGTCAGTTATCAGTTCCCAGGTGACATGAGTACAGCTTAGTCCGCTGACTTGACACTGTCACTTCGCCTCGTGTGTGTTCCCACTGCACTTTGATTACTACCCTACCACGGCTCAAAGGAGTTATGCAAACAGGTAGTTTTTGGGTGCAGTCCCGAAGCACTTGGAGGCAGTGACGGTTAGACATGATTCGTCTCTCCCGGTATTGGGGGTTGACATCGCGCTGTGTCTAGGAGAGCCATTACACGAGTAGTCCCTGGCCAGGGCAAGCGAGATATACTGGTAGGTTTCCAGTGTTATCTTAGGGTGTTCTGGGCTACACTCCGACACGACTTGTACCGCTATTAGGGAACGGACATTTACCGCCCCCCTAGGCCCGCCATGCGATGTATCAGACGAACAGACCGGACTGTACGGAGACTATCACATACAGGCTCGGTAGGAGTTCAGATGGGGTCACCTCGTCAGTCTTCTTATCGGCATCTACCTAGGGACCGTTACGTACAGCTAGTGCTGCTTGCGGTCAGTGGTTAAACCCACTGCCAGCGTAGTGTCGAGTCTTTAGAGTCCCACACAGAGAGCTATTCGCCTTTAGGCAAAATGAGTAGAGGTCGCATGGTTTTGCGACAGGGTTCGTTCACATCCGCGCACTTGTGCACGTTTGCTGTCCGGACAGCTTATACTAGCGGGCTTTGGTTTAATCCAGATCCTAGTATATGATTTGGGATTGGTTTTATCTCTTTGTATTCGTGTTCCTCGGATCAGGAATGCGGGTGCGTATTCACAGTTGTTTGAGACAGAGGAAGAGGACTTTGATTAGGGTTAATGACCATTGTCATTTTATTAACCCTAATGCTTATGTGTGTATTATAATTAATTGATATTAGCTATATATATTTGTGCATGGTTAGGGTTGTTGACATTTTGACCATACTTGACTTGTTGACCTTAGTTGACATGTTGACCATCATCATTCCATATAAAAGATGCTCTTTGATCCTTGCAATTTTCATTTAATGTGAAATGATAATGGTCAAGTCTTGATTAACCATGACAATTATCTAGCTAATTATCTATTTTTATAATTCACACATATATGTGAGAATGGCTTATTATTCTCTCATTCTATCATATACTTTCTCTCTCTTGCTCTTCCTCTTCCTCAAGCTCTCTCCTCTCATGTGTTGAGAAACACTTGAGCTTGAGAGAAAACCTCTTCTAGATAATCTCTACTCTCATCTAGGGTTCTAGGATTAGCACTTCTAGCACCTTAGTTACTTCTAGCTTAAAGTTGAAGCCAAAGGTTGAGGCTTTCGGGTGGATCCTTCTTCGACTCGAGAAGGCGACAAGGCGATCTCTTTCTTACACTCCAAGGAGCAAGGAGAGAAGGACATAAAGCCCTAGGTATAACCATTCTTCCTTGTGGCTAATTTCTAGTTAGCTTTTAGCTAGTTTTGTTTAGTAAAGATCCCGACTTTGTCTAGTCCATGTTGCCTAGAGTAGTAAAAATCCGATTTTTATTCCGTTTTTCGCCTCCCCGCAAGCACCGGGGTGGGCAACGTGGACTTACAGTTGTATCAGAGCCTAACTAAATATAAACTAGCTAGGTAGTAAAGTGTATGGAAGTTTGATCGGAAAAATCGCAAATCCAAAACATGAAAACCCTAACTTTCTGTTGAAATTTTTTCTACTCTAAAAATAAAAAATCATACGTCAAAAATCATCTTAGGGTTTTTATAAGAAACTCACCAAACCCGGTCCAGTGAATCGTTCAAAACGCCGCGGTTCCGCGGCAATAGCAAGCTATTGCCGCGCAACCGCGGCCGAGTTGACTCGATTCTGGACCGAGTTTGGTGCAATGTTATTCTGACTTGGTTTTAGGATTTTTAAGACATTTTATTTGTGCCCAGATTTTCCAGAAAAGAAATTTGTGTTTGGCGGCCTATTAATCCGTATTTTTGGTCGAACTTCACTACACTTTGACTAATGGGTTATATCTGTGATGTTTATATGTATTGAACGTCGGCTAATCGCTATACGTCGATTAGTGGGGGTTATACATATCTGTGATCTGTGTTTGATGATGGTATGTGTATATGAATGCGTTGGATTGTCGCGGGTGAATAGCCGGGGGTTTTGTGAGACGAGAGCTTTCTTTTCTTTCAATTCTGGTAATATATAAATTGATGTAATATTATTTGTATGGCCGCACAACCGGGTCGGGGTTGTAGGCGTCATTGTATAATTCTTTTTACTGTTTTTGCTCCTAAGATAGACCCATGGAGGGGGTGCACAAACTACCGGGTATCTCGAAGTGCCGAGTGGCCTACTCACGGTGTTGAGGGAGGTTGCTTCGCTTCGGGTACTTGGCGGGTAGTTTGCCGCACCCATAGGGGTCTTGGGTGGGGTATTTGGCTATTCACCGAGACCGTGTAATCCGCTTTTCGTTGCAGGCTCGAACGGATTGCGGATTCCTAGTATATCCAATGTATTCATCTGTGATCTGTAATGTCTATCATTGCTATATATTTATATACTATAACTATTTAGGCGTTGCTTATGTTTTACAGCCGTGCTAGCCCAGCCCCACTCTGTCGTTAGTTAAGTAACCTAACGGGTGATGACGGGGCCCCGTGGCGAATGCGAATGGCATAAGCGTACGTCATATTTTGGTTGTTTTCTGCAATGGTAAGATTAAATGATGGGACGCATTAAAAGAACTAATGTAAGAAAATAAACCAAGTAAAAGTCGATTGGAACACTTTGAAAACCACTCGGTTCTTTTCAAAACTAAACTTTTAAACGCGGAGTTTGAACCACTCCTTTTAAAAGCTATCCCGTTCCATCGATTATATCAAGTTCACTACGTTCACGGTTTCGCCAAAACCATTCGTAGCCCTCCATCATTTCAGTTAAATGTTCGGTAGTATTCAAGCTATGTATTTTGACCTCACGCCAAGGCATAGTGATTGGTAGCTGCCAGATATTTATCTGTTGCATAGATAGAATGTGTTGATTTGAGACAGTCGTACTGCCATTTTGGCCTACGTCAAGGGTTGGTACGGGTGGGTTCAAATTAACCGGGATAATGATGGGAAGAACTTGACATGTGACTTATGACATTTTGGCCTCACGCCAAGGTCTTAAGAGCATAGGGGCTAAAATCCACATCGGGAGTTTCATAAGTACTGAAACTTGCTAGCGCTGCATACCATTTGGAGTGTGATGATTCTGGTAGGATTCCTTCGATTTTATCACGCGATGATATTTGGATCCCGATCCTACTGTGAGTATATGCTACTCCTCGGGAAAACTCTCACTTAACGATCAATGCTATAAACCTAGTAGGTGTCTAGAAAGGTGTTAGCGGGGCTACGCCCACAGGGAAAAGAGGTTACTTAATTAAGGAACTTCGTGAAAGAGTTGGAAAACCTCCCTCGAAGTACCGACACTGGCCTGGCTGAATGGTTAAGCAAGTATTGTACGGTGAGATTGATCCCCACTAATTCTTTCTTTACGGTTTCAGAAGGGATTCGAGAGACAGTGGGAGCCATCCTGTTTAGACAAACTAAAAACCACTCTAAACTTGAAAGAGCATCATGCTAAAGTGTTTCTTTTCTCTCTCCTAATTGCAGCGACCATTCAAGATGACCGGACTTAAGTTATTACTAGATAAAAACATACTGACAGGGCCAAACTACAAAGATTGGCTCAGGAATGTCAAGATGGCAATCACTTACGACAAGTTGGGGTATCTCCTTACCACCAAAGCTCCCCCTGTCCCAGGTCCCAAAACCAGTGTCACGGAAAGGGAAATCCGTAAGACCTGGGAAATAGATTGCGTGAAGGCCAAATGCCTCATACTTGCCTCAATGGACAACGAACATCAGAGGAAGCACGAGAATATGGACCTAGAGTCCATATTTCTTCATACAAAAGAACTGTATGGAAAGCAGTCTCGTATCGCCAGATACGAAGTGTCGAAGAAGTTGTTTTCGGCAAGGTTGGCCGTCGGATCATCGGTAGCGGAACACGTGCTTAAGATGATTGGCTACATAGAGGAGCTCGCGGAAATTGGGACCACGTTGGAGAATGACCTCTATACGGACTTGATTCTTCAGTCCCTTCCTTCCACTTACGCCCTGTTCATTCTGAACTTCAACTTACAGGAAAAGGAAGTTGAACTTTCAGAGCTCCTCAACATGCTGAGGAGTGCAGAGGGCACCCTACAGAAAGGTAGGGAGACATCGACTTTGTTTGTAGGAGGATCTTCCTCTTCTAGGTCCAGGGCGAAAGCCAAGGGCAAGAAGAAGAAAGCCCCTGCCAAACCAAGAGGCGGTGTCAGTAAAGTTGATACGAAGGGAAAAGGAAAGGCAAAAGAAACAAAGGTAGCGGGGAAGCTTGTGGGGATAGAAGAGTGCTTTTACTGTCACAAAAGTGGACACTGGAAACAGGATTGCAAGGCGTGGAAGGCCAGAACCCAGGATCTGAAGCAAGTTGCGGCTTCAGCTTCAGGTATGTATGTTATTGAAAACTGTCTATCAATAAACTCTACATCCTGGGTATTGGATACCGGATCAGGATCTCATATCTGTAATTCTTTGCAGGCGTTGAGAAAGCGTAGAGTTTTGTAGGCAGGTGACATGACCCTCAGAGTTGCAAACGGAGCTGGCATGGATGCTGAGGCCGTGGGGGACTATCACCTGGGATTGTCAGATGGACACTTTTTGGTTTTGCGTAGTTGTTATTTTGTGCCAAATGCAACCTGTAATATCATTTCTGTATCTTTATTATCTAAAGAAGGTTATGAATTTGCATTTGTAAGTAATGTAGTGAACATTCACCTTAATCAAGTTTTGATTGGGTCAGGTACATTAAACAACGGTATATACGTATTAAACCAACCACAGATTTTCAATGTCCAGAATACACACAAAAGAAAGTCTCCAGAAATCAATAAAACTTTCTTATGGCATTGTAGACTGGGTCACATCAATGAGAGAAGGTTGACTAAGTTACATGCAGAAGGATATTTGGATCCGTTCGAATATCAATCGTATGCAACTTGTCAATCCTGTCTCAAAGGAAAGATGACAAAGACTCCGTTCACTGGACACGGAGTAAGAGCGAGCGAGCTCTTGGGACTCGTACACAGCGACGTGTGCGGTCCAATATCTACACATGCACGAAGCAGTTATTCTTACTTCATTACATTTACGGATAATTTTTCAAGATTCGGACATGTCTTCTTAATGAAACATAAATCCGAGGCTTTTGAAAAATTCCAGGAATACAAGAATGAAGTAGAAAAACAAACAGGCAAAAGCATCAAGGCACTGAGATCTGATCGAGGTGGTGAATACTTGAGTGCCGAGTTCCTGGGTTACTTAAAAGAGAATGGAATTCTCTCTCAGCTTACTCTTCCATACACTCCACAACATAACGGTGTATCGGAGAGACGGAACCGAACCCTATTGGATATGGTACGGTCCATGATGAGTAACGCTGAGTTACCGTGATGGTTCTGGGGATATGCGCTAGAATCAGCTGCATACCTTTTGAACCGAGTTCCCACTAAGACTGTGCTTACCACACCATATGAGTTATGGAGTGGGAAGAAACCCTATCTTCAATACCTGAAGATTTGGGGATGTCCAGCTTATGTCAAAAAGCAGCATACGGAAAAAATAGAGGCACGCTCAGTACTGTGCAAGTTTGTGGGATACCCAAAGAACTCCAGGGGGTATCTTTTCTATTACGCAGAGGAACGAAAAGTCCTTGTTTCTCGTAATGCCCATTTTCTGGAACATCAGTTCTTAGAAAAAGAAATAAGTGGGAGCGCAATAGAACTGGAAGAAATTCCAGAACCACAAGCTATTACTGAAAGCTTAATAGAACCAGAGGGTTCGAAAGATCAGGACATTCCCACACCACTCCGCAGGAGTAGTAGGCAGTCTCATCCGCCCGAGAGATACTACGGTTTTCTCATTGACGGGGATAGAGAGGATTGCATCATAAATTGTTATGATCCTACTAGCTTCCAGCAAGCCATTCAGAGCATTGACTCGGTAAAATGGCTGGATGCAATGCGGACCGAAATGGAGTCCATGTACACCAACAAAGTATGGACGTTGGACATTGCTCCAGATGGGGTAAAACCCGTAGGATGCAAGTGGATCTTCAAAAGGAAGATTGGTGTAGATGGACAGGTTGAGACCTATAAAGCTAGACTGGTTGCAAAGGGTTTTCGTTAGCGACCTGGTTTGGACTATGACGAAACTTTTTCTCCAGTAGCTATGCTGAAATCCATTCGGATTCTTCTTGCCATTGCTGCCTTCCACGATTATGAGATTTGGCAAATGGACGTAAAAACCACTTTTCTAAATGGACATTTAGAGGAGTGTGTCTATATGGACCAGCCAGAGGGTTTCATTCAGAGTGGGAGCAGCGGAAAGGTGTGCAAGTTGCTTAAGTCCATTTATGGACTAAAGCAGGCATCGCGGAGTTGGAACATCTGTTTTGATGAGACGGTCAAGGAATTTGGCTTTATCAAAAATCCAGATGAACCATGCATCTATTGTAGATTTGTAGCGAGAACTGTAGTATTCCTCGTTTTATACGTGGATGACATTCTCTTAATAGGAAATGACATTCCTATGCTACAATCTGTCAAGGTGTTCTTGTCACACAGGTTCTCCATGAAAGACCTGGGTGATGCCTCATACATTCTGGGGATCCGGATCTACCGTGACAGATCCAAGAGGATTTTAGGACTTTCACAGTCCAGGTACATCGACACCATACTGAAAAGATTCAGTATGGAAGATTCCAAGCGCGGTAATCTACCGGCTTGTCACGGGATCACCCTCTCCAAAGAGATGTCTCCCAAGACTGATTTGGAGAGGGATCGCATGTCTATTATACCCTACGCTTCTGCGGTAGGCTCTATAATGTATGCGATGTTGTGTACCAGACCAGATGTGGCTTATGCACTGAGTGTGGTAAGCAGGTATCAGTCAAACCCTGGGGAGAAACATTGGATAGCAGTAAAGAACATTCTCAAGTATCTGAGAAGGACTAAGGAGATGTTCTTGGTGTATGGCGGAAAAGACCTCCAGATTGAGGCCTTTGCTGACTCCAGCTTCCAGAGTGACAAGGATGATTCCAAGTCCATGTCGGGTTTTGTCTTTACCCTCAATGGAGGGGCGGTGTGTTGGAAGAGCTCCAAACAAGAAACCGTTGCTGACTCGACTATGGAAGCGGAATACATCGCTGCATCTGATGCCGCAAAAGAAGCTATCTGGATGAGGAAGTTCTTGAAAGAACTTCAGGTGGTTCCGTCCATTGTTGATCCAATACCTCTATATTGCGACAACAACGGGGCTATAGCTTTAGCGAAGGAACCCAGGTCCCATCAGAAATCCAGACACATCTTGAGGCGGTATCACCTGATCAGGGAGATCGTGGATCGCCAGGAGATCGAGGTTCGGAGGGTTGCTTCATAAGATAACACTGCAGATCCATTCACGAAGGCCTTACCCCAGACTCAGTTCGAGCGGCTGATCGAGATGATAGGTCTTCGATACGCCAGTACATGGCCTTAGTGCAAGTGGGAGATTGTTAGTGTATATGCCCTAGAGGCCATTACTGTATCATACTAGTATGTATATTACTTGATGGAAGCTTGGGATATTCACAGTTGTATATACAATCTTGCTCGAAATGGTAGTATGCTACTTGGTTTGTCTCTGCTTTAATATGTGCATGTGTTTCTTTTAGCATATCGCTTATATACATATTAGTAGAGCCCTTAGGATCTTTGCTTGATTTCCAGCGTTGTGATGGCGCTCACACTCGTGGGGGCTGGGTAATCCATAAGCACATCCTTATACAGGTCCCTAGTCATTGGACTATCGAGACAGGGCATCGATACTCCGGAGTAGACTAGCATATGCGCTTCTCATCCCAGCGTGGGAGACGGTCTGTCCCACAGCCTTCAGTACGTCGTACTTGAGATAGTATGCGGGTGCTCGTTAGGTTACGAGTACACTGGACAGGACTCGTCGGGAACTGTTGGTTGGTATTATACCTATCGTCAGTTATCAGTTCCCAGGTGACATGAGTACAGCTTAGTCCGCTGACTTGACACTGTCACTTCACCTCGAGTGTGTTCCCACTGCACTTTGATTACTACCCTACCACGGCTCAAAGGAGTCATGCAAACAGGTAGTTTTTGGGTGCAGTCCCGAAGCACTTGGAGGCAGTGACGGTTAGACATGATTCGTCTCTCCCGGTATTGGGGGTTGACATCGCGCTGTGTCTAGGAGAGCCATTACACGAGTAGTCCCTGGCCAGGGCAAGCGAGATATACTGGTAGGTTTCCAGTGTTATCTTAGGGTGTTCTGAGCTACACTCCGACACGACTTGTACCGCTATTAGGGGACGGACGTTTACCGCCCCCTAGGCCCGCCATGCGATGTATCAGACGAACAGACCGGACTGTACGGAGACTGTCACATACAGGCTCGGTAGGAGTTCAGATGGGGTCACCTCGTCAGTCTTCTTATCGGCATCTACCTGGGGACCGTTACGTACTGCTAGTGCTGCTTGCGGTCAGTGGTTAAACCCACTGCCAGCGTAGTGTCAAGTCTTTAGAGTCCCACACAGAGAGCTATTCGCCTTTAGGCAAAATGAGTAGAGGTCGCATGGTTTTGCGACAGGGTTCGTTCACATCCGCGCACTTGTGCACGTTTGTTGTCCGGACAGCTTATACTAGCGGGCTTTGGTTTAATCCAGATCCTAGTATATGATTTGGGATTGGTTTTACCTCTTTGTATTCGTGTTCCTCGGATCACGAATGCGGGTGCGTATTCACAGTTGTTTGAGACAGAGAAAGAGGACTTTGATTAGGGTTAATGACCATTGTCATTTTATTAACCCTAATGCTTATGTGTGTATTATAATTAATTGATATTAGCTATATATATTTGTGCATGGTTAGGGTTGTTGACATTTTGACCATACTTGACTTGTTGACCTTAGTTGACATGTTGACCATCATCATTCCATATAAAAGATGCTCTTTGATCCTTGCAATTTTCATTTAATGTGAAATGATAATGGTCAAGTCTTGATTAACCATGACAATTATCTAGCTAATTATCTATTTTTATAATTCACACATATATGTTAGAATGGCTTATTATTCTCTCATTCTATCATATACTTTCTCTCTCTTGCTCTTCCTCTTCCTCAAGCTCTCTCCTCTCATGTGTTGAGAAACACTTGAGCTTGAGAGAAAACCTCTTCTAGATAATCTCTACTCTCACCTAGGGTTCTAGGATTAGCACTTCTAGCACCTTAGTTACTTCTAGCTTAAAGTTGAAGCCAAAGGTTGAGGCTTTCGGGTGGATACTTCTTCGACTCGAGAAGGCGACAAGGCGATCTCTTTTTTACACTCCAAGGAGCAAGGAGAGAAGGACATAAATCCCTAGGTATAACCATTCTTCCTTGTGGCTAATTTCTAGTTAGCTTTTAGCTAGTTTTGTTTAGTAAAGATCCCGACTTTGTCTAGTCCATGCTGCCTAGAGTAGTAAAAATCCGATTTTTATTCCGTTTTCCGCCTCCCCGCAAGCACTGGGTGGGCAACGTGGACTTACAAGTCTTACTCGAGATGATAGTATGCTATCTGGTTTGCCTTTATCAGTCGTGTATAGGTTCAGGTGACTGATCACTATTACACGTTGATAGAGCCCTCAGGATCTTGCTTGACTACTAACAGTATGATGGCGATCATATACGTGAGAGTTGGGTAGTCTATAAGCACATCCTTAATTGTGGTCCCTAGTCGTGGGAGTTTCGAGACAGGGCATCGATACTCCGGAGTAGACTAGTGTATAAAGTCGAGACCCCGACGAGGGGCAGTGGCCGGTCTCACAAGCCACTGGTGTCAGTTGGATCACCTAAGATGTATATAGGTGCTCATTGGGTTATGAGTACACCGGACAGGACTCGCCGGGAACCTGCTAGTTCCCTGGTAACTTGTGTACAGGTTAGTTCATCGAACTGAGGCCGTCATTTGTCTCGTGTGAGTTCCCACTGTGCTTTGATTTCTACCCTACCACGGCTCAAAGGAGTCGTGCAAACAGGTCTTTTTTGGGTACAGTCCCGAGCCACATGGAGGCAAGTGAGCGGATCGGCAGGGGATTTGTCTCTCCCGGAATTGGGGGTGAGATCGCGCTGTGTCTAGGAGAGCCATTACACAAAACCCTCGGCCGAGGTAGGAGATTTACTGGTAGGTACTCCAGTAGTATCTCAGGGTGTTCTGGGCTACACTCCGACACGACTTATACCGCTATTAGGGGTCTGACGTTACCAGCCCCCTAGGCCCGATATGTGATACGCATAGACGAATGGACCGGAATGTATGTATATTGTCTCTGTTAGGCTCAGTAGGGTTCCAGGATGAGTTCACTCATCGGCTTCCCTTGACGTCAGTACATGGGCAGCCGTTATGCACAGCTAGTGCCACTGACGGCTTGTGGTTAAACCCACTGCCAGAGTACTGATGAGTCATTAGAGTCCCCCACAGATAGTTTCCCAAGTTCGGGCAAAACGTTGTAGAGGCCGTATGGTTTTATGGCAGGGCTCGAAAAATGCACGTGCGTTTACGCACGTGTCATATTTCGGGCAGATAATACTGGTGGGCTTTGGTTTAAGCCGGATCCATGTATTATACTGTGTAGATATAATATCTTTGTCTCAGTTGCATTTGTATTCGGTCGTAATACAAATGCGGGTATATTTATACTGTTACGGGGTTATCCTGAAATTCATTTCGGGATCGCTTTTGGAAGTTGCCAGTTTTCTATCACCCGTCTTAAACATTCGGTTTAATGCGGAATTATCTTTTTCTTGAGGGTGAGTCATGAGGATGAGTCATGAGTGGAAGCTTCTAGAAGAGTTGACTAGGTTAGTGACTCATTATTTGCTTTAATGGTTTTGATGAGGTGTATTAGTGGGTCACCTTTAGCATTAATGTTTCTTGTAAAGCTTAAGGATATTTCTTCTTGATCTTTTCCCTTGTGGTCACCCCCCTTGCTCCTACACTCACTCTCCTCCTCTCATATATAGGCCGGCCCCTTTGTTGAGGAAAGATGATGGATTGATTACAAGAAAAGGTTGTTAAAAATGAGATGATAGATTTGGTTCATAAATATTGTAGGGTTCCTAGGCACACTCATGAGGTTCTACAACTGATGAACCATGCCAAAATCAAATCTTTCATGTGCCTAAGAATCCTATGCAAGATCGTTAACTAGAGGTAAAGGCGAAAACTAAACTAGCTAACAACTTAACTACAAGTGAAAGAGACTACAACCTTTGTAGATCCGGTCCTCCACTTCTCTAGCTCCGTGTTGACGTCCCTCCGCTGCGATCATCGGAATCCCGGACTCTAGCGTCGGTTTCATCGGAGAAATGGACGGGCTAGGTCGTTGATTTCGATACCGAAGATGATCTACGTCGAGGCAACTCAAACTCAAGCTCCATCTTCACCAAGTCATGAAACTTGTGAAGAAAACACACTCTACTACATGGCAAGTGGTAGAGAATGAAGAAATAGGATGTGGATTCACTTTAGAATTGGATTTCTCACTCTAAATCTCATGGCACCATTGATGGTAGCAAGCTTTCTTCTTCTTGAAGAAGAAGAAGAAGAAAGGATAATGATAAGAATAATTGAATAAAGAATGAAACTTATCCTTTTAATTATGGTACCATGGTTAAGTTAAGCCCTCATTCTTAACTTGTGTAGAGACTTAACCAAATAACTGGGTTAAGGGTTGGGTTAACTAGCATCCTAAAGAAATGACAAAAGAAATTGACTTTCTCAAAATTTCTTCAAGCTTCATGAAGCTTGATAACTTTGAACAAAGTTTTATTTCTTTTGTTATTTATTAGGAAATTAGTAAACCCTAATTTAACCTCAATTTGGTTTAAGTCTTATACACACAACTTGTATGTATCATCAAGCATGATACAAACATGTACACTTGCATATATCACATATAAACAATGTGCACATTCAAGTGAGAAAATCAATCTTAAATGAACCAATATTAGTTAATGTAAAGTAATATATCTGATATATAATTATACATTAAATCATTAAATCAACACTTGATTTAATGATCCGGTCATACTGCATATAACCGACTAATATCAAGTGTATCAATATATCGAATCAACATTTGATTCGGTAACCCGGCTATATCTTATATAACCGTTCGATGATACAGATCGCGAGAATAGAATTCAGTATCACATACTGGTATTATTCTCGGTCCCGCACATATCTCATATGCGCACCTATTTCGTTTCGCTTGAGCCAGGAAACCTCTATGTAGGACTCTAAAGAATCGTCAATACGCCGGCAGTAGGCGATGATCATATCAAACACCCACAAGCCGCAAGCGGTACGCTAAACATAATGGTCACCTGGGTATTGAGCGATCAGAAGATCAACGAGCAAGCACACTCACACTCCTGTGAATCTAACCAGTAACACTTACCGTACAGTCCGGTCTGTTCGTCTGATATGTCGCATATCTCGCCTAGGGGTGGTAAACGTCAGACCCCAGTAGCTTGATAAGTCATGCCGATGTAAGGTTCATAACAAGCGTGAAACTACTGATAACTCTTACCAGTATATCACAGCAACCCTGGCCAGGGATTTCCAATTATGGCCAGTCGAGCAAAGCGCAACATCAACCCCCAATACCGGGAGAGACGAATCCCCTCCTATCGCTCATTGCCTCTATGTGAATCGGGACTGTACCCAAAAACCACCTTTTTGCATGACTCAGTAGAGCCGTGGTAGGGTGGAAATCAAAGCACAGTGGGAGACACACAAGACTCTATGATGACCTCGGGTCAACAGACTAAGCTGTACCAGTGTCACCAGAGAACTGCTATCTGATGTGAGGTATAATACCATCTGGGAGTTCTCGGCGAGTCCGTTCAGTGTACCCAGTCTCCACTGAGCACCCGCATACCATCTCTGATGTCAAACACCAATGGATATGGGATCATCCATCGCCCATCACATGGGTCGAGAAGATATACGCTAGTCTACTCTGGAATATCGATGCCCCGTCTCGATATTCCCACGACTAGGAACATTGAAGGATGTACTCATGGACTACCCAGGCCCCACTAGTATGATCTACATCACAGTCCTGGAAGTCGAGTACACATCCTAAGGTCTTTATCAACATGTAACAGAGAGACAGAAAGTATACATGTTAAGATAAAAAGCAACCAGATAGCATACTATCATGTCGAGCAAGAAAGCCATACCTATATATGTCCCAACATCCACTACAATATACATCCTGTATACAGTAATGGCCTCTAGGGCATACATATAACTAACAATCTCCCACTTGCACTGGGGCCATCTGTAGCAGTGGTTGCAGTATCTAATACTCAACCATCCCATATAAGTCTCTCTCTAGGAAAAAAGCCTTTATGAGTGGATCGGCCATGTTGTCCTCTGTGTCTACTCTCCTAACCTCGATCACCCTGGAGATCAACTATCTCCATGATCAGGCGATGCTGCCTCAGAATATGTCTGGGTCACTGATGGGACCAGGGTTCCTGGGCCAAAGCCACACTTCCATTGTCACACAATGGTAGGAACCTAGTTCATCTCATGAACCAATATACACCCAAACTTCCTCTTTGGTAGTATCTTTAGTAGCGATGTTACCAGCCTTTATCGTCTAGTTTGCCACGGTATCTAGCTTGGAACTCTTCCAACATACCGTCCCTCCACTGAGGGTAAAGACAATGCCTGCGACTGACATTCAGTCATGCTTATCACCCTGGAACCTTTCCAGTGATTCTCTCCAGGATCGATTGATACGAACTCACTAAACCTAGTGAGAACCCTAACATCCCTTTAGATCTATCTCATAGATCCAAATCCCGGGATTTAGGAGGTATCACCTTTATCCTATTTGGAGAATCCTTGTGATAAGAGGAGAGTGACCGTGTGTAGTATAGGAAACTCTTTTCCTATCAAGTGTATGTTGTCCACATACAATACGAGGATCACTTCCATACTCCCTACTACCTTTATGTATGTACAAGGTTCATCTACCATTTTGATGAAGTCAAACTCTTTGACTACCACATCAAAACAGACGTTCCAGCTCCGCGATGCCTGCTTTATCGTGTAAAGCAACTTGCACATGTTTCCGCTGCTCCCACTGTCTACGAAGCCCTCTGGCTGTGTTCTTATAAACGCTCTCTTCTAAATCAT
Source organism: Agapanthus africanus (assembly GCA_030015575.1). Taxonomy (NCBI): domain Eukaryota; kingdom Viridiplantae; phylum Streptophyta; class Magnoliopsida; order Asparagales; family Amaryllidaceae; genus Agapanthus; species Agapanthus africanus. Next base: position 130,040,130 of record CM057346.1, read on the forward strand.
TATTTAGAAAAGCAGTCATGGCACCCAACCACCAGATATCGTAGTCATGGTATATAGCAATGGCAAGTAGGATCCGGATGGACTTAAGCATAGCCACTGGAAAAGGTTTCATCATTATCCACACCTGGTCGATGACGAAAACCTTTAACAAGTCTAGTTTTGAAAGTCTCAACATTTCCATCTACACCAAGTAATCTTCTCAAGATATACCTGCCCCTGATGGGGATTTAACCCTTCAGATATAGCATACAAAGTCCATACTTTGTTGGTGTACATGGATTCCATCTCAGATCGCTAAGTATCCAGCCATTCTTACAGAGTCCCTACTCTCGATGGCCTGCTCCAAACTAGTTGGGTCATCATCTCATGATGCAATCCTCGCTCCCACTGTCATCGAGAAACCGAAGTATCTCTCAGGCGGATGAGGAACCCTGCTAGATCGGCGGAGAGGCTGAGGTTTGTCGGAATCTATTGAATCCTTTGGTTCTACCAAATCATCAGCTGTAGTTTGTATAGCTGGAACCATTCCAGTTCTACATAACAGACCTTGCCTCGAGCTTGTCCGGATTTTGCTTTTAGACATAGGCCGGACAATCCCAAATCTTAACTAACTTAAGAGATAGGCTCTTCCCATATCATATCTTATATGGAGTGGTAGGCACTGATTTGATTCGAACCCAATTCAATAGGTATGCAGCTTCTCAAGTGCATAACCCCCTAAAAGAAACAGGTAACTCAGTAATACTCATCATAGAGCACATCATATCTAATATGGTGCGATTGCTCCGCCCCGATATACCAACGTGCTATGGTGTATACGGAGGAGTAATGCTGAGAGAGAAAATCTCATTCTCCTTTAGAATAGTCCAGGATTTCCGTGCTCAAGTATTCTTCTCCTTAATCTCATTATAGGACATAATACTTATACCCGTATTTTGGTTCTCTACTTCTAACTTATATTCTGTGAATATCTCAAAAGGTTCGGACTTGTGTTTCAACAGGAACATATGTCTGAATCTTGAGAGATCATCAGTGAATCTAATGAAGTACAAACAACCGGTCTTGGCATGTGTAGACAGGGGACCTTCATACATCAACATGTATCATCCCAAGAGTTCACTAACTCTTTCTGTGTTTCCAATAAACAGAGCTGTGGTCATTATATCTTTGTGACATGACTGGCAAGTTTCATAAGATGTAAATTTAAACTAATTTAAATATGCATCTACCTGTAACTTCAGCTAGCCGGGTCGCATTGATATGACCTAGTCTACAATACCTCAAGAAGAAGTCGTTCATTTCTGAATTCTTCCTCTTGTATGTGTTCTGTATACTAAGAACTGCAATTTGATTTAGAACGTCAATACTTTTAGATAACGTGCCTGAACCGATCTACTCTTGATTTAGGAAATGTTCAAAACATTATCCAACAATGATAACTTTGACCAAAGTTTTATTTCTTTTGTTATTTAGTAGGAAATTAGTAAACTCTAATTTAACCTCAATTTGGTTTAAGTCTCATACACACAACTTGTATGTATCATCAAGCATGATACAAACATGTACACTTGCATATATCACATATAAACAATGTGCACATTCAAGTGAGAAAATCAATCTTAAATGAACCAATATTAGTTAATGTAAAGTAATATATCTAATATATAATTATACATTAAATCATTAAATCAAAACTTGATTTAATGATCCGGTCATACTGCATATAACCGACTAATATCAAGTGTATCAATATATCGAATCAACATTTGATTCGGTAACCCGGCTATATCTTATATAACCGTTCGATGATATAGATCGCGAGAATAGAATTCAGTATCACATACTGGTATTATTCTCGGTCCCGCACATATCTCATATGCGCTCTTATTTCGTTTCGCTTGAGCCAGGAAACCACTGTGTAGGACTCTAAAGACTCGTCAATACGCCGGCAGTAGGCGATGATCATATCAAACACCCACAAGCCACAAGCGGTCTGCTAAACGTAACGGCCACCCGGGTATTGAGCGATCAGAAGATCAACGAGCAAGCCCGCTCACACTCCTGTGAATCCAACCAGTAACACTTACCGTACAGTCCGGTCTGTTCGTCTGATATGTCGCATATCTCGCCTAGGGGTGGTAAACGTCAGACCCCAGTAGCTTGATAAGTCATGCCGATGTAAGGTCCATAACAAGCGTGAAGCTACTGATAACTCTTACCAGTATATCACAGCAACCATGGCCAGGGATTTCCAGTTATGGCCAGTCGAGCAAAGCGCAACATCAACCCCCAATACCGGGAGAGACGAATCCCCTCCTATCGCTCATTGCTTCCATGTGAATCGGGACTGTACCCAAAAACCACCTTTTTGCACGACTCAGTAGAGCCGTGGTAGGGTGGAAATCAAAGCACAGTGGGAGACACACAAGACTCTATGACGATCTCGGGTCAACAGACTAAGCTGTACCAGTGTCACCAGAGAACTGCCATCTGACGTGAGGTATAATACCATCTGGGAGTTCTCGGCGAGTCCGTTCAGTGTACCCAGTCTCCACTGAGCACCCGCATACCATCTCTGATGTCAAACACCAATGGATATGGGATCATCCATCGCCCATCACATGGGTCGAGAAGATATACGCTAGTCTACTCTGGAATATCGATGCCCCGTCTCGATATTCCCACGACTAGGAACATTGAAGGATGTACTCATGGACTACCCAGGCCCCACTAGTATGATCTACATCATAGTCCTGGAAGTCGAGTACACATCCTAAGGTCTTTATCAACATGTAACAGAGAGACAGAAAGTATACATGTTAAGATAAAGAGCAACCAGATAGCATACTATCATGTCGAGCAAGAAAGTCATACCTATATATGTCCCAGCATCCACTACAATATACATCCTGTGTACAGTAATGGCCTCTAGGGCAAACATATAACTAACAAATATTTCATAGCTCATTTTTCATCAAAGTTTCAAAAGGCAACTTCATTAACCGTTCATCCATGGTTTTGGATGAAGCGAGACAAAGTGTTCTACTCATTCTCTACATCAATCTTGGACATATCGGCTAGCAAACTTCATGTCCGAGTTGCCTCGGTATAGAGGCGGGAGCCCGTTTAAAGATCCGTAGATATGGTGCCACCTCGACGAGGAGCCAGGAGATCGGAGCAGCCGCAACGGAGCGTGGGATGATGGTTACAGACCGAAGGACTCGGATCGTTCGGTATAGCCTTTCTACCTACTTTCTAGTTTGTTAGTTTAGCGTTAATGGCAGATCCGGGTTATAGTATGCGATAGCGCCAGTTAAAAAGTTTTTGTTCCGCGTTTTGCGTCAGAATGACGGCCGGGGCGCTACCGTAGACTTACATGGTATCAGAGCCACGCCATTAAGCATTACTAACGTGTTCTAACGCGTTTAAAATATCGATCGAACGGAATTTCGAAAACCGCAATTTCTATGTTAAAGTTTCTGTCGATTTTAAAAACAGGTATAAAAATTATTTTGAGCAATTCAGAAAATCGTGCAGGCTTTTTTAAGAACACGGTAGAAATTTGTGCCCCTGATTCGACTGTACTGCCGAGGAACCGCCGCACATGCCTAGCTTTGGCCACGGATCCACGGCCTTCTTGGTGCTTCAGTGGGCCAAATTTCTTCTAGGGCTTCTGCATAGAAAATTGTGGTTTCTGGAATATTTCTTTTGGGCCCAGATTTTATTACTGTACTGCAGATGTACGTGGGGCCCACTTCAGGAAGTTTTGTCGATCGAAATTTTAAACTTGTTAGTTTACAATACTTACATTATATATCCGACGGTGAATGTCATTCGAGCGGTAAATTGCGTCTAATTGCTATAGTCCTTTTAGACGAATTTGCGAACCTGACATTCGCGTTGATGTTCTATGTTGTGCTGTGATGTTGCGGATTTGTCGTGGTGGATAGCAGTGTGCAATGGTAGTGCAGTTTGGATTTATTTGTATATTTGATATTGCGGGGCGAGCGTCCAACATGTGGACTGCCGTCTCTGCCTGTTTGTATAATATTCTTTTGGGGCACGACCGAGCTGAGGTCGATGTACCCATTGTACATATTTTTCATTTTTGTACTAGGTTTATCCCGCGACGGAGTGCACGGATAGCCGGGTTCTGGAGGGCAACGGGTCCGCATCTCATGGCTTTGAGAGGCAGAGGGGCCTCACTCTAGAATTGGCAGACTATTTGCCGCACTCATAGGGGGTACAGGTTGACCCAAGAAGGGGTGCTCAAGTTACCGGATTCCGTGAAGTGCAGGGTGGTCCATTCACTATGCTGTAGGGGGCTGCCTCGCTTCAGGTTTTGGCGGGTAACTTGCCGCACCCGTAGGGGTCTAGGTTTCATTGCACAGGCTATCCACACGACCAGGGGAACGTCGGGTTTTAGTAGCAGCTCTGTGAAACCCGGGGATCCCAGATTATCTGTATTGTTCTGTGTTGCTTATTACTTTTCTGTAATGTTGCATATTATCACGCCTGGAGCGATTATTGTATATTGGTATATATACTATTATATGTTGTATATGTTTTACACCCGCGCTAGTCCAGACCCCGCTCTGTCGTTAGTTAAGTAACCTAACGGGTGATGATGGGACCCAGAGACGAATGTGGATGGCATATACGTACATTTTATTTTCGTTCTTTTCTGGTGTGATTAAATGATGGGACTGCGTTGATTCTCATCAATGCAAAGGAAAACAAACTTGTTTGGATGTTGTTGGAACATTTTTAAAAAGTGTTATTATAAAGTCGTTTCCTTTTGTTTTGCACAGTGGTATTCGGTTGGAATATCCCGCACCTCATTCGACGGCCGATATCCCTTCACCGGGAGTGACCCCTTGGGCAGAAGTTTGCGTCAGGGTAATAACTTCACTATAGTCGATTACATATTGCTTTGCATCGCGGTATTCAGTTGGAATATCCTGCACCTCATTTCACGAGGAAAGAGACGAGATCCCTTCACCGGGAGTGACCTCTTTAGCAAAGGTTTTCGCCACTATATTTTTATAAAAAGCTGTCAGGTTCCTTCAGCGATATCAAGTTCATTACGTTAAATGTTTTTCGCCAAAAACCAGCCGTAGCCCTCCGTCATTTCTTTAGGGTATTCAGTAGTATTCAAGCTATGTATTTTGACCAAAGACAAGGCATAGTGTTTGGTAGCTGCTGGGTGTTCATTTGTTGCATAGATAGATGAGTTGGTTTGGGACAATCGTTCTACCATTTGGCCAAAGTCAGGGGCATGTGCGGGTGGGTTCAAATTGACAAGATAATGATGGGAAGAACTTGGCATGCGACTTATGGCATTTTGGCCAAAGTCAAGGTCATAAGAGCATGGGGCAAAAATCATATCGGGGGTTTCTAAAGAAACTGAAACTTGCCAAGTATGCGCATACCTTCTGGAGTGTGATAACATGAGTGGATTCCTTCACGTTATCTTGCGATGAGAGTTAGATCCCGATTCCCACTGATCAGTTAGTTTACTCTTCGAGTGATCCCGATTGATTCTTCTTTCAGGTTTGGAGGACAATTTGACAGTACAGTGGGAGGTTTCCTGATTAGATAAAGTGATAACCATTCTGATCTAGGTTAGAGTGCACGCAGAGTGTTTCTTTTCTCTCTCTCTTTGGCAGCGACCTTTGACCGACCCTAGACTATGACTCAGTGACCAAGTTGACCGAACCTTCTTAAAATACTGGCTTTTGGATTGTCTAAGTTCCATAAGTCATTGCCGCTCCTTCTTTTACCCTTTGCATTTCTCTGAACACCCTGTATTACTACGGACATCCACTTCCATTGGATAGATCCATCGTATGGTTATATACGAACTCGAAGGGACTTCTTCGAGGATGGATCCAGCTTCAGGAGAAAATGAATTGGTTTATTCGGTTGTCTTTTATTATCACCTTCTCTCAGGTTGCGAGGGCTCCTTGGTTTAGGAGAGTACACCTATTACGCTTATTGGATAGTCTTCTTCCAAACCATAGGCAGGTGCCGAAAGGTAGGGAATGAAGAAAACCAATTAGCCTAAGTAGGGTGTACAGAAGGTAATAACTAAAGACAAAATAAAGTGATTAGAAAGAGGACAAAGTAAATTGCGACTGTTATCATTCACGACCAAACCGTGTACTTCATCGCCAATCCTAATTCACCTTTGCTCTTTTCCCAGTTCGGGAGAAATAGAATAAGGTATTATTCAGTTGTCTTTTATCATCACCTTCTCTCAAGTTGCGAGCACTCCTTGGTTTAGGAGAGTACACCTATTATGCTTACTGGATAGTCTTCTTCCAAACCATAGGCTGGTGTCGAACGGTAGGGAAGGAAGAAAACCACTTAGCCTAAAGGGGTGTACAGAAGGTAATGAATAAAGACAAATAAAGGGATTTGGAGAGAAGGCAAAGAAATATACAGTTATAGTCATGAATTGGATTATGGAAGAGGCATTACTAGGAATACCAGGATACCCCTACGAAATATTTTCATGTTTCAGTGCATTGTTAAAGGAAAACTGATTTCCCGATTACATACTTACTCTAGGATATGTATTTACCAGGTTTCATTCTCATATCTGTATGGTTTTACAGATGATGAGTAGGAGTAAGTTATTGGGAATTAGGTGATCATCTTCATTATATCGGAATTCGTTGTAATTGGTGATATTTGAGGAAATCGCCTGGGTACAGTTTTCAACCTACGATGCACAGGTTTTGAGTTATTCAAATCAGCGGACTTATACAGAGTATTGTATGTTGTCCAGTGTCCATCAGGATAAAAGGGTTGGTCCCCGTACTATGTTCTATTTACTTATGACTTCTCTAGTTTTTAGACAAGTGTTTCGTAGAAATACAAGGTCTAAGTTTTGAGAAGTTGTGGGTATAAGAATAAAGTAGAGAACCAGGTGTCACAAGTATCGGGATATGTAGATTCTTGTAATTGGTATTCAGATGATAGTAATGGTTTTGAGAAACTTGTTTCTCTTTCAGGTTACTCATAATTGGATGGATTCCTAAGTTGAGTAATGATGATTGGCCTCTCTCCATTAAATTGATATGCACTGGAGACATCTGCATGATTAGAATCTGGTTCCAATTAAATAGGTACCAAAGCTTCTATATTGGATATAGAATGGTTCATATCTTAACGATGTTAAGGTACGGGGAGTTGTCCGGCTTATGATTAAAACCAGACTCTTGATAACTCAAGACACGTTTCTGTAATGGCAGTTTGTGGGTTGGCCCAGGCTATGCCGAGGGTTGAATTTCTACCATCTGGAAGATCAATAGTGATATTGTTCTTGACTCGCCACAGTTTTAGTAAAATGGAATTTTTCAGAAAATAGTAGTGAGAGTATGATAGAACTGGAAGTGACTCCAGAACCGCAAACGAATACGGAAAATTCAATAGGACCTAAAGATTCAATCAGGTTTGACATTCCATTAGCCACTCCGCAGATATGGTGGGTAACCTCAGACACCCGAGAGGTACTCCGGTTGCCTCAAGGACGGTGACAGGGAGGTTCTTATCTACCCAGACTTGACACTACTGTTGTTCCAGGCTATAAGACCCGGCAGGAGGATAAGTATAGCGTCATTCTAAACTAGCTTTAGAAGTGCACGTATATATTATTCTGCCAGAGGGTAGTTGTGGTCAGTAGGAGCAGCGGAAGCATAGTGGGCAAGTAGCTTATGTCTATTTATAAACTAGAGCAGATATAGCGGAGATAAATCATCTATTTTTGATGTGACCGTCATGGGTTTGACTTCATCAGAATAAGGGATGGATCTGTTAAGAAGGTAGTAGGGTGTGATGTCCTGGTATTTGGATAACATACACAGAGTGGGAAGTAAAATTCCTATACTACGATCGTTTATACTGTGGTCGTCACACAGTTGTTTCTCCACAAAGGATATGGATATAATATCTGACATTCTGGTTTCTAGATCTATGGTTTTAGATCTAGATTTGGGTAGTTTCCCAATATGGGTACTTTGACAGTATTCTAATAGTATTTTAGAATAGATGAATCCTGGCATGGTGATGTACCTGCAGATGATGGAGTCACCCTCTCTAAAGGTGTCTTACAGACTAAAGGGGAGAGAGATGTGCATGATTGGCAGATCACTTGCTTCGGCAATTGAGTCAATCGTGAGTTGTCAAGTACCACACCGGATGTTGTTTTTACACTAGATGCAATAAGTTTGTATTAATCCAATCCTGGAGAAACATAAGGAAGCAGTTTTAGAACATAAGTGCATGTTCTACAGATTTGATGACGGCAGCCTCCTTCGGGGGACGGTTATCATTCCAGGCTTCAAAGGTGACATGGATGACAGAGTGATTGTCAGAGTTATAGTTTTCCCTCTGACAAAGGGGACAGTATTATGGACAGGTGGTCCAAGAGGATACTGTGGGAGGCATGGTGCAGGATACATATTAGGTTCAGTTATCGATACAGTCTAAGAAGTTTGGATTTGGAGTTCATTTATGAACTAAGTCCCATCAGATATCCAGACATATTCTAAGACAGGTATTACTCAATTCGGGAGATGGCTTTCTCCGCGAACTTGAGATTAAGAGAGACATAGGAAGAAACATCAGGGCGGATCCACTCATTGAGGCTATTTCTCGAACACAAGAGTTTTACAAATGGGCTTTGTGAAACTGATTAGTAGATATTATACCTGACGTCAGATAGCAGTTCCCTGGTGACATGTTTACAGGTTAGTTCATCGACCTGAGGTCGTCATTTGTCTCGTGTGAGTTCCCACTGTGCTTTGATTTCTACCCTACCACGGCTCAAAGGAGTCATGAAAATAGGTCTTTTTTGGGTACAGTCCCGAGCCACATGGAGGCAAGTGAGCAGATCGGCAGGGGATTCGTCTCTCCTGGTATTGGGGGTGAGATCGCGCTGTGTCTAGGAGAGCCATTACACAAAACCCTCGGCCGAGGTAGGAGATTTACTTGTAGGTACTCCAGTAGTATCTCAAGGTGTTCTGGGCTATACTCCGACACGACTTATACCGCTATTGGGGGTCTGACGTTACCAGCCCCCTAGGACCGATATGCGATACTCATAGACGAACGAACCGGACTGTATGTATATTGTCACTGTTAGGCTCAGTAAGGTTCCAGGATGAGTTCGCTCATCGGCTTCCCTTGACGTCAGTATATGGGCAGCCGTTACGCACAGCTAGTGCCGCTGATGGCTTGTGGTTAAACCCTCTGCCAGAGTACTGATGAGTCATTAGAGTCCCCCACAGATAGTTTCCCAAGTTCGGCCGAAACGTTGTAGAGTCCGTATGGTTTTATGGCAGGGTTCGGAAAATGCATGTGCGTTTACGCACGTGTCATATTTTGGGTAGATAATACTGGTGGGCTTTGGTTTAAGCCGGATCCATGTATTATACTGTGTAGATATAATATCTTTGTCTCAGATGCATTTATATTCGGTCGTAATACAAATGCGGGTATGTTTATACTGTTACGGGGTTATCCTGAAATTAGTTTCGGGATCGCTTTTGGAAGTTGCCAGTTTTCTATCACCTGTCTTAAACATTCGGTTTAATGCGGGATTATCTTTTTCTTGAGGGTGAGTCATGAGGGCGAGTCATGAGTGGAATCTTCTAGAAGCGGTGACTAGGTTAGTGACTCATTGTTTGCTTTAATGGTTTTGATGAGGTGTATTAGTGAGTCACCTTTAGCATTAATGTTTCTTGTAAAGCTTAAGGATATTTCTTCTTGATCTTTTCCCTTGTAGTCACCCTCCTTGCTCCTACACTCACTCTCCTCCTCTCATATATAGGCCGGCCCCTTTGTTGAGGAAAGATGATAGATTGATTAAAAGAAAGGGTTGTTAAAAATGAGATGATAGATTTGGTTCATAAATATTTCATAGCTCATTTTTCATCAAAGTTTCAAAAGGCAACTTCATTAACCGTTCATCCATGGTTTTGGATGAAGCGAGACAAAGTATTTTACTCATTCTCTACATCAATCTTGGACATGTCGGCTAGCAAACTTCATGTCCGAGTTGCCTCGGTATAGAGGCGGGAGCCCGTTTAAAGATCCGTAGCTGTGGCGCCACCTCGACGAGGAGCCAGGAGATCGGAGCAGCCGCAACGGAGCGTGGGATGATGGTTAAAGACCGAAAAGACTTGGATCGTTCGATATATCCTTTCTACCCACTTTGTAGTATTTTAGTTTAGGCAGATCCGGGTTATAGTATGCGATAGCGCCAATTAAAAAGTTTTTGTTCCGCGTTTGGCGTCAGAATGACGGCCGGGGCGCTACCGTAGACTTACACTTTCCAATCCTTAGCCTTTCCCTGGTCCTCTATTTGTAGGGTTGTTTGCTTGGTCGCTTCCTTTTCTCCAGATGACTCCGGAGATATTTCTGCTGGTGCAAGAACCCGACGGCTTTGTACAATAATCCTTACGTCATCGAGGTTTTCGTTAGCCGGTTCTTTAGCGAGTTTGGCAAATACATCCGCTTTGCTATTTTCTGTATGCGGTATTCTTTCCAGGACGTAGGAGGGAATTTGAGTTAGTTGCTGTTGCACTCTTTTGCCGTACTTTACCAACTCTGGTTTGCATGTTTGATATTCGCTGTTTACTTGACTAACGACTAACTGGGAGTCTCCGTATATGAGGAGGTTTTCGATTCCCATGTCGACAGCGATCTAAAGACCTTATATCAAATCCTCATATTCTGCTTCATTGTTTGTCCTCGACTCTGTTAAGGAAAAGGCAAAGCGCATTATCTCTCTTTGTGGAGTCACGAAAATGAGGCCTACCCCAGATTTGATTATGGAGGAGCTGTGCTTTCGCTTCTTCATGGAGGACACTCCATCGAAGTAGAGTTCCGATAGGGTATCATTCCCCTCTTTCTCTCTGTCAATTGCGTCAAACGCGTGTTCGTCTGGCAACTCACAGTTCAAGAGAGAGTCAGCAAGTATCGGATGCTCAGCGAGAAAATCGGCGATGGCCTGGTCTTTTATTGCCTTGAGGGATCGATATACTATCGAGAACTCCATCAAGAGGAGGGCCCATTTGGCAAGCCTTCCTATTAGCATAGCTCTTGATATCAAATACTTGAGAGGATCCACTTTTGATATGAGATGGACCTCATGTGCTAAGGCATAATGCCGGAGCTTCGTTATCGCGAAGATCAGTGCCAGGCAATGCTTTTCGATGGGGGTGTAGTTGTTTTCTGCCCCCAGGAAAACTCGACTCCAATAGTAGAGAGCTCTCTTCTTTCCCTGATCGTTCTCCTATGTCCATAGCGCGCCTAAAGAACCTTCGAGAGTTGTCGTGTACAGGATGAGGGGCTTTCCCTTGACCGGAGCGGTCAGTACCGGCGGGTTCTGCAGATATTTCTTGATTTTGTCCAGCACACTTTGGCATTTATGATTCCAAATGAACGGGGTCCCCTTCTTTATTAGATGATTGTAGGGACAACATTTTTCGGAGAGTTTGACTTTAGAGTTTGACACATGTTTAGGCATTTGTATCGCTACAACTGGGATATTGCCAGGAGCGACTCATCATTTGCCTTGAGAGGACTCAAAATTTGATACCGATTTAGGCATCAGCATCGCAACGACTGGAATAGTGCCAGGAGCGAATCATCATTTGCCCCTGTCGATTTGGACAAAGGTGGCTTAGTAGACAAGGTTAGGATCCTGTCGACTAAGACTTTTGACTTTATGAGCCGTAAGGGTCACATAAAGGGTTTTCTCCCTACGAGTCGTGAGGATCTCATAGGCGTATTTTCTCCTTAAGAATCGTGGGGATTCCTAAGTGATGTCTTCTCTTATAAGTCGTAAGGATCTTCCAAGAGTGTTTTCCTCCTTATAAGTCGAGAGGACCTATAAGTGTAATTCACCGTATAGGGACATTTCTAGCCATTTGTAGAACTTGGCAAAGAATTATTTATTCGTACCAATAGATTGTATACAAGGGTCAAAATGGACGGCCTGTAGGGCAATTTGAAAGATATGACGGCTTAAGAACAGGTCTAGATCTCTGTAACTTAAGGCTTTTGAATCCTATGAGCCATGAAGGTCTTACAGGGGGGATTCTCCTCACGAGTCACGAGGATCTCATAAGTGTATTTATTTTAACGAGGTTGCGCCGTTCCGGGTTTTCACAAGCTCGCCGACAGTCCTGCTGTTTTTGCTCACGGCGCCCTTTCGGGTTTTCATTCGTGCCCATTTTGCTTGTGGGCATACCGTATTTTTTTTAGTGAGGCATTCCACTAGATTGTAGGACCTGTTTGTAGGCCCCTTAATATCCTTCCTGTCTTTTGAGAAGAAAGGACTATTCAACATAAAGATTCTTCTGCCAATGAGGAATATGCCCTCTGTGTATATCTCGGGGGAAACGAGTACCCACGCCGTCGCTATTTTGGCGACAGGTTGCATCAGAGCCGCTTATTTTTGTTGAGCGTAGGCGACAAATACCATCTTGCCTCCGCTTTTCAATCGTCATCATCGGATGAGAAAGAGTCTTGACCCATTTGATCCAATCGAGCCATTTTATCCATGAGTTCTTGGAAGTTCGTCGTCTTGAAGAGGGCTGTAAATGGAAATACCTTCTGAATTTGGGTCAAGGGTGGCTATGAACATTCCCACAGCTGCAGCTTCGTCGATACGTTGCTCGCATTTTGACCAGAGATTTCTCCATCGGGTAACATATTGAACCCAGGTCTCATTCGGTCTAACCCTTTCATTGACCAACATCGTTACGGTGGTGCGTTTATTCCCACTAGCGAATCTCTGACAGAAGAGTATCTCCATCTCGTCGGAGATATTCACGGAGTCATTCGAGAGTTCCGCATACCATTCGAAGGCAATGCCCGCCAGACAGACGACGAACTGTAAGAGGAGAAGTATATCATTCTCTCCAGTGTTACCGCACATGGATTTAAATCCCATGATCTGCCGGTGAGGATTCCCGATTCCTTTGTATATGTGGAGTCAGAATTATGTATTCTCGCAGGTACTGTATTTGATCATAGCACGCCGGATACAGTCGACCAATCATAATTGGCCTATTTGATGCTTCATTGGCATAGTGAGTTTTGACTTGCTGACCGATATATGTGTCCAGCTTTTCTTTTAGGAATCATTTCCTCTTCAGCCGTTGATGAGGTTTGCAGAGGATTTGAAATGTCATCATTATCTTTAAGACTGACTACCAGCGGTTCAGCTGCCAGTGGTTCCGATTGAACCATCATTCCAGACATATTCTGAATCAGAAGGGCCATCTGGTTCATTTTAGTGGACATTTTTGCCGCTTCTTCATCTCTCTTTTTCAGATCGCGCTTTAGGAAATCAATATCCGACTCCTTCTCTACTCTTTCTTCTGGTGCGTCCTCAGGATTTTCCTTAGGCGATGAATTAGCGTTTGCTGTCGCCTGACCGAGCATCTCCTGCAGCTTTTCATGTTGCAGTTGAACTTTTGTCAGGAACCGAGTTTGAGGTCTGTGACTAGTAGAAACTCGAACTTCGTCTTTGGAATTCACCACATAGACTATGTGAACTACCATGCCCCTAGGCTTGGGGTGTTTGGAGTTTTCTTTGGGCACTTGAGCTTTATTAGGCCTCTCTTTTTTTGTGAAAAGTCGCTTTGGTTTTGGGAGGAACCGCTGTATCAGGATCCTTCTTGGGATGAATCCCCTTGTATTTGAAAGGGGATTTGTTAGAATTTGGCTGACGTTCAGAGGAAGTGCCGCAGACGACGACTGAGTCCTTCACCTGCTTCCACACGTTATATATAGATGAGGAAAGTTGTTATACGGAGCGAACTGGTTTCTTCTCTCGTGGGATCTCCATGGGCTGCGGAGATTTCTTCAATATTGCGGTGAGAGAATTTTGTCTGACCCTTCGCAACAGTTTGAAGCTGTTCCCAGTTGGAACAACAACATTCACCGCTGGGTTAAAACAGGAACATACGGAGAACTGCCTCCAGCTCGTTTTGTATGATGCCGATATCGACGTCGACCGTTTCTTGCGGCCGTGATTTGATTAGCCAAAGGATTTTTCCGAGCCTGCCCCCTATTTCCTTTGAGAGCTTAATATTCTGCCCCTTCGACCTTGGTCCTTGGCAGGTATCAATTGTTTGAGGACTGATTCTGTCGGCAAAGTTGCAGCTTAGGGAACCAACCTGTGGAAGACAGACTTCCTCTGGGCTTCCTCCATTGGCGTTGATGCACCGAGGGTGGGAGGTGGGAGCATCGATCCAAAGAGAAGCCCGTTCGTTACTTGAAGAGCCGGATTGCAGAGATTTAAGGCTGCAAGTGGCCCATGCTTGACTCCACCATATATGATAAAGCCTGAGCTGCTAGGGTGGAAGAAAACGCCATTCTTCATAAAGACGAAACGCCGGATTCAGTATCCCATCATCTAAGGTCAACCACAAACATATACACCGTGATTATCTGATCGCGGTAAAAACACGACACACGAATTGTGGAGTAGAAAGAGAAAGAGGTCCAACCGGGCGTGCCAAAATCTGTTTACTGCCGAAAGACGCGACCGGGATGTTAGGGACGTCTGGCCTGAATTTTAGGGGCAGATGCTATTTGGATTTATCCGTCCACCTCTCCGATGATGCCAAGTTGATTTATGGCACCGTGTATCGGAGGTTTGGACAGATGCGGCCGATGTAACAGACTTCGTCAGATGCCCCTCGTTGGCGAGAGATTTTTGATTGTGGGGACGCTCTTCCCTGCAGGCGCAAGCCCCTGTAGTTAATTACGTTACCGCGCAACGATAACCACTTTCTCCTGCTCCAGATGTTCACTTTGTGTCGTGTGTGTTTGTTTTGTTTTAGGTTGCCCGTGGATTGTATACAGAGACTAATTTGTTGGATATAGTGCCCACAAAGTCAATTATTGGATCGCAGACACGTGATTGCAATGATTGAGGGAGGACCTATACCGATTGGACAATCTTACTCGAGATTATAGTAAGCTATCTGGTTTATCTTTATTATCGGGTACTGATTTAGGTGACATGATATATCACTATTGCACGTTGATAGAGCCCATAGGATTCTTGCTTGACTACCAACAGTATGATGGAGATCATATACGTGAGAGTTGGGTAGTCTATAAGCACATCCTTAAAAGTGGTCCCTAGTCGCGGGAGTTTCGAGATAGGGCATTGATACTCCGAAGTAGACTAGTGTATACAGTCGAGACCCCGACGAGGGGCGATGTCCGGTCTCATAAACCATTGGTGTCAGTTGGTTCACCTAAGATGTATACAGGTGCTCATTGGGTTATGAGTACACCGGACAGGACTCGCCGGGAACATGCTAGCTGGTTATTAAAACCTGTCGTCAGATAGCAATTCCTAGGTTACATGTGTACAGGTTAGTCTATCGACCTGAGATCGTCATTTGTCTCGTGTGAGTTCCCACTGTGCTTTGATTATTACCCTACCACGGCTCAAAGGAGTCGTGCAAACAGGTTCTAGTTGGGTACAGTCCCGAGCCACATGGAGGCAGTGAGCGGATCGGCAGGGGATTCGTCTCTCCCTACGTTGGGAGTGAGATCGTGTTGTGTCTAGGAGAGCCATTACACAAAATCCATGGCCATGGTAAGCGAGATTTAAAGGTAGGTATTCCAGTAGTATCTCAGGGTGTTCTGGGCTACACTCCGACACGACTTATACCGCTTTTGGGGGTCTGACGTTTACCAGCTCCTTAGGCCCGATATGCGATACTCATAGATGAACGGACCGGACTGTACGGATATTGTCACACATAGGCTCAGTAGGGATCCAGGATGAGTTCGCTCATCCGACTCCCTTTCACTCAGTACATGGGCAGCCGTTACGTACAGCTAGTACCACTGACGGCTTGTGGTTAAACCCACTGCCAGGGTATTGACGAGTCTTTAGAGTCCCCCATAGAAAGTTTCCCAGTTCGGGTGAAACGTTGTAGAGGCCATATGGTTTTATAGAAAGGTTCGAACATACGCGTGCACCTGTGCACGCGTCATGGTTCGGACGGATAATGCTAGCGGGCTTTGGTTTAAGCCGGATCCTAGTATTATAATGTGTAGATTTTGTCTCATTGCATTTGTATTCGGTCGGAATACAAATGCGGGCATGTATATACAATTGCGGGGTTATCTTGTAATTTATTACGGGATCGTTTTTTGAAGTTGCCAGTTTGCATTCCGTTTCGGCCATTTTTCTTTCATTCCTTCTTTGGCTGAATTTTTGCTTGAGGGGGCTTTTTGCAAAGTGGCTTTTGTTAATGGAAGGGTCTTTTTGTGGTGTCTGGTTCTCCAGCATGTGGGGGTTTCATGAGGCTTCTAGATTGAATGTTGCATTATTGGTGTTTTGGATTGGCTAAGATATTTGTGATGGATTTTTCTTTATTATCACCACTTGGAAAAGCCTTGCACTCACCTTCCTTTTTCTCTTGTGCTCACCCCTGGATTCTTGGCCGAGCACAATATAAGGCTCCCCCCTTTTGGTTTTGAAAAAAAGTGAGTGATACATTTCACAAAGCAAAACATTCATAGCTCAATTCCAAAGCTCATTTGATCTTCCCTCCATTAAGGCAACTTCGATTAACCCCTCATCCATTAGCTTGGGTGACTTGAGACAAAGTATTCTACACTTTCTCTACTTCAACCTTGAACACGTCGGCTAGCAAACTTTGTGTCCAAGTTGCATTGGTTCAAAGGTGAGAGCCCGTATAAAGATTCGAGGATGTGGCGCAGTTTTCGGCGAGGAGGAGGTCGTAGATCGAGCGAGATCGGAGAGCGAGCTTCGTCGGTGCATCCGCAACATGCTAGGGGCAAAGGTTAAAGACCGAAGGACACGGATCAATCGGTATAATCTCTAAACCCCATTTTACAGAATACTAGTTTACGGTTAATGGAACGATCCGGGTTTTAAGTTTGCGTTAGCGCCTGTTCGTAAAAAGTTT
Organism: Agapanthus africanus; assembly: GCA_030015575.1. Lineage (NCBI taxonomy): Eukaryota > Viridiplantae > Streptophyta > Magnoliopsida > Asparagales > Amaryllidaceae > Agapanthus > Agapanthus africanus. Next base: position 130,057,115 of record CM057346.1, read on the forward strand.
TTTGTTCCGCATTTGGCCTCGGAAAGACAGCCGGGGCGCTGCCACAGCCCAACATGGTATCAGAGCCAAACTATTACCGTTAACTAGTTGATTTAGACAATGTTAAAGTATCGAAGCCGGAACGAAACCCAAACGACGTCACGGAATCATGCAGTTTCTGTTGTTTTACAAAAGTCCCAGAAAATTTTTTAAACATGTGCAGAAGACTACTCAGGGGGACACATGAACACACCCAAAATACGAACTCCCTTTGCCGGAATTTGGCCGATCCCATAAGCCACAGATCCGGCGAGGCCGGCCCTGACTTGGACAAATGTGTTGGTGTTTTGGGTGTGCTCTGGTCTCTGGGAAATTGGTTCTGTGGTGTTGTTTATTTGGCCCAATTTGGATATGGTTTTATTAGTATGTTTGGGCTATTTCGGGGTTATTTCGGAGTCGATATTTTCTAACATTGTTTAAGTTTTGCAATGCTTTACATTACTATCTGTGACCATGAATGTCATTCGAGCGGTAAAACTTGTCTAATTCCTGTAGTTATTTTAGACGAGTTTTGCGAACGTGACATTCTGTGTTGTGTTGTGATATTGCGGATTTGTCGTGATGGATAGCTCCTGTGCAATGGTAGTGCAGTTATGATATTTGTACATTTGATATCGCGGGGCGAGCGTCCGACATGTAGACTGTCGTCACTGCCAGTTTGTATATTATTCTTTTGGGGCACGACCGGGTTGAGGTCGATGTACCCGTTGTATATATTTTCTTTTCTGTACTAGGATTACCCCGCAGTGGAGTGCACGGATAGCCGGGTTCTTGAGGGCAACGGGTCCGCATCTCATGGCTTTGAGAGGGAGGGGACCTCACTCTAGGATTGGCGGGCTATTCGCCGCACTCGTAGGGGGTATAGGTTTTCATTGCACAGGCTATCCCCACGACCAGGGGAATGTCGGGTTTCATTTATGGCTTTATGAAACGCGGGGCTCCCAGTATATCTGTATTGTTCTGTGATACTTATTACTTTTCTGTAATGTTGCATTTTATCATACCTGGAGCGATTATTGCATATTGATATATATACTAGTAGATGTTGTATATGTTTACACCCGCGCTAGTCCAGTCCCCGCTCTGTCGTTAGTTAAGTAACCTAACGGGTGATGACGGGACCCAGTGGCAAATGCCGATGGCATATACGTACATTTTATTTTCGTTCTTTTCTGGTATGATTAATTGATGGGACTGCGTTGATTCGTATCAATGCAAAGAAAACAGACCTGTACAGATGTTGTTGGAACAATTTTTCAAAAAGCTGTTATTGCAAGGACGTTCTCTTTTGTTTTGCACAGTGGTATTCAGTTTAGAATATCCAGCACCTCATTCGACGAGGCAAGGGCCGAAATCCTTTCACCGGGAGTGACCCCTTGGACAGAGGTTTGCGTCAGGGTAATAACTTCACTATAGTCGATTACTTTTTGCTTTGCATCGTGGTATTCAGTTGGAATATCCTGCACCTCATTCTACGGGGAAAGAGCCGAGATCCCTTCACTGGGAGTGACCTCTTTAGCAAAGGTTTTCGTCACTATATTTTTATAAAAGGTTATCCAGTTCCTTCAACGATATCAAGTTCATTACGGTAAAAGTTTTTTCGCCAAACACCATTCGTAGCCCTCCGTCATTTCAGATTAGTATTGCTTAGTATTCGTGCTACGTATGTCGTGCTTAGCCGAGGTGTAGTGTTCGGTAGCTATGTAGTGCTTTTCTGTTGCATGGATATGCGATTGCTTAGGACAGTCGTGCGGTCATTTTGGCTCATTCAAGGACTCGTGCGGGTGGGTCTAATGCAATCAAGATAATGACGGGTTGAACTTGGCTAAGATCCTTTGATATGTTGTCTCAGTCAAGGTCACTTAGGTCCTAGGGGTTAAAATCACATCGGGAGTTTCTAAAGAAACTGAAACTTGCCAGGCATGCGCATACCATCTGGAGTGTGATGACGTGAGTGGATTCCGTCATATTATCATGCAATGATAGTTAGATCCTGATTCCTACTGATGAGTTGGTTTACTCCTCGGGTGATCCCGACTAATTCTCCTTTCAGGTTTGGAGGAGAATTTGAGGATACAGTGGGAGGTTTCCTAATTAGATAATGTGATAACCATTCTGATCTAGGTTAGAGTGCATGCAGAGTGTTTCTTTTCTCTCTCTCTTTGGCTGCAACCATGACCCGACCCTAGACTATGACTCAGTGACCTAGTTAACCGAACTTTCTTAAAACACTGGCTATTGGATTGTCTGAGTTGCATACATCATTGCCACTCCTTCTTATACCCTTTGCATTTCTCCAGAACACACCGTATTACTACGAATATCCACTTCCATTGGATAAATCCATCATATGGTTATATACGAACTCGAAGGAATTTATTCCAGATTCGAGGATGGATTCTGGTTCTAGAGAGATTGAATAGGACTATTCAGTTGTCTTTTCCTTTTACCTTCTCTCAAGTTGTGAGGGCTCCTCGGATTAGGGGACAGTACACCTATTACGCTTATTGGATAGTCTTCTTCCAAACCATAGGCAGGTGCCGAAGGTATGGAATGAAGAAAACCAATTAGCCTAACGGTGGTGTACAGAAGGTAATAAGTAAAGACAAATAAAGGGATTAGAAAGAGGGCAAAGTAAATTGCGACTGCTGTTCACGACCAAACCAAGAATTTCATCGCCACTCCTACTTCACCTTTGTATTTCGCCAGAATACCCCGTATCACTACGAAGATCTACAGTTATTTGGATAATCCATCGTATGGTTATATACGAACTCGATGGAACTTGTTCCAGTTCGGGGATGGATTCTGGTTCAGGGGAAATAGAATAAGGTTTATTCAGTTGTCTTTTATCATCACCTTCTCTCAGGTTGCGAGTACTCCTAGGATTAGGAGAGTACACCTATTATGCTTATTGGATAGTCTTCTTTCAAACCATAGGCTGGTGTCGAACGATATGGAAGGAAGAAAACCATTAAGCCTAACGATGGTGTACAGAAGGTAATGACTAAAGACAAATAAAGGGATTTGGAGAGATGGCAAGGAAATACACGGTTATAGTCATGAATCTGGATAATGGAAGAGGCATTACTAGGAATACCCGGATACCCCTTCGAAACATATTCATGTTTCAGTTTCACTGTGTATTGTTAATAGAAAACTTATTTCCCAATCAGTCCTTTCTCCAGGGTATGTATTTACCAGGTATGATTCTCACATCTGTATGGTTTTACAGATGATGAGTGGGAGTAAGTTATTGGGAATTAGGTGATTATCCTCATTATATCAGAATTCGTTGTAATTGGTGATATTTGAGGAAATCTCCTGGGTACAGTTTTCAACCTACGATGCACCAAGTTTGAGTTATTAAACTCAGGGGACTCATATAGAGTATTGTATATTGTCCAGTATCCATTAGAACAAAGGGGTTGGTCCTCGTACTATATTCTGTTTACTTGTGACTTCTCTAGTTTTAGACATGTGTTTCGTAAAAATAAAAGGTCCAAGTTTGAGAAGTTATAGGTATATGAATAAAGTAGAGAACTAGGTGTAGCAAGTATCGGAATTCTTCAAGGTGATCGAAGATGTAGATACTTGTGTATGGTATTCAGTTGATAGTAATTTTTTAGAGAACTTGCTTCTCTTTCAGGTTACTCATAATTGGATGCACTCCTAAATGAGTAATGCTGATCGACCTCTCTCCATTTAGTTGACATGCACTGGAGACAGCTGCATGATTTGAATCTGGTTCCAATTAAATCAGTGCCTATGTTTCTATATTGTATATAGAATGGATCATATTTTAACGATGTTAAGGTATATGGCGTTGTCCAGCTTATGCTAAAAACCAGACTCTGGATAACTCAAGGTACGTTTCTGTAATAGCAGTTTGTGGGTTGACCTTGGCTTTGACGAGGGTTGATTTTCAACCATCTGGAATCAATGGTGATATTGTTCTTGACTCGCCACAGTTTTAGTAAAATGGATTTTTTTCAGAAAACAGTAGTGGGAGTATGGTAGAACTGGAGGAGATTCCAGAACCGCAAACGATTACGGAAAATTTAATAGGACCTAAAGATTCAATTAGATTTGACATTCCATTAGCCACTCCGCAGATATGGTGGGTAACCTCAGACACCCGAGAGGTACTCCGGTAGCCTCAAAGACGGTGACAGGGAGGTTCTTGTTTACCCAGACTTGCCATTACTAATGTTCCAGACTGTGAGACCCGGCAGGAGGATAAGTATAGCGTCGTTCTAAACTAGTTTTAGAAGTGCACGTGTATATTATTTTGCCAGAGGGTTGTCGTAGTCAGTGGGAGCAGCGGAAGCATAGTGGATAAGAAGCTTGTATCTGTTTATAGACTAAAGCAGATATAGCGGAGATAGACCATCTATTTTTGATGTGACAGTCATGGGCTTTGAGTTCATCAGAATAGGAGATGGATCTATTAAGAAAGTAGTAGGGTGTGATGTCCTGGTATTTGGATGACATACACAGAGTAGGAAGTAAAATTCCTATACTACGATCGGTTATACAGTGGTTGTCACACAGTGTTTTCTTGACATAGGATATGGATATTATATCAGACATTCTGGTTACTAGATCTATGATTTTAAATCTAGATTTGGGTAGTTTCCCAATTTGGGTACTTAGACAGCATTCTAAAGGTATTTAGAATGGACGACTCCTGGCATGGTGGTGTACCAGCAGGTGATGGAGTCACCCTCTCTAAAGGTGTCTTACAGACTAAAGGGGAGAGGGATGTGCATGATTGGCAAATCACTTGCTTAGGCAATTGAGTCAATCATGAGATGTCAAGTAACACACCAGGTGTTGTTTTTGCATTAGATGCAATAAGTTGATATTGATCCAAGCCTGGAGAAATGTTTGGAGGCAGTTTTAGAACATAAGTGGATATTCTAGGGATTTGATAACGGTAGCCTCCTTCGGGAGACAGTTATTATTCCACACTTCCAAGGTGACCTGGATGACAAAGTGACTGTCAGAGTTATAGTTTTCCCTCCGACGAAGGGTAGTAGTTTGGACAGGTGGTCCAAGCGGATACTGAGGGGGACATGGCACAGGATACTGATTAAATTCAGTTGACGATACAGTCTAAGAAGTTTGGATTTGGAGTTCATTCATGAACTAGGTCCCATCAGATATCCAGACATATTCTAAGACAGGTATTGCTCATTTCGGGAGATGGTTTTCTCCGAGGACTTTAGATTAAGAGAGACATAGAAAGAAACATCAGAGCGGATCCACTTACTGAGGCTATTTCTCGAACACAATAGTTTTACAAACGAGCTTTGTGACACTGATTAGTAGAGGAGTTGGGTGTTCGGTATCACACGGGCTGTGAGTATGCGACATCGCAATAATTAGCCTTAAGTGCAAGTGGGAGATTGTAGGATATAGTGCCCTCAAAGTCAATTATTGGATCGCAGGCACATGATTGCAATGATTGAGGGAGGACCTATACCGGTAGGACAATCTTACTCGAGATGATAGTAAGATATCTGGTGTATCTTTATCATCGTGTACTGATGTAGGTGACATGATATATCACTATTGCACGTTGATAGAGCCCATAGGATTCTTGCTTGACTACCAACAGTACGATGGCGATCATATACGTGAGAGTTGGGTAGTCTATAAGCACATCCTAAAAGTGGTCCCAAGTCGCGGGAGTTTCGAGATAGGGCATCGATACTCCGGAGTAGACTAGTGTATACAGTCGAGACCCCGACGAGGGGCGGTGGCCGGTCTCACAAGCCATTGGTGTCAGTTGTTTCACCTATGATGTATACAGGTGCTCATTGGATTATGAGTACACCGGACAGGACTCGCCGGGAACATGCTAGCTGGTTATTAAAACCTGTCGTCAGATAGCAATTCCCAGGTGACATGTGTACAGGTTAGTCTATCGACCTGAGATCGTCACTTGTCTCGTGTGAGTTCCCACTGTGCTTTGATTATTACCCTACCACGGCTCAAAGGAGTCGTGCAAACAGGTTCTAGTTGGGTACAGTCCCGAGCCACATGGAGGCAGTGAGCGGATCGGCAGGGGATTCGTCTCTCCCTACATTGGGAATGAGATCGTGCTGTGTCTAGGAGAGCCATTACACAAAATCCATGGCCATGGTAAGCGAGATTTACTGGTAGGTATTCTAGTAGTATCTCAGGGTGTTCTGGGCTACACTCCGACACGACTTATACCGCTTTTGGGGGTCTGACGTTTACCAGCTCCCTAGGCCCGATATGCGATACTCATAGATGAACGGACCGAACTGTACGGATATTTTCACGCATAGGCTCAGTAGCGTTCCAGGATGTGTTCGCTCATCCGACTCCCTTTCACTTAGTACATGGGCAGCCGTTACGTACAGCTAGTATCACTGACGGCTTGTGGTCAAACCCACTGCCAGGGTATTGATGAGTCTTTAGAGTCCCCAACAGAAAGTTTCCCAGTTTGGGCGAAACGTTGTAGAGGCCGTATGGTTTTATGGCAGGGTTCGAACATACGTTTGCACCTGTGCACGCGTCATGGTTTGGACGGATAATACTAGCGGGGTTTGGTTTAAGCCGGATCCTAGTTTTATAATATGTAGATTTTGTCTCATTGCATTTGTATTCGGTCGGAATACAAATGCGGGTATGTATATACAGTTGCGGGGTTATCCTGTAATTTATTACGGGATCGTTTTTTGAAGTTGCCAGTTTGCATTCCGTTTCGGTCATTTTTCTTTCATTCCTTCTTTGGCTGAATTTTTGCTTGAGGGGGCTTTTTGCAAAGTGGCTTTTGTTAATGGAGGGGTCTTTTTGTGGTGGCTGGTTATCCACCGGCATGTGGGGGTTTCATGAGGCTTCTAGATTGAATGTTGCATTATTGGTGTTTTGGATTGGCTAAGATATTTGTGATGGATTTTTCTTTATCATCACCACTTGGAAAAGCCTTGCACTCACCTTCCTTTTTCTCTTGTGCTCACCCCTGGATTCTTGGCCGAGCACAATATAAGGCTCCCCCCTTTTGGTTTTGAAAAATACTGATTGATACATTTCACAAAGCAAAACATTCATAGCTCAATTCCAAAGCTCATTTGATCTTCCCTCCATTAAGGAAACTTCGATTAACCCCTCATCCATTAGCTTGGGTGACTTGAGACAAAGTATTCTACACCTTCTCTACTTCAACCTTGGACACGTCGGCTAGCAAACTTCGTGTCCGAGTTGCCTCGGTTTAGAGGTGAGAGCCCGTATAAAGATTCGATGATGTGGCACAGTTTTCGGAGAGGAGGAGGTTGTAGATCGAGCGAGATCGGAGAGCGAGCTTCGTCGGTGCATCCGCAACATGCTAGGGGCAGAGGTTAAAGACCGAATGACACGGATCGATCGGTATAATCTCTAAACCCCATTTTACAGAATACTAGTTTACGGTTAATGGAACGATCCGGGTTTTAAGTTTGCGTTAGCGCCCGTTCGTAAAAAGTTTTTTGTTCCACATTTGGCCTCGGAAAGACGGCCGGGGCGCTGGCATAGACTTACATTATTTATGTTATCGCCCGTAGGACGTGGATTAGTCCAAATCCGTATTTTCTTAGATTTGGATTTGGCTGATTTAAGGCTCGTTAACCTTATTAGAGATTAAGATCAACTTAAATATTTATTAAGGACACGTTAGTCTAATTTTAGACTAAGGTCTACTTAACGGGGGTTTGGGATCATTTTTGATCCAATGAAAGAGAATTTGGACTCTATCGTTTTAGTTTTGGGACGTTACGGTCCATTAGGTTTAAGGACATCATAGTCCATGTTTAAAGACATCATAGTCTATAGAGTTTAGTTTAGGAACGTTGCAGTCCATTGGGTTTAAGAACATCATAGTCCATGTTTAAAGACATCATAGTCTATAGAGTTTAGCTTAGGGACGTTGCAGTCAATTTGGTTTAAGGACATCATAGTCCATGTTTAGAGACATCATAGTCTATAGAGTTTAGTTTAGGGACATTACGGTCCATTAGGTTTAAGGACATCATAGTCCATGTTTAAAGACATCATAGTCTATAGAGTTTAGTTTAAGGACGTTGCGGTCCATTGGGTTTTAGCTCGTCAATTTGAGGGTGTGCCAAGAGTTATTGGTTATTGGAACCCTTCACCTCTCTGAAGAGTTGAAGAATTAAAACGGCATGTATTAGAGGTGTGGAGAGATGTACCGTTGAACCAATTTTGGTTGGAAGATTTGTAGTTGGGTTTGGGACTAAGACCAATTTGAAAAAATTGTGAGCACATGGGCTCGGTTGATCTGAATTAGAGACTTTTGGTCAACTTGGACTCAACCTACTCAGTTTTGAATAAAGTGTTGAACACTTGTTTGGGCTCGGTCCCTTTTTTTCAACAATGACGAGGATTGATATGGGCTTTGATGCTCAGCCTTTTTTGTTTTTTATTGAGTGTTAAACACTCTTTATGGCGCTGGGCTCTACTTACAGAGCGATTTATGTTAAACAGCGCCTACATGAGGAGCATGTGGGGCGCTCGGCGCTGAGTGCCAACCATTGAGTGCAGAGCACTCAATATTTTATCAGCGCCCACATGAGGGGCACGCGGAGCGCTTGGCACTGAGCACCAGACTTTAAGTGCTAAGCGTTATTTCTAAAATAGCGCCCACGTGAGGAGTACATGGAGCACTCAGCGCTGAGAGCCAGACTTTGAGTGCTAAGAACTTCTTATAAAATAGCACCCATGTGAGGAGCATGTAGAGCGCTCGGCGCTGAGTGCCAGACTTTGAGTGCTATGCACTAAATTTTCTATTCTGCTCAACTCAATTCTCTGAGAATTAGATTCTCACTTATGAAAGACTTTATCTTATAGATCTGAGATCTGGAATAGGGACTAAGTTCTTTTAATGTCAGAGTTGAACTCTTAAGAGCTGAGTTTTCTATTCTGCTCAAATCAATTCTCTGAGAATTGGATTCTCACTTATGAAAGACTTTGTCTTATAGATCTGAGATCTGGAAAAAGAAATAAGTTCTTCTAATATGAGAGTTAAACTCTCAGATATGGAGAAGATACTGTGATCTCACTTATTGTTATTTACCTTGAGAAGTAATTGCTCTCGTCTTTGAAGTTTGAAGTTTATGGGGGGGGGGGTTTCTCTTTGTAAGACTTGAAGTTTTGGGTCCTTTATAAAGGAAAGGCTGATTTGTTGATTCGGTTAAGAAAATCTCTCATTGAGAGATTTTTTAATTGATTTGTGGAATTTATCCACCGTTGGATCTTGGATCCAAGGACTTCTCTTTTTACAGAAGACATTTTTCTTGTTTTTAACAAGATAGGGAAAATACTTTCCCATACATAGCTTATTCTGTATCCTGGTGATTTTTTAATCACCATTGGATCTTTGATCCAACGGTGCTCTAATTTACAGAGAACAATCTTTCTTGTTAGAAAGATTTGAGGATTATTTTCTCAATCAGAATTTAATTTTGTATTTTGGTGATTTTTAATCACCATTTGATCTTTGATTCAACGGTGCTTTGATTTTACAGAGTACAATATTTCTTGTTTAGAAAGATTTGAGGAGTATTTCCTCAATCAGAATTTAATTCTGCATTTTTGTGATTTTTAATCACCATTGGATCTTTGATCCAACGGTGCTCTGATTTACAAAGCACAATCTTTCTTATTTAGAAAGATTTGAGGAGTATTTCCTCAATCAGAATTTAATTCTGTGCTCTGATGATATATCATCTCCGTTGGATCTTTGATCCAAGGGTAGAGAACTTTTAGTTCTGGCGCTGGCGCCATCGTGTTTTACACGTGAGGCGCTGCCTCGGAGTTTTTCACTCTTGACGCTGCCTCAGAGTTTTTATCTCTGGGTGCTGGCGCTCTCATGCTTTGTACGTAAGGCGCTTCCTCGGTTCAAATTTTGACAAAGCCTTGCTCTCTTATTGGGGGGAAACTGGAGCTTCTCTTTCTTGAGAAGCTATGTCCTGAGCAGGTCTCCTACATACATTGGAGGCCCTAATTTGAACCATTTTGTACTAAACCATCCCCCGAAGTACGACCATCTATGGAGGAGCCGCCTAAACTTGACCTCAAAGTTCTTCCCGACCACATCAAGTATGCATACTTGGGCGATAACGAAATGCTTGCAGCTATAATCGTAACCGACCTTGCTCCTGAGAAAGAGTCGGCACTCATGACTGTTCTGAGAAAGAACATGGAAGCAATTGGTTGGTCGATGGCTGAAATCAAAGGAATCAGCTCCGCTGTCTGTCGGCACAGAATCCATATGACCGATGATTCCAACCCTTCAAGGATCCTCAACGCCGGCTAAACCCGGTTTTGAAAGAAGCAGTGCGTAGAGAAATGCTGAAGTGTCTTAACAATGGGATCATTTATCTCATATCTGATAGCAAATGGGTAAGATCCATTCATGTTGTACCAAAGAAATCGGGAATCACGGTGATTACGAATCAAGTAAACGAGCTAGTCCCAACCCGTATACTGATAGGTTGGAGGGTCTGTATTAATTACGGAAAGCTCAATACAGCAACTCGCAAATATCATTTTCCGCTGCCCTTCATTGATCAGTTACTTGAACGCCTAGCTGGCCATGCTTACTATTGTTTTCTTGATGGATACTCCGGCTATAATCAGATCCCGATTGATCTAGAGGATCAGGAAAAGAAGACTTTTACTTGTCCTTTTAGTACATTCACCTACTGCCGCATGCTCTTTGGGCTATGCAATGCAACAGCAACATTTCAGCGGTGCATGATGAGCATATTTTCTGACATGGTAGAACGATTTCTATAAGTGTTCATGGATGATTTCTCCGTTTTTGGAGATTCATTTTCTGAGTGTTTGAAGCATCTCAAACTGGTGATAATACGATACAAGGAAAAACACCTCACACTCAATTGGGAGAAGTGTGACTTCATAGTCAAACACGGCATTATGTTAGGCCACATCATCTCTGAAAATGGAATTGAGGTCGATAAAGCTAAAATCGACGTCATTTCAAGTCTCCTACCTTTAGGGACTGTCTGTGACGTCAGAGCATTCCTAGGCCACGCCGTATTTTATAGGCGTTTCATCAAGAATTTTAGCAAACTGGCTAGACGCTTAACTTCTTTACTGGCCAAGGATGTTCCTTTCAAGTTCAATTCCGAGTTCCTTGCTACTTTCAAACTGTTAAAATCTGAGCTCACTTCCGCTCTGATCCTAAGTGCACCAAACTGGAACGAACCATTCGAGCTTATGTGTGATGCTTCTGACTTCGCAATTGGCACTTTCTTGGGACATCGACTTGAAAAGAAGCCGCACGTTATACAATACGTGAGCGGGACATAGAATGACATACAACTGAATTGCACCACCACAGAAAAGGAATGCTTAACTGTCATCTATGCACTTGAAAAGTTCCATCCATACTTGATCGGTACCTACGTCATAATTTATACTGATCATTTTGCACTTAGTCATCTCTTTGCAAAGAAAGATGCCAAAACTAGATTGATACATTAGATTCTCCTTCTTTAAGAGTTTGACTTGACAATCAAAGATAAGAAGGGAACCGATAATGTTGTAGCCGATCATCTGTCTCGCCTGAATAATGCACTAATTGAGGAAATTCTAATCAACGAACAATTTCTAGATGAACAACTTCTCTCCATATCAGTCAAACCCTGGTTCGCTGATATCGTGAACTACCTTGTCACCGGAGAAACACCTTCCTTTTAGTCGAAATAGGACAAGTCAATATTTCACTCCTAAGTCAAATTCTCTTATTAGGATAAGCTTTACCTGTTCAAGTAATGTCCTGACCAGATCATTAGAAGATGTGTTTCCATCTCTGAAACGAGAAGTGTGTTGTTATTCTGTCATGACCAAGCTTGTGGGGGCCATTTTGGACCCAGAAAGACGGCTGAGAAAGTTTTGCAAAGCGGATTCTACTGGCCGACACTTTTCAAGGATACTTTCGAGTATTGCAAAACTTGTAGCCGATATCAGTACTTGGAAAAGATTGGAAAATGAAATTAGATGCCCCTAAATTCCATTCTGATTGTAGAGTTTTCGATGTCTGGGGTATCGATTTCATGGGGTTGTTCCCTAACTCTTTTAGGAACTTGTATATCCTATTGGTTGTGGACAACGTATCCAAGTGGGTGGAGGCAGTGCCATGTCGAACGTAAAATTCTTGAAAGAGAATATTTTTTCCTTGTTCGGCACACCTCGCACCATCATCAGCGATAACGGAACACACTTTTGCAACCGATCATTCGAATCGCTGATGAAGAAATACTCCATAAGCCATAGATTGTCAATGCCCTATCATCCTCAAATTTATGGCCAGGTTAAAATCTCAAATAGACAGATAAAACAAATTCTAGAAAAGACTGTCAGCCACAACCGTAAGGACTAGTCGTTGAAATTGAATGACGTGCTTTGGACGTTTCTCACTGCCTTCAAGAAGAATTTGGGTATGTCTCCATACCGACTCATCTTTGGTAAAGCATGTCATCTGCTTGTTGAACAGGAACACTGTGAATTCTGGGTAATTAAACAGCTCATTTTCGACCTGGAAAAGGCTGATGAGGCAAGGAAACTTCAACTGAATGAGCTCGATGAGATACGCAACGATGCGTATGAGAATGCCAAACTCTATAATAAAAAGATGAAAGTCTTTCATGATAGGGCGATTCTCCGAAGAACGTTCACGGTAGGACAGAAGGTTCTACTGTACAATTCCCGACTTCAACTGTTTTCAGGGAAACTGAAGTCACGATAGACAGGTCCATTTCTTGTGCGCATCATTTTTCCGCATGGTGCAGTCGATATTAAAGATCCACACTGTGGCAACACCTTTAGAGTTATTGGCCAGCGTCTGAAGCCATTTTTAGAAATGACAACAGAACCAGGGGAGCTCATGATTCTACATGAGCCGCGTTAGAACGATTAATCATGTCCCTACCACTTGTAAATACAAGTTTTGTCTCTTTTGGGTCTTTTTGTAAAAGTCTTGTGTAAACATTTGTTTTTAATTACTTTTTGTGGGGGGCTTATGTCTAAATGCCATTAAAAACACTCCCCAATTCAGCCGAACCCTCAGTCTGAATTTTTCCCAAAACCAAAACACCCTCTCTTCCTTCCCCGACCCCCTCCCTCCAGATCTAACCCTAAATCCCATGTTCAACCGCCAAAATATTCATATCGGCCACATCTAGCGGTCCGAACTCCCCCGTTCATGACAAAATTTTCCCCACTGTAAGATTCTCTCATTCTCTATTCAGTTTTATACAGAATTTCTTTCAATTTCTACGATGGTTGCTTTTGAATGTGAGAAGAATTTCTTAGAAGTTTTTTCCGATGAAACGTATATGGAGTACTTCTACGATGAAATTTGTCGGATGGGGTGGGAATTTTTGATTTATGGCAGTGAGGGTTTTTGTACTATTAGGGAATTGGTTGAGAATTTTTACAATGCGTTGAGAAATGGTGAGCCGAGTACGGGATATGTAAAATTTTATTTTCGAGGGGAAGAAGAATTTTTCAACCCAATTCAATCTCGAGAGTGACTGACTGTCATGACCCGGAATTTGGCATGTGACCGGAACGAGAATCACGTAAAGTCTATAGGACCCCACCGTAATTCAAGTAAGCCGAAAGCCCAGAAATCTAAACCTTTTTCGGAAAATAACGGAGGTGCAGTTTTGAAATATCAGCATAAAGAATTCAAGCCTTCTTTTAAAAGTATAAGTAATATCTTATGAATATGCAAAGGTTTGTATCTATCTTTGAAAACATTTTCTTCCTTGAAATTTGGGCAGCACCTTCCTTGTATATTTTGATCCAAAATATACATGAAATAATATAGGCATCCCCAAGCGGGAGCTAGCACTTCGCCAATTGGCGAAATCATAACCACGCACAAAGCATATAAATATACAACACCCCGGCGAAGATCAATCACAAAAAGAGAATAAGTAAAACTAAGACATCATCCAGCTCAAATAAAAAACAAAACACCCATCTCGCTCTAAGTCTCACGAATATACAAGTCTGGTGTCTAGGTCTACCAAATATACAAAGTCTGGTTGATGGAGCTTTTAAATAGATACAACTGAATAAATATGTACAAGAGTGGTCACGATCCATATGTGTATCCTACCTACCAATGCACAATACTCGGAAGCAAACTGTGTGCCAGCGAGCCGCTACTGATCCAAGCGGTCGATACTGCAAGAAAACTGTGGCACAACAGGAGTGAGTTGCCAACTCGTGAGTAGAAAATATCAGCAGGTAGAAATTGAATGAACAACGATTCCTAGGTCATACTGTAATATAAAGGTTATACGATGTGGTATCCAGGGTGATCGTGTAAACATATGTGTACAATAATGATATCGTGCCAGTATCAGTATAAGTATCAAGTCATCTGAGTCATATGCATGTATGTATGTGTATCATCCAACGTGTTTCCATCAATGACACATCAAATCATCATAAAACAGGAGTGTCTACCATCGACACTCTAAAATATCATAAAAACTCATGCCCAGCATCGACACGTAAATCCTCATATCTCGAGCGTCGTCTCATCGGATCGGCTCTCATATCCATCTGATCTCACGACTCCGGTCAGTATCCTCCGGATATTCGCCACGCCTAAACTATCACCGGTCGGTAGTGCTCCCCTGCCGAGCTCAACGCCTTTCTATACGATCTTCTTACCCCGGAATACCGTACCGGGTCCATCATGTACCCGCAGACGGTGCCTCCTCACTCCTCGAATCGGGTAACTCAGAGCTCAAAACTGAGAAAACTCATGGTGGACGCCACAAATCACATCATGAGAAACCATGTTTTTTTACACAATCATAAGACTTTTAAAATATATCAGCGGTTCTCAAATCCAGAGATCTCATGAAAATAGCATCTCATATGCATGTAACCATAAAGGTTCAATAAATGCAATGCACAGAACAGTACTGTAAAGTATTACAAGTGTTTTCATGTAAGCATGCCATGTGATAATTACTGAAAAATAATTGTACTTTTACAGTTTAAGAGCAATACGGCGATGTAACAGTTCTACTGTGAAAGTGGCATGGCAATTACCAATGATGAGTGTATGAGCCGGCAAATCTGTGTATGTGTAACATGCGCATCATCGATAATGGTGCATGTGTTCTAGCAGATGAAGCCATATAACGATAAGTGTCGGGAACATAGTATGTATGTCACGAGGAAATAATACAGTATAAACATGAACGGTAATAATGTACATAACTACACCTGAACCATATGGCTATAGTTTTAATAATACGAATCGTAGTTTTGAAAATGGGGGCTACGGTGTTTTTGAGAAAAAGACACCATTTGAAAATCCGTAGCGTCCCTTGAGGTGTCCATCCAAAAGTGCATACGATTCGTCGGTTTTGGAAACAAGTATGGTTCAAGTGTAATCCATTATCCACCAAGGTGATTAGAAGCAACGATTTTCCAAATCAAGACAATCCATAAGTCGGCGATCCAGCCTCATAGTATCAGATGTGGTATAATCATCGTACATCATCCTCGAGTCAAGAGTGCGGATCAATCATCTGGTATATCATATTGTGTACGATAATCCATCATACGGTGTTATCAAATCAAATTAAGAATCTATCTTCCTATACATAATATCGCGTTCGGTATAACTCATCGTACGTATCATAAGTCAAGGGTACGGATCTATGGTCTCATACATCATATCATCTCTTATTCTCATTTATGTGTGTGTGTGTGTATAATCTCACATCATATCTTGGCTTATGAATATAAATATGTATATTGCCTTGCATCCTCAAGCCAACATATCGACTCGTGTCATCTCGTTTCATCATATTCTCATCTCATCAGATCATCTCGTACTCATCATTAAGGTTACCTGTAGGTACATAAGCTTAAGTTTCTCTAAATATATTCTACATATCAGTTCTTCCATTACTATGGTTGCGGGGGTGCTATACGCCATCCACCGGACTTCCCCCATAGCTATAGATCTACTCACCTGTTATCCATGCTCTAACCAAAGTCGATGAACTTCTTGTTCTCCTTCGTCATCCCGGAAGTCCACGCAAGGGTACCTACACATCAACACACATCGTAACGAGATCAAAACCAAATCCGAAAATCGATACGGCATGCGAAGTTCTCATAGGTTAGAACCTATAGCCCACGCATGCAAGAACAACGAAACAACCATCATCGTTGACGTATGAACGTCCAACGACCGTGCCAAAACTCAAATACCAAAACCAAGTTTTCCAAATTCGGAATCTCAAAATCAGCAACATGTAAAAACACTCCTAAATTCTACCCTAGGTTAAATTAGGAGATTCTGCATACAGGGTAGTCCTAGATATAAGATAAGTGGACCATGGACCAAGAACCAACCCAGTGCACCAAGATCAGGCCACAATTTGAGGCCTGGGAGATTAATTTGAGGCCTGAATGAGGAGGTAAGGACTCGGATTTCAGGGGTAGTCTTTAGGTGTCCTGCACATCTCACTGTGATGGCAACTTATTTTTCAGAGCTCTCGAGTCATAGCAGGTTCTATATAAACATCAAATTCGTCAAAAACCGATGTCGGGAAAATTCTAAGTTCGTGTTTTGGGATTTCTAGTCTCAAGTTTGTCAAGAATTCATCACTAAAGGTTTGGGGTCACTAACTAAACCTCAATTGCATCTCTACAACTCAAATCATCCACTAAAATCATCCTAGAATTTTCCAAGATCACTAATCTAGCTTAATCGAACTCTAAACACAACTAGGAGGTTAAGAAGCTTGATAAATTGAAGGAAAGTGAAGATTTTACTTCTTGGAGCAACTGAAGAAAATTCCAAGATGGTTCAATGTGCTCAAAATCCAAACTTGAACTTACCATGGGGTATAGGATGAGGTTGTACATATTTTTTTTGAAGATGGGGTGAGGTATTGAGGTGGTTTGGAGATGATTTCAAAAGGTAGTGAGGGTGGAGGATGAGGATGAAGAAGGAAGATGAAGGAGTTGAAGAAAATGAGTGAAGGATGAAGGAAGAAGAAATGAAGGAGGAATAGATGGGAGACATACACCCCCCCTCTCTCTATCTCTCTCTTTCTCTTTCTCACTCTCTCTCTCCTCAATAAATACATATCACATCTTGTCTCCCATTTTCTTTCTTTTTCTTTTCTTTTTCTCTCATATTTTAAAACCAAATATCACCAATACAAATGAAGCCATGCATGAATCAACACACAATGTGTCATGGTTAATAAAAATGGTTTTGGCCTAAAGCATGATTAGTAGTGCACTAATCAAGTTTGACATAAACTTATATAAAAATAATTGCATAATTATTTCTAAACTGTCCAAATCCAATAAATGCCCTCATAATTATTAATCTCCAAATATTTTCCAAAATATTGGTATATAATTATACAATTTTACGAAATCCCAAATTCACACTCGTATAGTTTACGTGAAATTTATTATTTTATTATTTAAATTCCAAAAATAATATTTTATATTTCTGAAATGTTACGCTGACATCCCGATGATGCCAGGAAATCAGCAACCAAATGAACTTGCAGTGTATCGATCTATGTTAGGAGACTTTGTTGAGTTGAAAGATGTGGGGTTAAACCCCGCATAGATATATAGGAATGTGCTTGTGGCTTGCCGATGGGTAAACCGCAACATCTGAGGTATTAGCCGTGTTTCTTCCTTCCCGGCTGGTGTGGGGTATATCATCCATTACTTAATGGAGAAAGATCATCACTTTTGTATTGAGACTCAATTGTTTAGTACGATAATGGAGGGGGTTGCTCAGAAAAAACACCTGCTTCCGGTCCTAGTCACTCTAATTTGCAAATACTATATAGCGAGAGAAGAGTTTGATGGGTTGGCTTCTCTTACCCATAATGGTCGGTTGAGAGGGACAAGATCTTGCAGGGATACACAAGCAGCCACTACGAGCAGAAAAATTGGACAAGAGAAGTCCCTAGTGAGCATCCCGGGCCGGAGGACTCTACAGAGGCACTTCTACACGAGCCTGAACTAGACAATGAACGGGACTTGTAGTGCATGACCTTTCGAAACATCCGCCATATGATGAAGAAACAACAGAAGATGCAGGAACAACTCGATAGGATTGAAGCGGTGTTCACACCATAATATTGCATTATTATATTCCCCATTCTTATTCTTTTTATGAATAAACAGGTACTTTTGACGCATGTCTGCTACATGTTACAGGTTACAGGTTCTTGGACAGAAAACAGTGAAAACGATGTAAAGACGATGAAAATGTGGACTTTAACCAACAAACAGAGAATCTTGATCAAGCCTACATAAGGAACAATTCACAAAGCAAGATTCAAGACATCGACTCAAAGAGAACGGTTAAAAATCCATTGCAAATTGTTCACTGTGGAGATCTGGAAGCAACCTGGAATCCAATCTGAGAACCAACCCAAGAAATAGTCATAAAAAGTCAACAGAAAGCCAGTACAAGAAACAGAAGCACACAAGCACTTACTTTGGCCGCGGAACCGCGGCCAAAGCAAGCCTTTGGCCATGGAACCGCGGCCGGGTATGGCCCGTGTCGGCGCAGAAAACTTTGGCGGTGCAAAGCTCGTTGACTTGTTTTTTTTCTTAGGGGTATTTTTGTAATAGCAGATGTGCGAATCAAAATGTAACTTAGGGTTTCTATTTCCTATAAATAGAACTCTAAATCATTGTAAACTTTATGCCTCTTTTCAATCAATAAAATTCAGAATTGTTGGGAGAAAAAATGCATCATTTCTGTAAGTTTCTATTTTTAATTCCTGCCTTAGTTATAATTTAATTGTTGCCCTAGCTTTCTCCTTTAAATCTTGCCTTAGAGTAATCATACCATTGCCCTAGTTTAAATTAGTGTAGTGCTTTTAAATGCAATCGATAGGTATTTTCAAAATGTCATTTTCCCTAATGAGCGAGTAATTTCCTCGCTTGTTAGAGTTAGGAACAAAGGAGGGATTAAGAGATGAATATCTCTCATCTTTCTCAATGCTAAATATTTTTCATAAATAGAACTTCATGCACGCATGCACGATCCGCTCCCTACGGCACCCTACCCACGAGGTAACGGTGACACCGTATTATAAAGGACCGGACCTGCATGACGTCCATGAAGGTTATAGCAATTAGTAGGAAAGGACGGACAAGGATCTAGAAGAAGAAACTTCGTTTCTTCCCAATCATCCTAATCCCCTTTACTAATAATTGTTACGACTTCTAAAAAGTTTTAATCGAGTGCATTGAAAGAGGTGATAAGACCAATCTCATCAAACCCCACTTTAGACCTAACCCTAGCAAGTCCCTTAATATCATACAACTTAGTTTTTAAAATCAAGAAAAATTAAACCACCATCGGAATCAACTCGTAAAAACACATAAAAAATTTACACATCTCTGTGGATCGACCCGTATTCACCGGCTAGCTGCAAAGCGATGCCGTTTCTGATTACGGTTAACTTATATATTTTTGAACTAATCAAATGGCGCCGTTGCCGGGGATGGCGTAGAAATTTCCTTTTTGTAATTTCGGGTTAATCTTAATAAAATAAAAAATCTGAAAAATCTGAAAAATCATAAAAAATATAAAAATATTTCATCTGTTATTTTTGGAAGGGATACTTTGTTGTTTGAATTTTGCAGGATATACAAAATCGGATCTGGAAAAATTCAGAGTTCGAAACAGAAAAGGATACATCAAAACAGAGAGGGATTACATTTACAGAACAGCAGAAATTTTTTGGAGCCCTGAAGCCTCCATCCCACCGCTAAACTGCGGCTTAAGCGCGCTCCCACCGCCCTTCCGCGGCCCTCTTGCATCATCATCGCAAAATTTTTGCATGGTTTGTTTCCTATTTCTTCCCTCTGTAAATTCTCATATATCTTTTATCAAATCTTCTGCAGGATTCCTTGCGCTTAAAAAAATCTTCCCTTCCATATAACAATCTTGTGCAGGATTTTTGCGATTTATTTAAATTAGAAATAGATTGCAAGTAAATTTTCTGTTGCATATTTTTTCTCGAAAATCTTTTTGCAACAAAATTTTTCCAAATAAAAATAAAATGAAAAAGGAAAATTTTTATTAGAAAACTTGCAAACCTTTGCCGCAAATAAATCCTTGCACCACCACCCAACTTTCTTTCTTTCACCCTATCTTCTTCTAACATGGGTACCCCACATAATAAATCATTAGCCGAGTTTTAGTATCCCGAACCTAATTTTGCGTCGTACGTCAATTTGTTCGGTCAATTTAAAGACGATCCTTCCTTACCTAAAAAATCTTTGAAAGATCAAATAGAGGCGTCTAGGAGAAACAGTTTTACTTTTCAACTCACTTTGTGTCAACCAAGTCAACCTTTACCACCTACATATGTTAATACCACTTTTTCAAGTCCTTCTGTCACTCCTAAGTCGATGTCCATTGCTGAGCATATTGCTCAATCTCGCAGACGATCTTTCATCTCTTTCCACTCATATAGTTTTAGGGATCCACAAGACTATTCACCGTTTTATCCACATGTTGACCCTTCCCCTGTCCAACCACCCACTTCCTACCAGTCATACCCGACTTCCCCACCTTCACTAGACACTGTTTCTACACAGCCATTAGGGAGTTTCACATATCCAACCAATTTCGAATCTTTCACCGAAACCCCCTCACCACCTAAGTCTAGTTTGGAAGAGTCGTTGGAAGCTTATATTGCAGCAACAAATAAAATGACTAGGAATGTGGAAGCGTCCGTGGCCGCCCTTATGCAACCTACTGAACAGGTAGCTAGTTTTCAACTAGCTCCAAATTTTTCAATGTATAAGGAGGCGGTTGGACAGAGTGAGAATGTGAGAGGATTTCCAAATCAAACCTACCCTTACCCAATTGAAGCCCACAACTCCGGTTTTCCATTGATTGTCCCAAATGATTCACCAGTTGAAAATAAAAATGAGTTGTGTGATTTTGTAGTGCTTGATTTTCCAAATTGTGAAAAACCCCTTTCGAGTGAAACCGCACCTAATCCGTTTGACCTTTACACCTCCACTCTAGAACCTACATTGATAAACATCCATGCTTTTGAGGAGGTGTCTAAAGAAATTGATTTTCACTTGATTGAGGATATAGACGCCGGGAATATTTCGGATGATGAACCTGTCGATTTAATTGAAATTTTATGTTCAAATCATCATCCTGAGTTATTAAATGTTTCTCCCGAATCTCATATGCGTCTAGATTTTGATGATAATGGCATGGATGAGTTAAATATTGAGGATATTATTGAGGAGAGTCTTGAGGATAATATTGAGGTTGAATCATTTTTATTTGATGTGTCTGATTTTCCAATTCATCCTCCTGAACCTTTGACTGCTATATCACCCTCCCTCCTTCCCATCGTTCCGACCCGCTTGAAGACTGTGAGCTTGAAACCTTTTCCTTTGAATCTGACACAATTCTTACAGACGATAACACCTACGAGTGTTTCACTTTTTCGGACGATGTTGATGACTCACCGCCCGAGTTTGAGTCCTTTACATTTTCAGATGAGCCATCAGACTCGGTTGATTATAGTAGTTTCGAACCATTAATGGAATCTTTCAAGTTCGAACAGTTTACTACGGTGAGAAAGATACTATCCCTAATTCACTCCCTTTTGTCTTTCCCATTGTTCCGACCGAACAAGAGACCGTTACGCTTTCATCTCCTATACCAAGTTCGGCGTACCCATGTTTTCTTGCGAATCTTGAGGGATTTGACCCCATTTCCCGACGGGTTGATAGGTTAGCGCAATCGTTTATAACACATCGGTCATCACATTTTGCGCTAATGTATTCACTCGATTTACACCCTCAAGATCGCGCGACTCTTCTTTCTCCTTTCCGCCCTTCTTCTCCCCCACTGAGACCATATTCTACCATTCTTCTTTCCACACGGTCTCGCGTGTTTCTCATTTTCTTGCACCAACTGTACCATTACCACGATAAGATTTTTGAATGGTTGGTGCTAACCTTTGGCTTGTGTAAGGCCAAGCTTAAGTTTGGGGGGGGGAATCTTGTTGTATATATGTATATATATTTTTGTTTTCTTTTTCTATAAAAAATAAAAATAAAAATTTCAAAACAATAAAAAAAATTGTAAATAAATAAACAGGGGAGTGCCCGTATTTTGACCCTCTTAGTTTAGCATGACAGCGAGGACACTGTCAAGTTCAAGTTTGGGGGTATGCTCGGTATGTCTTCTTCCTTCGCATTCATTTGTACATATTTTTGCATTTGCATACCTATTTGAAAACCCATAAAAATTAAAAAAATTTGAAAAATTATAAAAATTTATGTATTCAATTTTGGCTAATTGACTTGAGTTTGACAGATAGGTTAACTGGCTAGGAACAACTAGATCTTAGACTTAGTAAATTAAAAACCCTAAAGATAACCATCCTTAAAGTTTAACGGTAGAAAGTATATGCCTTTGTAGTTTATTTAGAAATGGGCAAATTTTGGGTTCACTTCTTGGGCTAAGTCAAAATAAGGGAAAAGTATTGATGTTCTTATTAGAGTATAAGTTTGAAAAATAGTTCCTAACTTAAGTCTAGATTCTGAAAACGTATACCCTACAAATTGCACAATCACGCACCTTGAAACTTGGAATAGTAGAAGAGACCTTGAAATGCTCTTGTCTAAAGTCCTTAGTACAATGAAAAAAAAAGTGAATAAAGAATAAAAAAATGAACACTGGTTTTTGTGATTACTTAAGGCTGTAAAAATAGAAAAATATTTAGCGAGGGTGCTTCATCACCTAGTGCCTTAAACCAACTGGTTTGGGAGTCATTGCTAAAGCCTTGGGTGTTACAAGACTAGGATTTACGCTTTAAAGTGCAAACACATATTGTAATCGGTTGTTGGTACCTCAAGAAGTATTAACAGTCGCATGAAGGATGTGTAAGCAAAATTCAATTAAAAATTCACCCACTAATAAGTACTTTGGACAAGGGACAAGGGCATGATTGCTTGATTTGAATTTCCAAGTAAAGGGGATTAGGATCGACCCGTACTCACCGGCTAGCTGCAAAGCGACGCCGTTTCTGATTACGGTTAACTTATAAATTTTTTATGTGTTTTTACGAGTTGATTCCGATGGTGGTTTGATTTTTCTCGATTTTAAAAACTAAGTTGTATGATATTAAGGGACTTGCTAGGGTTAGGTCTAAAGTGGGGTTTGATGAGATTGGTCTTATCACCTCTTTCAATGCACTAGATTAAAACTTTTTAGAAGTCATAACAATTATTAGTAAAGGGGATTAGGATGATTGGGAAGAAACGAAGTTTCTTCCAATAGATCCTTGTCCGTCCTTTCCTACTAATTGCTATAACCTTCATGGACGTCATGCAGGTCCGGTCCTTTATACTACGGTGTCACCGTTACCTCGTGGGTAGGATGCCGTAGGGAGCGGATCATGCATGCATGCATGAAGTTCTATTTATGAAAAATATTTAGCATTGAGAGAGATGAAAGATATTCATCTCTCAATCCCTCCTTTGTTCCTAACCCTAACAAGCGAGGAAATTACTCGCTCATTAGGGAAAATGACATTTTGAAAATACCTACCGATTGCATTTAAAAGCACTACACTAATTTAAACTAGGGCAATGGTATGATTACTCTAAGGCAAGATTTAAATGAGAAAGCTAGGGCAACAATTAAATTATAACTAAGGCAGGAATTAAAAATAGAAACTTACAGAAATGATGCTCTTTTTCTCCCAACAATTCTGAATTTTATTGATTGAAAAGAGGCATAAAGTTTACAATGATTTAGAGTTCTATTTATAGGAAATAGAAACCCTAGGTTACATTTTGATTCGCACATCTGCTATTACAAAAATACCCCTAAGAAAAAAAACAAGTCAACGAGCTTTGCACCGCCAAAGTTTTCTGCGCCGACACGGGCCATACCCGGCCGCGGTTCCGCGGCCAAAGTAAGGGCTTGTGTGCTTCTGTTTCTTGTACTGGCTTTCTGTTGACTTTTTATGACTATTTCTTGGGTTGGTTCTCAGATTGGATTCCAGGTTGCTTCCAGATCTCCACAGTGAACAATTTGAAATGGATTTTTAACCGTTCTCTTTGAGTTAATGTCTTGAATCTTGCTTTGTGAATTGTTCCTTATGTAGGCTTGATCAAGATTCTCTGTTTGATGGTTAAATTCCACATTTTCATCGTCTTTACATCGTTTTCACTGTTTTCTGTCCAAGAACCTGTAACCTGTAACATGTAGCAGACATGCGTCAAAAGTACCTGTTTATTTATAAAAAGAATAAGAATGGGGAATATAATAATGCAATATTATGATGTGAACAAGCGGCACAGCAGGAAGCAAGTGGCGGTAGCAAGGGGAAAGAAAAATCACGTAGACAGTGAGGACATTGCCCAATTCAAGTTTGGGGGTATTGGGATGAGGTGTTTCATGTATATAGCATGTATTTGCATTTGCACGTTTCCTGCATTTTCGCGCTTTCATTTTCTGTATTTTTCCTTTATTTTCATATAGTTTGCATTGCATTTTTTTACTGCATTTTTATTATTGTACTAAAAAATTGAAAAATGAAAAAAAAAAATTAGCTCTGAAAATTTCCCTTTTCATTTTGTATATACAATAATCCAAAAAAACTACAAAAATTTGAAAATTTTCTAAAAACATAAAATCTTTGTCATCAAGTTAGCTAGTGGGAAAACCCAGTTTCGAGATATCTGTGGTTTGGTTTAATAAGATTGAAACAACTAGATCTTATTTTTAGAATTGAAAACCCGAAAAGATAACCCTTCTTTGAATTTAACTGTAACTAATATATGTCTTTTGCATCACAATACACGTGTCGTAAGTTTTGAGAATGAGATGGCGAGTTTAACATGTCTTAAAAACTTTAAAAGTCGATAAAGCTCTTTAGGATGAAACGGGTTTGATTTGAAATAAATAATATCAAGACTAGCTCATAAAGTAAAGTGGATAAGAAAGGATATTATTGAAGGTATAATAGAGACTAAGTCTGAAAAATAACCTATCTTGATCCTTGAGTAAATACACACCCAATCTACACAAACACGTCTTTAATCTTAAAAATAAAAAGAAATATCAATTGTATTCCGTTCGTATCACTTTGAGGTTTTCACGTATAAAATAAATCTTTTTGTTTTAGGGCCTAGATGACTTGGGCAATTAAGTGTTTTCACACATAATACCCTAAAACCATCTGATTTTGGTGCATTGGCCCAAAACTCGCTAAGAAATCTAGAATGTCCATTTTAAAGCAAAGTCAAGCAAGTGTTCTCTCCGATTTAAAATTCCTCACGGTTCTTTGTGTGAGAATAATCTTGGCTTAAAACGAATTTTACTATAAAATATTTTTTAACGGAGATATAAAGATAAAGACTATTGCACGTTCACAAGGGTGTATATAATACAAAATCAAGTGATAAGTGGAGTGAAAAATAAAGCTTAGTCCTCTATTAAAAATGATAGAAATTCTGATTTGAAACCGATCTGGAGAATGAAACTTGAGAAAAACATATGTATTGAACAAACTCGTGTGATCCATCTGAAGTTTTTCCTGGTCCATATTTGTGACATGAAAACTCTAAATCAAAGTTTTTAAAACATAACGACGCATTCATATGAGCACATAAAGCGTATAGGATCTTAGGTTAAATAAGAAGCGAGGAGTGAAAAAGGGGTTTGATATTTCTGAGTTAAGATAATAGAATTTCAAAGCTTTGATAATAAACCTTAGAATCAGAAACGATAGTTACCACACGAAACTAGCTTGACGGGATTTTGTGGGTGTAATCCGCTGAAAACTCTCAGAAGACAAAACTCCTCCTAGTAGGGTCACCTAGAGGTTAAACGGCTTGTTGCACGGGCTCAGTGTAATCGCGTTCCTTGCGAAACTGACCTTAGGATTTTGTTTTGCTTGGGATGAGCAAAAGTTAAGTTTGGGGATATTTGTTCATCACGTAAAATTGCATTTCAATATCGCTCATCCGTTATCATTTTTGTGATATATCGGTACTATTAACCCGTACCTGCTCAATAAGTACAGGATACAAGTATTCATGACAAAACACTGGAAACACACTCAAATGCACGGATACGACATTTGTGAGCCGACACTGCAACCAGAATGAAAAACCGATCAGTATTCATGAAGATTTTGCAACAATGCAAGTGTACACAACTTTTTATTCAACTTTGGTCCAACATGATGTTATAAGTGTGAACACAAGTATTTTAGATGCAATGAACCATGGCGAACCAGCAATGATTTGTTGTGAGCAAGTGGGCACAAGTGATGAGTAGAGATAAAGTGTTGATGTGATAGATTTCAAGCTATACATTTTCCCTCCAAAACTCTAGATTGCATCCTCTTCATAATTAGAAAAATTTTCAAATACAGTGAGATAGTGAAGTAAACATGAGATCACACAACAAAGGTGTACCTTAGAATCTATACACTGGCCGCCATTTTATTCATCATGGCTACAATTTGCGGCCAAGACATGCCCAATTTTGCTCGTGCTCTTTTGGTGGGTCCTCGGTGGTCTTGTCAACTCATTTTTATATGCAACTTTTGTTTTTACAATGTCTATAAATAACATCATTTTGAGAGAAAAGAGATGTACATTTCCATACTTTAAATATCAATTGATATACTTTTGTAGCTATGGTGATAGTCGAGTTCTTTCTCTTTCTTTTACCTTGCAACTACTCTTGTGAGCTTGCAAAGTCAGATTTAGGTAATTGAACTCATTAGCTTGTACTTGGATTCAATTTCAATAGAGCTTCATTTTTGTTAATTGGTTCTTATATTCTCTCTTTACTTTTCTTGCTATTGCTCATGTGTTTGTTTATTTTTCCTCTCTTTACTATGATGTGTAAGTAGTTCCTTTACTTAGGCAATGGTGAGGTAGGTTGATGAATGGCTTGTCTTCCAACCCCCCATTCTTGATTCTTTGCACTTAATGAACTTCAATTTTTATGTTCACGGCTTATTGTGTTTTATTTGATAGGGTATATTGTTTTCAATGGTTGCAAATCAACCTCTAACACATACCTTATTCTTTTTTTACATCTCACTAGTGTTTACATTAAACTTGAAGTAGAAAGGAGGGTTAAATTTAACTAAGTGAAGTGAACTAGCAAGATATGACATGTAGCCACAAAGCATATGTCCTATACTTACTAACCTCATTTAGTTTATTTCATCTTCATTTCATCTAATTTCCTTGCACTTTGTAATTTCTTTTGTTCCGACGATATCGTACCCTAAACGATTTGTTGTAATCGATTTAGATATGGCATGCTTTTCGATTTCTAATAAAAACTAGAAATGTCTGTTTAAATCAAGAATGAGAGGTTAGAGGTAATACCACGAGTCAATTTACCAAATCATAGCCTAAGTATTCTCTCTCTCTCTCTCTCTCTCTCTATATATATATATATATATATATATATATATATATATATATATATATATCACTTTTCCTTTTACATCGTATTCTTTTTATTAAAACGTGACAAAAACCAAACTCAAATCATTTATTTCAAATCAAAATGAATGTCATGATATTCATTCCCTGTGGATCGACCCGTACTTGCCGGATTACTACAACGCACCGTGCACTTGCGGTATTTTTATAACTTGAGAATCACAACATGCCGTCTTTTCAGCATAACCAACATATCCAATATTGAACCTTAACTGTCATGCCCTGCTTCCAGTCGATGGAAACGGTGACGTGGCAAGCCCGCAACGTATTTATCATAATAAATACGCTAAGCGTTTATAAGTAACATTAAAGTAACAAGAATAAACAAAAGAATGAAATTTAACTTTGATTATTACATTCAAGATTCACAATTGAAAAAATATCTGAATACAAGATACGATAATATGATAAGCCTTAACAAGGAGGCTTACATAAAAAAAACTGAAATGAAATAAAAAGCGGAATGGAACTAGACGTCCAGATGTGATACGAACCGGTTGTACTCTTTTTCGACCACTTCTATCTTCTCTGCATCAATATCAGCTAATGAACATTTCAAGAATAGAAAGAAGTGAGTGAAATGCCCGTCAGCGAACTAGTACTCGGTAAGTCCCAAAAAAACATGAATGTGAAATTTAAAGATATAGTGATAAGTTGGAAGAGGATATCATGAAGAAATGGACTAAGTGTGATATGGTGATTAAACAGGTCATTTAATATAAGCATGGCAAATCTATATAATATAGTAATTGTATATAACACGATAAATAATAGCAACTATGTAAGCATGACAATAGAACATAAGCATAACAAGCAAGTATAGAAATGGCTGGGTAGTATAGGTATAGTGAACACGAAGTGAATGTTAATATGTAAATATGGTTATTCTAACGTAGTTATTTGTAGTTTGATAAAGAAAAAATATTCATGTATATAAGAGGAGTCTATCTTACCCCGTGGACTATGGTAACATATAGTACAAGGCCCCGTCATATCCCACGGGACAACGGCACGTGAATTCATGTAGGAGTCTTTTAAAGTGACCTCTCGTGCCACGATATACGTTCCGTACCAATCTACCCCTTATCCCCACTGTTTTCCTCAATCAGAGCAAAGCTCTGTTTGAAATTTAAATTTCAAAATGAAGCAATGCTTCAGATGCAGCGCCAAGTGCGCTGCGCCCTAAGCAGCGCATCACGTACAAAGCACATGGCGCTAGCGCTGGGTGCGCTGCGCTTTAGCAGCACACCATGTGTGCGCTAGCGCTAGATGCACTGCGCTCTAAGCAGCGCACCACGTATCGAACACGGGTGCTCTAGCGCAATATGCGCTGCCCTTTAAGCAGCGCACCACATGCAAAGCACGGGTGCGCTAGCGCTGGAACTAAAAGCTCCCCACCGTTAGATCAAAGATCTAATAATAATGATGAATCATTAATTAACCAGAATTAAATTCTTTTAAGGAAGGATTTCTCAAAATCTTTCCAAACAACAAAATTGTGCTCTGTAAATCAGAACACCGTTGGATCAATGATCCAATGGTGATTAAAAATCACCAAAAGTACAGAATAAATTCTGTATGGAAAGATTTCCTAATCTTTTTAAAAACAAGAAGATTGCCTTCTGTAAATCAGAAGCCCTTGGATCAAAGATCCAACGATGGGAAATTCCCCAAATCAATTGGAGAAAAGATCTCCTTAACTGATTGAACAAACCAGCTTGCCCTATAAAAAGGCCCTTAGACTTCAAGTCTGATATACAGAGATATGCAGAAGCATAGAGAGAAACCTCCTGATAAACTTTGAAAATTCAAAGAAAAAGAGCAAGCTCTTAGAAGTAGAAAACTTTCTTCAAGGTAAAAAAAATGATAATGATGAACATAGAGATGAAATCATCTTATAATTTAAAAAGAAGGATTCACTTCTTTAAAAGATCGTAGATCTACAAAGACAAAAAGTCTTTCACGGAGAGATCAAAAGATCTCATCATAAAATAAAAGAAGAATTTACTTCTTTCTCACGGATCATAGATCCATAAAGGCAAAGCCTTTCATCAACATAAGAGATTGAAGAACTTTTGTTCTTAGAATCTTGAGACAGAGTCTCTTTTAGATCACAAAATTGATCATATGCGCCTTTGCGCTCTGGAACTGCGCCTTTGCGCTCTTGAACTGCGCTTCTGCGCTCTTAGACTGGCGCTCAGCGCCGAGCACGACACGTGTCGCTTTGCGCTCTTGAGATAGCGCACTACGCTCATGGGCTGGCGCTCAGCGCCAGGTGCACCACGTGTCAATCACATGTGCTTCATTAAACTAATAGCGCTCTGCGTTCATAAACTGGCGCAATGCGCCCATCATATGGCGCTCAGCGCCAAGTGCGACACGTGTCCCTTACGTGTGCGCTACTCGGCAGAAGCGCACTGCGCTCTTTGACTGGCGCAAAGCGCCAAGCGCACCATGTGTCGCGCTGATGGAACATAAATTGTTCTTTAATAAGCCTAAGGCTATGAGGAATGCTCAGCATTCAGCAAAGACAAAAACACTGTCAGGGCCAAGCCCAAATAAAGGCTCAACAGCCCAAAAATATAATGTTAAACATTTTAACCTGATTGGACTTAGCCCAAGATTGGACATAAGTCCTCAACTCCTATTAATTGAACCCATCTGCTCATAAATATTTTAACAGATCTTAGCCCCATATTGGACTACAGATCTTTCAACCAACTCACATCGGTTCAAGGGTACATCTCTGAACCCCTCTGATATATGTCATTGTAATCCTTCAGTTTCTTCAGAGAGGTGACGGATCCCGACAACCAAACATTCCACAGACTGTAGGGTCCTTAAACCCACGGACTATGATGTCCTTAACCTCGGACTGTGGGGTCCTTTAAAACCCATGGACTATGATGTCCTTAACCTCGGACTGTGGGGTCTTTTAAAACCCATGGACTATGATGTCCTTAACCTCGGACTGTGGGATCCCTTAAAACCTATGGACTATGATGTCCTTAACCTTGGACCGAGATGTCCTTATACTAACATCGAACCGAGATGTCCTTAAACTAACATTGGACCGTAATGTCCTTAAACTAATTACCGACTGCAATGTCCCTAAACTAAACATTAGAGTCCAAATGCTCTTTTGTTGGATCTAAACCATCCCGTTGAGTTGATCTTAGTCTGAAATTAGACTAACGTATCCTTAACAAACGTTTAAGTTGATCTTAGTCTCAAATGAGACTAACGTATCCTTAAACCCAACCCCCAAACCCAAATCTAAGAAGATACGGATTTGGACTAATCCACGCCCTACGGGAGACAACATAAATTAGTCTCCGTATACTATCCACGGGCAACCAAAAACAAAACAAACAAACACGACACGAAGTGACCATCTGGAGAAGGAGAAAGTGGTTACCGCGATGCGGTAGCGTAATTAACTGTAGGGGCTTATGCCTGCAGGGAAGAGTGTCCCCACAATCAAAAACCCCTCAAATGAGGGGGAATCTGATGAAGTCTGCTATATCGGTCGTATCCGTTTAAACCTTCGATACATGGGGTCATAAATCAACTTGGCATCTTCGGAGAGGTGGAAGGATAGCACCAATTAGCATCTGCCCTAAAATTCAGGCAAGATGGACCTGCGCGGTCCGCGTCTCCGTGTTTCGGCGGGGAACAGATTCTGGCACACCCGGTGGGACTTTTATCTCTTTCCACTCCACACTTCGTGTGTCGCATTCGCGAACGAATCATGGTTTGATATGGTTGCCCTTGGGTTCGAGGTACTAAGATTTGGTTTTGCTCTCGTGCAGAAAAAGAAATGGCCTCCAACTGCTCCAACTGCAACTACAGCTCCCGTTCCACCTCATCTGGAGGTGTAATCTATGGGCCCCAAGCGGCCTCCCTATTCAAGATGCCAGTGGAGCAAGTAACTCAGGCCACCACTGGGCTTTTCTTTGGGACTATGATCCCACTGATGAGCTTCAGTGCCCCGCTGTTGTCGCAAGAAGCCCCAAAGAAATCGGTCTTTGATCGACTTACCACTGCTGCGGCCCCTCTCAACGGGTCGCCCAACTCCACTGCCTCAGTTTTCAACAGACTGGGCCAGAACACCAACAATTCCGCGATACCTGAAGCAGCCATCCCAAAGCGGATAGCCATCCCGGCTCAAGCGGACGAAATCATCAGAGAGGCTTCTTTTGTCAAGAAGTCAGTCTTCACAAGGTTGGCCGTTCCGGCTCCCGCATAGTGCGAAGTCCTCAAAACCTCTTCCCCTACCCAGAGGTCTGTCTTTGACAGATTGGACACTGCTTCTCAACGGCCATCGGTTTTCAAGAGGCTGGTGCCAGCGGCAACCCCTGACCAACACAGGGGGCAAGAGGAAGTCACCCCTACAACTGAGACAATCCCATCCGCACGACATGCTCGCCGTTGTCACTGGCGACGAGTAAGGAAGGCTGGGGGCAGCTCCCCGTCTGGACTAACTCCGCCAGCCCCCATGGTGGAAATCAATGCTGTTGTTCCAACTAGGAACAGCTTCTAACCACTTAGGAGGGTCCGCAAGAACTCTCCAACTGCCATGCTGAAAAGATCTCCCCCACCTGTGGAGAATGCTACAGAAAAGAAGCCGGAGCAACCCCCTCAGCGGCTGTCCTCCAAAATTTACAAAGTCTGGCGACAGGTCCAGGAATCGGTGATTAACCAGGACTACTCTCGCCGGCCAAAGAAGCTTAAAGCTCAGCAAGAAAAGAGTCATCCCGTGGTACCACAGAAGATGTCATCTGTATAGGTGCCCGCTACAACGTCTCCCTCAACATCAACCGCTCACAGTGAAGGAGGCCGGAGAAAGCCCCTGTGATCGCGGCGAACCGCAAAGATGCTGAGTCTAAACGCTCCAAGTCTGGGGGCATGAAAACACATACCGATTATATGGCTTCCGGAAAAGAGGAAAGCTGTGCTTCCATGGGTCATCGACCGCTTACCCGATCGATAATGAAGGCTCAGGAACAACAGCAACAGAAACTTCAGGAGATGCTGACTACAATGGCCGCACTCACTGGGCCGAAAGAAACTCCAGAGACCTCAGAGCAGCGTCTGGAACAAGAAGCTGATACTGAATTCCTCCGAAGAGTGCTCGAGAGGAAAGAAAAAGATGCCGCGGAAAAAGCGGCCAATATAAAACGAATGGCTCTTTTGTTCCAAGACATGGCTGGGATGATGTTACAGCCGGAACCTCCAGCTGAAGACCCCCCGATTATCATTGAAGACGACAGAGGGGAGACATCGAACCCTCCTCCGGCTCTTTCAGCAGCCAAACAGGAGACCATCTCCAAAGTTGCCCTGGATGATTACATCGCTCAGCAAATACGAGTTCACCAGGAGAACGAAGAAGATGGGCAAATTGTTAAAACCGGGCGACCATATCCAGGATGGTATGACCAAATAAAGTACCCGCCAAGATACACGATCCCCAAATTCCATGTATATAAAGGGACATGAAATCCGCATCAGCATATCGCCCAGTTCAGGGCTCTATGTGGCAACACGGGAGGTGACGATAAACTGCTACTTCGCTAGTTCGTCGGCAGCTTGTCAGAGACGGCATTCGAATGGTACTCTGAACTCCCCAACGACTCCGTCAAAACTTTTGCAGAAATAGAGCTGTTGTTCACACAAAGATTCGCAAGCGCTAGCGAGCGTACTCCGATTACCGTACTAATTAACGCCAGGGTGAAGCCAGGCGAGACATGGTTTCAATACGCAATACGATGGCGGAATCTGTAGTCGAAATGTGAGCAGCGCATCGAAGAAGCGCCAGCAGTGGGCATGTTCGTGGGTACTCTTGATCCGCAGGCAACCATCTCCTAGTTCATGATGTTTTTCAAGCCGACCACTTTCCAGGTCTTGATTGACAAGCTGGCCCAAATGGATCAGATGGGTCATAGACCATCTCCTTCGAAGTCGGAGCCTCGAAACGAAAAAAGGAAAGGGATTTCGACCTTCGTCGCCAATACTCAACAACTGTCCGAACTACTTAAAGCCGGTTGTTCGCCAAAACAACATGTGTCTACACCCATCCTTCGAGGAAATACTGGGACATCCTTACTCATTTCCCCGGGATAAAATGAGGAGACTGTTCGAGCTGGCAGTGCGCAACAGACTTATCAATCTACTGGATCCAAAACGTCCGTTGCAGCCAGGCGATACAACAATCCTAATTACTGCCCTTACCACCAAGCAGTAATCCATCCGATCGAAGATTGCTTCATCTTCAAAGGCTGGGTTGAAGACTAATACCAACGGGGCAAATTCGCGCTGTTCGAAAAATGGAAGATGAACCCGCCACAACCACATGATCCGAAAAAGATGGATATGCCGGGGGCAATCGTGCTCATTAATAGAGAAAGCTCCTTGGACCGAAAAGTCCGTAAACTAAAAACTCGCCTAAAATATGGCGACGGCGGACTGAAACGTCCCTAAACTAACGATGGACTACTATGTCCTAAAACTGGCTACAGACCGAAACGTCCTTAAACTAACGATGGACCACCATGTCCTAAAACTGGCTGTTGACCGAGACGTCGATAAACTACTACGGACTGCAGCATCCCAAGGCTGGCAAAAAAGAAAGGTATGTCCATAAGCAAAATAGGCACGGATGAAAACCCGAAAGGGCTCCGTAAGTAAAAACAGCAGGACTACCGGCGAGTTTTGTGAAAATCCGAAAGGGCGCAATCTCGTTAAAAGACACTTGCAAGGTTCTCTCGACTTTGTAAGGAGAAAATACCTGCGTGAGATCCTTACGACTCACAAGGGAGCAACACACTTAGGAATCCCCACGATGCATAAAGAGAAAACACACTTACGAGATCCTCACGACTCGTAAGCAGAATTCCCTTTTGAAACCCTCACGGCTCATAGGATTCAAAAGCCTTAAGCTACAGGGATCTGAACCTGTTCTTAAGCCATCGCAATCTTCGATCTTGCCCTACAAGCGGTTAAATATTGACCCTTGTATACAATTCATGGGCGCGAATAAGCATTTCCCTAACAAAGTCCCACCAGAGTCTGGGGATATGCTCATATGGCAAAAGACAGTTGTAAGTCCTCTCGACTTATAAGGAGAAAACGCTCTTGTATGATCCTTATGACTTATGAGAGACCATACACTTAAGACTCCTCACTATTCTTAAGGAGAAAACGCACCTACGAGATCCTCACGACTTATAGGAAGAAATACCTTTATGAGACCCTTACGGCTCATGAAGTCAAAAGCCTTAGTCGACAGGATCCTAACCCTGTTTACTAAGCCACATTTGTTCGACATCGACAAAGGCAAATGATGATTCGCTCATGGAAATATCCCAGTTGTAGCGATGCTGATGCCTAAATCGGTATCAGATCCTAAATCCCATACTTGCGATAAAAATCAACGAGCCAAAAATGCATATGAAATAGCCGAAATGATGGAGCAACTTGCAACGAAATCAGCAAGTAAAAATGTATGCGTACAAAAACAGCCGAAATGATTGGGCAACTCGCAATAAAAAACAGCGAGTAAAAACAAAACAAATAGCCGAAATGATTGGGCACCGCGAAAAATAGCCGAAATGATTGGGCATTCACGACCTTCGCGATATAAAAAGCTGAAATGATAGAGCATCGTGGAAAGAAATAAAAAATGAAATGAAATGAAACTTTTTTCCCTACAGGTGAGATCACATCGATCCCTGTATACAATCCAGGGTCACAAACAAAAGGGAACCATACCTTCCCACCGGGCTCCATCAGAAGAAGAGCCAAGTCTCGACGGCCACATCTACAGCCTGAAGACCCACAACGGCGTTCCTTCGCAGTCCAGCAGGATGCAGATGCAACGTCAACGAAAGACCTCATGGTCGAAACAAAGCGGAGTGATGGCAAAATCCCAACTCCACCTCAGCATTCGTCTCGTTACAGCAGACGCAATGTCAACAACGACATTCCTTCGCAGTCCAGCACGATATAGATGCAACGTCAACAAAAGACCTAATGGTCGAAACAAAGCGAAGTGATGGAAAAATCCCAGCTCCACCTCAGCATTCGTCTCGTTACAGCAGACAAGATGTCACCACAGCGTCCTTCCTCCAACAGGATTCGGACATGCCAAAGCAAACGAAGCGAAGGCAACATTCCTAGCTTCAAGGGCTTGACGGTATCTCATATAAAACCTGAAAGACCATCGGAGATCATCCCACACCAACGCGGAGTGGTCACCACCTCGACGTTCGTCTTGATACAACAGACGAGATGTCACTACAGCGTCCTTCCTCCAACAGGATTCGGACACGCCAAAGCAAACGAAGCGAAGGCCAAATTCCTAGCTTCAGGGTCTTGACGGCAACTCATATAAAACCTGAAAGACCATCGGAGATCATCCCACACCAGCAATAAGTGATCACCACCATGGAATTCGTCTCGATACAGTAGACGCAATGCCAGCAAACGAAGCAAAGGCCAAATTCCTAGCTTTAGGGTCTTGACGGCAACTCATATAAAACCTGAAAGACCATCGGAGATCATCCCACACCAGCGCGGAGTGGTCACCACCTCGACGTTCGTCTCGATACAACAGACGAGATGTCAGTACAGCGTCCTTCCTCCAACAGGATTCGGACACGCCAAAGCAAACGAAGCGAAGGCCAAATTCCTAGCTTCAGGGTCTTGACGGCAACTCATATAAAACCTGAAAGACCATCGGAGATCATCCTACACCAGCGCGGAGTGATCACCACCATCATTCGTCTCGATACAGCAGATGCAATGCCAGAAAACGAAGCAAAGGCCAAATTCCTAGCTTCAGGGTCTTGACGGCAACTCATATAAAACCTGAAAGACCATCGGAGATCATCCCACACCAGCGAGGAGTGATCACCACCATGACATTCGTTTCGATACAGCAGACGCAATGACAGCAAACGAAACAAAGGCCAAATTCCTAGCTTCAGGGTCTTGACGGCAACTCATATAAAACCTGAAAGACCATCGGAGATCATCCCACACCAGTGCTGAGTGATCACCACCATAACATTCATCTCGATACAGCAGACGCAATGACAGGAAACGAAGCAAAGGCCAAATTCCTAGCTTCAGGGTCTTGACGGTAACTCATATAAAACCTGAAAGACCATCGAAGATCATCCTACACCAGCGAGGAATGATCACCACCATGACATTCATCTTGATACAGCAGACGCAATGACAGCAAATGAAGCAAAGGAAAAATTCCTAGCTTCAAGGGCTTGACGGAAACTTATATAATGCCTGAAAGACCATCGGAGATCTTCCCACACCAGCGCGGAGTGATCACCACTATGACATTCGTCTCGATACAGCAGACGCAATGACAGCAAATGAAGCAAAGGCAACATTCCTAGCTTCAAGGGCTTGACGGCAACTCATATAAAGCCTGAAAGACCATCAGAGATCATCTCACACCAGCGCGGAGTGATCACCACCATGACATTCGTCTCGATACAGCAGACGGAATGACAGCAAATGAAGCAAAGGAAACATTCCTAGCTTCAATGGCTTGATGGCAACTCATATAAAGCCTGAGAGACCATTGGAGATCATCTCAACATTCGTCTCATTACAACAGACGCAATATCGGCGAATTGGAATCGTGGCAATCCCCGGTTCCATGACTCAGTGCAGCACAGACAACCGAGAGTCAACCCCCGACTCCGTGAAATGCCGATAAAGTCAACCAATCCTAGTTTCGTGGAACACGGCCTATGTCAATCCTGACCCCGTGGGAAACGTACTGAGCGGAGCCTGGTCCTCGCAGAACACGGCTATATCAATCCTAACCCCGTAGGAAGCATCCAGAGCAAATCCTGGTTTCGTGGAACATGGCCTATGTCAACCCTGACCCCGTGGGAAGCGTCCAAAGCGGAGCCTGGTCCTTGCAGAACACGGCTATATCAATTCTGACCCCGTGGAAAGCATCCAAGGCAAATCCTGGTAATGTGGAACACGGCTAGAGTCAATCTCGACCTCGTGGGAAATGCCCAGAGCAACCCCTGACTCCGTGAAATGCGGATAATGTCAATCTCATCAAACACTTACGGGTCCTCTCGACCCGTAAGGAAGAAAACTCTCTTGTAAGATCCTTACGACTTATAAGAGAAAACACACTTAGGAATCCTCACGATTCCTAAGGAGAAAATACACCTATGAGATCCTCTCGACTCGTATGGAGAAAAGTCTTTTTGAGACCCTCACGGCTCATGAAGTTGAAAAGCTTTAGACAGCAGATCTGAACCTGCTTCCTAAGCTATCGCTACCTCTCGAAGCGTTCAAGACGAAATGCTCTCTCTATCATCTGCAGGTTACGCTCACTAAAGTGTCATGCCGATAACAAAGAAAAGAAGAAGGCAAGAAATGACACAAGATAGTACGAAAGAAATGTATCTTTTATTCATAAATTCAATTGAGTACAATTTACATCATATGAAAGGATAAAAAAAGGGGGGATACATTTTATTCAAAAATTACAAATGGTGCAAAAACAATTATTGGGAGGGAAACATTTTCAATAGACCAATCAGCCGCTCGCGCACTTCCCTCAGCCCCTTTTTATGGTCAGCTGCCGTGGCCAACTCTGCTTCAACCTGAGCTTATTGCTGCAAATAGGATGAAAGTTGCTCTTCGACGACCCGCTGAGCTGCCCCACGATTCTGTGCATCTCGCTCGATGAGGTCAAGCTTCTACCTCAGTGTTAGCCCGTCAGAAATACATCGTAGAAGGCTTTCGAAGATAACTTTCAGCTGTGCAGTGTTTGCATCAACTTGAGCATGCAATCGAGCAGATTCGCTTGAAGTCTCTTCGCACTCCTTACGCTTTAAGGTCGCTTCCTGTTCAAGATGAAGAAAGTAGGGAGTTCTCTCCTCGACCCATGTAGCCCGCTGGGAGTTCACAGCCAAGACCTCGGGGGCAGAACGTCCAAACTCGAGCTCATGCAGACAGGCCTCAATTTTTCTACAGTGATTAACCCAGGACTCCACGACGCCTTCACTATGAAAGTGCACGAGCGTCGCCAGCATGGGATTAACCTCAGCAGCAAAATCTGCAGCAAGGGCAGGAGTCTCCGCGTCAAGCTCCTCGAGGTGATCGATCAACATGCGCAGACTATTCACAGCGCCTTTTGAAGAGGGACGTTGAGAAAAGGGGCCTGCTGGCATTACGACTCGAGACTCGAAAGGGGCTGGAGTCGGTATCAACGCTGAAAAATAAATCACAGTCAAGTGACGGTTCAAGAAATAAAGGAGGCTCATGAACAATGGAGTTTACTATACCGGTTGCAGCAGGTGGCAAGACCGAGAGTACAGGTGGTGAAACTGTTCTTTGGTCTCCTCCTTCGATCTGTAGGGCAGCAATCGAAACAAAGAAGAATTAGAAACGATTTAGCTGCCCGTAAAAGAAAGAAAAAGACATTAGCTAAAGGCTGTACTCACCGACGCCACTAGAAGAGGCAATCTCTGACTGGAAGGAGAAATGTGGGTGCGGCACCTGATACAGGTGATAAGAAAGGACTCCTGCAAGGATGTAATAATGAAATGTCAATCCATGAAGTATACTGCCTACAATCAAACTGATGAGTCATAAATCCGCACCTTCCAGCATTTGAGAGGGTACGAAAGAAGGCAAAGGGGCGGTCACCGTCAAAGCAGCAACTGGAGATGCTTCCTCGGGTGGCACAACCTCAACGCTCATCACACCTGCATTAGAAATAAGAGAAACGCTGTCAAAAGAGATTGAAGGGGGTTGCAGAATAAAGGAGAAAATAATGACCCAAAATCTACCTGGTGAGTTGTCGGTCGAGACAGCGACAGGGGCGTCACTGGGTGCAGCGGCTGCTTCACCCTCTCCCATCGGAATGGTCTCGCCACCCGTAGCCTCATCCCCCGACTCCACGAGAATCGTCGTGATACTCGCAACGCTCGGCAACGGTAAGGAACCGCAAGGGGAAAGAGTGGAGATTGGAGCAGTGCCAGACTCTTGAGAAAGAGTGGCTGGCTCAGGCTCGGCGATCGCAGCCATCTCACCTACCGCTACCTCAGGCTCGACGATTGCAGCCATCTCACCTACCGTTACCTCATCAAGACTCTGCCCTGTAGGATAGGACATATGAGAATCTAAAAATTAAAATTTTCACAAAAGAACTCAATATTACTTTACCTTAGGTCGGTCTTTCAACGGCCTCCCGAGCCGTACGTGCTGCCTATCTGTGAGCAGTAGAAAGGGTGGCCGAAACATCCTCTGAAGGAGTAGGGGTAGGGGTAGCAGCGCTTGAACCTGCACCCGCGGCCAAGGCAACGTTACGCTCCCTTGGCACGTACATCCTACGCTTCCTTTCTACCCAGGCCGTGAGGGCAGATCTTATCAAGACCTCCATCAACGGGACGTCATCGTCCGCGCCAATAGTTACCTCTGGAGCCGTTATAGCATCCGTCATTGGTCGTTTGAGTAAAGCCACTTTTGGCAGTGCTGAGGAGGCCGGGACTTCGGTGGCTGGCCCAGGAAGCATCTCCGCATCACCCTGCGGGATCGGCATTGTAGTTCCTGTGATAAGATAATAAGGGGTCAGATTGTCCATAAGAAAGGCGAATGAAGGCGTAATAAGCCGAAATATACCAACACCCAGCGAAGCGCGAATCCTCTCCTCTTCCTCAAAGGTCTTGACGGAAGCCGCGAGAGCTTCTTCAGTGGAAATGCCTGTTAAAGATGAGGTGTTAGTCAAGGCATGATAATAGAAAAATATGTAACAGCAAAAAAAGATGCAACTAAAGATTACCTGACTCAGCAAGGATGATCATTCCTTCTTTGTGGCTTGCTGATCGTACAAAAGCTGCAATAGCAGCCTCCAGATCCGTATCATCCGGCGCTACAAATAGGCCCTCGTTGGTCCCATATTCGCCCAAGCCCTCACTATAAGGAGCATAAGGCTCCTGACCAAATACAACGTCGGCAAAGAGAATCGACTTCTTCTTCCTCTTCTGTGAGCGAGTGCCCGTCGCCGCAAGCACAAGTTTACGCTTGGTGGGCACCTTGGGCCGACGAGTCCTGATATCTGAACCCACGCAAGACTCGGGGAAAGCTACAGTCACCGTTTCCACGGGAGCACGGGGTATCGGTAGCTCGGGCCTGTCACGCGGGACTTCGATCACGGCAGCTTCTCTTAAGGGAGGACGGAAAATGGTACATCGCTTCATAGGGACGTTTCGATCACCGGCAGGGGGTGCACCCTTGCGATCAAGCAGCAGTCGCTTCTCCTTCCTGATGACGGCGGCCATTGAATGCTGATACCAGGCCACGTACACATTAAGGGCCTTCGGGACACAGCTCGGTTCGCTAATAAAGAAGTTGGACCCTGTGTTCATGCGCATAAAATGATGCAGCGTGTTTCGCATTCCCTCTTCGGTGGCAGCAGGTTCTAACAAGAAAGCCTCAAGCGGGACTCCCTGATTATAACTCAGCTACTGGGCGAAACGATGCGGATTGTATCTCATGAATAAAGCCACATCATTTTACCTAAACACTAGAAAACCCGGTCTGATGGAATATAAATGAAGGATTTCCCGAGCTTTCAAAACAGAGGCTCCATCTTCATAAATGTCCCGTAATGGCTGCACCGTTGTTGCGGACTCTTTGTCGATAGTCAGAATCTTTTCGGTAAAGGTCATGCCATCTCCAACCGTGCGAGGACGAAGGAGCAAACCCCTAGATTCCCGCGGTGACGGATTTACAATAGATGTGTCGACTAATAGCATAATCCGGGGAAAGCCGCACCTGTCGTAGAAGGAAGGCCTTTTATGGATACCGAAAATGCCAAGTGCATGTAGCTCGAGCCATGACATGAAGTAATGCA
This sequence comes from Agapanthus africanus, assembly GCA_030015575.1. Lineage (NCBI taxonomy): Eukaryota > Viridiplantae > Streptophyta > Magnoliopsida > Asparagales > Amaryllidaceae > Agapanthus > Agapanthus africanus. Next base: position 130,098,684 of record CM057346.1, read on the forward strand.
TCGAGAAGTTCACATGCTGCACTCCTGTTTCAGTAGTATCCGCTGCTTGGCTGAGGCCGTAATACAAATGAGCTAACCCGGCAACCCCGACAGCCACTTTCACCCCAATAACCATTCGGTGAGCTGGGTAGAAGACAGGCGGCCTCATACGGCGAGGGTGCATCGAAAGCGCAAACCAGCTCAGCCATAACCCAAGAAACCCCAAAAAGAACGTTTCTTCATCAATCCCAGGGACTGCAACCTCCGCAAATGAAACGACTAGGGTGTTAGGAAGGAAGAAACTCTTTTGATCTGCCTCCGCCATTGGCAGGTTGTTTAAACCTAAACCGAAAGGATCGTCAAGTTTGGCGAATTTAGTAGCCTCCTTCGAGAGGACTTCCGGGTGGAGAAAACGAGCGATGAAATCCTCGAAATTAACCCCACGGCTCCTAGATTCGAGGAAAAGACCCTCATAAATATTCAACACTTTGATCAAACTAGGGAATTGGTGTTGAATGGCGTTCTCCGGGGTAAGGCCAGTCATCACTGACTTAGCACCAAAAACGTATTCATCCGTAGGAAGCAGTTCCTCATAATGCTCCCCCATAACCGGTAAGCCAGAAACTTCTGCAAATTCCTCTAAAGAGATTAATACTTCTCGGTCTAACAAAAGGAAGGTGTGAGTAGGAATATTCCACTGCTCCAGAAAGGCCTTAACCCACCAGGCGGGAAGCGTAGAATACTGGAAGAGAGAAGCATAAATTGCGGGATACAACCTAAGCCTCAGCAACTGCGACTTCTTCGCTGACAGAATATAGCGGGCCCATTGCAGATAGCCAGCTGGATGACGAGGAATTAGGCCAATCATATATGGTTGTCACCACGGGCGCGCCTCGCCTTGACAAATACGTCGCCCTAGGGTATCCAAAGCCATTGGAGGCTGAACGGATATCGAAGCCATAGCAGGCTGAAGAAGACCTCCCGAAGTCCAGTTGACTTCTTCCACGGTATAGTTCACCGGGGATAGGTCGGCGTAATGGATCGCCATGATGGGCTCTGAGGGTACCGCGCACGAAAAGCTCTGCCTACCCTTAATAATTTGATTGTACCATGTCCCCCAGAGATGAAGATTCTTATGTTCCGGGTCATGATCTCTGATCAATGCTAAGACTTCCCGGTCCCCAGGCGCTCCAGGAAATCCTCCCTCTGAACGAACGAATGGGAAAAAAAGGTCGAAATACATGTCACCTGCGCAAAAAAGAGGACAAAAGTCAATTGTTAGTGCTATAATTTAAATTCTGACACTTGGTACTTTAAAATTTGTACCGCACTGCAATGCAGTAGAGAGGGACTAAAGGGGGCCTACAAAATCTAGATAACAGTTCATCAATTAATAAAACAGCCTCATCATTTGATGAGACTGTTAATTAAATGAGGAAATCCTCAATTGATTCTCATTTAATGAGAAATCTCTCGGCATAAGGAGTAAATCTCCCCTTGAGAGCAGTGCTCTGTAACAGAATGACACCTGTCAAGTTCTAATGATGAAGGAATAAAAATTCCTCAAGAGCTTTGCTCTGGAAAAAACGATGGAATAATCCATTAGAAGAATTGAAATTGATTTTTTATATATGAATTAAAATTCTGAGATCTTCAAGATCCATGAACAAACTCTTAAGAGTTCTTCATAAGAGATTAATAAATCTGTTAGGTCCACGTTACCTCTCCCGGTACTTTCGAGGATGCGGAAACGGTAAAACAAAATTTTTTCTAAACTTGTAACATGGACCGTAAAAGCCGGATCTTTGCTAAACTAAACTAGCATACTTGCAAAGAAGAGTTAACTACTATGCAAAGTGGTTATACCTCAACTTGAACTCCTTCTCTTCTTGTTGTTCTTCTTCTTTCTTGCTCTTTGTAGTAGCTTGAATGGCTTTCCCTCCTCATCTCCTCTTTGCCGAAGATAGATCCACCTGAGGGCTTCAACCTTGGGCTCCTTTCTCGATGTTGAGAGAACTAAGCTATTCGGCTTGCTAGACCTTCTACCTTAGAGTGAGTAGAGTGTGCTATGGGGTGTTATATCTTCAAGAGATGATTCTCAACACATGAGATTTGCTCTCCTTGAACAAGAGGAGGAAGAAGATGAAGTGAGGAGAGAGAATCAATATGATAGAATGAGCTCTCACTTTTCCTTTTTTTGCAACCATATCAAAAAGAAAAAGAATTATCTAAATAATAATAATTCAAATGAGAATAGTTGATGGTTGTTTTGGAATGACCACTATCATACTTCATTAAATGAAATGTAAACAAGAATCAAGGAGCATCCTTGCAAAGTAATGATGATGGTCAAACATTCAACCATGGTCAACAAGTCAACAAAACCAACCATAACATAATATCATTTAATTACTATTATTAATTGATATCTCACTAATTCATTAGGGTTTGGAAAAAAAACGACTGTCAACTGTGCATGCGCACCGGTTCCGAAACCCTAATGAAAAACCTCTTCTTCCGCCTCAAACAACTGTGCATACACACCTGCATTCTTGTTCCGAGGAACATGAATACTGAGAGATAAAAGTTTCCCCAAAACATATACCAGTATCCGGCTCAAACCAGAGCCCGCTGGCAATATCCTTCTGGACTCCAAACGTGCACAAGTGCGCGGATGAGAACGAACCCTGTCGCAAAACCATGCGACCTCTACTCTGTTTTGCCCAGAGGCGAATACCCTCTGTGTGGGACTCTAAAGACTCGACACTACGCTGGCAGTGGGTTTAACCACAGACCGCAAGTGGCACTAGCTGTGCGTAACGGTCCCCAGGTAGATGCCGATAAGAAGACTGACGAGGTTAAACCCATCTGAACTCCTACTGAGTCTGAATGTGACATTCTCCGTACAGTCCGGTCTGTTCGTCTGATACATCGCATGTCGGGCCTATGGGGCGGCAAGCGTCAGACCCCTAATAGCGGTACAAGTCGTGTCGGAGTGAAGCCCAGAACACCCTGAGATAGCACTGGAACCTACCAGTATATCTCGCTTGCCCTGGCCAGGGACTACTTGTGTAATGGCTCTCCTAGACACAGCGCGATGTCAACCCCCAATACCGGGAGAGACGAATCCTGTCTAACCGTCACTGCCTCCAACTGCTTCGGGACTGCTCCCAACTACTACCTGTTTGCACGACTCAGAAGAGCCGCGGTAGGGTAGTAATCAAAGAACAGTGGGAACACACTCGAGGCGAAGTGACAGTGTCAAGTCAGCGGACTAAGCTGTACTCATGTCACCTGGGAACTGATAACTGACGATAGGTATAATACCAACCATCAGTTCCCTACGAGTCCTGTCCAGTGTACTCGTAACCTAACGAGCACCCGCATACTATCTCAAGTACGACGTACCGACGGCTGTGGGACAGACCGTCTCCCGTGCTGGGATGAGAAGCGCATACGCTAGTCTACTCCGGAGTATCGATGCCCTATCTCGATACTCCCACGACTAGGGACGCGTATAAGGTGCAGGGTTCCTAGGCACTCTAGTGAGGTCTCCCAAGCCATCAACCATGGCAATTTCAAAAATTATGATGCCTACAAACCCTAAACAACGGATCGTATACTAGAAGTCTAAGCGAACAAGAACTAGTTAACAGTTAACTAATGAGAATACGGAAATACAACCTTTGTAGATCCGGTCCTCCACCTCCACGGCTCCGCAACGAGGTCGCCTCCACTGTCCAAATCAAATCCGGGCTCTAGAGTCGGCTTCGTCGGAGAATGGGCAAGCTAGGTCGTCGATGTCCATGCCGAAGATGATCTACGTCGAAGCATCGATGAATCAAGCTCCACCTTCAACAAGTCATGAAACTTGTGAAGGAAACACACTCTACTACTTGGCAAGAGGTAGAGGATGAAGAAATAGGAAGTGGGTAGACTTTAGAATTGGATTTCTCACTCATATGCATCAATCACCATTGATGGACTTCAAGCTTCTTCACTTCAAGCATGAAGAAGAAGAAGGAAAAAGGTTATGATAAGTTATTAGAAAAATGAATAAGTAAATCAATATTTATCATATCTTCAACCCTAGTTAAGTGTAGAGAAAAGACCATGGTTAATGGAATGGTTAGGGTTAAGGATAAGAACAAAATGGTCACTAGGTCAAAGTCTTCAAGAAGCTTCAATATGAAACAAAAATAGCCACCATTTTCTTCTTATGCCTTTTCTAATTATTTCCAAAATAAATAAATAGATAAATAAATAATAAAAGGAAATAAAACCCTAATCATATTAATAACCATGGTTTATTCTTAACTTACACTTAAACAATCATGTATCATCAAACATGATACAAGCAAATGTACAAATGTATATCACATATACAATATGCACATTACAAGTGAGAAAATCCATATAAAGTGAACCAATACTAGTTAACGCAAAGTAATATATCAAATATATAAATATGCATTAAATCATTAAATCAACACTTGATTCAATGACCCGGTTATGTCGCACACAACCGACTAGTATACAATATATCGGCTTATCGAATCATCGCTTGAATCGATAACTAGGTTATATCGCATACAACCATTCGATATATTTATCGCGAGAATAGAATACGGTATCACATACACGCATTATTCTCGGTCCCGCACATATCTCATATGCGCTCCTATTTCGTTTCGCTTGAGCCAGGAAACCTCTGTGTAGGACTCTAAAGACTCGTCAATACGCCGGCAGCGGATGATGATCATATCAAACATCCACAAGCCGCAAGCGGTCTGCTAAACGTAACGGCCACCCGGGTATTGAACGATCTGAAGATCGACGAGCAAGCCCGCTCACACTCCAGTGAATCCGACCAGTAACACTACCGTACAGTTCGGTCTGATCGTCTGATATGTCGCATATCTCGCCTAGGGGTGGTAAACGTCAGACCCCAATAGCTCAATAAGTCATGTCGATATGAGGCTCATAACGGGTCGAGAAACTACTGGTAACACTTACCAGCAATTCTCTGAGCAGCCCTGGCCAGGGACTTCCTGTTATAGCCGATCGAACACAGTGCAACATCAACCCCCATATACCGGGAGAGACGAATCCCCTCCTATCGCTCATTGCCTCCATGTGACTCGGGACTGTACCCAAAAACCACCGTTTTGCACGCCCTCTTGGACGTGGTAAGATGGAAATCAAAGCACAGTGGGAACCACACAAGACTCTATGACGATCTCGGGTCAACAGACTACTCTGTACCAGTGTCACCAGAGAACTGCCATCTGACGTGAGGTATAATACCATCTGGGAGTTCTCGGCGAGTCCGTCCAGTGTACCCAGTCTCTACTGAGCACCCGTATATCATCTCTGATGTCAAACACCGATGGATATGGGATCATCCATCGCCCATCTGTATGGGTCGAGAAGGTATACGCTAGTCTACTCTGGTATATCGATGCCCCGTCTCGATACACCCTCGACTAGGGACTGTGAAGGATGTACTTATAGACTACCATGTCCCCACTAGTATGATCCGCATCATAGTCCAGGTAGTCAAGTACAGATCCTAAGGGCTTTACCAACATGTAACAGAGAGACAATCAGTATACACGTTAAGGTAAAGAGCAACCAGATAGCATACTATCATGTCGAGCAAGAAAGTCCTCCCTATATATGTCCCAGCATCCACTACAATATACATCCTATGTATAGTAATGGCCTCTAGGGCATACATATAACTAACAATCTCCCACTTGCACTAGGGCCATCTGTAGCAGTGGTTGCAGTATCTCATACTCAACCATCCCATAAAAGTCTCTCTCTGGGAACAGGCCTTTGTGAGTGGATCCGCTGTGTTGTCCTCTGAGTCTACTCTCCTAACCTCGATCACCCTGGAGATCAACTATCTCCATGATCAGGCGATGCTGCCTTAGAATAAGTCTGGATCACTGATGGGACCGGCGTTCCTTGGCATGAGCCACAACTCCATTGTCACACAATGGTGGGAACGTAGTTCATCTCATGAACCAATATACACCCAAACAGCTTCTAGGGTAGCATCTTAAGTAGTGATGTATCCTGCCTTTATCGTCTAGTATGCCACGGTATCTAGCTTGGAACTCTTCCAACATACCGTCCCTTTACTGAGGGTAAAGACAATGCCTGCGACTGATATTCAGTCGTCTTTATCACCCTGGAACACTTCCAGTGATTCTCCTCAGGATCGATTGACACCATCTCACTACATCTAGTGAGTATCCTAACATCCATTTAGATCTATCTCATAGATCCAAAACCCAGGATTTAGTAGGTATCACTTTTGATCCTATATGGAGAATCATTGTGATAAGCGGAGATTGATCGAGCGTAGCATAGGAAACTCCTTTCCTATCAAGAGTATGTCATCCACGTACTCTACGAGGATCGTCACCATACTCCCTACTACCTTCTTGTTTATACAAGGTTCATCTACCATTTTGATGATGTCAAACTCTTTGACTGCTTCATCAAAACAGATGTTCCAACTCCGCGATGCCTGCTTTATCCTATAAAGCATCTTGCACACGTTTCCGCTGCTCCCACTGTTTACGAGACCCTCTGGCTGTGTACTTATAGACGCGCTCTAAATCATCATTTAGAAAAGCAGTCAAGACACCCAACCAGATATCGCAGTCATGGTATGTAGCCGTGGCAAGTAGGATCTGGATGGACTTAAGCATAGTCACTTGAAAAGGTTTCATCATGATCCACGCCTGGTCAATGACGAAAACCTTTAACAAGTCTAGCTTTGAAAGTCTCAACTCTTCCATGTACACCAAGTAATCTTCTCAAGATATACTTGCTCCTGATGGGGATTTAACCCTTCAGATCTTGCAGCTAAAGTCCATACTTTGCTGGTGTATAAGGATTCCATCTCAGATCACTAAACATCCAGCCATTCTTACAGAGTCTTACTCCTGATGGCCAGCTCGAAACTAGTTGGGTCATCATCTCATGATGCAATCCTCGCTCCCACTGTCATAGAGAAACCGAAGTATCTCTCAGGTGGGTGAGGAACCCTACTAGATCGGCGGAGAGGCCGAGGTTCGTTGGTAACTATTGAATTCTTTGGTTTTATCAAATCATCTGCTGTATTTTGTATAGCTGGAACCTTTCCAGTTCTACATAACAGACCTTGCCTCGAGCTTGTCCGGATTTTTCTTTTAGACATAGGCCAGACAACCCTAAATCTTAACTAACTTAAGAGATGGGCTCTTCCCTTATCATATCACATATGAAGTGGTAGGCAACTGATTTGATTTGAACCTTATTCAATAGGTATGCAGCTTCTCAAGTGCATAACTCCCTAAAGGAAATAGGTAACTCAGTAGTACTCATCATAGAGCACACCATATCATATAGGGTGTGATTGCTCCGCCCCGATATACCATCGTGCTATGGTGTATTCGGAGGAGTAATGCTGAGAGAGAATCTCATTCTCCTTTAGAATAATCCAGGAATTCCGTGCTCAAGTATTCTCCTCCTTGATCACATCAAAGGACATAATACTTATACCCGTATTTTGGTTCTCTACTTCTAACTTATATTCTGTGAATATCTCAAAAGGTTCGGACTTGTGTTTCAACAGGAACATAGGTCTGAAACTCGAAAGATCATCAGAGAACGTAATGAAGTACAAAGAACCAGTCCTGGCATTTGTAGACAGGGGACCTAACATACATCAACATGTATCATCCCAAGAGTTCACTAACTCTTTCTCTGTTTCCAATAAACAGAGCTGTGGTCATCTTATCTTTGTGACATGACTGGCGAGTTTCACAAGATGTAAATTCAAACAGATTTAAATATACATCTTTATGTAACTCTAGCCAGTCGGGTCGCATTGATCTGACCTAGTCTACAATACCTCAAGAAGGATTCGTTCATTTCTGAACTCTTCCTCTTGTGTGTGTTCCATATACTTAGAACTGTAGTTTGATTTAGAACATTAATGCTTTTAGATAACGTGCCTGAACCGATCAACTTTTGATATAGGAAATGTTCAAAACATTATCCAACAATACAAAATTTTATCATTTCTTTACAGATAAAGAGACTGATATGATTTTGTATATCAGGTTCGGTATCTAATAACATTCGTTCAGAATCAATGTATTGGTAATACAGGGTGACAGTGACCAACAGACTTGGCTGCAACTCTTGCCCCGTTTTCTGCCTCATGAAACTTATCACCCGTTCTCAGTTCTCTACCTGTCTGTAGCCCTATGTAACAGATTACATATATGGGATCCTGATCCGGTATCACATACCCAGGACGTAGAGGATACAGAGAAACAGTTCTTTGTAATGAACACACCCGAAGATGATGCATCATCATGCACTCTCCTCGTTTGGGCGGCACGGGAAATCTGGTATTCCCCAATTTCCTGCTCTGTCTTATAACATTTATAAGTTGGAGCGGGACCAACGTTCCCCAGCTCAGTATAACAAGCGGGTTCGGTCAATAATCCGTATTATTATCTTGATTAAGGCGTGATATGGTCGCTACCTGGAGAGAGAGAGAAGAAAACACTCAGCGTGCGCTCTGTCAAGAATAGATTGGTTATTATTTTATCTAATCAGGATGGCTCCCACTGCTTTTTATCAAATCTTCCTTCAAACCCTAAAAGGAAAGACTAGCCGGGATTAATTACACACTACAAGTTCGCCAATCTTTCAGCCAGGCCAGTGTCGGTACTTTGAGGGAGGTCCCCCGTGCTTTCGCACGAACCTAATTAATGTAAACCTCGTTTTCCCAGAGGCGTAACATCGTTAACACCTTTCTAGACACCTACTTGATCGGCTAATTGTAATGTATAAAACTCTCCCAGGAGTAACTCTTACTCGCAGTGGGTATCGGGATCCAACTATCTCATAGAAGGTATGCAATCTCATTGCAAATTTCAACACTTGAAATTCCCCATAATATTTTGCCCCTAACCTCCTATGACCTTGACAAAGGCCAACAAACCATAGGATGCTAGTCAAGTTCAACCCGTCATTTCCTGATTGAATTAAACCCACCCGCACGGCCCTTGACAAAGGCCAACAAGGTCGCACGACTACCCTAACTCAATCTGCATCATATGCATAAGCAGATAAACACCAGTTAGCTACCGCACACTGCGCCTTGACAAAGGCCAACAAACGCAGCACGAATACTAACTACTACTTATCTGAAATGACGGAGGGCTACGACAGGTTTTTCTGAAAACCTATTGCGTAATGAACTTGATATCGTTGTAGAATCAAATGATTTTAAAATGGAGTGATTTTGAGGCTTTTCTAGTTTTGCTAAAGGAGTCACTCCCGGTGAAGGGATCGTCGGTCCTTTCCTCGTCGAATGAGGTGCGGGATATATCATATATATCACTGTGCAAAGCAAAAACTCTTAAAAGCAATCAAAAGACAAACCGAGTGTGTAGCATCTGCCAGTTATTGCTAAAGGAGTCACTCCCGGTGAAGGGATCTCGGTCCTTTCCTCATCGAATAAGGTGCAGGATATATCTCATATACCGCTGTGCAAAGCAAAAACTGTAGCTACCTGTTTTATTTTGAAATTCGATTCTACAACATCTTAGGTTTCTTTTAATTCATTAATCACATTAATGAAGTCCCATCATTTAAGTACCTAATCATCACAGATAAATACGACGTACACTTATGCCATCCGCATTCGCCTCGATGTCCCCTCGTGCACCGTTAGGTTAGGTAACTAACGACAGAGCGGGGCAGGGCTAGCACGGGTGTAAAACATAAGTAACGTCTATATAATATATCATATATACTATATACTGTATCTATCATAGAACATCACATGATCACATCACAGATATCGCAGCAGAAGAAACATATGAAATATTGGATATACTAGGACGTCCGTGTTTTCAATACGAGCCAGTATAAAACACGGATTCCACGGTCGTGATGAATAGCCAAACCCACACCCCTAGACCCCTACGAGAGCGGCAAGCAACCCTACCAATTCTGGAGTTAGGAGACCCGGACTCGACTCCTCGAGTTGGTCTCACACTGGACTCCAGAACCCGGTTACTTGTGCCCTCCTCCTTGGGTCTATCCTAGTGCGGAAAAGTAAATAATATACAACAGGTGACAACTCCCGCAACCTGGAAGCGCCCCAATAAAAGAATATTACATACAAGTTTTTACATGAATGAAAATGAAAAACACTCATCTCACATAAAAACCCCGGCTATTCAAACACGACGATCCAATATAACATATCCAGCAACACATAACATCACATGTCATCAACGTAAGTAAATATGCGCATCCCAATTGTCGTTGACATATAGCAACGAAACCGGCGATATCACATATTACACTTACGGTCACAGAAAAGAAAGTGTAAAACTACAACAGTTGGAATCCGCAACCACCTCAGACATCGCATGCCTGACCAAATGAATTACTTAGACATCGCATGCCTAACAATTATAAACCCCGCATTTTAGTCTCAAAATCGAAAACTCTTTTCAATATCAAGTCGGGCAATTCAACAAGATTCCCGACATCCTGATCGAATGCTCGTCGCAAACTTCAGTAGACGGTTGCACCCCCGATACCGGCGACGAAGTGCACCAAGACGGAACACCGCTACCGCGAGCACCCGGACGGATGCTTTCGGCGACGGGGTTCTCCTACAGTCACTTGGTCGGGGCTATGGAGTGAGGCTGTCTATTAAGTTTACCCGGCGAGTATCCGCGTACGCTACGTGATTGCGACGGACTTTTGATCACATCAAAATTCCGTGGCAACCGATCAAGTGAGACTAAATTGCTACGTTTATAACATTCATTTAGTTATCATATAACTCATTGTGAATTCCAATTATTGTATCCCATTCCGGATAAACAGAAAATGTTAAACTTTTCGATTGAACAATCGAACACCTAAGTTTTCCCGAAACTGATCAACACATGAAACAAGTCTAACAACATTCCGTTCGTACCTCAGTACCAACGATCCAGCCGTAGAAGGGTCAAGCCAACGCCTCACATGTGGCACGCCGTACTGCCCCAAACCCGAAGGTTCAAAGGGCAGTTCAAGACGGTCACATAATCGAGTTAAGGTTTGTGTCTTCTAGAGGGACCATCGCGTTACTTGCACTACTTAGAACGTCGTTAAACTACGGAAAAATCCAACACTTGGAAATTTCCCGACAGGGGAAAAGTTGGGTATTTATATCCGGTCGAACTTTTTAACATATTCTAAAATTTATCCGGAAAGCCACACAGACAAAATTTGATACCCCGATCGAAATACCGAATCCCCAAATCAACTCAGAAAAATTCAACTCTGGAAAATATATTAAAAATACCCAGGAATACCAGCACTAATAATAATGAGATACTGTGTAAAAATTATTGAATATATAGGCCGTACCACCGCGTAACCGCCGCACGAGGCTAGCTCGTGCCGCGGAAGCGCGGCAAGATGGAGGAAACAGTGGTACGAATTTCACAGTATTTCATATATTCACCTGCTGATTTTTCTGAACATTTTTAATGTAGAAAAATACCAGATTTTAAAAATTGTACAGAGAGCAATTTTCCGGGTATGGTTTCGGTTCGATCAGACTTCAAATCGCGTCTGGACTTCGCCTAAGGCTCTAGCTAGGCTCTGATACCACTGCAGGGTTCCTAGGCACTCTAGTGAGGTCTCCCAAGCCATCAACCATGGCAATTTCAAAAATTATGGTGCCTACAAACCCTAAACAACGGATCGTATACTAGAAGTCTAGGCGAACAAGAACTAGTTAACAGTTAACTAATGAGAATACGGAAATACAACCTTTGTAGATCCGGTCCTCCACCTCCACGGCTCCGCAACGAGGTCGCCTCCGCTGTCCAAATCAAATCCGGGCTCTAGAGTCGGCTTCGTCGGAGAATGGGCAAGCTAGGTCGTCGATGTCCATGCCGAAGATGATCTACGTCGAAGCATCGATGAATCAAGCTCCACCTTCAACAAGTCATGAAACTTGTGAAGGAAACACACTCTACTACTTGGCAAGAGGTAGAGGATGAAGAAATAGGAAGTGGGTAGACTTTAGAATTGGATTTCTCACTCATATGCATCAATCACCATTGATGGACTTCAAGCTTCTTCACTTCAAGCATGAAGAAGAAGAAGGAAAAAGGTTATGATAAGTTATTAGAAAAATGAATAAGTAAATCAATATTTATCATATCTTCAACCCTAGTTAAGTGTAGAGAAAAGACCATGGTTAATGGAATGGTTAGGGTTAAGGATAAGAACAAAATGGTCACTAGGTCAAAGTCTTCAAGAAGCTTCAATATGAAACAAAAATAGCCACCATTTTCTTCTTATGCCTTTTCTAATTATTTCCAAAATAAATAAATAGATAAATAAATAATAAAAGGAAATAAAACCCTAATCATATTAATAACCATGGTTTATTCTTAACTTACACTTAAACAATCATGTATCATCAAACATGATACAAGCAAATGTACAAATGTATATCACATATACAATATGCACATTACAAGTGAGAAAATCCATATAAAGTGAACCAATACTAGTTAACGCAAAGTAATATATCAAATATATAAATATGCATTAAATCATTAAATCAACACTTGATTCAATGACCCGGTTATGTCGCACACAACCGACTAGTATACAATATATCGGCTTATCGAATCATCGCTTGAATCGATAACTAGGTTATATCACATACAACCATTCGATATATTTATCGCGAGAATAGAATACGGTATCATATACACGCATTATTCTCGGTCCCGCACATATCTCATATGCGCTCCTATTTCGTTTCGCTTGAGCCAGGAAACCTCTGTGTAGGACTCTAAAGACTCGTCAATACGCCGGCAGCGGATGATGATCATATCAAACATCCACAAGCCGCAAGCGGTCTGCTAAACGTAACGGCCACCCGGGTATTGAACGATCTGAAGATCGACGAGCAAGCCCGCTCACACTCCAGTGAATCCGACCAGTAACACTACCGTACAGTCCGGTCTGATCGTCTGAGATGTCGCATATCTCGCCTAGGGGTGGTAAACGTCAGACCCCAATAGCTCAATAAGTCGTGTCGATATGAGGCTCATAACGGGTCGAGAAACTACTGGTAACACTTACCAGCAATTCTCTGAGCAGCCCTGGCCAGGGACTTCCTGTTATAGCCGATCGAACACAGTGCAACATCAACCCCCATATACCGGGAGAGACGAATCCCCTCCTATCGCTCATTGCCTCCATGTGACTCGGGACTGTACCCAAAAACCACCGTTTTGCACGCCCTCTTGGACGTGGTAAGATGGAAATCAAAGCACAGTGGGAACCACACAAGACTCTATGACGATCTCGGGTCAACAGACTACTCTGTACCAGTGTCACCAGAGAACTGCCATCTGACGTGAGGTATAATACCATCTGGGAGTTCTCGGCGAGTCCGTCCAGTGTACCCAGTCTCTACTGAGCACCCGTATATCATCTCTGATGTCAAACACCGATGGATATGGGATCATCCATCGCCCATCTGTATGGGTCGAGAAGGTATACGCTAGTCTACTCTGGTATATCGATGCCCCGTCTCGATACACCCTCGACTAGGGACTGTGAAGGATGTACTTATAGACTACCATGTCCCTACTAGTATGATCCGCATCATAGTCCAGGTAGTCAAGTACAGATCCTAAGGGCTTTACCAACATGTAACAGAGAGACAATCAGTATACACGTTAAGGTAAAGAGCAACCAGATAGCATACTATCATGTCGAGCAAGAAAGTCCTCCCTATATATGTCCCAGCATCCACTACAATATACATCCTATGTATAGTAATGGCCTCTAGGGCATACATATAACTAACATAAGGATGTGCTTGTAGATTACCCAGCCCCCACGAGTGTGATCGCCATCACAACGCCGGTAATCAAGCAAAGATCCAAAGGGCTCTACTAATGCGTATAAGTGATATAATAAATAAACACACAAGTACACATTAAAGCAGAGACAAACCAAGTAGCATACTACTATATTGAGCAAGATTGTCTGTACAACTGTGAATATCCCAAGCTTCCATCAAGTAATATACATACTAGTATGATACAGTAATGTCCTCTAGGGCATATACACTAACAATCTCCTACTTGCACTAAGGCCATGTACTGGCGTATCGAAGACCTATCATCTCGATCAGCCGCTCGAACTGAGTCTGGGGTAAAGCCTTCGTGAATGGGTCCGCAGTGTTGTCCTTTGTATCCACTCTCCGCACCTCGATCTCCTGTCGATCAATGATCTCCCTGATCAGGTGATACCGCCTTAAGATGTGCCTGGATTTCTGATGGGACCTTGGTTCCTTCGCTAAAGCTATAGCCCCATTGTTATCGCAATACAAAGGTATTGGGTCAACAATGGACGGAACCACCTGAAGTTCACTAATGAACTTCTTCATCCAGACCGCCTCTTTTGCGGCATCGCTTGCAGCAATGTATTCAGTCTCCATCGTCGAGTCTGCGACGGTATCCTGCTTGGAACTCCTCCAACATACCGCCCCTCCGTTGAGGGTAAACACAAAACCCGAGACAGACTTGCTGTCATCTTTGTCACTCTGGAAGCTTGAATCGGTAAAGGACTCGACCCTGAGGTCTCCATTACCGTAAACCAGGAACATCTCCTTAGTCCTTCTCAGGTACTTGAGAATGTTCTTCACTGCTGTCCAGTGGTCCTCCCCTGGGTCTGACTGATACCGGCTTACCGTGCTCAATGCGTAAGCTACATCTGGTCTTGTACATAGCATCGCATACATTATAGATCCTACCGCCGAAGCGTAGGGTATAATGCTCATGCGAACCCTTTCCTCGTCAGTCTTAGGAGACATCTTCTTGGAGAGGGTAATTCCGTGCAATGCGGGTATGTTACCGCGCTTGGAACCCTCCATACTAAATCTCTTTAGTACGGTCTCTATGTACCTGGACTGCGAAAGTCCCAATAGTTTCTTGGATCTATCTCTATAGATCTTGATCCCCAGAATGTATGAGGCATCACCCAGTTCCTTCATGGAGAACCTTTGTGACAAAAATAGCTTGACCGATTGTAGCATAGGAATATCATTTCCTATCAAAAGAATGTCGTCCACGTACAAGACTAGGGATACGACAGTTCGTCCTACAATCTTCTTATACACACAGGGTTCATCTTCGTTCTTGATGAAATCAAATTCCTTGATTGCCTCATCAAAACAGATGTTCCAGCTCCGCGATGCCTGCTTTAATCCATAAATGGATTTAAGCAACTTGCACACCTTTCCGCTGCTCCCACTGTCTACGAAACCTTCTGGTTGATCCATGTAAACACACTCTTCCAAACAACCGTTTAGGAAAGCCGTTTTAACATCCATCTGCCAGATTTCATAGTCATGGAAGGCAGCAATGGCAAGTAGGATCCGAATGGATTTGAGCATAGCCACCGGAGAAAAAGTTTTATCATAGTCCAAACCAGGTCTTTGACGAAAACCTTTTGCAACGAGTCTAGCTTTATAGGTTTCCACCTGCCCATCTACACCAAGTTTTCTTTTGTAGATCCATTTGCATCCAACGGGTTTTACCCCAGGTGGAGCAATATCCAAGGTCCACACTTTATTGGCGTACATGGACTCCATTTCGGATTGCATTGCTTCCTGCCACTTATCAGAATCCCTACTGATAATGGCCTGCCTGAAACTGGTAGGGTCATCTTCTTCCAAGATGCAATCCTCTCGATCCCCGTCTATGAGAAAACCGTAGTATCTCTCGGGCGGATGAGAAATCCTACCAGATCTGCGGAGTGGCTGAGGTTCGTCTGGGGTTATAGAATCTAGCGGTTCCTCCAAATTTTCAGTTACATTTTGTGGTCGCTGAATTTCTTCCAGTTCTACCGAACTCCCACTAGTTTCTTTTGCAAGAAACTCCCTTTCTAAGAAGGTGGCGTGGCGAGATACAAACACCTTCTATTCCTCAGTGTGGTAGAACAGATATCCTAGTGAGTCTTTAGGATATCCCACAAATTTACAGAGAACTGACCGTGCCTCTAACTTGTCCGGTTTCTATGTTTTCACATAGGCCGGACAACCCCATATCTTAAATCGCTTAAGATACGGATTTCTTCCACTCCATATTTCATATGGAGTCTTAGGCACTGATTTGGATGGAACATAGTTCAATAGGTACGCCGCTGTCTGAAGCGCATGTCCCCAAAATGAAAGAGGCAACTCAGCACTACTCATCATGGAGCGAACCATATCTAATAGGGTACGATTCCTCCGCTCCGAGACACCGTTGTGCTGTGGTGTATAAGGAGGAGTAAGCTGAGAGAGAATACCATTCTCTCTAGGAATTCCGTGCTTAAGTACTCCCCTCCCCTGTCAGACCGGAGGATCTTGATACTTTTGCCAATCTGGTTCTCTACTTCCTTTCTGAATTCCTTGAATTTCTCAAAAGCTTCAGATTTGTGTTTCATCAGATACACATATCCGAACCTAGAGAGATCGTCAGTGAATGTGATGAAGTACGAGAACCAACCCCTTGCATGTATAGACATCGGACCACATACATCACTATGTACGAGTCCCAAGAGCTCTGCTGCTCTTTCTCCATGTCCGGTGAACGGAGATTTGGTCATCTTCCCTTTGAGACAAGACTGACAAGTTTCATAAGATGAAAACTCGAACGTATCCAAGAGTCCATCTTTATGCAACTTACTCAGTCTTTTCTCTCCGATATGACCAAGTCTACAATGCCACAAGTAGGATTCATTCGTATCTGAATTCTTCCTCTTGCGTGTGTTTTGTATGTTGAGAACTGTATTCTGATTTAGAACGTAGATACCATTACACAGTGTACCCTCTGCAACCAGTACCTTATCAAGGTAAATGTTCATGATATTCTTTTCAAGAACAAAGTTATATCCATCTTTATCGAGTAAAGAAACTGATATGATGTTGCAAACCATGGAGGGTACATAGTAGCAATCATTCAAAATCATAGTTTTGCCATTTGGCAATACAAGGTGATATTCACCGACGGCTGCCGCATTAACTTGTGCTCCGTTCGCTACTCTGAGCGACATATCACCCGGTGCAACTTTCCTACTTTTTCTCGGCCCCTGCAATAAATTACAGATATGAGATCCTGATCCGGTATCAAGTACCCAGGAGGTAGGGCTGACCGTAAAACAGTTCTCAATTACAAGAACACCTGAAGTAGATGCAAAACCATGCTTCTTCTTCAACTGGGTATTCTGGAAATCCATACTTTCCCCTTTCCCATTCTCATACTCATGACTGTTGTCACAAGTTAGAGCTGAACCAACTTTCCCCAGTCCCGAATAAGAATTCGGATCGGTCAAGCGATACATTTTATTATCTTGATTAGGGCGTGAAAAGGTTGCTGCCTGGAGAGAGAGAAAAGGAACACTCAGCGTATGCTCTTGCAAGATTAGATTGGTTTATTAATTTATCTAACCAGGATGTCTCCCACTGTTTACTCAAATTCTTCTTAAAACCTCTTTAAAAGAAGAACTAGCCGGGTTTTAGTTCACGTCACAATACTTGCTTAACCTTTCAGCCAGGCTAGTGTCGGTACTTCGAGGGAGGTTTTCCAACGCTTTCGTGAAGTTCCTTAATTAAAGAACCTCTTTTCCCTGGGGGCGTAACCCCGCTAACACCTTTCTTGACACCTACTAGGTTTATAGCATTGATCGTTAAGTGAAATAACCTCCCGAGAGTAATCCAACTCATCAGTGGGATCGGGATCCAACTGTCATTGTGTGATAACCTAGATGGAATCCACTCTAGTCACCACACTCCAGAAGGTATGCTAAATCTGCAAGTTTCAGTACTTTTGAAACTCCCGATGTGGTTTTTGCCCCTAGGACCCAAGTGATCTTGACGGAGTCAACAAATCAAAAAGTCCTAGTCAAGTTCAACCTGTCATTATCTGGATTGCATTAAACCCACCCGCATAACCCTTGACGGAGTCAACAAGGTTATACGACTGTCCTAATCAATCCCATATACCGATACAAACAAGCAGCACTTAGCTACCGTACACTACGCCTTGACGGAGTCAACAAACGCAGCACGAATACTAAGTGTTACTTGTAAGAAATGACGGAGGGCTACGGCTGGGTTTTTGGCGAAAAACCCGTTAACGTAATGAACTTGATATCGTTGAAGGAACCTGGTATTCTTTTGAAAAAATAGTGGCGAAAACTTTTGCTAAAGAGGTCACTCCCTGCGAAGGGATCTCGGCTCTTTCCTCGTCGAGTGAGGTGCTGGGCATTCGTAAGATGAATACCTCGATGCAAAGCAAGAATAATCGACTATGGTGAAGTTATTACCCTGACGCAAACCTTTTGTCCAAGGGGTCACTCCCGATGAGGGGATCTCGGCCCTTGCCTCGTCGATTGAGGTGCTGGGCATTCATAACCGAATACCTCGATGCAAAACAAAAAGATGAACGTCCTTGTAATAACAGCTTTTTGAAAAACTTGTTCCAACAACGTCTTTTAGGTTTATTTTCTTGCATTAGTTCTTTTAATGCGTCCCATCATTTAAATCCTACCATTGCAGAAAAAACCAAAATATGACGTACGCTTATGCCATTCGCATTCGCCACGGGGTCCCGTCATCACCCGTTAGGTTACTTAACTAACGACAGAGCGGGGGCTGGGCTAGCGCGGCTGTAAAACATAAGCAACGCCTAAATAGTAAAGCAATGATAGACATTACAGATCACAGATGAATACATTGGATATACTAGGAATCCGCAATCCGTTCGAGCCTGCAACGAAAAGCGGATTACACGGTCGCGGTGAATAGCCAAAACCCCACCCAAGACCCCTACGGGTGCGGCAAACCACCCGCCAAGTACTCGGTAGTTTGTGCACCCCTCCATGGGTCTATCCTAAGAGCAAAAACAGTAAAAAGAATTATACAATGACGGCTACAACCCCACATGGCGGCGGTTCCGCGGCAAATGCCTACCTCATACCGCGGAAACGCGGCTGTTTGAAGGAATCAGGGGATCGTTTTTCTTGGGTGTTCACACAAAACCCTGAGCCGATTTTAGGTGTATAACAAATCTTGTTTTGACCAGAAAAAATTTTAACAGAAACTAGGGTTTTGTAAAAGTTTGGATTTTGGATTTTTTCGGTTCCGAACTTCGTTACACTTCACTACCAAGCTAGTTTAAGTTTAGTCAGGCTCTGATACCACTGTTAGGTCCACGTTACCTCTCCCGGTACTTTCGGGGATGCGGAAACGGTAAAACAAAAAATTTTCTAAACTTGTAACATGGACCGTAAAAGCCGGATCTTTGCTAAACTAAACTAGCATACTTGCAAAGAAGAGTTAACTACTATGCAAAGTGGTTATACCTCAACTTGAACTCCTTCTCTTCTTGTTGTTCTTCTTCTTTCTTGCTCTTTGTAGTAGCTTGAATGGCTTTCCCTCCTCATCTCCTCTTTGCCGAAGATAGATCCACCTGAGGGCTTCAACCTTGGGCTCCTTTCTCAATCTTGAGAGAACTAAGGTATTCGGCTTGCTAGACCTTCTACCTTAGAGTGAGTAGAGTGTGCTATGGGGTGTTATATCTTCAAGGAGATGATTCTCAACACATGAGATTTGCTCTCCTTGAACAAGAGGAGGAAGAAGATTAAGTGAGGAGAGAGAATCAATATGATAGAATGAGCTCTCACTTTTCCTTTTTTTGCAACCATATCAAAAAGAAAAAGAATTATCTAAATAATAATAATTCAAATGAGAATAGTTGATGGTTGTTTTGGAATGACCACTATCATACTTCATTAAATGAAATGTAAGCAAGAATCAAGGAGCATCCTTGCAAAGTAATGATGATGGTCAAACATTCAACCATGGTCAACAAGTCAACAAAACCAACCATAACATAATATCATTTAATTACTATTATTAATTAATATCTCACTAATTCATTAGGGTTTGGAAAAAAAACGACTGTCAACTGTGCATTCGCACCGGTTCCGAAACCCTAATGAAAAACCTCTTCTTCCGCCTCAAACAACTGTGCATACACACCTGCATTCTTGTTCCGAGGAACATGAATACTGAGAGATAAAAGTTTCCCCAAAACATATACCAGTATCCGGCTCAAACCAGAGCCCGCTGGCAATATCCGTCCGGACTCCAAACGTGCACAAGTGCGCGGATGAGAACGAACCCTGTCGCAAAACGATGCGACCTCTACTCTGTTTTGCCCAGAGGCGAATACCCTCTGTGTGGGACTCTAAAGACTCGACACTACGCTGGCAGTGGGTTTAACCACAGACCGCAAGCGGCACTAGCTGTGCGTAACGGTCCCCAGGTAGATGCCGATAAGAAGACTGACGAGGTTAAACCCATCTGAACTCCTACTGAGTCTGAATGTGACATTCTCCGTACAGTCCGGTCTGTTCGTCTGATACATCGCATGTCGGGCCTAGGGGGGCGGCAAGCGTCAGACCCCTAATAGCGGTACAAGTCGTGTCGGAGTGAAGCCCAGAACACCCTGAGATAGCACTGGAACCTACCAGTATATCTCGCTTGCCCTGGCCAGGGACTACTTGTGTAATGGCTCTCCTAGACACAGCGCGATGTCAACCCCCAATACCGGGAGAGACGAATCCTGTCTAACCGTCACTGCCTCCAAGTGCTTCGGGACTGCTCCCAACTACTACCTGTTTGCACGACTCAGAAGAGCCGCGGTAGGGTAGTAATCAAAGAACAGTGGGAACACACTCGAGGCGAAGTGACAGTGTCAAGTCAGCGGACTAAGCTGTACTCATGTCACCTGGGAACTGATAACTGACGATAGGTATAATACCAACCATCAGTTCCCTACGAGTCCTGTCCAGTGTACTCGTAACCTAACGAGCACCCGCATACTATCTCAAGTACGACGTACCGAAGGCTGTGGGACAGACCGTCTCCCGTGCTGGGATGAGAAGCGCATACGCTAGTCTACTCCGGAGTATCGATGCCCTATCTCGATACTCCCACGACTAGGGACGCGTATAAGGATGTGCTTGTAGATTACCCAGCCCCCACGAGTGTGATCGCCATCACAACGCCGGTAATCAAGCAAAGATCCAAAGGGCTCTACTAATGCATATAAGTGATATAATAAATAAACACACAAGTACACATTAAATCAGAGACAAACCAATTAGCATACTACTATATTGAGCAAGATTGTCTGTACAACTGTGAATATCCCAAGCTTCCATCAAGTAATATACATACTAGTATGATACAGTAATGGCCTCTAGGGCATATACACTAACAAAATCTACATGATTTGAAAGGAGCAAAGCTCTGTTAATGGGTTAAGAAACCCTGAAAAAGATTTCTTTAGATCTATGAGTCCAAGAGAGCAAAGCTCTGTTAATGAAACCCTAAAAGGGTTTTCTTTAGATCAAAGATCTATGAAGAGCAAGGCTCTGTTAATGGATAAAACCCTAGATCATTAAAAGATTTAATCATTACCTAAATTTTGACAGAGTTTTGACTCTTGAAATTTCTTAAAATGAAGAGCTATGCTCTATGTGAGAATGAAAATTCTCAGAGAACAAGGAGGAAGATGAACAGAAATCATCCTAAGGGCCAAAGGTCCTATTTATAGGCATTGAGTGCCGTTTCAACTTCTGAGTTGAACCAAGGGCGCAGATGCTGCCATCGCTGCACTCACATAAGGGCCACGTGAGCGCAACGGTGAGGGGGCATTTGTTTCCCCCAATCAGATCAAAGCTCTGTTTGAAATTTAAATTTCAAAATGAAGCAATGCTTCAGATGCAGCGCCAAGTGCGCTGCGCCCTAAGAAGTGCATCACGTGCAAAGCACGTGGGCGGTAGCGCTGGGTGCGCTGCGCATTAAGCAGCACACCATGTGTGCACTACTGCTAGATGCGCAACGCTCTAAGAAACTCACCATGTGTCAAACACGGGTGCGCTAGCGCAATGTGCGCTGCCCTTTAAGCAGCGCACCACGTGCAAAGCACGGGTGTGCTAGCGTTGGAACTAAAAGCTCTCCACTGTTAGATCAAAGATCTAATAATGATGATGAATCATTAATTAACCAGAATTAAATTCTGTTAAGGAAAGAATTCTCAAAATTTTTCCAAACAACAAAATTGTGCTCTGTAAATCAGAGCACCGTTGGATCAATGATCCAATGGTGATTAAAAATCTCCAAAAGTACAAAATAAATTCTGTATGGAAAGATTTCCCAATCTTGTTAAAAACAAGAAGATTGCCTTCTGTAAATCAGAAACCCTTGGATCAAAGATCCAACGATGGGAAATTCCACAAATCAATTGGAGAAAAGATCTTCTTAACTGTTTAAACAAACCAGCTTGCCCAATAAAAAGGCCCTTAGACTTCAAGTCTGATATACAGAGATATACAGAAGTATAGAGAGAAACCTTCTGATAAACTTTGAGAAATTCAAAGAAAAAGAGCAAGCTCTTAGAAGAAGAAAACAATCTTCAAGGTAAAAAAAATGATGATGATGAACATAGAGATGAAATCATCCCATAATTTAAAATGAAGGATTCACTTCTTTAAAAGATCATAGATCTACAAAGACAAAAAGTCTTTCACAGAGAGATCAAAAGATCTCATCATAAAATAAAAGAAGAATTTACTTCTTTCTCATAGATCATAGATCCATAAAGGCAAAGCCTTTCATCAACATAAGAGATTGAAGAACTTTTGTTCTTAGAATCTTGAGACAAAGTCTCTTTTTAGATCACAAAATTGATCATATGCACCTTTGCGCTCTGGAACTGCGCCTTTGCGCTCTTGAACTGCGCTTCTGCGCTCTTAGACTGGTGCTCAGCGCCGAGTGTGACATGTGTCGCTTTGCACTCTTGAAATAGCGCACTGCGTTCATGGGCTGGCGCTCAGCGCCAGGTGCACCACGTGTCAATCACATGTGCGGCATTAAACTAATAGCGCTCTGCACTCATAAACTGCCGTAATGAGCCCATCATCTGGCGCTCAGCGCCAAGCGCAACACGTGTCCCTCACGTGTGCGCTACTCGGCAGAAGCGCACTGTGCTCTTTGACTGGCGCAAAATACCAAGCGCACCACGTGTCGCGCTGATGGAACATAAATTGTCCTTTAATAAGCCTAAGGCTATGAGGAATGCTCAGCATTCAGCAAAGACAAAAACACTGTCAGGGCCAAGCCCAGATAAAGGCTCAACAGCCCAAAAATAAAATGTTAAACATTTTAAACTGATTGGACTTAGCCCAAGATTGGCCATAAGTACTCAACTCCTATTAATTGAGCCCATCTGCTCATAAATATTTTAACAGATCTTAGCCCCAAATTGGACTACAGATCTTTCAACCAACTCATATCGGTTCAAGGGTACATCTCTGAACCCCTCTGATATATGTCATTATAATCCTTCAGCGTTTTCAGAGAGGTGACGGGTCCCGACAACCAAACATTCCACGGACTGTGGGGTCCTTAAACTCACGGACTATGATGTCCTTAACCTCGGACTGTGGGGTCCTTTAAAACCCATGGACTATGATGTCCTTAATCTCGGACTGTGGGGTCCCTTAAAACCCGTGGACTATGATGTCCTTCACCTTGGACCGAGATGTCCTTAAACTAACATCGGACCGAGATGTCCTTAAACTAACATTGGACCGTAATGTCCTTAAACTAATTACCGACCGCAATGTCCCTAAACTAAACATTAGAGTCCAAATGCTCTTTTGTTGGATCTAAACGATCCCGTTGAGTTGATCTTAGTCTGAAATTAGACTAACGTATCCTTAACAAACGTTTAAGTTGATCTTAATCTCAAATGAGACTAACGTATTCTTAAACCCAACCCCCAAACCCAAATCTAAGAAGATACGGATTTGGACTAATCCACGCCTTACGAGCGACAACATAAATTAGTCTCCGTATACAATCCACGGGCAACCAAAAACAAAACAAACACACACGACATGAAGTGACCATCTGGAGAAGGAGAAAGTGGTTACTACGATGCAGTAGCGTAATTAACTGCAGGGGCTTGCGCCTGCAGGGAAGAGTGTCCCCACAATCAATAACCCCTCAAATGAGGGGGAATATGACGAAGTCTGCTACATCGGCCGCATCCGTTTAAACCTTCGATACACGGTGTCATAAATCAACTTGCCATATTCGGAGAGGTGGACAGATAGCACCAATTATTATCTGCCCCGAAATTCAGGCAAGACGGGCCTGCGCGGTCGCGTCTCCGTGTTTCGGCGAGGAACGCCCACGTATTGTATTGTATAGTTCAAGTTTACAGGTCTTGACCGAATCCATGCATATAAAGAATGTAAAAGTTCACGTTCAAGTTGTAATCATTTATTCAGGTATTCATGTCAAGCTCATGTCAAGTAATATTCATGGTTCGTTCAAATCAAGTCAAGTGTTCAAGTTCAAATTTGGATATTCGAGTATTAAGTTCAAGTGCTCAGATTCAAAATCAAGTCAAGTATATCATAGAATAGGTTCAAATCAAACATATAATATCTAATTATATATTCATGTACATGCGACAATTCAGAGATCAGAAAAAAAACAAGGTATACATGTTCGAATAGCATGAAATGAGGCAAGTATGTTATTCAAGTAATGATCATAAATAATGTTGTAAAGAAGTGTTATGTACAAGTAATTGATCAAGTCAACCAAATGATGAATATAATCAAAAATATAGCTCTGTGTATTGTGCATGTGTGAGTTCTAGTTTCACCTAAATACGACTGCCGGTTTGGGAAATATACCCATTTTCGTATAGTCGCGCAGAACAAATCAGAATCCGTTCAGCACCATCACACATTTTTCAAATACAGTTTGGGTCAATTTCCATTAGGTTTCAGATTACAAAAATTATTATAAAATTGTTGGTATTTCGATAAAGTTATCCAAAACCATAAGATTTGGGCGATTTGGATTTCTGAAATTCTAGTTATGATCATTTTAATATCAGCGTTTAAAACAGAAATTCAGATTTCTAGACAGCAACTATATGTTATATTGCAAAGCCTATATCGGGTTGTTTCATGCATTTCTAAGTAATATAGTATACATAAAATTATAGTTCTATCCATTGTGCATTTACACATCTAAAATTTGTGATGAACGGATATCGGGAGTTCGAGTTATGCCCTATTTAAAAACAATGTGCGAATCAGGATAGATTCTGTCCACATCCGTCACTAAATATTGTAACATAGTTTTCTATATTTTATATCAGTTTTCAGTAAAAACTTAAAATTAAGAAAATCTAGATCTTTCGATATATATGTCCAAAACAATTGGGTTTGCTCAATTTGAATATCGATAGACCAATATATGTGTCTTATAAGTTGACCGATAAATACGGTTTTCTGTTTTTACGAACTGTGAATAAAAAACTACGTAAATCCTAAACCGTTATTTGGTTTGATATGAAACTTTTACTGTAGACCTAAAATTCTATCTAGTATTTAATCTAATTTTTCTAGAATGTTCAATAGTCAAGATTGATTTTCTAAAAATTATTTTGAAAATAAAGGTATTTCTTCCAGGTGGTATTTGAGATTGACAAGGTCATGGAATTTATTTGAAACCCCGTTTTCTTTTAAAACTAAATAAAAATAAAATAAAATAAAAATAAAGAGCAATAAATTATGAAAGGCATACAGACAAGCATACGAATCGATCATGATATATATACTAAAATAAATATAAAAGATTTATAAAAATTCTACACAAAAATTATTAAACACTTTTCTTCTGTTTTGAATAAACAATCGCGTTATATGATGGCATGCAATATATGATGATACAATTCACATATTTTCATAACTACTAAAACATGAAACAAGATAATCACTACTGGTTAAAAATATATCTTATTCATGAAGGTAAATAAGTTTACAAAATAATTAACTATTAGATTATCTATTATTTTACGTGTGTTTTCTAAACAAGAAGTTTACAGACGAAGTGAGCAAGTATGGATATCAGTGGAGACATGACAAGATGAGGATGATTTAACAAGAAGAGGAGAAGAAACGAAGGTAACTTACATGCACAAGCTGGTATCGTCACCGGGCTTGTCTATCCACCGATAGTCTCGCGTTACTAGCGAGACCTTCTTGAAAAATTCTCCTTATTCTTTTTCGAGAAATCTAGATGAAGAGAGAGATGGGAAATGATAGAAATGTATGATGAATAAAAGAAAGAAGAGTGACATATAAAAAAGGTTTATCGCCATTATAATTCTAATTAATTGTAACTCATAACCATTCTAATTATTTTGGAAGTTAAAAGAAAGATGAAATGAAATGTCTCATTTGTAGCTTATGAGAGGATTTAAAAAATAGATAAAATTAATTGTAAGAACCAAGATTCGAACTTATGGCATATCGAATAATAATGCAAAGACTTAACCAATAAACTCCAAGATTGTTCATACATATATTTAGTAAGAATTAAATATATGTTTTTGCTTGAAAAGAAAGTGGGCTTTTGGGCTTATAATTTTATAAAAGAAAATAAAAATGAGATTTGATTTGGGTTATGGGCAGGGTTAGGTCTTGCGTTTAATTTGAAATAACTTAAGATTTAGTTTAAAGAAATGGGTTTGAGAAAAATAGATGGAATAATAAAATAATATATTTAATAGGAAACAAAATATACGGAAATTACTAAGAATAAATAAATACAATATTTTACTAAAGAAAAAAACACGAAGGTGTAGTAATATTGGGGTCGTTACATCCTACCCTCCTTAAAAATAATTTCGTTCTCGAAATTACTCAAGAAGGATATTGCAACAGAGCAAGAAAATAAGATTAGGATGATATCGTCGTGTTTCGTCGTTACGCTCCGTCAGTCGGTATTCTAAATAATTCGCTTTAAGGCAATCAGGAAGACGAGAAAATGATGTTAGGATAATTCCAGAGTATTTTACAAGAAAGCCGCAAACAAGCACTCGAATAGAAGAAAAGTAATTAGGGATTGAATTCAAGAATGGTACAAAGATGAAGATGAAAAAATCGAATTTAAAAATCAGGGAAGGATATAAGTTAACAAAGAAGATAGGATTCGATAATCAAGATTAAAGATATGCAGTAGAACATAGCTAAATCAATGGCAGAACTCCTAGTCATTAAAGTAGAGTACCGCATTGTAACTATATTGCAGTTCATAATTACAATCACATAACTCCATTTAAGTCACTCAAATCCTATTATAAGAGTCAATGGAAGAAAACAATAAAGGATTAAGAAGATTAACAAAATAAGATCAACCGGAGATGAATGGTTCGCAGTTTTGTTTCCTTTACATCGAGACACGATTATCGGGGGAAACAAGAAAAATGATTCAAAGAGATGAAATCATGATGCTGTCGTTACAGTCTACCATACTTAAAAGAATTTCATCCCCGAATTCCCATAAGAAGTACGTCGCAACAAGGTACTGGAAAGCTAAGGATGATGTCGTTTTCGAGCTCCGTCGATCGATACTCTAACCAATTAAACTAATAGGCTTATGAGACATAAGTAGAAAGGGTGAACAAGAGTTAAGAATTCAAAAGTTGAGATATGGTCTTCAAGGAAGCCGAAGGTGGAGTTCAAGCTGGTTTCAAGGAATGGGGTAGGATTCAAAAGAAAAGTCGAATGTAATAATTGGATTTTATAATTTTTGTATTATATTACTTACGATGTTTATGCAAAACTGACATGCATGGGCCACTAACAAAACCTGTCACGCCCCGCTTCCCAGTAGATGAAAACGGTAACATGGTAAGCTCGCGACGTATTTATCATAATAATTATGCTAAGCGTCTATAAACAATATAAAGTAAAAAGAATAAATAATAGAATGAAATCCAACTTTGATTTATTACATTCAAAATTCACAATTGACAAAATATCTGAATACATGATACGATAACATGATAAGCCTTAACAATGAGGCTTACATAAAAAAATCTGAAATGAAATAAAAAGTGGAATGAAACTAGACGTCCAGTTGTGATGCGAACCGGTTATACTCCTTTTCGACAACATCTATCTTATCTGCCTCAATGTCACCTGACGAACATTCCAAAAATAGAAAAAAAAATGGGTAGAATACCCATCAGCGAATTAGCGCTCGGTAAGTCCCAAAAAACATGAATGTGAAATATAAAGATATAGTGACAAGTTGGAAAAGGATATCATGAAGCAATGGACTAAGTGTGATATGGTGATTAAACAGGTCATTTAATATAAGCATGTCAAATTTATGTAACATAGTAATTCTATATAATATGGTAAATAATGGCAATTATGTAAACATGGCAATGGAACATGAGCATGGTAAGGAAGTATAGAAATAGCTGGGTAGTACAGGTATAGTGAACACTAAGTGAATGTTAATGTGTAAGTATAGTTATTCTAACGTGGTCGTTTGTAGTTTGATAAAGAAAGTATTCATGTATACGAGACGAGTCCATCTTACCCCGTAGACTATGGTAACATGTAGTACAAGGCCCTCTCATAACTCACGGGACAACGACACGTGAATTCATGTAGGTGTCTTTTAAAGTGATCTCTCATGCCACGATATACGTTCCGTACCAATCTACCATTTATTCCTGCGTATTGTATTGTATAGTTCAAGTTTACAGGTCTTAACCGAATCCATGAATATAAAAAATGTACAAGTTCATGTTCAAATTGTAATCATGTATTCGGGTATTCATGTCAAGTTCATGTCAAGTTATATTCATAGTTCGGTCAAGTCAAGTCAAGTGTTCAAGTTCTAGTTTGAATATTCAAATATTAAGTTCAAGTGTTCAGGTTCAAAGTCAAGTCACATATATCATGTAATAGGTTTAAATCAAACATATAATATTTAATTATATATTCATGTACATGCGAAAATTCAGAGATCAGAAAAAAAAAGGTATACATGTTCGAATAGCATAAAATGATGCAAGTATGTTATTCAAGTAACGAGCATAAACAATACTGGAAAGAAATGTTATGTGCGAGTAATTAATCAAGTCAACAGAATGCGGAATATAATAAAAATAAAGCTATATGTGTTGTGCATAAGTGAGTTCCAGTTGCACCAAAACACGATTGCCGGTTTGGGAAATATACTCGTTTTCATATCGTCGCACAAAACGGATCAAAATCCGTTCAGCACCGTCACACATTTTTTAAATACAGTTTGGCTCAATTTCCATCAGGTTTCAGATTATGAATATGATTAGAAAATTGAAGATCTTTCGATTTAATTATCCAAACTACTAACATTCGCACAATTTAGATTTCTAAAGCTCTAGTTATGATCATTTTAATATCAGCGTTTAAAACAGAAATTCAGATTTCTAGACAGCAACTATATGTTATATTGCAAATCCTATATCAGGTTGTTTCATACATTTCTAAGTAATCTAGTTTACAGAAAATTATAGGTCTATCCATTAAGTATCTACACATATAAAGTTTGTCACGAACGGACATCGGGAGTTCGAGTTATGTCCTATTTAAAAATAGTGTGCAAAACAGGACAGATTCTGTCCATATCCATCACTAAATATTGTAACGTAGTTTTCTATATTTTATGTCAGTTTTCAATAAAAATTTAAAATTAAGAAAATCTATATCTTTCGATGTAGATATCCAAAACACTTGAGTTTTCTCAATTTGGATATCGATAGACTAAGTTATGTGTCTTAGAAATTGACCGATAAATGCAGTTTTCTGTTTTTACAAACTGTGAATAAAAAACTATGTAACTCCTAAACCGTTATTCGGTTTGATATAAAACATTTAATGTAGACCTGAAATTCTATCTAGTATATAATATAATTTTCCTACAATGTCCAGAAGTCAAGATTGATTTTCTAAAAATTATTTTGAAGGTAAAAGTATTTCTTCTAGGTGGTATTTGAGATTGACATGGTCATGGTATTTATTTAAAATCTCGTTTTCTTTTAAAACTAAATATAAATAAAATAAAATGAAATAGAGAGCAATAAATTATGAAAGGCATACTGACAAGCATACGAATCGGTCATTATATATATACTAAAATCGATATAAAAGATGAATAAAGATCCTACATAAAAATTATTAAACACTTTTCTTTTGTTTTGAATAAACGATCACGTTATGTGATGGCATGCAATATAAGATGATACAATTCACATATTTTCGTAACTACTAAAACATGAAACAAGATAATCACTACTAGTAAAAATATATCCTATTCATGAAGGTAAATAAGTTTACAAAATAATTAACTATTAAATTATATATTTATTTTATATGTGTTTTCTAAACAAGAAGTTTACAGACGAAGTGAGCAAGTATGGATATCAGTAGAGACATGACAAGATGGGGATGATTCAACAAGAGGAGGAGAAGAAACGAAGGGGACTTATATGCACAAACCGGTATCGTCACCGGTTTTGTCTATCCACCAATAGTCTCGCGTTACTAACGAGACCTTCTTGAAAACTTCTTCATATTCTTTTTTGAGAAATATAGATGACGAGAGAGACGAGACCTTCTTGAAAACTTCTTCATATTCTTTTTCGAGAAATATAGATGAAGAGAGAGATGGGAAATGATAAAAATATGTGATGAAGAAAAGAAAGAGGAATGACATATAAAAAAGGTTTATGGCCACTATAAATCTAATTAATTGTTGCTCATAACCATTCTAATTGTTTTGGGAGTTAAAAAGAAAATGAAATGAAAGTTCTCATTTCTAAGTTATTGGAGGATTTAAAAAATAGATAAAAATAATTGTAAGACTCGAGATTTGAATTTATGGCCTATGGAATAATACTGCAAAGGCTTAACCAATCAGTTACAAGACTGTTCATGCATATATTTAGTAAGAATTAAATATATGATGTTGCTTGAAAAGAATGTGGGCTTTTGGGCTCATGGTTTTATACAAGAAAATAAAAATGAGATTGGAGTTGTTGCGTTTAATTTAAAATAGATTAAGATTTAGTTTAAAGAAATGGGTTTGTGAAAAATAGATGGAATAATAAAATAATATATTTAATAGAAAACAAAAGATACGGAAAATATTAAGAATAAATAAATACAATATTTTATTAAAGAAAGAAAACACAAAGGTATAGTAATATTGCGGTCGTTACAATAATCTTCTTAAACCAACGACACGATATCGAGTGAACAAATAGCTTGCACTTAGTGAATGACAATAAGATGGATAGCTGATCATGTTCCTTGTACATGAAAAATGATAGTAGCTTTGGTATTATGAACACGTCTGTATACGAGGTGCAATTTTTTATTGTGATGCACAATCCATCCCCGTTATGGCCTGCTGGGACAAGTAGTGTTGCATACAGAGTGATAGTTCTATGTTGATACATGGGTTTGAAGGATTTTAGGTAATGTTGTGTCACGAATACAATGTCTAACACTTTTTTTATACAAAATTTAAATTTAAATCTTTTGTTAAACGCATGGAATGGAATTGTGAATGTCAATTGAAGTATCGAATCGTTTGGATAGAGGGGTAATTGAGATGCGATTTTCTCCATAGATAGGCGTGCCTTTATTTTATTCTATTTGAATTTATAAGTTCTAAAGAACTTATTTGTAAAGTACTGAATTTTTTATAATTTGATGAGGATAATGTAACGAAAATTGATCACACAGTGCATGAAAAGAGAAGATCGGTCTCCACCTATTATGACATTGGAGGATTCCGATACCGTTGATTGTGAAAATTCTGAGGTGAAACAAGCACTTACCTGTTAATTATTGGTCAATAACAGTCAAAAAAATTTAGCTGCTGACATTTTTCTTCTACGAATGCGGAGATCAGTAAGAACTAAGCCGGTGGCATTGGAAGAAAATGTAAACTTCATTATGAGGGTTGTTACTCAAATGGATGACAAAATCACAGGAGTATTGATGGTATGTCGTCATCTTAAGTCCTTTTAATCATGATTTATTTTTTCCTCCAACTAATGTATTATTCCATTTAATTATTTGTAGATTTTGACTCAGTTAAGTAAAACCCTGCAAAGCAGAACTTTGCATAATGAGAGACAAAACGTGCCTTTCGCTCCAGAATTCTCCAAGCCAAATATCGGACGATCACCTTCTACTTACTTCTCAACTCTGAAACCTGTAAAAGTCCACGAACATCCATCTCCGTCGGAAAACTGTAAAAATACAGTCTTTGCCTTGTCCGATCCAGAGTCGTCAATGAGTGAAAACATAATACTACACAAAAATAACAAAGTCGACTCTGCTAAAAGTCCGAAAGAAAAGAGACGTCCGAAGCCCTGTGCATGCCTGATGATCTCCCTTTCATCAATATCCGCTCGATAGAAATAGAAATAGATTTACCAAAACTACAGAAGAAAATCTCGACGTTATTGAGTGGTAGCCATTCAGTATGTTCAGATCAACAGGGAAAAAGATGCCGTAGGAGTGCAGCTTGGAAGGAAGTCAATACAACTAAACGAGATAGAATGCCTTCTTAACGTTAATGGAGCCAAATCATGGATAAGTGGAATGGTATGTGTACATATCATGTGTACGAACACAAACTGTATTTGTCATCCAGCTTCTTTTATATTAAACAATACAAAACTCACCTCTTTAATTTCTTTGCTCGGCAGATAATTTACTATTTTACGGAGTTATTAAGACTGGAAAAAGATGAGAGAAGAGAGGTTATTTATTATGAAAGTGTGTTTGGGACCACCAAACTCATCGACGAAGCGTTTAGAAAAAACAACTACAAACTAAGCTGCATCGAACTAAAGAAATACGTGGAATTTAGCAAGGCAATTTCTAGCCATGATATGGTATATTTAAATTAAATTTAATTAATTCCCTTATAATTACATATGCTTGGCGGATTATATTAACTATTTATTTATTTATATTAATTACTTGTACATATTACTATTCGTTTTTATGTTTTATGATCTTATTCAGCTATTGTTCCCATGCAATCTTGACAAAGGGCATTGCTGTCTGGTTGTTCTTAATAAAAAGCTTAAAGAATGACTAGTATTGGATTTTCTAAGAAACACATATTTATCAAAATATCGAACTCTTGTGGAGAACATTGTAAGCAATAATATACAAGAAGTTATTTGCTTCTTAAGTACGATATTATTTACATGGTTTAATACTCAACTCTTATAAATGCAGAGTCGTTTTTTGGAGAGTCGGTTAGATGCACCCATAAAAACTGAACCAGAATTGCTAGTAAATTTTGGCAATTTAGAATTTTGGATGTGGCCAATGCATACAGTTTCTAAGATCCCTTTACAAAAAGGAAAGGACGATTGTGGTTTGTATTTGTGCAAATATATGGAACTGTGGAATGGAAAGGAGCTAACTTCTGAGATAAATGAGGTACTAACTTGAGTCACTCAGTTTAATTTTCCGCAATTTTCTTAATTAATTATCCTGCTTCTTTTCAATGCAGAATATAGCAAAGTTACTCTGAAAGCAACTCATTTCTCGCCTGCCGATGTCCGCACACAACAGAGAAGAGGATGTAAAGAAAGCAGTGCATAAGTTGGTTCAAGAAATGTAATCAATTTGGTTCCAAGCGGGACTTTAATTTTCTCCAAACGGACATTTCTGATTAATAACTGGAACTTTAAGTATACTACATGAGACTTCAAGATAACTGAGTGGGACTTTTAGCGTCGAACGTACAAAAAAACTGGGATTGTTTGCTCCTCAAGTGGGGCTATTTGTTCGTTCATTCGGTGCATTAGGATTCGTAAATGAAACTTCTGTTTTCTGAGTCGCAAATTCTAAGTAACATTAACTTCTCAAGATAATAATTTATAAATTAAAAATTATCAATTATGAAGACATGAGAATAAATTGACTTTGTTTTCAATTATCTCTTCTTGTTTATAAGGTTTTAAATCAGGAACTTTCGAGTTCTTCAAATCGTGACTTTATTTTTCTCCAAGTGGAACTTTTTGCTTAATAACTGGAACTTTAAGTATATTACGTGGGACTTTAGGTAAACTAAGTAGGACTTACATGAAACTGGATTGTTTGCTTCTCAAGTGGGCATTTTTGTTCTTTCATATGGTACTTTAGGATTCCTAGGTGACCCTTCCGTTTTCTGAATGGGAAATTCTGAGTTGCTTTCTGAGTTCCTAAATGGAACTTTCTTCTTACGCACTGGAATTTTAAGTATGCAGCGTGGGACTTCATTAGTACAAAATGGGACATTTGACTTAAGATGTACTCACTGGAATTGTTTGGTTCCACTTAACGTTAGAAATGTCCCACTTAGCAGTAGAAAGTCCTACTTTGGAAATATTTAGTACCACTTTAAATCAGAAACTTTCAAGTTTACAAGGTTTTAAATTAGGAACTTTCAAGTTTTTTTAAGCGGTACTTTATTTTTCTCTAAGTAGAACATGCTGCTTAAAAACTGGAACTTTAATTTTACTACGTGGGACTTTAAGGTAACCGAGTGGGATTTTTGACTTCAAACGTACTTGAAATTTTGGATTGTTTGCTCTTCAATTGAGCCTTTTTGTTCTTCATGTGGTACTTAGGATTCCTTAGTGGCCCTTCTGTTTTCTGAATGGGAAATTCTGAGTTGCTTTCTGAGTTTCCTAAGTGGAACTTTCTGCTTACCAACTTGAACTTTAATATTACAAAGTGGGACAGTTAACTTAAGAAATGACCCACTATAATTGTTTGGTTCTACTTATCATTGGAAATGATCCACTTAGAAGTAGTAAGTTCCACTAGGGAACTATTTAGTACCACTTTAAATCATGAACTTTCAAGTTTACAAGGTTTTAAATCAGGAACTTTTAAGTTCTTATAAGCCGGATTTTTTTTCTAAGTGGAAATTTTTGATAAATAACTGGAACTTTAAATTTACTACGTGGGAGTTTAAAGTTAACTGAGTGTGATTTTTAACTTCAAATGTACATGAAACTGTGATTGTTTGCACTTCAATTGGGCCTTTTTGTTTTTTCATGTGGTACTTTAGAATACCTTGGTGTAACTTTCTGATAAATAACTAGAACTTTAAGCTTACTACGTGGGATTTTAAGGTAACCGTGTGTGACTTTTGATTTCAGATGTACTTGAAACTGGAATTGTTTGCATTTCAAGTGGGCATTTTTGTTCTTTCATATGGTACTTAAGAATTCTTTGGAGAAACTTTCTGATAAATAACTGGAATTTTAAGATTACTAAGTGGGATTTTAAGTTAGCTGAGTGACTTTTGACTTCAAACGTACTTAAAATTATGATTGTTTGCTCTTTAATTGGGCTTTTTTGTTCTTTCATGTGGTATTTTAGGATTTCTTGGTGGAACTTTCTGATAAATAACTAGAAGTTTAAGTTTACTAAGTGGGACTTTAAGGTAACTGAGTGTGGCTTTTGACTTCAAGCGTACTTGAAATTGGGATAGTTTGCTCTTCAAGTGGGTCTTTTTGTTCTTTCATGTGGTAATTTATGATTCCTTTGTGGCCCTTCTATTTTCTGAGTGGAAAATTCTGAGTTGCTTTCTGATTTCCCCAAGTGGAACTTTCTGCTTACCAACTGGAACTTTAAGAATACAGCGTGGTACTTTAATATTACAAAGTGGGATATTTGACTAAAAATGTGCCAGACATTGGAATTGTTTGGTCCTCAAGTGGGCCTTTCTGTTCCTCTATGTGGGAATTTATATCCCAAGGTCGGATCATCTAACTTCCGAGTGGGAATTTATTCTGAATTGTATTAACTTGTCATGATAATACTCTACTTTGTAAATTAGAATGCATCGGGTATGGAAGACAAGCGAATAAATTAATCAAATACACATCATAAACAGAAATTCTAAAAGATCATTCATTACATATGTCCAAGAAAATACCCAACACAAATGAAAAAAACAGAAAGAAACCAAATCACCAACCCTAACACAAGCATCTTCTTCTCCACTGACCCCGTCACTTTAACTTCAAATGAAAATCGTGAGTTTTGAATAACATATCATCCTTGCATTGTTGATTCATAATCGCCTAATCTCTCGCGTCTTGCAATTTTAGATCTCACATGTGAATTAGAAAACCCCCAAATTCTAAGTTTGTCATCCCATGCAAATACCCCACAATCTCCATCTTGGATCCATTTAGGGTACCTCCAAAACTTTCTTCCAAAATTTTTTTATAGTTCTCAAAGTGTATGGCTTAGCCAAAAAAAAGTATTCACAAAAGATCTTCATAGTGGGCTTCTTAATCCCGCTGCTGGAACTCAAAACTGAAGAAGACATCCTGATTTAGGGTTTAGATTGAAGAGGAGATGCAAGGATAAGAAAAAAAATTGAGAAAAAGACCCTTAAATGGGTTGGAGAAGAAGACGTGATCTCATTAATTTTTTGACAAGCATGCACATGTGAATCTGGTTCATTTTCAGCTTTACAATCGGTCAAAACAACTTTACAGCCGGTCATTTCAATCGAATAATCTGGTTCGTTGGTTTCAAATTGGACGATCCACCTTTTTTAAATTTTTTCATTAATGCTATTTTTGATCTACCAAATCACCACGCCTCATAAATTTAATCAAAAAAAATATGAAAAACCATTATTCTCCGGTCATTGAATTGATATCTTGCATTTAGTAGCTAGTTTACATAAATCAGCATAAAATGTCATTTTTTGTTTAAACAATGTTATCATCAATATGTTTGCATGCTATTGTCTATAAAAATAAAAAGATAATTTTCGTTCAGGACACTGCTACAATAATGGGTAGCCCCTACGGATTTAGCCGTAGGGGCAAACCACTGCCCCCACGGAGATATCCGTAGAGACATAAAACCCCACCATAGGTCCAAAGGTCACTGGTGCAAGTATTCGTCCTGAACATGCCCCTGCGGAGTAATAATTGCCCTTGCGACATACTCCGTAGGGGCATTTATCCCTACGGATTACTCCGTAGGGACATAATCTTTATTTAATTTATTAGTTTATAAAATTAAATACTTGTCCCTGCTGATTTATCCGTAGGGCCTGATAGATTCCCTTACGGATTGATCCGTAGGGCATGATAGATGCCCCTACGGATTAATTCGTAGGGGCAAGTTTTACCCCTGTTACTGAGTCCATAGGGACAAAATATCATGTATCCTGATATTTTGTCCCTACGGCTAATTGTGTAGGGGCAAACATTGCACCTACGGATTAATCCGTAGGTGCAATAGATAGCCCTACGGATTAATCCGTAGGGACAAAATATCAGGGTTTTTTTTTATATAAAAATGGGCTTCCTGTTTTTACCCCACCCTGTGCACAATAATATATACATCATATAACCAAATACAGAAATATTCATAATCAATATCTCACGCATAATATATAAAAGAAATAAACAAACAGAATACGATATCAATCTAAATCATCGTGAAAAAGAAAACTACCTCCAATATCATCCAAAATATATACAATATGTATCATATAAGTACAAACATCATCAAAAATATTTTTAAAAAAAAGCTACCCTAACTCGGTCCAGCTCCTCCACCTCTGATAATCGCCGTAATCTGGTGCATCTGCTCTTCGGTGCAGTCTTGAGTTGTCAAAAACTCGACTAATGAAGGAACGAACTATGCAGGAATCTGAGCGGGCTGTGGAGATGCAGGAATGGTCTGCGCAACCGCAGCCGAGGTAGTGGCTTGCAGAGCCGCAGCCGAAGGAGATGCATATGGAGACGCAGCCGAAATAGCCTGTCGTATCTGTTAAATTTTGTGTGTAATAAACGAATAAGAACGGTGTATTAGATTTTAGTCGAATTCGTATCATTATCAGGTTATT
Source organism: Agapanthus africanus (assembly GCA_030015575.1). Taxonomy (NCBI): domain Eukaryota; kingdom Viridiplantae; phylum Streptophyta; class Magnoliopsida; order Asparagales; family Amaryllidaceae; genus Agapanthus; species Agapanthus africanus. The sequence continues at coordinate 130,136,617 of CM057346.1, forward strand.
GCGAAACCCCAGTCTAAGAATACTTAGGGACTTACGCCTCGTTTGGATATCTAGTTTGGAAAATCGTAGTTTATTTTAATTAGATAGTTTTATGTAAGTATGATTAATCAAAGCTAACTCTACATCCAAATAAGCTCAGGCTACTAATATTGCATATGCTACTATCTATAATGTGATACAATATTTTACTATTAAGTAATATACGTACCAACATCTCCTTCAACTCCTCGATGGTGGTCTTCAAGGCGGTAACATCATGCTCTAGACGTCGCTCACGGGGGGTAGGGAAAGTAACCGCCGGAGTGGAAACCAACCTCATATGGGCTCTTCTAGGACCCAGTCCCCGGCCTCTCTCCTAACCTCCGTGGTGCCCTCCGTGTTCGGCATCTAGGACTGGGGTCAGTAGCATCGGATCGATCTGTCCAGTAAAATTGATCATCGATACCTCCGCCTGCTCCACCACCCGCTCCTACACCCACATTAACCATTAAAATATAAGTATATCATTTAAATTTAACCTTTTCAAAACAAAAATTTCAAACCTGATAGAATAAATATTAACACTTACGCAGTACTCCAGGGTAGCGGTGTCGGGGAATCGAAGCTCGCCCGTGGCGAGATCAGTTGAGGTGCCATGGACGGCAAGATACGCAGTCAGTATGCTCGGTGTACCACCCTACGCCACGGTCTGAGCCCTCTGCAATTCGCTAAAAATGTACATATATTATAAAATAACTCTTAATATTACATTATATCAAAATAGATCTATTGTAATTTACCGATGCCTCTATAGTACGAGTAATGTTCTTCGAGCCACCTGTATAAGTCGGGTGACCCCTCTTCGCCGACTTCCTATTATCCTTATTTTGATCGGCCTGTTTCTGCACAATACATTCAGATTTAGTTTTCTAATTAAGCAGCACAAATAAATAAATTATATACTAAACAATGAATTACATTAAAATTACAAACCTGTTTGTGCTGAGAGTCGTAATATGGGCATAAGAGAGGCCATGTATCTACGTCGACTATCGCAAAGGCCGGAGTATGTAGGAGAGCCGATCTCTCTGTCTCGAGGGTCTCCAGCCATACCAAATAGAAATCATTCTTCAGCTCGTTCCTATTGTATCGGACCTTTGATTACATGTTCTTCATCAGACCCAGGTACAGATCGTGAAGATCGGGACTCTCTCAGGGTGATCAGGGTCGGGTACAGGCTGAAAGTCGTAATCCAACTGCAAATACAAAAAAATAATGTATTTAAATTGCAAGTGTTAAATAATAATAAATATATTGGATAAGTCAAATGAAAATATATATTAATACCCGAGCCTGATCCTAGAAGTGGGCAAATGAGCGCAGGTGCTGATTGCCCCACTCAACGTGAAGTGGATACTTCTTTTGGATGCGGCTCTCATCCCCCATATACCGGCCGAACCTTTTGACATAATTGCCAGTATAACGATAATCAGGGGTAAAGAAGAGGCGGAATGGTGCCTCCCCTAGCACTATCGAGCCTCAGCCTGTGGGACTGATACAACCCTCGAGTCCCCCTCTCAGGATGGGGTTGTCCTGCATCTACAAGAAATATCAAGACAAGAAATATTAAGACAAAGTGGTATTAAGAAATTAAGGATTAACAAAAATTGAAGTGCGATATATACCTCCGGCGACAGTAGCAAGAACCTGGGCCTGGGGAGCAGCACGAGTGGGACGATAATTCCTCCAGTGAGGAACAGCATGTGACCCAGACGTGGACGTGTCCTCTCCAACTAGAAAATAAACATTGACGATAAAATTACATGAAATTCATGTTTATTCTTATAGGATATGTAAAATGAATAAATATTTTATATTTATTCATACTAACCTGCTGACTGAGCGGAAGGTACGGAAGTGGCGGGAGTAGCCTCTGCACCAGATGTGGATGCACCACCTATAATTAGACAATTAAAAATAGATTATATAAGTAATTTCAAAAATAATGTGTATATCAATAATATAACATTCTAAATCAATATGCATGCAATATAGGATATATAAATATACCCGCAGGTGCGGTGGTGGCTTCTGCTCGAGATGTGGAGGCACCACCTACAGCTAGACAATCAAAAAATAATTATCTAAATAAGAGAAAAAAGAATGTGTGTATATTTATGATATAACATTCTAAATCAATATGCATGCACTATAGAATATAAAAACATACATGTAGGTGCGGTAGTGGCATCTGCCTTTGATGTGGACGCACCACCAACAGCTAAACAATTAAACATTGACTATATAAGTAATTTTGAAATAAATATGCGTGTATATCTAAAATATTACATTCAATATGAATATGCGTGCAATATACCTGGACGTGTGGCAAAGTCCACATGGAAGGAGTCATCCGAAGGTGATACCGATCGGGGTGCAAGCCCAGCCCTCTGAAGCTCCCTACGCAGCTCTCCGGATTGCAGAACCACTCTGCCTCTGCCTCTGCCTCTGCCTCTGCCGCTGGTGCTCCTGCTAGCCCCTCGCTGCTCCGGTTGTCGTCATCAAACCTAAATAAGAGTACAATCATTACATATGCATGCAATATATGTATAGATCGTAAAAATGTGAAGTAATAATATAACATTACTGATAACCTTTTTTCGTTTCGTGGACGCATTAGACATATCTACTTGGATTTCATCATCGATATCATTTCTAACCCACGTAACTTCATGATCAACCGAAGATAATCTGTCTTTTGAAACAGACGGTCGGAACACTCTAAGTCTTCTCTCTTATTCATCCTCATCGCTGTCCTCCATACGATCCTCGAATTCTGGGACATCGTAAACATCCCTGGGTTTCCAACGGCATACGACACTCCATCCCGAACGCTTCAAGCACTGTGAGTAGTATACTTGGAACGCTTGGTTCAGAAAGATAAATGGATCGTCCAGACCGTAAAATCAAAGTGTGTTCATACTAGTCAATCCATATTCATCTTTCCAAGTCCCGAGATTGTTTCTCCACTTATCCGTATCTGTTCGTGTATCGTACCAAGTACACTGAAATATATAAAACAGTTCTGATCGCCCGGGATATTAGATGCCAAGTATGCAATTTAAGTATCCATAATAAATCACACCATCCGATCCTACCGTCGTAATCCCACTATTCTGAGTAGTTCGAGATATTTCTATGTCCTTAACTTCAAATTTGTATTCAAGGACACCGAATCCTTTATAATATGCAACCTCCATACTAGGAAACTGAGCTAAATATCGTGAATCTCTCTCTAATGATGCAAAAAAGTTCGGATCGTGGATCTTACAAAACAAATTTTACGACAAATACATAACGATATAAGTTTAGATTAAGACTGGTAGTAATAACATATTATTCGAACAACTTACATGATCTGCAACCCAATCGCAAAAATTATCCTGATGATATTTTTCCAATAGTTCATCATTCCAATCAGCATGCCCCTCGCGTACATTATTAATATGAATTCTGTTCTCAACAATAAATTATGACATTAATATTATATCATTTCATACATACACAAACACAAATATAAAAATTAATCCAAAAAAACTTACTCTCTAATTTCTTCAAGACATACGCTATTAAGGAGGATAAACCGATATATCTTGTTGATAAACATAGTGTCTACTCTCTTATAATCAACTTTACCATATGGCCCATTCTGAATTCTCCAAGGTCGGTTAAGCTTCGTCCCAATGTTCTGGTCCAGATAGCGGGAACAAAATGTGGTTACTTCATCTAGAAGATAACCTTTCATGATAGAACCCTCTGGTCGATTTCTATTGCGTATATGCATTTTTAGAGTGTAGAGGTACCAAAAGGAAAATATGTTAAATAAATAAATACGGCCATATAGGATAACAATAATTTTACAAATTGCGTGAAACAAAAAATTCTACGTACCTTTCGACGGGATACATCCATCGATATTGTACAGGTCCGGCAAACTTAGTCTCGGTTGCAAGATGAACCTTCAGGTGTATTATGATATCGAAGAATGACGGTGGAAAAATACGCTCAAGCTTGCAAAGTATCAATGAAATAGAATTTTTTAGATTCTCCAGCATCACAACATTCACGGTTTTAGCGCATAATTCTTTAAAAAAGCAACAAAGGTCATTGATTACTAGACCAACCGATTCGGGAAGGGAAGCCCTGAGGGCTAATGGGAAAAGGTGCTCCATAATAACATAGTGATCGTGCCTTTTCATCCCATCAATCTCGCCTTTCACAATTTTTATCTTCTTCCTAAAGATCATGAGAAACCTGTGGGAACTTTCAAATCATGTAACACCTGCAGGAACATTTTCTTCTCCGGTTGTGACATATGATACGCTGAATTAGGAAGTACAAACTTACTTGGTTTACCCGCTATCGGTTTAGAATGCAATTCACTTATAATTTCCCGGTCCTGAAGATCCATCCGAGCACGGAGGTTGTCTTTCGATATTCCGTCTTTACAAAGAAGCAAGTTGAGTACGTGCTCGGATACTCCCTTCTCTATATACATGACGTCCAGACAATGACGCACTAAATTTGTTGACCAATACGGAAGCTCGTAGAAAATGCTTAACTTGTTCCAGTATGGTGGTTTGACAAGTTTTGCCGGATCTATCCCGAAGGTCACATTATTGTAGCCATACCACTGAGCAATCATGTCTTCTCGGGACAATAAGGTTGGAGGCCCAAGAAACTCTTGATGAACATTAAAGTGAGCAGCATCTAACCTGTAGGGATGGTCTAGTGGCAGGAAACGCCGATGACCGCAATAACAAACCTTCTTACTAAAATTCAACCATTTCGATATTGTATATTGATAGCAATAAGGGCATGCTTTATGACCATGTACGGACCAACCTGATAGCATTTCATACGTAGGAAAGTCATTAATTATCCACATTAAAGCCGCACACATTGTGAAGGTTGTATCTGTGTTTGCATCGTAAGTATCTACACCATCAATGAATAAAGATTTTAACTCATCGATCAGAGGTCAGAGATAGACGTCGATATTGTTTCCCGGTGAGTTTGGTCCGTCAATAAAAGGAGGCATCATAAAGTAGGATTGATCCATAACCAACCAAGGCGACAGATTATTAACTATCATTACAACGGGTCATGTGCTGTGGCTTCCAACCATATAGTTGAATGGGCAGAAGCCATCACTAGCGAGTCCAAGCCTGACATTGCGAGGATCACTACTGAATATTTCATGCCTCCTATCGAAATCCTTCCATGTCGGTGAATCTCTTGGATGACTCATTTTTCCATCTTCGCTTAGAGCAGCACGGTGATGCCAAATCATTGCCTCGGCTGTCTTCTTTCACCTAAATAGCCTCTGCAGCCTCTGTGTTATTTGAAAGTATCGTGCTATCTTGACAGGTATATTGGGCTTCTTATCAGATTCTTTCGGCTTATACCTGGCCTCTCCGCATGTTGGACACTCTTTTCAAATCTGAATTCTTTTTCCGGTACAACACGCAATCTTTAGGACATGCATGAATCTTCTCACACATCAGACCCAAATCAGACATCATCTTCTGGGCTTCATACCATCTGTCGGGCACGTTATTTCCCCGGGTCATAGAATTTTTAAGGAACTTTAGAAGCATCCTGAATGACATATTGCTCCATCCATTTAGGCACTTAATCTGGAAAAGTTGGACGAACCATGATAGGGTGGAATACTTTGCATTCTCATAAATTGATCTTCTAGCATCATTCATGAACTTTTCATACTTATCCGCACGCGGTCCTTGACCGGAAGGAATGTCATCTTCGGTAGAAATACTATCACCTAGGGAGGCATCTACCATATCCTCCATTTCTTCTCCTGAAAAGAAGTTATCGCCTTCTTCTTCTTCTGCCGCATTACCGTCTTCTTCTGTCTCATTACCGTCTTCTTCCTGTCCTTCCCCGTGATATAGCCAAGTTGTATAAAGTCTAGTAAAACCATGTTTAACGATGTGAAGCTCTATGATTTATACCTTCTGCCAGAACTTATTCCCGCATCTATCGCACGGACAGAAAATCTTCTCTAACACGATCTTATTATGTGCGCGTGCAAATTCAATGAAAGTAGCAACTCCTGCGACAAACTTAGATTGCATGCATTGTTGCCAATCCACGTACATCCAGTCCTTAACTCTGATGTACTCATGGGCCATGTTAAACTGTATAACATATAAATTGTAGGTTATGGTGACTATATTGAGAAATCTAAGAACGAGATGGTTACTGACAAAGAAAAAAATCCGCAGAAGCAAGTTTGTCGTTGAAAAGAATAAATTATCGATTAACAAAGTTAGATTTGAAGATACCCAAGTATGAGTTGTATTCTGTGTATGTGTTGTTCCCTTATAAAAATTCAGAAGAAAAAAGGAAAAGGAAAATTTCCCATTAATGAAAACATCACGTGTGAGCACGTGATCATCAATCCCTTATAAAGAAAACTCAGAGAGGGAAAACGAAAAAGTTCCCGCTAGTGGAGCATCACATGCAAGCACATTATGCATCTGTATGCAGAGTAAGCGGCTCTACTTAGTAAGCGGCAACTAAAGCCTCACGTGAAAGCACGTGATCGGCTTTCACACAAAACGTGTGGGACCCAGTTATAAAATAAACAAAGAACAAAGAAGCTCACGTGTTACCACGTGATGCCTTCCCTCTGTTTGGACCGCTGAATACAAATAAACCAAGATAATTCTGTGAAGGGTCACGTGCTACACATGATGGGCTCCTATACCTTCTGAACCGATAGAATTAAATTCTTAAACAAAAAGGGTCAAAACCCTATTTGGAAAACATTTCCCTAAATCTTTCTAAATAAGAAAGAATGCGCTCTGCAAAGCAGAGCGCCGTTAGATTAAAAATCCAATGGTGCTTAACAATTACCAATTGACAGAAAAAGATTCTGTACGGGGAAATATTTCCCTAATCTTGTTAAAAACAAGAGAAACAACTTCTATAAAACAGAAATCTCTGGATTAAAAATCCAACGGTGAATAAAATTCACCGATTGATCTAAAAAATCATTTTGGTTGATTATAAAATCAATCAACATCTCTAAATGAGAGATTTTATGAACAAATTGATTCTTTTCTTTCTCATATAAATAAGAGCAAGGGGACAGAAAAAGGGGGGATGCAAAAAACAGAGAGAAACAAAAAAACCCTTGGTAAGCCAAAAGAAAAGAATTGAATTCTCCATAGAGAGGAAGATCCCCTCAGAGAAAAAACAAACCCTAGGTAAGGGAAGAAAAAAAAAAGAGAATATTTTATCTCTTCTTCACCTTCATAAGAGTTTAATTCTTCTAAAAAGAACATAGTTTTTCCTCTCGGTGAAGATCTGCAGAAGCAGATCTCCCAACAAGTTGAGAATTTAATTCTTATCAGGGAGATTTGTTATGCAGATTCAAAACCTAGGGGGAGAATTGAGTTCAAAAATTTAATTCTTACAACATATAGGAATTTAATTCCTCTAAAATAAAATTAGGGTTCAACCCTATACAACTTAACTCAAGATCTCCATACACGTAAAAAAAAGAAGATTAGCACCCAAACATGATCACGTATTCCCACGTGACCCCTGAACAAGCCCTTCAGAAGAAAAAGGGGGTGTAAGGTTACTAGGCACTCTTACAAGGGTCTATATGACATCAACCATGCCCGATTTAAAATTTAGACGTGCCGAACAACCCAAAGCGTGGATCTTTGCTAGATTATTAGGGTTAAACATGCAAGTAAATATCTTTACAACTAAGAGAGAGGGATTACAACCTTTGTAGTCCGCTCCTTCGCTTCATAAGCTCTGAGTAGAAATCCCTTCGCCGCGATCCATGATCTCCCGAACTCAAGAGAGGCTCCACAACCCGAATGATCCATGCTTGCTTGTAGTCTTCCTTTTCAAAGATGATCTACCTTGAGATTTCTTTAACTTAATCTCTCACTCGCTAATGAGGTGAACACCCTAATCTAATTAGCTAGATTAGATGAGGATGATGAATTAGGATTTATGCTCTCTTTTATTATCAAATTCTCATACTCATTCATCACAAAATAAAAACCTAGAAAGCTTTTGTGAGCTCAAGGAAGAAGAAGAAGAATGAATATCCTTTTGTGATGAATAATGAAAAAGATATATTGATTACAAATGCAACTCTTGAGTTAAGCATGAGTGGCTTAACTCATGTAGAGATTTAACCTAGGGTGAAGGGTTTGGGTTGGGTTAGAAATATCTAGCAAAATATCAACCATAATATCTTTGCTAGAAACAAAGTAAAAACTTCTAGAAGTATCATGAAAGAGCTAACCCAAATCAAACCCTAACCATGTTTAATCTCCACTAATCATGTTGCATTAGTAATCAAAACATGTTACAATATTATATATAATATATATTTGTAACAAAAGAAAATAATACAATTAACATATATCGCATATATATCAATGTATTATCCGGTGAGAAAATGAAATAATAAAGCGAGCCAATATTAGATAATGTAATGTAATATATCACATATATAATTATACATTAACTTATCGAATCAACTATTGATCCGACAATCCGGCTATATCGAATATAACCGACTAATATATCATGTACCGATTCATCGAATGAACACTTGATCCGATGCGCCGGCCGATATCAAATATCGCCGGCCGATATCATATATAGCGAGAATAGAATACGGTATTTCATATCACATTATTCTCGATGCCGCACATATCACATATGTGCTCCTACTCCATTTTGCCTGAGTCAAGAAACCTCTGTGTAGGACTCTAAAGAATCGTCAATACGCCGGCAGTAGGTGATGATCATATCAAACACCCACAAGTTGCAAGCGGTCAGCTAAACGTAACAACCACCCAGGTATTGAGCAATCAGAAGATCAACAAGCAAGCCTGTACGTTCTCCTGTGAATCCAATCAGTAACACTACCGTACATTCCGGTCTCTTCGTCTGATATGTTGCATATCTAGTCTAGGGGTGGTATACGTCAGACCCCAGTAAACGATAAGTCGTGTCGATGTGAGGCTCATAACAGGTCAAGAACCTACTGATAACACTTACCAGTAGTACTCAATATCCGCCCTGGCCAGAGACTTCCAGTTATGGCCAATCGAACACAGCACAACATCAACTCCCTATACCGGGAGAGACGAATCCCCTCCTATCGCTCATTGCCTCCATGTGATTCGGGACTGTACCCAAAAGCCACCGTTTTGCATGCCCTCTTGGACGTGGTAAGGTGGAAATCAAAGAACAGTGGGAATCACACAAGACTCTATGACGATCTCGGGTCTACAGACTAACCTGTACCAGTGTCACCAGAGAACTGCCATCTAACCTAAGGTATAATACCATCTGGGAGTTCTCGGCGAGTCCGTCCAGTGTACCCAGTCTCCACTGAGCACCCGTACACCATCGTTGATGTCAAACACCGATGGATATGGGATCATCCATCGCCCATCATATGGGTCAAGATGCTTATACGCTAGTCTACTCTGGTGTATCGATGCTCTGTCTCGATACACCCTCGACTAGAAACAGTTATAGGATGTACTCGTCGACTACCCTGGCCCCACTAGTATGATCTCATCATAGTCCCAGTAGTCGAGTACATATCCTAAGTGCTTTATCAACATGTGAGAACAAGACAGTAAACTAATACAAGTCAACATGTTAAGATAAAGTGAAACCAAATAGCATACTATCATGACGAGCAAGAAAGTCCTCTCTATATATATCCAAGCATCCACTATAATATACATCATATGTACAACAATGGCCTCTAGGGCATATATATAACTAACAATCTCCCACTTGCACTAAGGCCAGCTGTTGTAGTATCTCATACCCAGCATCCCGAAGAGTCTCTCAAACTGTGTCTGGGGAATGGCCTTCGTGAGTGGATCCGCAGTGTTGTCCTTCGTATCAACTCTCCTGACCTCGATCTCCCTGCGATCAACTATCTCCCGGATCAGGTGATACCGCCTCAGAATATGTATGGACTTCTGATGGGACCTGGGTTCCTTGGCCAAAGCCACAGCTCCATTGTTATCGCAATACAATGGTATTGGATGCTCAATGGATGGAACCACACTAAGTTCAGTAATAAACTTCTTTATCCAGACAGCCTCTTTGGAAGCATCGTTGGCAGCGATGTATTCAGCCTCCATCGTCGAGTCTGCAACGGTATCCTGTTTGGAACTCTTCCAACACACCGCCCCTCCATTGAGGGTAAAGAAAAATCCCGAGTGCGACTTAGAGTCGTCCTTATCACTTTGGAAGCTCGAATCAGTAAAGGACTCCACCTGGAGTTCTCCGTTACCATACACCAAGAACATCTCTTTAGTTATTCTCAAGTACTTGAGAATGTTCTTCACAGCTATCCAGTGACTCTCTCCAGGATCTGCTACACTTAGTGAGTATGCTACATCAGGTCTGGTACATAGCATCGCATACATGATAGAGCCTACTGCCAAAGCATAGGGTATCCCTTGCATGCGAGCTCTCTCCAAATCAGTCTTGGGAGACATCTCTTTGGAGAGAGTGAGTCCAGAGATCGTGGGTAGGTTCCAACGCTTGGATTCTTCCATACTAAACCTCTTCAGTATGGTGTCAATGTACCTGGATTGTGACAATCCCAGTATCCGTTTAGATCTCTCTCTATAGATCGTTATTCCCAGTATGCAGGAAGTATCACCTAGATCTTTCATTGAGAATCTTTGTGACAAGAAGAGCTTGACCGATTGCAGCATAGGAACATCATTTCCTATCAAGAGTATGTCATCGACATACAATACGAGGAAGACAACCTTACTCTCTGCAACCTTTTTATATATACAAGGTTCATCTAGGTTTTTGATGAAGTCAAACTCTTTGACTATAACATCAAAGCAGATGTTCCAACTCCGCGATGCTTGTTTTAACCCATAAATGGATTTAAGCAGCTTGCATACCTTTCCGCTGCTCCCACTATCTACGAAGCCCTCTGGCTGAGTCATGTACACGCACTCCTCTAAATCACCATTTAGAAAGGCAGTCTTAACATCCATTTGCCGGATTTCGTAGTCATGGTATGCAGAAATGGCAAGTAAGATCCGGATGGACTTAAGTATAGCCACTGGAGAAAAGGTTTCGTCATAATCCACACCTGGTCGTTGACGAAAACCCTTTGCAACAAGTCTAGCTTTGTAAGTCTCAACTTTTCCATCTACACCAAGTTTCTTCTTAAAGATCCATTTGCTCCCAATGGGTTTTACCCCTTCAGGAGCAACTTCCAAAGTCCATACTTTGTTGGTGTACATGGATTCCATCTCAGATCGCATCGCATCCAGCCATTTCATAGAGTCACCACTCGTGATGGCTTGTTCGAAAATAGTTGGGTCATCATCTTCCATGATGCAATCCTCGCTCCCACCATCAATGAGAAAACTGTAGTATCTCTCAGGTGGATGAGAAACCCTACTAGATCGGTGGAGAGGCTGGGGTTCGTTGGGTACTAATAAATCCTCTGGTTCCAATAAATCATCATTTGTAGTTTGTGGTGCTGGAACTTCTTCTAGCTCTACCTCTTTGCCACTAATTTCTTTTGCAAGAAATTCCTTTTCTAAAGAGGTGGCATATTGAGAAACAAACACTTTTTGTTCTTCAGCATGGTAGAAAAAATATCCTTGGGAATTCTTAGGATATCCTACAAACTTACAAAGAACTGATCGTACCTCGAATTTGTCCAGATTTTGCCTTTTGACATAGGCCGGACAACACCATATCTAAACTCGTTTAAGATACGGTCTCTTCCCACTCCATATCTCATATGTTGTGGTAGGCGCAGATTTAGATGGAACTTGATTCAATAGCTATGCTGCTGTCTCAAGTGCATAACTCCAGAAGGAAATAGGCAACTCAGCAGTGCTCATTATAGAGCGTACCATATCCAATAGGGTGCGATTCCTCCGCTCCGATACACCGTTGTGTTGTGGTGTATAAGGAGGAGTAAGCTGAGAGAGAATCCCATTCTCTTTTAGATAGTCCAGGAACTCATTGCTCAAGTATTCTCCTCCTCGATCAGATCGAAGGATCTTAATACTTTTTCCCGTTTGGTTCTCTACTTCGTTCTTATATTCTCTGAATTTCTCAAAAACTTCAGACTTGTGCTTCATCAGGAACACATGTCCGAATCTTGAGAGATCGTCAGTGAATGTAATGAAGTAAGAAGAACCATTCCTGGCATGTGTATACATGGGTCCGCATACATCACTATGTACCAGTCCTAAGAGTTCCGTAACTCTTGCTCCGTGTCCACTAAACGGAGTTTTGGTCATTTTACCTTTGAGACATAAATGACAAGTATCATAAGATGATAATTCGAATGGATTCAGATATCCATCCTTATGTAACTTAGCTAGCCATGTCGCATTGATATGACCAAGTCTACAATGCCATAAGAAGGATTCGTTCATTTCTAAACTTTTCCTCTTGTTTGTGTTTTGTATATTAAGGACTGTATTTTGATTGAGAACGTATATACCATTATGTAACGAGCCTGATCCAATCAACTTTTGATTTAGGAAGATGTCCATAACATTATCCTGTACTACAAAATTATATCCTTCACTACAAAATTATATCCTTCTTTACTTAATAAAGAAACTGATATAATGTTGCACATCATGTTCGGAATATAATAGCACTCGTTCAGAATCAATGTATTACTACTTGGTAATACTGGGTGATATTCGCCAACTGCTTTGGCTGCAATATTTGTACCATTCCCTACATGTACGGAATGATCACCCTTTCCCAGTTCTCTACCTTTACGTAGCCCACGTAACAATTTACATATGTAGGATCCCGATCCGATATCCAATACCCAGGACGTAGGGTGAACTGAGAAACAGTTCTCAATAACTAACACACCTGAAGAAGATGCATCAACATGCTTGTTCTTCATTTGGGCGGCGTGAGAATCCAGATATTCTCCTGTTTCCTGCTCAGTCATATAACTCTTATAAGAAAGAACGGGACCAACGATCCCCTGCTCAGTATAATAAGCAGGTTCAGTCAATACATCCATATTATTATCTTGATTAAGACCTGACATGGTCGCTACCTGGAGAGAGAGAGAAGGAAACACTTTAGCGTATTCTCTTGCAAGATTAGATTGGTTATTATCTTATCTAATCAGGATGTCTCCCACTATTTTTATCAAATCTTCCTTCAAACCCTAAAAGGTAAGATTAGCCGGGATTTATTACACCCTACAATTTCGTCAATCTTTCAGCCAGATCAGTGTTGGTACTTTGAGGGAGGTTCCTCGTTCTTTCGCATGGACCTAATTAAAATAAACCTCATTTTCCTAGAGGCTTAACCCCGTTAACACCTTTCTAGACACCTACTTGATCGGCTAATTGTTCTGTGTAAAATTCTCCCAGGAGTAACTCTTACTCGCAGTGGGAATCAGGATCCAACTATCTCATAGTAGGTATGCAATCTCATTGCAAATTTGAACACTTGAAATTCCCAATAATGCTTTTGCCCCTAGCAACTTATGAGCTTAACATAGTCAACAAATCATAATTGCTAGCCAAGTTCAACCCGTCATTTCCCGATTGAATTAAACCCACCTGCACGACTCTTAACATAGTCAACAAAGTCGTACAACTACCCTAATCCAATCACATCTCATGTTTTAACAGACAAGCACTAAATAGCTACCGCACACTATGCCTTAACATAGTCAACAAACGTAGCACGAATACTAAGTAGTATTTATCTGAAATGATGGAGGGCTACGCAGGTTTTTCAGAAAACCATAAGTGTAATGAACTTGATATCGTTATAGAAACAAGCGATTTTGAAAAGGAGTGTTTTTTAGGCTTTTTCCAGTTTCGCTAAAGAGGTCACTCCCGGTGAAGGGATCTTGGCTCTTTCCCCATCAAATAAGGTGCAGGGTATATCATATATACCGCTGTGCAAAGCGAGAACTATATAAGCAATCAAAAAAAAAACCGTGAGTTTGTAGCATCTGCCAGTTCTGCTAAAGAGGTCACTCCCGGTGAAGGGATCTCGGCTCTTTCCTCATCGAATAAGGTGCAGGGTATATCATATATACCGCTATGCAAAGCAAGATTGTAGCTACCCTTTTTATAAAGTTTTGATTGTACAATATCTTTTAGGTTTCTTTTCTTTTATTAATCTCATTAATAAAAATCCCATCAATTAATGCTTCCTAAGCATCACAGAAGAAACGAAAGCTGTAATATTTATATATCAACATATATATAGTATAAGCATTCGTCTCAGGCAGTAATATGATCTCATCACAGAACATTACAGCAGAAGATAACATATGAAACATTGGATATACTAGGACGTCCGTGTTTTACATCGAGCCTATATAAAACACGGATTCTACGGTCGCGATGAATAGCCAAACCCACATCCCCAGACCCCTACGAGAGCGGCAAGCAACACTGCCAATTCTAGTGTTAGGAGACCCGGTCTCGACTCCTCGAGATGGCCTCCTAATGTACCCTAGAACCCGGTTACTTGTGCTCCCCTCCTTGGGTCTACCTAATACGGAAAAATAAATAATATACAATAGTGACATCAACCTCATCCCGGAAGTGCCCCAATAAAAGAATATTATATACAAATGAATTTTACATGAATGAAAATAAAAACCCTCATCTCACATAAAACCCCCGGCTATTCAAAACACGACAATCCAATATAACATATCACAGCAACACATAATATCTCATATCATCAACGTAAGCAAGTATGCATATCCCGATTATCATTGATGTATAGCAACGAAGCCGGCAATACCCCACATACTACGCTTACGGTCACAGAAAAGAAAGTGTAAAACTACAACATTTGGAATCCATAATCTCTTTAGACATCATAAATCCGTAATATCACATACTTCGCATTTCATGCCTAACTATATGAATTCCACATATTGTATCACATTCCAGATAAATAGACAATATTAAACTTTCCGATCGAATAAACAAACAACCAAGATTTCCCAAATAGCTCAACACTTGAGCGGAGTTCAAAAAATATCCATCACATGCCACAGTGCCAATGGTCCAGCCGTAGAAGGGTCAAACCAACGCCTCATATGTGGCAACGCCGTACTGCCCCAAACCCTAAGGTTTAGAGGCAGTTCAGACGGTCACATAATCGAGTTAAGGTTCGTGTTCTTCTAGAGGGTCCACAGATATGCTTGCATGTTTTTCTGTAAGTTTTAAACCCGGAAAAATTTCAACACTTGAAAGTTTTTCGTGTCGCGAAAAAGTGAATTATTGATATCCTTCCGAACAATTTAAGACTTTCTAAATTATCCAGAAAACTAAACGAAATTAAACTTTCCGATCGAATCAACGATTACAAAATATCCCTAGAAAACTCAACACTTGAGTAAGATTAAAAATACCCAGAAGCATGTACAAATAACTATGGATTAATCCTTAAAAACACGTGTCCCTAATACCAAATATCGGCCGTGGAACCGCCGCGCGAAGCAGGTTCTGCCGCGGTTCCGCGGTGCATTGATGATATTGGGGGCTCGTGTTTCACTGTAATCCATATAATTCCATGCTGATTTTTTTTGAGTATTTTTAATGCAGAAAAAATCACATTTTAAAAAAATTTCCAGAGAGGGGGTCTATTTCGATGTTTCGGGGTTCGATCGGACTTTTAACTTCGTATACATGTCGCCTAATGCTCTAGCCAGGCTCTGATACCACTGTAGGGTTACTAGGCACTCTTACAAGGGTCTATAAGACATCAACCATGCCCGATTTAAAATTTAGACGGCCGAACAACCCAAAGCGAGGATCTTTGCTAGATTATTAGGGTTAAACATGCAAGTAAATATCTTTACAACTAAGAGAGAGGGATTACAATCTTTGTATTCCGCTCCTTCGCTTCATAAGCTCCGAGTAGAAGTCCCTTCGCCGTGATCCATGATCTCCCGGACTCAAAAGAGGCTCCACAACCCGAATGATTCATGCTTGCTTGTAGTCTTCCTTTTCAAAGATGATCTACCTTGAGGTTTCTTTAACTTAAGCTCTCACTCCCTAATGAGGTGAACACCCTAATCTAATTGGCTAGATTAGATGAGGATGATGAAGTAGGATTTATCCTCTCTTTTATTATCAAATTCTCACACTCATTCATCACAAAATAAAAACCTAGAAAGCTTTTGTGAGCTCAAGGAAGAAGAAGAAGAATGAATATCCTTTTGTGATGAATAATGAAAAAGATATATTGATTACAAATGCAACCCTTGAGTTAAGCATGAGTGGCTTAACTTATGTAGAGATTTAACCTAGGGTGAAGGGTTTGGGTTGGGTTAGAAATATCTAGCAAAATATCAACCATAATATCTTTGCTAGAAACAAAGTAAAAACTTTTAGAAGCATCATGAAAGAGCTAACCCAAATCAAACCCTAACCATGTTTAATCTCCACTAATCATGTTGCATTAGTAATCAAAACATGTTACAATATTATATATCACATATATAATATATATTTGTAACAAAAGAAAATAATACAATTAACATATATCACATATATATCAATGTATTATCCGGTGAGAAAATGAAATAATAAAGCGAGCCAATATTAGATAATGTAATGTAATATATCACATATATAATTATACATTAAATTATCGAATCAACTCTTGATCCGACAATCCGGCTATATCGAATATAACCGACTAATATATCATGTACCGATTCATCGAATGAACACTTGATCCAATGACCCAGCTGGTATCAAATATCGTCGGCCGATATCATATATCGCGAGAATAGAATATGGTATTTCATATCGCATTATTCTCGAGGCCGCACATATCACATATGTGCTCCTACTCCGTTTTGCCTGAGTCAAGAAACCTCTGTGTAGGACTCTAAAGAATCGTCAATACGCCGGCAGTAGGTGATGATCATATCAAACACCCACAAGCTGCAAGAGGTCAGCTAAA
Source organism: Agapanthus africanus (assembly GCA_030015575.1). Classification (NCBI taxonomy): domain Eukaryota; kingdom Viridiplantae; phylum Streptophyta; class Magnoliopsida; order Asparagales; family Amaryllidaceae; genus Agapanthus; species Agapanthus africanus. The sequence goes on from CM057346.1 coordinate 130,153,663, forward strand.
CGTAACAGCCACCCAGGTATTGAGCGATCAGAAGATCAACAAGCAAGCCTGTACATTCTCCTGTGAATCCAATCAGTAACACTACCGTACATTCCGGTCTCTTCGTCTGATATGTTGCATATCTAGTCTAGGGGTGGTATACGTCAGACCCTAGTAACCGATAAGTCGTGTCGATGTGAGGCTCATAACAGGTCGAGAACCTACTGATAACACTTACCAGTACTACTCAATATCCTCCCTGGCCAGGGACTTCCAGTTATAGCCAATCGAACACAGCACAACATCAACTCCCTATACCGGGAGAGACGAATGCCTTCCTATCGCTCATTGCCTCCATGTGATTCGGGACTGTACCCAAAAGCCACCGTTTTGCATGCCCTCTTGGACATGGTAAGGTAGAAATCAAAGCACAGTGGGAATCACACAAGACTCTATGACGATCTTGGGTCTACAGACTAACCTGTACCAGTGTCACCAGAGAACTGCCATCTGACGTGAGGTATAATACTATCTAGGAGTTCTCAGCGAGTCCGTCCGGTGTACCCAATCTCCACTGAGCACTCGTACACCATCTTTGATTTCAAACACCGATGGATATGGGATCATCCATCGCCCATCATATGGGTCAATATGCGTATACGCTAGTCTACTCTGGTGTATCGATGCCCTGTCTCGATACACCCTCGACAAGGAACAGTTATATGATGTACTCGTCGACTACCCTGGCCCCACTAGTATGATCTCATCATAGTCCCAGTAGTCGAGTACATATCCTAAGGGTTTTATCAACATGTGAGAACAAGACAGTAAACTAATACAAGTCAACATGTTAAGATAAAGTGAAACCAAATAGCATACTATCATGACTAGCAAGAAAGTCCTCTCTATATATATCCAAGCATCCACTATAATATACATCATATGTACAACAATGGCGTCTAGGGCATATATATAACTAACAGGGGGAATAAACCCAAGGCAGTTTCTATTTTAGGGCGCCTGACATGACATCACGTGACCCCTTAATAGTGCTTTGTACTTTTCAAAAGAGAATGAATCAGAGGCAGCTTTCAGTCTTTGGAGACGCCTCACGTGATCCCACGTGACCCAATAGTGCTTAGCACCCAGAAAAGAAAAAGGGAACAAATTCAAAGAAGCTTTACCAAATCTCAGGCGCCTCACGTGATTGCCTCAGACTTTTAGTGTCTAACACTACTTCAAACGCCTCACGTGACCCCACGTGAGCGCTTCAAATCTTCAGTATTTAACACTATTTCAAGCGCCTCACGTGACCTCACGTGAGCACTTCAAATCTTCAGTGCTTAAATAATATTTAAGACATCACTTGGGAGCACGTGAGCGCCGAACATATGCTAATGTTTAACATTATGATAGGCCAATCTTAGCCTAAGTTAGCTAAGTCTCCTAAAGCCAAAACCTTTTTTTTTAACCAAGCCCTAATTATGTTCAGGTCTTCCAAAATTAATCATCTCAGATAGCATTTACAATAATGTTCATCCCATTGCTTCTCAATCTGGCATTTGGTTCAAGGGTACTTCTCTTCACACCTCTGATACATGTCGTTGTAATTCTTCAACGTCTTCAGAGAGTTGGTGGGTCCCGATGACCAATAACTATCTGGTGCATTTCCAAACCCACGTTTGCATCTAAAGTTTGGATCGTAATGTCCTTAAACTAACTACGGACCGCAACGTCCCTAAACTAAACTCTATGGACTATAAGGTCCTTAAACTCATGGACTATGATGTTCTTAAACTTATGGACCGCAACGTCCCTAAACTAAACCCCTACAGACTATGATGTCCTTAAACTCCACCTGTTGAGTAGATCTTAGTCTAAAATTAGACTAACGTATCCTCAACAAACGTTTGAGTTGATCTTAGTCTAAAACAAGACTAACGATCCTTAAACCCAACCCAAACCCAAATCTAAGAAAATACGGATTTGGACTAATCCACATCCTACGGGAGACAACATAAATTAGTCTCCGTATACAATCCATGGGCAACCACAAATAAAACAAACACGCACGACACAAAGTGACCATCTGGAGAAGGAGAAAGTGGTTACCGCGATACGGTACCGTAATTAACTGCAGGGGCTTGCGCCTGCAGGGAAAAGCGTCCCCACAATCAAAAACCCTACAAATGAGAGGGAATCTGACGAAGTCTGCTACAACGGCCGCATCCGTCTAAACTTTCGATACATGGTGCCATAAATCAACTTGGCATCTTCGGAGAGATGGATGGATAAAACCAAATAGTATCTGCCCCCAAATTCAGGCAAGACGAACCTACGCGGTTCTGTCACTGTTTTCGGTGGAGAACAAATTCTGGCACGCCCGGTGGGACCTTTTCCTCTTTCCACTCCACACTTCGTGTGTCGTGTTTTGTGAAAAAAATCGCGGTTTGCTATGGTTGCCCCTGGATTCGAGGTACTAAGATTTGGTGTCTTGCTCCGTGCAGAAAAAAGATGATCAATGGCTTTCAACTTCACCAATTGCAACAATTCCCACTCCGTCCTCGCAGCATGAGTGACTTATGGGCCTCACGCGGCCTCCGTTTTCACGATGCCAGTGAAGCAGGTGGCACAAGCCACCAATGGGTTGTTCTTTGGGACCATGCTCCTACCAATGGGCTTCAACGCCCCACTGCCGTCGTAAGAAGCTCCAAAGAAGTCGGTCTTTGATCGGCTTACAGCTACCGCGACCCCTCTCAACGGGTCGCCCAAATCCAACGCCACGGTTTTTAACAGACTGGGCCAAAACTCCAATGGTCTTGTGACGAAGCCTGCAATACCTGAGGGGGTTATCCTGAAATGGATAGCCATCCTTGTTCCAACAAACGAAATCATCAGGGAGGCTTCTCCTGCTAAGAGATCGGTCTTCGATAGACTGTCCGTTCCGACTCCCGTTTAGGGCGAGATCACTAAAGCTGCTTCCCCTGCCGAAGGGTCAATCTTCGACAGGTTGGGCGCTTCTTCTCCGCGGACGTCAGTCTTCAAGAGGTTGGCACCGGCAACAACCCTTCACCAGAGCAGGAGGCATGATGAAGCCACCCCCATAGCTAAGCCAATACCGTCTGCAAGGCATGCTCGACGTCGCCACTAGCGCAGAGTGAGGAAAGCTAGGAGCAATTCCCCTTCCGGACTGACTCCACCACCTCCGATGGTGGAAATTGATGATGTTGTTCCAACTGGGAACAGCTTTGAACCACTTAGGAGGGTACGCAAGAACTCTCCGACGACCATGCTAAAAAGATCTCCTCCACCTATGGAGAACACTACAAAGGCAAAGCTGGAACAGCCCCCTCAGCGGCTGTCCTCTAAAATTCACAAGGTCTGGCGACAGGTCCAAGACTCGGTGATCAACCAAGATTATTCCCGCCGACCGAAAAAGATGAAAGTTAGGAAAGAGAAGGACTACCCTGTCGTACCACAGAAGGTATCGTCTACTTGGGTGCCCGCTGCAACGGCCACCTCAACTTCGACCGCCCATAAAATGAGAAGGCCGGAGAAGATCCCTGTGTCTATGACGAATTGCAAGGACAGTGAATCCAAACGCCCTAAGTCTGGGGGCATGGTAGTGCATACTGTTTATATGGGTTCCAGAAAAGAGGAAAGCCGTGCTTCTATGGGTCACCAACCGCTCACCCGATCAGTAACAAAGGCTCAGGAGCAACAACAGAAAAATCTCCAAGAGATGCTAACGAAGATGGCCGCACTCACTAGGCCGAAAGAAAGCCCAGAAATATCGTCAGATCAGCGCCAGGAACAGGAAACTGATGCCGAATTCCTCCGAAGAATGCTCGAGAGGAAAGACAAAGAGGCCACGGAACAAGCGGCCAACATAAAACAAACGGCGCTATTGTTCCAAGATATGGTGGGCATGATGATCCAGCCAGACCACCCAACTGAAGATCCTCCAGTAATAATAGAAGACGACAGAGCGGAGACATCAAACCCTCTTCCGGCCTTTTCAGCAGCAAAGGAGGAAACAATCTCGAAAGCTGTGCTCGATGATTATATAGCTCAACAGATATGAGCCCATCAAGCGAACGAAGCTGCTGGCCAAGTTGTCAGAACTGGGCGACCCTATCCCAGCTGGTACGATCAGATTAAGTACCCGCCAGGATACACAATCCCTAAATTTCATGTATATAAGGGGACAGGAAACCCCACCAGCATGTCGCCCAGTTCAGGGCACTGTGCGGCAATGCCGGAGTTGACGACAAATTGCTACTTCGCCAGTTCGTCGGCAGCTTGGCAGATACTGTTTACACAAAGGTTCGCAAGCGCCAGCGAACGCACCCCAATCACGGCGTTGATCAATGCCAGGGTGAAGCCGGAAGAAACATGAGTTCAGTATGCAATCTGGTGGCGGAACCTATGGTCGAAATACGAACAAGCATAGAAGAGGCTCCTGCAGTAGGCATGTTCGTGGGTACCCTTGATCCGTAGGCGACCATATCTGTAACATTCAGAAAATTTGGAAATAAAAAAAATTTATTAATTAAATAATTAAATGCTAAATTAAAAATTTAGTAAAACCAAATAAGACATTTTCATAAGTAATATGTAAAACAAATTAAACTAAAATTTTAATATGTAACATAAATAAATTATAAGGGTCTTTATGTGAATTTCAGTTTCATTTTAATAAAAAGGGTGTTATATAATAACATAAGTAGAAAGGGGTTTTTATACAAAGTTTAGGATATTGTGCAAATTGGGATTGTTAAGGGGTGTGAATAGAAAGAGTTAAACAAGATTTAGTTCAGAATAAATCAAAGGATAAATCAATTTAGAGAAGAAAAAAAACACTTCCACATCATTCTTCCATGTACACACCCACACCACACCTCCTCTTTGCCTGAGGATGGCACCTTTTGGCCTTTGACACCTCCTCCTTCACCTTATCCTTCCTTTTTGTCACATATAAACCATGTTCAGTTCAGTAGCTAAAATTAAAACATGAAAAATTAAAAGAAAGAAAAAGGAAACCAAAGTAACAAAGAAGAACAAGAGAAAGAAGAAGAAAAGAGCTAAGTCTAGGGATTTCTCATCATCAAGCTAGGACAAGGAGCTTGTGCATCTTGGAGGGTGTTCTTCCAACAAGTTATTTGTAGGTAAAATCCTTACTCACAGTAGAGATTTAAATTCTGGAATTGCTTTAAGTTTGAAATCAAAAGTCTATAATATCGTACTTTAGAAAAAACTAAGTTCTGCTGAAATCTGCTATAGTTTAAATAAAAATTAACTTAACTAAACATGGTCTAAATGATGTATGTTGAACCTAGAGCAAACCATAGGAACATGAACCAGATGGCTCGGATTTTGGCCGGCGACCCAAAGGAAAATTCCGACGACGCCGGATTTTTGGGTGAGATGGGTAGTGTGGTTTTTGGGTAGGTTTCTGTGTAGAATTTTGGTTAGTTTGGTATTATTTAATCAAGTTAGTTTAACTGTATATAAAATCTGGGAACAAATATCGGTTAAGGAATTAAAATTCTCAAATACGACACGGGTAAAACGTATCGCGTTCTGTTTTCTGTTACGAAATCACGTCTGGTTAAAATCCAGTTAAATTGAGTGTTGGATAGTATGAAATAGTCGTATGCAATATAACTAGTACGTAAGAACTTGTGTTTTCATATTCGCTGTATCGGAGTAGCCGTTTTCTTATATAAATTAATTCTCGATGTTAGATTCGAATACGGGATCTTCGGAGGTCGCAAGGAAAGGAAAGGGATTGGTGATTCATGAATAGTTTACGACGTATTCCGGTGAGTAGACTAAACATCTACCAGGGGATTGTGTAAAGATGGCGTAATACGCCCGTATTTTGTTAAATTGAAAGATTGACTTTATATGTGAAGTTAATAACATGCATTCATATATATCTATATATCATCATGTTAATAGTTGTTAGAACACTGCACAATTATCGACGAGTTATGCCACACGTGCACATCTTTACATGTTACACTACACCTCGCCGATATTAACATGTCACTTTTACACTAAATATTCATCTTGTTAAATATGATTCCTATCATACCTAAATTATTAACAATAATGGTAACTTGCATAAATGACATCATGTTTATCATCCGAGTATTCTAAGTTGATATAGGAAGCTTTATATTATTAAGAATTTATGGTTTGAGTTTTTCTGTACTGTTACGTAAATCCAGTGATTTCATGATTTATGTGACATGTCCACCATGAGATGTTTTTATGATTTGAGTTCATTCCGAACCGATTCGGTGGGTATATGGTTACGGATTTATAGTCTTATCCAGACTGAGTCGGTGGGGATACAGTTGGATACATGGTGGACCCGGTCGAGACCGAGGGGCAGGATAGCCGCATTTGAGGCAGGGGAGCCTAGCGAGGTTACTCGATACCGAAGATAGTGGGGGAAAAACGGCGGATATCTAGATGATACCGACCGTTATTATTGATTACAGGATCGTTCGAGAAATGATACCTGAGAAAAATGGAAGTTTTGTGTCGATAATGGACACAGAAAGATGAAATTTATTGGGAATAAATGATGAGATTTCAGTTTTGGTTATGTGATTTGTAGTACAGATTCATGCTTTCCATATGCTATCATACATCATACTTGCTCTCATTTCAGTTAGTTATGATCGTCATATTTACATTATTAACTGTTGTATGTTAGTTATATTCACTGAGTTGGTAACTCATCCCCGTTGTGCCACGGTTCCTTGCAGGGGTAGAGTGGACGGATAGCAGCAGTGCAGATCCACTTTTTCAGCTTTTATCGCATCTTTTGATAGGTGGGTTACATGTATAGTAACCTTCTCTTTTGGTATTGTATTTTGGATCTAGAAAATCTCCATCAGATTTTGTACTATGACTTAGAATGAGAGATCGGTATATGTATATTATTTGACAGATGAGATCGTTGTTATGTTAGAAGATATTTCTTTTATTATGTCTGGGATTCTTATTGATATCCTATATACTGAGTTTTTATTTACGCTGTTGATATTGTTGATCCCAACTAGGGATGCAACCAAATTTAACAATTTATAATTGCTTTTATTATGAATTCAATAGTGAGTTATTGTTAATATCTTAATTCCATAAATCGGTGATTTTTACTTAAAACTAAATTTTCATGAAAATTCCGCAAAAAGGATTTGGTCTCGGTTTTTCGGCTTACTCGGGTTGTGTAAATATCTTTAGATAATACACAATCTAAGTGCCGGTCAAATCCAAACTTTGGGTCGTGACAAAGTTGGTATCATAGCTTAGGATTGACCTTACGGAATCGAGTAGTGAATTAAGATAAGTTGACGTGAGTCCGTGATTTAAGATGATCTTTGGTTTGATGGAGTAGGTGATTTAGGATGAGTGCAGTACCATACGTATGTTCCGCGGCATATTTACGTTACCATAGTCAGCCTAAAGTAACCTTAGGATATGTATCTTGATTTGTCCTTCCTTTGACTCTCTGTTATTGATTGTTCCAATTCGTAAGCCTTATCAACTCTCGTTTCTTGTTCCAGTTACTATGGCTACGCGAGCTAGGCGAGCCGCAGCCAGAGATGCATCTAGGACGAGTCCGCCTGTGACGGCGACTGTTACACCGGACGTTCCGGCGGTGCTTGAGCATATTGATCCTCCTCTTCCAGATCGTATGACTGGGATAGAGGAGGGCATGTTAGGATTGCAGCGAGTGGTAGGACAGTTAGCTGAGGCCACTTGAGTACAGAGACAAGATCCAGCACCGGCCATGGCAGAGTCCGAGATACAACCCACACAGACGGTCGCACTAGTAGACACGAGGGTGATGGAGGTACCGCTTTCAGAGTTTATGAGGTTGAGACCTCCGGTATTTACAGGGACCGATGTAGCGGAGGATCCTCAATCCTTTCTTGATAGGATGGCGAGGATTGGTAGATCATTGCGATGTTCTGATGAGCTGACTAGTTTTCGTTTGGAGGGACTTGCACAGGAGTGGTGTGAGTCGATGGAGAGAGGGCGAGCTACGGGTATTCCTCCGATGTTGTGGACCGAGTTTTCTGAGGTCTTTCTTGCCAGATTTCTTCTACAGAGTGTGAGGGACGCTAGAGCTAGCAGTTTCGAAGCGTTGCGGAAATCGGCAAGTATGTCGGTAGCAGATTATGATTTACGATTCACCCAATTTTCGTGCTATGCTCCACATTTAGTTCCTACGGAGGAGCTTCGGGTGATGAGGTTCCTAAGGAGTCTGGATACGCAGTTGTATCTGGATATAGGCTCCCAGCATTTTGATACATACGCGCAGGCTATGGATGCAGCGATACGAGTGGAGGAGCGATTGAGCGAGGCAGTGGTTGTTCCGGAGCCAAAGAGGAGTAGACCGATTGGGCCAATGACTAGGAAGTTTGGCAGAGGTAGAGGTAGATATACTCCAGGCCGCAGTTTCGGACGAGATTGGATCCAGGGACAGATATTCAGTTCATACCCCGATGATCAGGGGACCCCACTTACATGTTATAGTTGCGGACTTCCAGGGCATATGGATAGAGGGTGTACACGCTATAGCGGGACTGTTACTCCACAGGCTGCTTTACCCCCTCCACCTTCTACGCCGATGGCTTTACTTCCTCCCCTAGTTGGCCCTACACGCCAGGCAGTTGCACCACGAGGTCGAGCCTTTGCAGGACGATCTCAGAGAGGTAGAGGACGACAGCATGCGGGCAGGGGCCAGGCACGGGTTTTTGCGCTGACTCCACAGGATGCCCAGGCATCAAATGCAGTTGTGACAGGTACTCTTGTAGTATGTTCCTTAGAAGCCCATATTTTATTTGATCCCGGTTCTACACATTCTTACGTACCTTCACGCTTTGCACTTTCTTTAGGGTCGTCGTTGTTAGAGTTACCGTTAATGGTAATTACTCCGGTGGGAGATTCCTTTATAGCTCAACACGTATTCAAGTCATGTTCTGTACGTATTGGTGATAGAGATTCGCTCGTTGATCTGATTCTCCTGGATATGTTAGATTTTGATATACTTCTCAGTATGGATTGGTTGGCCTCTTGTCATGCCTATGTAGATTGTCGGGGGAAAGCGGTTAGATTTTGTTTTCCAGGTGAACCGATATTTGTTGTGCATGGGGACTGTAATATAACTCCTGCCAACATGATTTCTGCTCTTTGTGCGGGACGACTCCTGAAGAAGGGTTGTCATGGGTTCTTGGCATTTGTTTAGGACTTAGGAGTTGCTGAGATTCCATTGGACCAGGTTCCGATCGCATGAGAATTTCCGGAGGTGTTTCCTGCTGAGTTACCAGGATTACCGCCCGATCGCGATATTGAATTTTGCATTGACTTGATTCCGGGTACGGGGCCTATTTCTATACCACCCTATCAGATGGCCCCGACGGAGTTGATAGAACTCAAAAGCCAGTTGCAAGAGTTGTTAGATAGAGGACTTGTTCGTCCCAGTGTATCGCTGTGGGGAGCTCCTGTCTTATTTGTAAAGAAGAAAGACGGTAGTATGAGATTGTGCATCGACTACCGACAACTGAATCGCGTCACTGTGCGGAATAGGTATCCATTACCACGTATCGATGACTTGTTTGATCAGTTGCAGGGAGCTGGCTACTTCTTGAAGATTGATTTGCGGTCAGGGTATCACCAGTTAAGGGTTCGAAAGGACGACATTCCGAAGACTGCTTTTCGCACCCGATATGGGCACTATGAGTTTCTGGTGTTGTCGTTCAGACTCACCAACACCCCAGCAGCTTTTATGGATATGATGAACCGTATCTTCAGGCCCTTCCTTGATCAGTTTATTATAGTATTCATTGATGATATTCTCGTTTATTCCCAGAGCAAAGAGGAGCACGAGCAGCATTTGCGCATTACGTTGCAGACCTTGAAGGAGCATCAGCTGTTTGCAAAATTCTCCAAGTGTGCTTTTTGGCTAGATAGTGTGGAATTCTTGGGTCACGTAGTTACAAGAGATGGGATATGTGTGGACCCGAAGAAGATTGAAGCGGTACAGCACTGGCCCAGACCTGTGTCAGTTACCGAGGTGCGAAGTTTCTTAGGTCTGGCGGGTTATTACAGACGTTTTGTGCAGGATTTCTCTCGAATCGCTGCCCCGTTGACCGTATTGACTAGGAAGGAGGTTCCCTTTCTTTGGACAGATGCATGTGAACAGAGTTTTCAGCATTTGAAAACGTGCTTGACGACCGCACCTGTCTTATCTTTACCTTCCAGGTCAGGTGGTTTTGTTGTGTATTGTGATGAATCTCGAGTAGGTTTAGGCTGTGCAGTGATGCAGCACGTGTAAGTCCATGTTACCCACCCCGGTGCTTACGGGGAGGCGGAATAGCTAAAAATCAAATTTTTAACACAAGGTAACATGGACTAAAACTTGAGGATCTTTGCCAAACCATTGCTAACAAACTACAAGAGGTTCTATCTACTATGCTTAGGAGATTATACCTCATGCAAAAAGTCCTTCGGGTCTTCTTTCCGCTGTTCTCCTCGTCCATGCAAGCTCCGAGGATCGATCCGGATCTTGGTCACCTCCGCGGCCTCCTAGAGTCGAAGAAGATCCACCCGAGAGTATGTAATCCGATCTCCACCTCAAGCCGAAGTAACTAGGGCAACAAGTTTGCTTTTCTTGATGTCCTAGGTGGTGTAGAAGATGGTGGTGGATTTGTTTGTCTATTTTGTTTCTATTTTTCTCAACACATGAAAGCTATAGAAAAATCAAGAGAGGAAGAAGAAGGAGGAACCATGGGAGCTCTCACTTGAAGAGAGAGAATGAGAAGGAGATAATGATCCATAAACAAAATAATTACTAATCTCTTATCATGATAAAGGTTATGACTACATTGATCTGACCATTATCATCTCAAATCAAATCCAAAGCCAAAAGCAAAAGAAGGATCTAGTGCTCTCAAGAAAAGTCCAAGTCAACAATGGTCAACTAGCTCAAATGGTCAAGCATGGTCAAATAGTCAAAGAAATTAGTCAAAACGCAATTATCATTAAAAAGATTAGTAAATATTTTCCTCGCCTCATAATGGTTTTGACCGAACCAACGGTCAAAACCCTAATGAGGCACCTCCTTCTTCTTCGCTCCTCACAACCGTGCATACACACCCACATCCGCATTCCGTAGAATGCGAATGCACAGAAGACAAAACTAATCCATCCATACAAAACTAGGATCCGGCTTAAACCAAAGCCCACTAGCATTGTCTGCCCGAACAGCATACGCACACAAGTGCACGTAAGTGATCGTAGCCTTTCCGTAAAACCATACGGCCTCTGCACCTTTCGCCCAGTGCAGGGAAACTCTCTGTGCGGGACTCTAAAGATTCGACACTACGCTGGCAGTGGGTTTAACCACAGACCGCAAGCGGCACTAGCTGTACGTAACGGTCCCCAGGTAGAAGTCGATAAGAAAGCCGATGAAGTAAACCCATCCGAACTCCTACTGAGCCTGAATGTGACAATCTCCGTACAGTCCGGTTTGTTCTTCTATGAGTATCGCATGTCGGGCCTAGGGGCGGTAAACGTCAGGCCCCTAATAGCGGTACAAGTCGTGCTGGAGTGAAGCCCAGAACACCCTGAGAAACTACTGGAAACACTACCAGTAATTCTCGCTTGCCCTGGCCAGGGACTTTGTGTAATGGCTCTCCTAGACACAGTGCGATATCAACCCGCAATACCGTGAGAGATGGATCCTATCTAACCGCTACTGCCTCCAAGTGCTTCGGGACTGCACCCAACTACTACCTGTTTGCAAGACTCCTTTGAGCCGTGGTAGGGTAGTAATCAAAGTACAGTGGGAACACACTCGAGGCGAAATAGCAGTGTTAAGTCGACGGACTAAGCTGTACTCCTGTCACCTGGGAACTGTTATCTGACGATAGGAATAGTACCAACCAACAGTTCCTGACGAGTCATGTCCAGTGTACTCATAACCTAACGAGCACCCGCATACTATCTCCAGTACGACGTACTGATGGCTGTGGGACAGACCATCTCCCCTGCTAGGATGAGAAGCGCATACGCTAGTCTACTCCGGAGTATCGATGCCTTGTCTCGATAATCCTACGAGTAGGGACCTGTATAAGGATGTGCTTGTAGATTACCCAGCCCCCATAAGTTTGACTGCCATCACAACGCAGGTAATCAAGCAAAGATCCTAAGGGCTCCACTAATATGTATATGCGATATGCTAAAAGAAACACATGCACATCTTAAAGTAGAAACAAACCAAGTAGCATACTACCATTTTGAGCAAGATTGTCTATACAACTGTGAATATCTCAAGCTTCCATTAAGTAATATACAAACTAGTATGATACAGTAATGGCCTCTAGGACATATACACTAACAATCTCCCACTTGCACTAGGGCCATATACTGGCGTATCGAAGACCTATCATCTCGATCAGCCGCTCGAACTGAGTCTGGGGTATAGCCTTCGTGAATGGATCTGCAGTGTTATTCTCTGAATCTACTCTCTTCACCTCGATCTCCCGGCGATCTACGATCTCCCTGATCAGGTGGTACCGCCTCAAAATGTGTCTGGACTTCTGATGGGACCTGGGTTCCTTCGCTAAAGCTATAGCGCCGTTGTTGTCACAATACAGCGGTATTGGATCAGCAATGGTAGGAACCACCTGAAGCTCCGTGAGGAACTTCTTCATCCAGACAGCTTCCTTAGCGGCATCGCAAACAGCTATGTACTCCTCTTCCATAGTTGAGTCAACAACGGTTTCCTGCTTGGAGCTCTTCCAGCAAACCGCCCCTCCATTGAGGGTAAAGACATAACCCAACATGGACTTGGAGTCATCCTTATCACTTTGGAAGCTGGAGACAGCAAAGGCCTCGATCTGGAGGTCTTTTCCGCCATACACCAAGAACATCTCCTTAGTCCTTCTCAGGTACTTGAGAATGTTCTTTACTGCTATCCAGTGTTTCTCCCCTGGGTCCGACTGATACCGGCTTACAACGCTTAATGCGTATGCTACATCTGGTCTGGTACACAACATCGCATATATTATAGAGCCTACCGCAGATGCGTAGGGTATAGATGACATGTGAGCCCTTTCCAAATCAGTCTTGGGAGACATCTCTTTGGAGAGGGTGATTCCATGAAAAGCCGGTAGATTACCGCGCTTTGAATCTTCCATACCGAATCGTTTCAGTATGGTGTCGATGTACCTAGACTGCGAAAGTCCCAACATCCTCTTAGATCTATCACGATAGATCTGGATCACCAGAATGTAGTTGGCATCGCCCAGGTCCTTCATGGAGAACCTCTGTGACAAGAATCCTTTGACTGACTGTAGCATAGGAATGTCATTTCCTATTAGGAGAATGTCATCCACGTACAAGACGAGGAATACCACAGTTCTCCCTACAATCTTACTGTATATGCATGGTTCATCCGGATTTTTGATAAAGTCGAATTCTTTGATAGTATCATCAAAGCAGATGTTCCATCTCCGCGATGCCTGCTCCAGTCCATAAATGGACTTAAGCAACTTGCACACTTTACTGCTACTCCCACTCTGAATGAAACCCTCCGGCTGATCCATATAGACGCACTCTTCCAAATTTCCATTTAGAAAAGCCATCTTTACGTCCATCTGCCAGATCTCATAATAGTGGAAGGCAGCAATGGCAAGAAGGATCCGAATGGATTTGAGCATAGCCACTGGAAAAAAGGTTTCGTCATAGTCCAAACCAGGTCTTTGACGAAAACCCTTTGCAACAAGTCTAGCTTTATAGGTTTCAACCTGCCCATCTACACCAATCTTCTTTCTGAAGATCCATTGTAGCCTACGGGTTTTACCCCTTCTGGAGCAATGTCCAAAGTCCAAACATTAAGTCCACGTTGCCCACCCCGGTTCTTACGGGGAGGCGGAAACGGTAAAAAACGATTTTTTATGACAAGGCAACATGGACTAGAAAAGAGGATCTTTGCTGAACAAAAACCTAGCAAACTAACTACAAGTTTAACTATTATGTTAGAGAGTTATACCTAGGTCTTAAACTCCTTCTCTTCTTGCTTCTTGGAGTGGTTTGAAAGGCTCCACCTCGCGGTCTCCTCTTTGTCGAAGAAGGATCCACCCGAAAGACTCTACCTTGAGCTCCTACCTCAACCGAGATGAAACTAAAGTGCTTGGCTTGCTAAACCTAGAACTCTAGAGTGAGTAGAGAGGAGTTTTAGTAGTTTTATCTCAATAGCTCATGGTTCTCAACACATGTGACATGAGAGCTTTGAGAGAGAGGAAGAGGATGAGCTTTGGATGAGAGAGAGTGATCAAGTGAGAATGAGATAATTATTTACATCCATGCTCACAAAAGTAAGAATAATGATGATGATAATAATAATTAAGAATTGTGATGGTTAGTTTCAATGACCATTATCATTTCATGCATTTAATGCATTTTGCAAAGAACAAGAAACATCATTGAAATGAAATGATGATGGTCAACAAGTCCACAATGGTCAACTGGTCAACAAAGTCAACAAGTCAACAAAGGTCAAATGTTCAACTCAACCATGGCACAATATTCCTTAATTAATATTATTAATCATATTTCTTATTCACATTAGAGTTTAGAAAAAGTCAACGGTCAACAACCCTAATGAGAATCCTCTGCCTCTGCCTCTGTCAACTGTGCATACACACCCGCATCCGTATTCCGAGGAACACGAATACAATGAGATAAAACCAATCCCAAAACATATACTAGGATCTGGCTTAAACCAAAGCCCGCTAGTGAACGAACCCTGTCGCAAAACCATGCGACCTCTACTCTGTTTTGCCCAAAGGCGAATAGCCCTCTGTGTAGGACTCTAAAGACTCGAAACTACGCTGGCAGTGGGTTTAACCACAGGCCGCAAGCGGTACTAGCTGTACGTAACGGTCCCCAGGTAGATGCCGATAAGAAGACTGATGAGGTGAACCCATCCGAACTCCTACTGAGCCTGAATGTGACAATCTCCATACAGTCCGGTCTGTTCGTCTGAGAATATCGCATGGCGGGCCTAGGGGGTGGTAAACGTCGGTCCCCTACAGGCGGTACAAGTCGTGTCGGAGTGTAGCCTAGAACACCCTGAGATAACACTGGAAAACCTACCAGTATATCTCTCTTGCCCTGGCCAGGGACGACTATGTGTAATGGCTCTCCTAGACACAGCGTGATATCAACCCCCAATACCGGGAGAGACGAATCCTGTCTAACCGTCACTGCCTTCAAGTGCTTCGGGCCTGCACCCAACTGCTACCTGTTTGCATGACTCATTTGAGCCGTGGTAGGATAGCAATCTAAGAACAATGGGAACACACTCGAGGTGAAGTGACAGTGTCAAGTCAGCGGAATAAGCTGTACTCATGTCACCTGGGAACTGATAACTGACGATAGGTATAGTACCAACAAACAGTTCCCGACGAGTCCTGTCCAGTGTACTCGTAACCTAACGAGCACCCGCATACTATCTCAAGTACGACGTACTGATGGCTATGGGACAGACCATCTCCCCTGCTGGGATGATAAACGCATACGCTAGTCTAATCCGGAGTATCGATGCCCCGTCTCGATAATCCTACGACTAGGGACCTATATAAGGATGTGCTTGCAGATTACCCAGCGTCCACTAGTGTGACTGCCATCACAACGTTGGTAATCAAGCAAAGATCCTAATGGCTCCACTAATGTGTATAGGCGATATGCTAAAAGAAACACATGCACACATTAAAGTAGAAACAAACCAAGTAGCATACTACCATTTCGAGCAAGATTGTCTATACAACTGTGAATATCCCAAGCTTCCATCAAGTAATATACAAACTAGTATGATACAGTAATGGCCTCTAGGGCATATACACTAACAATCTCCCACTTGCACTAAGGCCATGTACTGGCGTATTGAAGACCTATCATCTCGATCAGCCGCTCGAACTGAGTCTGGGGTAAGGCCTTCGTGAATGGATCTGCTGTGTTATCTTCTGTAGCAACCCTCCGAACCTCGATCTCCCTGATCAGGTGATACCGCCTCAAGATATGTCTGGACTTCTGATGGGACCTGGGTTCCTTCGCTAAAGCTATAGCCCCGTTGTTGTCACAATACAGAGGTATTGGTTCAACAATGGACGGAACCACCTGAAGTTCTGTCAAGAACTTCCTCATCCAGACGGCTTCTTTTGCGGCATCAGATGCAGCGATATATTCCGCTTCCATCGTTGAGTCTGCAACGGTTTCCTGTTTGGAACTCTTCCAACACACCGCCCCTCCATTGAGGGTAAAGACATAACCCGACATGGATTTGGAGTCATCCTTGTCACTCTGGAAGCTGGAGTCAGCAAAGGCCTCCAACTGGAGGTCTTTTCCGCCGTAAACCAAAAACATGTCCTTAGTCCTTCTTAGGTACTTCAGAATGTTCTTTACTGCTATCCAGTGCTTCTCCCCAGGGTTTGACTGATACCGGCTTACCACACTCAGTGCATAAACTACATCTGGTCTGGTACACAACATCGCATACATTATAGAGCCTACCGCAGAAGCGTAGGGTATAATAGACATGCGATCTCTTTCCAAATCAGTCTTGGGAGACATCTCTTTGGAGAGGGTGATCCCGTGACAAGCCGGTAAATTACCGCGCTTGGAATCTTCCATACTGAATCTTTTCAATATGGTGTCGATGTACCTGGACTGTGAAAGTCCTAATATCCTCTTGGACCTATCACGATGGATCCGGATCCCCAGAATATAAGAGGCATCACCCAGGTCTTTCATGGAGAACATGTATGACAAGAATCCTTTGACAGATTGTAGCATAGGAATGTCATTTCCTATCAAAAGAATGCCATCCACGTATAAAACGAGGAATACTGCAGTTCGTGCTACAATTTTACTATAGATGCATGGTTCATCTGGATTTTTGATAAAGCCAAATTCTTTGACCGTCTCATCAAAACAGATGTTCTAACTCCGTGATGCCTGCTTCAGTCCATAAATGGACTTAAGCAACTTGCACACCTTCCCGCTGCTCCCACTCTGAATGAAACCCTCTGGCTGGTCCATATAGACACACTCCTCTAAATTTCCATTTAGAAAAGCGGTCTTTATGTCCATCTGCCAAATCTCATAATCGTGGAAGGCAGCAATGGCAAGAAGGATCCGAATGGATTTGAGCATAGCCACTGGGGAAAAGGTTTCGTCATAGTCCAAACCAAGCTTTCAGTAATAGCTCGTGGTTCTGGAATTTCTTACAGTTCTATTGCGCTCCTACTTATCTGATTTTCCAGAAATTCAGTTTCCAAGAAGCAGGCATGACGAGAAACAAAAGCCTTTTGTTCCTCTTCGCAATAGAAGAAATATCCTTTGGGGTTCTTTGGATATCCCACAAACTTGCACTGTACTGAGCGTGCCTCGAGTTTGTCCGCATGCTGCTTTTTGACAAAAGCTGGACATCCCCATGTCTTAATGTGCTTAAGAAAGGGTTTCTTCCCACTCCACATCTGATATGGTGTGGTAGGCACTGTCTTAGTTGGAACTCGGTTCAAATGGTATGCAGCTGATTCTAGTGCATATCCCCAGAATGATCGCGGCAACTCAGCGTTACTCATCATGGAACGTACCATATCCAATAGGGTTCGGTTCTATCTCTCCGATGCACCATTATGTTGTGGGGTGTATGGAGGAGTAAGTTGAGAGAGAATTCCATTCTCTTTTAGGTAACCCAGGAACTCGGCACTCAAGTATTCACCACCTCGATCAGATCTCAGTGTCTTGATATTTTTGCCTGTTTGTTTTTCTACTTCATTCTTGTATTCCTGGAATTTTTCAAAGGCTTCAGATTTATGTTTCATTAAGAAGACATATGCGTACCTTGAAAAATCATCCGTAAAAGTAATGAAGTAAGAATAACCACTTCGCGCATGTGTAGACATTGGACCGCATACATCGCTGTGTATGAGTCCCAAGAGCTCGCTCGCTCTTACTCCATGTCCAGTGAACGGAGTCTTTGTCATCTTTCCTTTGAGACATGATTGACAAGTTGCATATGATTGATATTCGAACGGATCCAAATATCCTTCTTTATGCAACTTAGTTAACCTTGTCTCATTGATGTACCCAGTCTACAATGCCATAAAAAAGCATGATTTATTTGTGGAGACTTTCTTTTGTGTGTATTCTGGACATTGAAAATCTGTGGTTGGTTTAATACGTATATACCGTTGCTTAATGTACCCGACCCAATCAGAACATGATTAAGGTGAATGTTTACAACATCGCTTACAAATGCAAAATCATAACCTTCTTTAGACATTAAAGATACAGATATGATATTACAAGTCGCACTGGGTACAAAATAACAATCACGCAAAACCAAAACATGTCCATCTGACAAACCCAAGTGATAGTCCCCCACGGACTCAGCATCCATGCCAGCTCCGTTTGCAACTCTGAAGGTCATATCACCTGCCTTCAAAACCCTACGCTTTCTCAGTGCCTGTAAAGAATTACAGATATGAGATCCTGATCCGGTATCCAATACCCAGGAAGTAGAGTTTACTGATAGACAGTTTTCAATAACATACACACCTGAAGCCGAAGCCACAACTTGCTTCGGGTCCTGGTTCTTGGCCTTCCAAGCCCTGCAATCTTTCTTCCAGTGTCCTTTCTTATGACAATAAAAGCACTCTTCCTTTCCCACAAGTTGTCTCGCTACTTTTGCTATCTTTGCCTTTCCCTTGGCTTCCACTTTACTAACACCGCCCCTTGGTTTGGTGGGGGGTTTTCTTCTTCTTTCCCTTGGATTTCGCCTTGGACCTAGAAGAGGAAGGTCCTCCAACAGACAAAGTGGATGTTTCCCTTACTTTCTGTAAGGTGCCCTCTGCACTCCTCAACATGTTGAGGAGTTCCGGAAGTTCAACTTCTTTTCCTTGCATGTTGAAGTTCAGAATAAACAGGGCGTAAGTGGAAGGGAGGGACTGGAGAATCAAGTCAGTATAGAGCTCGTTCTCTAACGTGGTCCCGAGGTCCGCGAGCTTTTCAATAAAGCCAATCACCTTAAGCACGTGTTCCGCTACCGATGATCTGACGTCCAATCTCGCCGAAAACAACTTTTTCGAGACTTCGTATCTGGCGATACGGGATTGCTCTACATATAGTTCCTTAGTATGGAGAAATATGGATTCAAGGTCCATATTCTCATGCCTCCCCTGATGTTCATTGTCCATAGAGGCAAGCACGAGACACTTGGCCTTCGCGTAATCAATCTCCTAGGTCTTACGGATTTCCTTATCCGCGACGCTGGATTGAGGTCCTGGGACAGGGGGAGCTTTGGTGGTAAGGAGATACCCCAACTTGTCATAAGTGATTGCTATTTTGACATTCCTGAGCCAATCTTTGTAATTTGGCCCTGTCAATATGTTTTTATCTAGTAGTAACTTAAGTCCGGTCATGACGTTTGGTCGCTGCAATTAGGAGAGAGAGAAGAAACACTTTAGCATTATGCTCTTGCAAGTTTAGAGTGGTTTTTAGTTTATCTAAACAGGATGGCTCCCACTGTTTCTCGAATCCTTCCTCAAACCAAAAAGGAAGAATTAGTCGGGATCAATCTCACCGTACAATACTTGCTTAACCGTTCAGCCAGGCCAGTGTTGGTACTTCGAGGGAGGTTTTCCAACGCTTTCGCGAAGTTCCTTAATTAAATAACTTCTTTTCCCTGTTGGCGCAGCCCCGCTAACACCTTTCTAGACACCTACTTGGTTTATAGCATTGATCATTAAGTGAGAAAGTTCCCGAGGAGTAGCATATACTCACAGTAGGATCGGGATCCAAATATCATCGTGTGATAAAACTGAAGGAATCCTACCAGAATCATCACACTCCAAATGGAATGCAGCACTAGCAAGTTTCAGTTTCTTTAGAAACTCCCGATTTGGATTTTTTCCCCATGCTCTTATGACCTTGACTTTGGCCAACAAATCATAAGTCACATGTCAAGTTCTACCCGTCATTTTCCAGGTTAATTTGAACCCACCCGTACCTACCCTTGACTTTGGCCAACAAGGCAGTACGACTGTCCCAAACCAACGCGTCTATCTATGCTACATATGAATATCCAATAGCTACCAATCACTGTGCCTTGACTTTGGCCAACAAACACAGCTTGAATACTATTGACTATCCATATGAAATGACGGAGGGCTACGAATGGTTTTGGCGAAACCGTGAACGTTGTGAACTTGATATAATCGATGGAACGTGATAGCTTTTAAAAGGAGTGGTTTAAGCTCCGCGTTTAAAAGTTGTTTTGAAAAGAAACCGAGTGGTTTTGAAATTGTTCCAACGACTTTACTTTGATTTATTTTCTTGCATTAATTTAATGTGTCCCATCATTTAATCCTACCATTGCAGAAAACAACGAAAATATGACGTACGCTTATGCCATCCGCATTCGCCACGGGGCCCTGTCATTACCCGTTAGGTTACTTAACTAACGACAGAGCGGGGGCTGGACTAGCATAGATGCAAAACATAAGCAACGCCTACTAGATATCATATATAGATATATACATTCGTCAGATGCAATGATAGCTATTCCAGATCACAGATGAACACATTGGATATACTAGGAATCCGCGTTTCGTTCGAGCCAGCAACGAAAGACGGATTACACGGTCGCGATGAATAGCCAAACCCCACCCTTAGACCCCTACGGGTGCGACAAACTACCCGCCAAGTACCCGAAGTGAAGCAACCTCCCTCAACAACATGAGTAGGCCACTCGGCACTTCGAGGTACCCGGTAGTTTGTGCACCCCACCTTGGATCTATCCTAGGAGCAAAAACAGTAAAAGAAATAATATACAATGGCGGCTACAACCTCATTCCGGATGTGCGGCCATAGAAATAATATTACATCAAATGAAAAATAAAGAAAACTCTCATCTCACAACCCCCGGTTATTCATCCGCGACAATCCAACGAGTTCATATACACAATCCATCAACATTACAGATCACAGATATGCACTGTAAGTACACGGCAGCGCCCCGGCCGTCATTCCGAGGCCAAAATGCGGAAACGAAACTTTTTCAAAACTTGTAAACCGGCGCTACCGCGTACTAAAAAACCCGGATCGGGCCATTAACCTAATGCAAGCAAACTAGAGAATGGGTAGAAAGCTATACCGAGCGATCCGTGTCCTTCGGTCTTCGGCCTCCATCCCGATCTCCTCGTGGAATCTCCGGTCTTCATCTCCTCGTCGGATAGGGCACCACATCGCCGGGTTCTTTTACGGGCTCCCACCTCTAGACCGAAGCAACTCGGGCACGAAGTTGGCGAGCCGACGTGTCCAAGAAATGCTGTAGGCTAAGTGTAGAATCACTTGTCTCTAGCGGGTGTGAAGTTGCCATAATGATGGAGATGAAGAATAATGAGCAAGAGGAAAATGAGCTTTTGGGATTTTTGATACAAGCATAGAAAATGAGATGAAGAAATTTCCCACTCACAAAATGAATTCCTCTCATTCCCCCAAATGTGTGGCCGGCCTCAACAATATGAAGGAGGGAAAAAGCAAGGGAGGTGAGCACAAAGGAAAGGAGGGTAACCATAAGAGAAATGAGATGATAGCAAGGAAATTATATCACATCAATATCTAATCTAAATCCAAATCAATTCCCATCTCATTAATGCAAGCCATGATGAAAGAAAAAAGCAAAGATGCTTGTATTATCATCATAATCCCTCATTTACAAATAAACCCTCCACAATTGCTAATTTGCATATTTGCAAATTAGCCGCTCCATCAATTATCAGCAAACGAAAGGAAGAAAGGAAAACTGGCTGATACGGAATGCAAACTGGCAACTTCAGAAAACTAATCCCGTAATAAATTACAGGAAAACCCCACGACTGTATATACATACCCGCATTTGTATTCCGACCGAATACAAATGCAATGAGACAAAATCTACACTGTACAATACTAGGATCCGGCTTAAACCAAAGCCCGCTAGTATTATCCGTCCGATCATGATCCGTGCAATACCACACGTATAAGATCGAACCCTGCCATATCTCCATACGGCCTCTACAGCGTTTTGCCCGAAACTTGAGAAATTGTCTGTGGGGGACTCTAAAGACTCGTCAATACTTTGGCTGTGGATTTAACCACTAGCACGTCAGAGGTATTAGCCATTCGTAATGGGCTACCAGGTATTGACCAAAAGGGACGTCGGTGAGCGAACTCATTCTGACACCCTACTGAGCATGTCAGTGACAATATCCGTACATTCCGGTCCGTTCGTCTATGAGCATCGCATGGCGGGCCTAGGGGGTTAGTAAAAGTCAGACCCCCAAAAGCGGTACAAGTCATGTCGGAGTGTAGCCCAGAACACCCTGAGATACTACTGGAATACCTACCAGTAAATCTCTTGCCTTGGCCAAGGACTTCGTGAAATGGCTTTCCTAGACACAGCGCGACCTCACCCCCAATACAGGGAGAGACGAACCCCTGCAGATCCGCTCACTGCCTCCATGTGGCTCGGGACTGTACCCAACTAAAACCTGTTTCCACGACTCTTTTGAGCCGTGGTAAGGTAGTAATCAAAGTACAGTGGGAACTCACACGAGACAAATGATGATCTCAGGTCAATGAACTAACCTGTACACATGTCACCAGGGAACTGCTATCTGACGTCAGGTATAAGACCAACTAGCATATTCCCGGCGAGTCCTGTCCGGTGTACTCATAATCCAATGAGAACCTGTATACATCTTAGGTGAACCAACTGACACCAGTGGCTTGTGAGACCGGCCACCGCCCCTCGTCGAGGTCTCGACTGTATACACTAGTCTACTCTGGAGTATCGATGCTCTTTCTCGAAACTCCCTCGACTAGGGACCTTTTAAGGAAGTGCTTATAGACCCCAGCTCCCACGTATATGATCGCCATCCTACTGCTGGCAGTCAAGCAAGAATCCTAGGGGCTCTATCAACGTGTAATAGCGACCTGTAAGGTCACCTAAAGCAGTACACAATGATAAAGATAAACCAGATAGCATACTATCATCTTGAGTAAGACTGTCCTACCGGCATAGGTCATCCCTCAATCATTGCAATCACGTGCCTGTGATCCAATAATTGACTCTGAGGGAACTATCTCCAACATGCACAACCCCCACTAATCGACGTATAGCGATTAGTTGACGTTCAGTACATATATCACATCACAGATATAACCCATTAGCTAAAGTCTACAGAACTTCGATCAAAAATACGGATTTGTAACTACCCCAAACACAACTTTGTTCTCTGGAAAATCTGGGCAGAAACAAAATACTTTAAAAATCCCAAAACAGAACACTGAACATACAGCAGCAAATCCGAGTCACGGCCGAGTCAACTCGGCCGTGGATCCGCCACGAGACACATACTCTCGCCGCGGTTCCGCGGCGCGTTGAACGAGTCAGTGGCCCGTTTTTGCTGTACGTTCTTACAAAACCCTGAGCCAATTTTTAAGATATGTGGAATTATTTTTGGAGCAGTTTTAAAAATCGGCAGAAAGTTAAGTTTTCGGACGTGTTTTGCGATTTTTTTTCGGATCGAAATTCTAAATACTTTGCTAACATGCTAGTTGTTGTTTAGCTAGGCTCTGATACCACTGTAAGTCCACGTTGCCCACCCCGGTTCTAACGGTAAAAAACGATTTTTTATGACAAGGCAACATGGACTAGCAAAGAGGATTTTTGATAAACAAAAACCTAGCAATCTAACTACA
Source organism: Agapanthus africanus (assembly GCA_030015575.1). Taxonomy (NCBI): domain Eukaryota; kingdom Viridiplantae; phylum Streptophyta; class Magnoliopsida; order Asparagales; family Amaryllidaceae; genus Agapanthus; species Agapanthus africanus. The sequence continues at coordinate 130,177,483 of CM057346.1, forward strand.
AGTTTAACTACTATGTTAGAGGGTTATACCTAGGTCTTGAACTCCTTCTCTTCTTGCTCCTTGGAGTGGTTTGAATGGCTCCACCTCGTGGTCTCCTCTTTGTCGAAGAAGGATCCACCCGAAAGCCTCCACCTTGAGCTCCTGCCTCAACCGAGAGGCAACTAAAGTGATTGGCTAGCTAAACCTAGAACTCTAGAGTGAGTAGAGAGGATTTTTAGTGGTTTTATCTCAATATCTCATAGTTCTCAACACATGACACATGAGAGCTTTGAGAGAGAGGAAGAGGATGAGCTTTGGATGAGAGAGAGTGATCAAGTGAGAATGAGATAATTATTTACAACCATGCTCACAAAAGTAAGAATAATGATGATAATAATAATAATTAAGAATTGTGATGGTTAGTTTCAATGACCATTATCATTTCATGCATTTAATGCATTTTGCAAAGAACAAGAAGCATCATTAAAATGAAATGATGATGGTCAACAAGTCCACAATGGTCAACCGGTCAACAAAGTCAACAAAAGTTAAATGTTCAACTCAAGCATGGCACAATAATCCTTAATTAATATTATTAATCATATTTCTTATTCTCATTAGGGTTTAGAAAAAGTCAACGGTCAACAACCCTAATGAGAATCTTCTGCCTCTGCCTCTGTCAACTGTGCATACACACCCGCATCCGTATTCCGAGGAACACGAATACAATGAGATAAAACCAATCCCAAAACATATACTAGGATCTGGCTTAAACCAAAGACCGCTAGTAATAACTGCCCGGACACCAAACGTGCACAAGTGCGCGGATGTAAATGAACCCTATCGCAAAACCATGCGACCTCTACTTTGTTTTGCCCAAAGGCGAATAGCCCTCTGTGTGGGACTCTAAAGACTCGACACTACGCTGGCAGTGGGTTTAACCACAGACCGCAAGCGGTACTAGCTGTAGGTAACGGTCCCCAGGTAGATGCCGATAAGAAGACTGATGAGGTGAACCCATCCGAACTCCTACTGAGCCTGAATATGACAATCTCCGTACAGTCCGGTCTGTTCGTATGATAATATCGCATGGCGGGCCTAGGGGTGGTAAACGTCAGTCCCCTACTAGCGGTACAAGTCGTTTCGGAGTGTAGCCCAGAACACCCTGAGATAACACTGGAAAACCTACCAGTATATCTCGCTTGCCCTGACCAGGGATGACTATGTGTAATGGCTCTCCTAGACACAGCGCGATATCAAACCTCAATACCGGGAGAGACGAATCCTGTCTAACCGTCACTGCCTCCAAGTGCTTCGGGACTGCACCCAACCGCTACCTGTTTGCACGACTCATTTGAACCGTGATAGGGTAGCAATCTAAGAACAGTGGGAACACACTCAAGGCGAAGTGACAGTGTCAAGTCAGCGGACTAAGCTGTACTCATATCACCTAGGAACTGATAACTGACGATAGGTATAGTACCAACCAACAGTTCCCGACGAGTCCTGTCCAGTGTACTCGTAACCTAACGAGCACCCACATACTATCTCAAGTACGACGTACTGATGGCTGTGGGACAGTCCATCTCCCCTGCTGGGATGAGAAACGCATACGCCAGTCTACTCCGGAGTATCGATGCCCCGTCTCGATAATCCTACGACTAGGGACCTATATAAGGATGTGCTTGCAGATTACCCATCCCCCACTAGTGTGATTGCCATCACAACGCTGGTAATCAAGCAAAGATCCTAAGGGCTCCACTAATGTGTATAGGCGATATGCTAAAAGAAACACATGCACACATTAAAGTAGAAACAAACCAGGTAGCATGCTACCATTTCGAGCAAGATTGTCTATACAACTGTGAATATCCCAAGCTTCCATCAAGTAATATAAAAACTAGTATGATACAGTAATGGCCTCTAGGGCATATACACTAACACAAACTTTGTTGGTGTACATGGACTCCATCTCGGTCCGCATTGCATCCAACCATTTTACTGAGTCACCGCTCTGAATGGATTGCTGGAAGCTAGTAGGCTCATCATATTCAATGACGCAATCCTCTCGATCCCCGTTTATGAGAAAACCGTAGTATCTCTCCGGCGGATGAGACTGCCTACTACTCCTGCGGAGTGGCGCTGGGATGTCCGGTTCTCCTGAAACTTCTGGTTCTACCAATCTTTCAGTAATAGCTTGTGTTTCTAGAATTTCTTCCAGTTCTATAGTGCTCCCACTTGTTTCTTTTTCTAAAAACTAATGTTCCAGAAAGTGAGCATGACGAGAAACAAAAACCTTTTATTCCTCTGCGTAATAGAAAAGATACCCCCTGGAGTTCTTTGGGTATCCCACAAACTTACACAGTACTGAGCGTGCCTCGAGTTTGTCCGCATGCTACTTTTTAACAAAAGCTGGACATCCCCATATCTTCAGATATTGAAGATAGGGTTTCTTCCCACACCACATCTGATATGGTGTGGTAGGCACAGTCTTGGAGGGAACCTTATTCAAAAGATATGCAGCTGATTCTAGTGCATAATCCCAGAAAGATCACGGTAACTCAGCCTTACTCATCATGGAACGAACCATATCCAATAGGGTTCGATTCCGCCTTTCAGATACACCGTTGTGTTGTGGTGTGTATGGAGGAGTAAGCTGAGAGAGAATTCCATTCTCTTTCAAGTAGTCCAGAAACTCGGCACTTAAGTATTCACCACCTCGATCAGATCTCAGTGTCTTGATACTTTTGCATGTTTGTTTTTCAACTTCATTCTTGTATTCCCGAAATTTCTCAAAGGCCTCGGATTTATGCTTCATCAGGAAGACATGTCCATACCTAGAGAAATCATCCGTAAAAGTAATGAAGTATGAATAACCACTTCGCGCATGTGTAGACATTGGACCACACATGTCACTGTGTATGAGTTCCAAGAGCTCGCTCGCTCTTACTCCGTGTCCAGTGAACGGAGTTTTTGTCATCTTTCCAATGAGACAAGATTCACAAGTAGCATAAGACTGATACTCGAACGGATTCAAGTATCCCTCTTTATGTAACTTTGTTAACCGTGTCTCATTAATGTGACCCAGTCTACAATGCCATAAGAAAGCCTGATTTGTTTCCGGAGACTTTCTTTTAAGTGTGTTCTGGACACTGAAAACCTGAGCTTGATTCAGTACGTATATTCCGTTTTCTAATGTACCTGACCCAATCAGAACTTGATTTAGGTGGATGTGGACCACATCGCTTGCAAAAGTAAAATCATATCCTTCCTTAGAAAGTATGGATACAGATATGATATTACAAGCCATACTAGATACATACAAACAGTTACGCAGAATCAATATCTGCCCACTTGTCAATCCAAGGTGATATTCCCCTACGGATTCAGCGTCCATGCTCATTCCGTTGGCAACCCTGAGAGCCATATCACCTATCCTGATAACTCTATAGTTTCTCAGAGCCTGTAATGAATTACAGATGTGAGATCCTGATCCGGTATCCAATACCCAGGACATAGGGTTAATTGACATACGGTTTTCTATTACAAACACACCCAAAGCCGAAGCCACAACATGCTTCGAATCCTGGCTACTGGCTTTGCTGGCCCTGCAATCCTTCTGCCAATGTTCATTCCCGTAGCAATAGGAACGTCCCTCCTTTACTATATCTTGTCCCAAAACTTTTGCCCTTCCCTTACCTTCTTCTTCCCTGGTTTCCTTCAGGGTATAAGTAGAGGGCAGAGACTGTAGAATCAAGTCAGTACTTGACCCGTACTTCAACGTGGTCTTCAGGTCTGTGAGCTCATCAAAATAGCTAGTCTCTGTAAGGACGTTGTCCCCTACAGATGACTCGAAAGCCAACCTCGCTTGAAGCAATTCGTTCGAGGTATCATATCTTTCGATACGAGATTGCTCTCCATATATATCTTTGTTATGGACGAAGACAGAAGCTAAGTCCATCTTCTCGTGCTGCCTCTGGTATGCACCATCAACTGAGGCCAATATGAGGCACTTGGCATTCGCACAGTATTTTTCCGATGTCTTACGGATATCAATATCCGTGACAGGGGAAACTGGTCCTGAGACGGCAGGGGTTTGATTAGTTAGGAGGTGTCCCAGCTTGTCATGGGTAATGGACATCTAGACAGACCTTTGCCAGTCATAACAGTCAGATTCAGTCATTTTATTATCTAGATGTAACCTATGTCTGGTCACTGGGTCGCTGCAATTAAGAGAGAGAGAAGAAAACACTTAGCATGATGGTTTTGCAAGTATAGATTGGTTTTTAGTTTATCTAAATAAGATGGCTCCCACTGTTTCTCGAATCCTTCCTCAAATCATAAAAGAAGAATTAGTCGAGATTGATCTCACCGTACAATACTTGCTTAACCGTTCAGCCAGGCTGGTGTTGGTACTTCGAGGGAGGTTTTACGACGCTTTCACGAAGTTCCTTAATTAAATAACCTCTTTTCCTTGTGGGCGTAGCCCCGCTAACACCTTTCTAGACACCTACTTGGTTTATAGCATTGATCGTTAAGTGAAAAGTTTCCCGAGGAGTAGCGGATACTCACAGTGGGATCGGGATCCAAATATCATTGTGAGATAATGCTGAAAGAATCCTACCAACATTATCAAACTCCAAATGGTATGCAGCACTAGCAAGTTTCAGTTTCTTTAGAAACTCCCGATGTAGATTTTTGCCCCATGCTCTTATGACCTTGACGAAGGCCAACATATCATAAGTCACATGTCAAGTTCTACCCGTCATTATCCAGGTTAATTTAAACCCACCCGTACATACCCTTGACGAAGGCCAAAATAGTAGTACGACTGTTCCAAACCAACGCATCTATCTGTCACGCCCCGCTTCCCAAAAGAAGGAGAAGGAAGACGTGGCAAGGTCCGCAACCTAACTGTATTGAAGGTGGTCTATTCAATACAGTTACGTTAAGCGTATAATTATTTAATATGCAGGATGTGTACCAAAACAAAAATAATAAAAGCGAAAGGCATTTTATTTCCATTAACCAACCTTTATTACATCCCAAAAGAAATAGTAAAATAAACTAAGTAGTTTAATTACATCAAAAGAGAAACAAAAGCCCTAAACATGTGGGCAATAATAAAAATTAAAACTATCTAATCTTCCATTGTCCTGTCTGTATAATCTTCATAAGTTGACTTCACACCTTAATCTTCGCTGTAATACTCATTCTTATCTGACGGACATTCCAAAGATAGAGAAAGAAAAGGAAGGTCCGTCAGCGAGTTATACTCGGGTAGGATTGCATCATAAGATAGTAAAGGTATAGAAACGAATAGGTGTATATGATGTATGCAACGTAAAGTAGGGGTGTAAATGTTTGAAATGCATAAATTTAAGATGTTTTGAGTAGAGGTATATATGAGCATGTGTATGTTGTAAGTTATATGTAGATGAAGGTAATAGTTTGTATTAGTTTGTTAAACAAGGGTCCGGATACTCATGTTATTCCGTTGTGGCCACGGAACAACAACTGGGAAAGTGAAATGTACCGTTTCACTTCCCGGGATCATGATTGAGTAGTAGGGGAATCCGAGTTCCGAATTATCCTTGCCTAATCAAACTACCCATCCCCGAGGTTCAGTATAAAAGTTCGGACGAATTAGAGTTAGTGCGTATACCTCTAGGCATGGAATTTCCACATTGTATAGTCGTCCACACTTTGGACTGGTCACCCGGAATATCGGGATCTTCATATTTGTATAGTCGCCTATATATTGGACTGGTCACCCAGAATGTCACCCGGAATATCGGGATCTTCATATTTATATAGTCGCCCATATATTGGACTGGTCACCCGGAATATCGGGACCTTCATATTTATATAGTCGCCCATATATTGGACTGGTCACCCTGCCTGCAGGGATCTTCATAAAGTATTCCATACCTAGGTCCGCGCATTCTAACCCTAACCGTATCATGTTTTGTATATGTCATGTTGTCATAAACTGGAAATTTAAAATGTGCATTGATCTCATTTAATATGGCCTTCCACAACCACTCGTTTTATTTTCTAGAATTTGTAAAGTACTTCGTGTCCTTTAGAGAAAGCTTAGTTAAAATAATAACGTTTAAATCTCTTTTATTACTTCTAAGAAAAACCATGATATTTGGGATATTTATTATTTTGGAAAAGCATAATTTTTTACAGAAAATATCCTTTTGATAAAAGGTTGTAGTGTTTATTTGAAAATCTTTTACAAGACGTTTTTATTTGAAAATCTAGACTGCTCATAATATTCTAAAAGGATAAGTTATGAGGTCCTCAAATCGCCTCTTCACCGCCAATTGTGGCCAGGTAAGCACAAGTAAGGAAAGGAGGGATCCGCTCACGAATCACCGTGATACGGGCCTTTTAAAGTTACCTTTCTCACTTGTCTAGCCTAAGCACCACAAAGTCTGGTTTAGATAAACGATCGAGGCCTACAACCTTTCCTTTGTTCTAGATTGGTTTTAAAATTACCTTTTAAAAGATACTAATTATTCCTTTTTGAAAAGATATCGTTATTTAAATTTAGTATTTTCTTCCTTAAAAAGTTGAGGGGTTTTAAAGATATTTTTAAGTAAAATATACGTATGCTGTATCTAAAATATTTATTTTACATATCTTTAAAATATAATATTTAAACGAGGGTATCTTGTGGAAGTAACCTATTTCGAGATCATTTTTATAGTATGGGTATGTCAGAGGTGAAATGACAATTCATGGGTTACATCAGATTCCAGGTATTATGGGTGTGCAATATACTTCTATGTATAGAGGAAATTTAAACACCGTTTTAAAAATATGGGTTAACTTTATCATGATTAAGGGTACAAGGAAAAAGGGTATGCACAAATATTATAACACCATTTTAAATGGGGGTTGATGATTAGAAGTTGGAACTAGGTTAATGAGATAGAAGAAGGTGACAGGAAAAGGAGAGAGAAGCGGATCCTACCTTTTGTTTGAGTCGGATGCCGAAGGGTTGGAAATGTAGTCTCGTACTAAATCCTCAATAGCTCCGTGTCCCGAATTTTCCTCTGCGATTGAATGGAACCGTAGCATCGGCGTCGTCGATACGAAGGCACCGGTATTTTTTTCAGAATTTTTAGAGTTTTGAGGTGTGAGAAATTTGGGTTTGAAGGTACCTATTTATAACGTTCAAAAAGTAACAAGAAAATCCAAAAACTCGTTAAAAATTCTCAAAATCTGCGCCCAATCATCTCAGAATTATTTTCCAATGATTAGCCGCCGTCGCCTTTTATCTCAGCCGTTGGATTGAGATCCAACGGCTGAGATCACGCCGCCTGGATCCGCGCCTTGCCACGCGTCACCAAGCGATTGGCCCGCAGCCGTGGGTGAGGATCACGCCTTTTCGCGTTGTCCCCACCATGTAGGCGCCGTCAGCGGTTCTGAGCCGTTGGATCTCGTGATCCAGCGGTCCAGGTTAAAAGGTTTTTTAAAAATTTAAAATAAAAATAAATAAAACAGCAGATTATTTAAAATATTGATTTGGCTTTGAAAAATTTGTTAAAAATAGTTGAAAATACGGGAAAATTGAGGGAAAATTCCAGAAAATATATTTCATTATTATCTTTAATCTGAAAATAGTTTTGGGCTAAAACTAAGTAATATAACCGTTCCTATGGTTTTAGCTACTTACTAAAATTATAGAATATCTAGTTTATCCGTTAAAATATTTTTTATTACGAATTAATTCCTTTTTTTGATAATAAAAATATGTAGATTATTTTAAGGTATTATAAAATCTTACTAAAACATTTTAATCCTATAAAAATAAAAAATAGATTTTAGAAATTTCCTTTAATGATATTTACTGCTTTGAAAATTATTAACACTACTTTAAAAATTATTATTATATAAAAGAAACACATAAATAATTATTTGATAGTAGAAATATAAATAAAATATATATTATTAGGCATTAGAAAACATGGTTCGAGACCTGCATGGGCCACCACAAAAAGCTGTCAAGACCCGCTTCCCCAAAAAAGGAGAAGGAAGACGTGGCAAGGTCCGCAACCTAACTGTATTGAAGGTGGTCTATTCAATACAGTTACGTTAAGCGTATAATTATTTAATATGCAGGATGTGTACCAAAACAAAAATAATAAAAGAGAAAGGCATTTTATTTCCATTAACCAACCTTTATTACATCCCAAAAGAAATAGTAAAATAAACTAAGTAGTTTAATTACATCAAAAGAGAAACAAAAGCCCTAAACATGTGGGCAACAACAAAAATTAAAACTATCTAATCTTCCATTGTCCTGTCTGTATATTCTTCATAAGTTGACTTCACACCTTAATCTTCGCTGTAATACTCATTCTTATCTGACGGACATTCCAAAGATAGAGAAAGAAAAGGAAGGTCAGTCAGCGAGTTATACTCGGGTAGGATTGCCTCATAAGATAGTAAAGGTATAGAAACGAACAGGTGTATATGATGTATGCAACGTAAAGTAGGGGTGTAAATGTTTGAAATGCATAAATTTAAGATGTTTTGAGTAGAGGTATATATGAGCATGTATATGTTGTAAGTTATATGTAGATGAAGGTAATAGTTTGTATTAGTTTGTTAAACAAGGGTCCGGATACTCGTGATTATTCTTTTGTGGCCACGGAACAACAACTGGGGAAGTGAAATATACCGTTTCACTTCCCGGGATCATGATCGAGTAGTAGGGGAATCCGAATTCCGAATTATCCTTGCCTAATCAAACTACCAATCCCCGTGGTTCAGTATAAAGGTTCGGACGAATTAGAGTTAGTGCGTATACCTCTAGGCATGGAATTTCCACATTGTATAGTCGTCCACATTTTGGACTGGTCATCCGGAATATCGGGATCTTCATATTTGTATAGTCGCCTATATATTGGACTGGTCACCCGGAATATCGGGATCTTCATATTTATATAGTCGCCCATATATTGGACTGGTCACACTGCCTGCAGGGATCTTCATAAAGTATTCCATACCTAGGTCCGCGCATTCTAACCCTAACCGTGTCATGTTTTGTATTTTTCATGTTGTCATAAACTTGAAATTTAAAATGTGCATTGATCTCATTTAATATGGCCTTCCACAACCACTCGTTTTATTTTCTAGAATTTGTAAAGTACTTCGCGTCCTTTAGAGAAAGCTTAGTTAAAATAATAACGTTTAAATCTCTTTTATTACTTCTAAGAAAAACCATGATATTTGGGATATTTATTATTTTGGAAAAGCATAATGTTTTACAGAAAATATCCTTTTGATAAAAGGTTGTGGTGTTTATTTGAAAATATTTTACAAGAGGTTTTTATTTGAAAATCTAGACTGCTCCTAATATTCCAAAAGGATAAGTTATGAGGTCCTCAAATCGCCTCTTCACCGCCAATTGTGACCAGGTAAGCACAAGTAAGGAAAGGAGGGATCCGCTCACGAATCACCGTGAGACGGGCCTTTTAAAGTTACCTTTCTCACTTGTCTAGCTCTGGTTTAGATAAACAATCGATGCCTACAACCTTTCCTTTGTTCTAGATTGGTTCTAAAATTACCTTTTAAAAGATACTAATTATTCCCTTTTGAAAAGATATCGTTATTTAAATTTAATATTTTCTTCCTTAAAAAGTTGAGGGATTTTAAAGATATTTGTAAGTAAAATATACGTATGCTGTATCTAAAATATTTATCTTACATATCTTTATAATATAATATTTAAACGAGGGTATCTTGGGGAAGTAACATATTTCGAGATCATTTTTATAGTATTGGTATGTTAAAGGTGAAATGACAATTCATGGGTTACATCAGATTCCAGGTATTATGGGTGTGCAATATACTTCTATGTATAGATGAAATTTAAACACCGTTTTAAAAATATGGGTTAACTTTATCATGATTAAGGGTACAAGGAAAAAGGGTATGCACAAATATTATAACACCATTTTAAATGGGGGTTGATGATTAGAAGTTGGAACTAGGTTATTGAGATAGAAGAAGGTGACAGGAAAAGGAGAGAGGGGCGGATCCTACCTTTTGTTTGAGTCGGATGCCGAAGGGTTGGAAATGTAGTCTCGTACTAAATCCTCAATACCTCCGCGTCCCGATTTTTCCTCTGCGATTGGATGGAACCGTAGCGTCGGCGTCGTCGATAAGAAGGCACCGGTATTTTTTTTTCAGAATTTTTGGAGTTTTGAGGTGTGAGAAATTTTGGTTTGAAGGTGCCTATTTATAGCGTTCAAAAAGTAACAAGAAAATCCAAAAACTCGTTAAAAATCCTCAAAATCTGCTCCCAATCATCTCAAAATTATTTGCCAATGATTAGCCACCGCCGCCTTTAATCTCAGCCGTTGGATTGAGATCCAACGGCTGAGATCACGCCGCCTGGATCCGCGCCTTGCCACACGTCGCCACGCGATTGGCCCGCAGCCGTGGGTGAGGATCACGCGTTTTCGCGTGATCCCCACCACGTGGGCGCCGTCAACGGTTCTGGGCCGTTGGATCTCGTGATCCAACGGTCCAGGTTAAAAGGTTTTTTAAAAATTTAAAATAAAAATAAATAAAACAGCAGATAATTTAAAATATTGATTTGGCTTTGAAAATTTTGTTAAAAATAGTTTAAAATACGGGGAAATTATGGAAAAATTCCAGAAAATATATTTTATTATTATCTTTAATATAAAAATAGTTTTTGGCTAAAACTAAATAATATAACCGTTCCTATGGTTTTAGCTGGTTACTATAATTATAGAATATCTAGTTTATTCTTTAAAATATTTTTTATTACGAATTAATTACTTTTATTGATAATAAAAATATGTAGATTATTTTAAGGTATTATAAAATCTTTCTAAAACATTTTAAGCCTATAAAAATAATAAATAGATTTTAGAAATTTCCTTTAATCATATTTACTGCTTTGAAAATTATTAACACTACTTTAAAAATTATTATTATATAAAAGAAACACGTAAATAATTATTTGATAGTAGAAATATAAATAAAATATATTTTATTAGGCATTAGAAAACATGGTCGTTACACTATCTATGCTACAGATAAATATTCAGCAGCTACCAATCACTATGCCTTGGCGAAAGTCAAAATAAATAGCTTGAATACTACTGAATATTTAACTGAAATGACGGAGGGCTACGAATGGTTTTGGCGAAACCGTGAACGTAGTGAACTTGATATAATCAAAGGAACCTGATAACTTTTAAAAGGAGTGGTTTAAGCTCCGCGTTTTTAAAAGTTTTTCTGTTTTGAGAAAACCGAGTGGTTTTGAAATTGTTCCAATGATTTAACTTTAGTTTGTTTTATTTGCATTAATTTAATGTGTCCCATCAATTAATCCTACCATTGCAGAAAACAACGAAAATATGACGTACGCTTATGCCATCCGCATTCGCCACTGGGCCCCGTCATCACCCGTTAGGTTACTTAACTAACGACAGAGCGGGGGCTGGACTAGCGCGGAAGCAAAACATAAGCAACGCCTACTAGATATCATATATAGATATATATACATTCGTCAGATGCAATGATAGCCATTCCAGATCACAGATGAACACATTGGATATGCTAGGAATCCGCGTTTCGCTCGAGCCTGCAATGAAAGACGGATTACACGGTCGCGATGAATAGCCAAACCCCACCATAGACCCCTACGGGTGCGGCAAACTACCCGCCAAGTACCCGAAGTGAAGCAACCTCCATCAACAACATGAGTAGGCTACTCGGCACTTCAAAGTACCTGATAGTTTTTGCACCCCACCTTGGGTCTATCCTAGGAGCAAAAACAGTAAAAGAAATAATATACAATGGCGGCTACAACCTCAACCTGGATGTACGGCCATAAAATAATATTACATCAAATTAAAAATTTTACATTGATTGAAAAATGAAAACTCTCATCTCACATCCCCGGCTATTCATCACGACAATTCAACAAGTTCATATACACAAACCAACATCACAGATCACAGATATGTATAACCCCCACTAATCGACGTATAGCGATTAGTAGACGTTCAATACATATATCACATCATAGAAGTTCCGATTAACAAAAGTACTTAGAATTTCGATCGATAACTTGATTTGAAACTACCCCAAGCACAACACAGTACTCAGTAAACTCTGAGCAGAAACAAACTATCATAAAAATCACAAAATAGAAATCCGGACATAATGCAGGAAAAATGAGTTGACTCGGCGTCAACTCGGCCGCGGATCCACGGCCAAATCCTTGGTTTGGCCGCGCTTCCGCGGCGAAACCTTTGTTTAGCCGCGCTTCCGCGGCGGTTTAACCGATTCATGGGCTCAATTTTCTTGGCTGTCCTCAAAAAAGCCTGCACGTATTCTTAAGGTCCCTGGAAAAATTTTTGGACCAGTTTTTAAAAACGACAGAAAAGTGCAATTTTTGACGTGTTTTGAGATTTTTTTCGGCGATCGAATTTCTAACACTTTGCTAACAAGTTAGTAATGGTTTAGCGAGGCTCTGATGCCACTGTAAGTCCATGTTACCCACGCCGGTACTTACAAGAGGTTCTATCTACTATGCTTAGGAGATTATACCTCATGCAACAAGTCCTTCGGGTCTTCTTTCCGCTGTCCTCCTCGTCCATGCAAGCTCCGAGGATCGATCCGGATCTTGGTCACCTCCGCGGCCTCCTAGAGTCGAAGACGATCCACCCAAGAGTCTGTAATCCGAGCTCCACCTCAAGCCGAGATAACTAGGGAAACAAGTTTGCTATTCTTGATGTCCTAGGTGGTGTAGAAGATGGTGGTGGATTTGTTTGTCTATTTTGTTTCTATTTTTCTCAACACATGAGAGCTATAGAAAAATCAAGAGAGGAAGAAGAAGGAGGAACCATGGGAGCTCTCACTTGAAGAGAGAGAATGAGAAGGAGATAATTATCCATAAACCAAATAATTACTAATCTCTTATCATGATAAAGTTGATGGCTATATTGATTTGACCATTATCATCTTAAATCAAATCCAAAGCCAAAAGCAAAAGAAGGATCTAGTGCTCTCAAGAAAATTCCAAGTCAACAATGGTCAACTAGGTCAAATGGTCAAGCATGGTATAATGGTCAAAGCAATTAGCCATAACACAATTATCATTAAAAATATTAGTAAATATTTTCCTCACCTCATAATTATTTTGACCGAACCAACGGTCAAAACCCTAATGAGGCACCTCCATCTTCTTCGCTCCTCACAACCGTGCATACACACCCGCATCCGCATTCCGTAGAATGCGAATGCACAGAAGACAAAACTATGTTAGTTATATGTATGCCCTAGAGGATATTACTGTACATACGATGTATATTGTAGTGGATGCTTGGATATATATAGGGAGGACTTTCTTGCTCGACATGATAGTACGCTATCTGGTTGCTCTTTATCTTAACATGTACTATAATAGTCTCTATGTTACATGTTGATAAAGCCCTTAGGATATGTACTCGACTACTGGGACTATGATGAGATCATACTAGTGGGGCCACGGTAGTCGACGAGTACATCCTATAACTGTTCCTAGTCGAGGGTGTATCGAGACAGGGAATCGATACACCAGAGTAGACTAGTATATACGCATCTTGACCCATATGATGGGCGATGGATGATCCTATATCCATCAGTGTTTGACATCAAGGATGGTGTACGGGTGCTCAGTGGAGACTGGGTACACTAGACGGACTCGCCGAGAACTCCCAGATGGTATTATACCTCACGTCAGATGGCAGTTCTCTGGTGACACTAGTACAGAGTAGTCTGTAGACCCGAGATCGTCATAGAGTCTTGTATGATTCCCACTGTGCTTTGATTTCCATCATAGCACGTCCAAGAGGGCGTGCAAAAAGGTGTCTTTTGGGTACAGTCCCGAATCACATGGAGGCAATGAGCGATAGGAGGGGATTCGTCTCTCCCGGTATAGGGAGTTGATGTTTGCGCTGTGTTCGATTGGCTATAACTGGAAATCCCTGGCCAGGGTTGCTGAGATTTACTGGTAAGTGTTATCAGTAGTTTCTCGAACTGTTATAGACCTCATATCGACACGACTTATCAAGCTACTGGGGTCTGACATTTACCACCCCTAGGCGAGATATGCGACATATCAGACGAAGAGACCGGACTGTACGGGAGTGTTACTGATTGGATTCGCAGGAGAATGTATAGGCTTGCTTGTTGATCTTCTAATCGCTCAATACCTGGGTGGCTATTACGTTTAGATGACCGCTTGCAGCTTGTGGGTGTTTGATATGATCATTACCTACAGCCGGCATATTGACGATTCTATAGAGTCCTACACAGAGGTTTCTTGACTCAGGCAAAACGGAGTAGGAGAACATATATGATATGTGCGGGACCGAGAACAATACGTGTATGTGATACCGTATTAGATTCTCGCGATATGTGATATCGGCCGTGTATATGTGATATAGCCGGGTCATCGGATCAAGAGTTGATTCGATGAGCTGATACAGATTATATTAGTCGGTTATTTGTGAAATAGCCGGATTATCGGATCAAGTGTTGATTCGATAATTTAATGTATAATTATATATTTGATATATTAAAATACGTTAACTAATATAAGCTCACTAAAACATTCTTTTTCTCACTCGGATAATACATTGATATATATGTGATATATGTTAATAGTATTATTTTATTTTATTACAATAAATATTGTATATGTGATATATAATATTGTAACATGTTATGGTTATAAATGCAACATGTTTTGTGGAGTTTAATTGAGATTAGGGTTTGGATTAGGGTTAAGTCTTCATGAAGCTTTCAAGAAGCTTCTTGAAGCATTGACTTTGACTTGGATATTTTACATAGATATTTCCTTAACCCAACCCAACCCTTTACCCTAGTTAAATCTTTACATAGGTTAAGTCTTCATACTTAACCCATGGTTGCATTTCTAACCTTACTAGAGTTTCATTATTCATCACAAAAGGATTCTTCTTCTTCTTCCTTGAGTTCTTGATGGAAAATCTTACTGGCTTTTTCATTAGTGATGATTTTGAGTGAGATTATGAAAACAAAAGAGAGAAAAAATCCTACTTCATCATTCTCATCTATCCTTGTCATTTAGATGAGGGTGTTCACTTCATTTGTGAGTGAGAGCTTGAGTTAAAGTTTCTTCAAGGTAGATCATTTTTGTTATCGAAGATCGGAAGCAAGCTTGCATCTTTCTCTTCGTGGAGCCTCTCTAGAGTCCGGATGCATGATGATCGCAGCGAAGGGACCTCAACACGGAGCTTTTGAAGTGAAGGACCGGATCTACAAAGGTTGAAATCCCTCTCACTTAGATGCTAAAGTGTTTAACATGTTCGTTTCGCCCAATCTCTAGTTTAAAGATCTTGGTTAGGGTTGTTCGGCACGTCTAATTTTTGAATCGGGCATGGTTGATACCTTATAGACCCTTGTGAGAGTGTCTAGTAACCCTACAGTGGTATCAGAGCCAAACTAGAGTTTTAGGCGAAGTCTAGGCGAAGTTTAAAGTCCGATCGAACTCCGAATACCCGTAAAACCCTAGTTTCTGGAAATTTTTCAAAACTGTTGATTTTTTCATATTAAAAATACTCAGAAAAATCAGCAGGGTATTTTAGGAATTACTGTAAAAAATGAGACCCTGACACAATTAAAGCGCCGCGGAACTGTAGCAATTGGGTTTGTTTTTAGCACAGTAATATCCGTATGAATTTCCTAATTGTTCTGGGAATTTTTAATTCTACTCAAGTGTTGAGTTTTCTGGGTTGTATTGGGAGCCCGTTGATTCGATCGGAAAATATAATTTCGTTTAGTTTGTCCGGGTAATTTTTAGAACGTGTTAAAAAGTTCGACCGGATATCAATAACTCACTTTTTCCCCTGCCGGAAAATTTCCAAGTGTTGGATTTTTCCGTAGTTTAAGAACGTTCTAAGTCGTGCAAGTAACGCGGTGGACCCTCTAGAAGAACACAAACCTTAACTCGATTATGTGACCGTCTTGAACTGCCTCTAAACCTTAGGGTTTGGGGCAGTATGGCGTTGCCACATATGAGGCGTTGGCTTGACCCTTCTACGGCTGGACCATTGGTACTGTGGCATGTGATGGATGTTTTTAAACTAATTTCAAGTGTTGAGAACTATTTGGGAAAACTTAGGTGTTTGATTATTCGATCGGAAAGTTTAACATTGTCTATTTATCTGGAATGTGATACAATATTTGGAATCCACAAGTAGTTATAAGATAACTAATTTGAATGTTATAAATCTAGCGGTTTAGTCTCAGATGATCGGTTGCCATGGGATTTTGATGCGATCAAAAGTCCGTTGCAATCAGATAGCGTACGCGGATACTCACCGGGTAAACTTAATAGACAGTCATGCCCCATAGCCCCGACCAAGTGACTGTAGGAGAACCCCGTCGCCAAAAGCATCCGTTCGGGTGCTCGCGGCAGCGGTGTTCCGCCTTAGTGCACTTCGTCGACGGCATCCGGGGGTGCGGCCGTCTACTAAAGTTTGCGGCGAGCATTCGATCAGAATGTCGGGAATCTTGTTGAATTGCCCGACTTGATATTGAAAAGAGTTTTCGATAAAGAGACTAAAATGCGGGGTTTATAATTGTTAGGCATGCGATGTCTAAGGAATTCATTTGGTTAGGCATGCGATGTCTAAGGAGGTTGCGGATTCCAACTGTTGTAGTTTTACACTTTCTTTTCTGTGACCGTAAGCGTAGTATGTGGTGTATCGCCGGCTTCGTTTCTATACATCAACAACAATCGGGATATGCATACTTGCTTACATTGATGATATGAGATATTATGTGTTGCTGTGATATGTTATATTGGATCGTCGCGTTTTGAATAGCCGGTGGTTTTATGTGAGATGAGGGTTTTTATTTTCATTCATGTAAAATTCATTTGTATGTAATATTCGTTTATTGGGGCACTTCCAGGCTGAGGATGATGTCACCATTGTATATTATTTACTTTTCCGCATTAGGTAGACCCAAGGCGGGGAGCACAAGTAACCGGGTTCTGAGGTCCAGTAGGAGACCATCTCAAGAAGTCGAAACCGGGTCTCCTAACCCTAGAATTGGCAGTGTTGCTTGCCGCTCTCGTAGGGGTCTAGGGATGTGGGTTTGGCTATTCATCGTGACCGTGGAATCCGTATTTTATACAGGCTCGTACTAAAACACAGAACTCCTAGTATATCCAATATTTCATATATGTTTCTTCTGCTGCAATGTTCTGTGATGAGATTATATTACTGCCTGAGATGAATGTTTATATAATATATATGAGATATATGTTATATTGCAGATTTCGTTTCAAATGTGATGATTGTGAAGCATAATAAAATGGGACTTCATTAATGAGATTAATGAAATAAAAGAAACCTAAAGATGTTGTAGAAACCTGTTTAAAAACTGGTACCTCTAGTTCTTGCTTTGCATAGCGGTGTTCCTTGTAGAACATCCAGCACCTTATTCAATAAGGAAAGAGCCGAGATCCCTTCACCGGGAGTGACCTCTTTAGCAATAACTGGAAGATGCTACAAACTCGATTATCTTTTGATTGCTTATATAGTTTTTGCTTTGCATAGTGATATTTGTGAAATATCCTGCACCTTATTCGATGAGGAAAAAGCCGACGATCCCTTCACCGGGAGTGCCTTCTTTAGCAAAACTAGAAAAGGACTCAAAAACATTCCATTAAAAATCACTCGATTCTACAACGATATCAAGTTCATTACGCTCAAGGTTTTCTTAAAAACCTGCGTAGCCCTCCGTCATTTCAGATAAGTACTACTTTGTATTCGTGCTGCGGTAGTTTGGCATGCTTCAAGGCGTAGTGTACGGTAGCTAACTAGTGCTTATCTACTAGCATACGATGCAATTGGATTAGGGTATTCGTACGGCGATGTTTGGCATGCGTCAAGGGTCGTGCAGGTGGGTTTAATTCAATCAGGAAATGCATGGGTTGAACTTGACTAGTGGACGAGGGGTTGTTTGGCATGCGTCAAGGTCATAGCACGCTAGGGGTAAAAGTATTATTGGGAATTTCAAGTGTTGAAATTTGCAATGAGATTGCATACCTTCTATAAGATAGTTGGATCCCGATACCCACTGCGAGTAAGAGTTACTCCTGGGAGAATTTTACACATTATAATTAGCCGATCAAGTAGGTGTCTAGAAAGGTGTCAACGGGGTTACGCCCCTGGGAAAACGAGGTTTATTTTAATTAGGTCCGTGCGAAAGCACAGGGAACCTCCCTCAAAGTACCGGCACTGGCCTGGCTGAAAGATTGGCGAACTTGTAGAGTGTAATTAATCCCGGCTTGTCTTTCCTTTTAGGGTTTGAAGGAAGATTTGACTAAAACAGTAGGAGACATCCTGATTAGATAAATTGATAACCAATCTAATCTTGTAAAAGCGCACGCTGAGTGTTTTCTTCTCTCTCTCTCCTGGTTACGACTATGTCACGCCTTAATCAAAATAATAATACGGATGTATTGACCGAACCCGCTTGTTATACTGCGCTAAGGAACGTTGGTCCTGCTCCAACTTATAATTGTTATAAGACAGAGCAGGAAATAGGGGATTACCAGAATTCCCGTGCCGCCCAAACGAAGAAAGTGCATGTTGATGCATCTTCTTCGGGTGTGTTTATTACACAGAACTGTTTCTCAATATCATTTACGTCCTGGGTATGAGATACCGGATCAGGATCCACCAAATGTAATTTGTTACATGGGCTACAGATAGGTAGAGAACTGAGAACGGGTGATAAGTTTCATGAGATAGAAATGGTGCAAGTGTTGCAGCCAAGTCTGTTGGTAGTTATCACCCTGTATTACCAGAATACATTGATTCTGAACGAATGTTATTAGATACCAAACCTGATATACAACATCATATCAGTCTCTTTATAAGTAAATAAAGGATATAATTTTGTATTGTTGGATAATGTTTTGAACATTTTCTATATCAAGAGTTGATCGGTTCAGGCACGTTATCTAAAAGCATAGACGTTCTAAATCAAATTACAGTTCTTAATGTACAGAACACACACAAAAGGAAGAGTTCAGAAATGAACGAATTCTTCTTGAGGCATTATAGACTAGGTCATATCAATGCGACCCGACTAGCTGAAGTTGATATAGATGCATATTTAAATTAGTTTGAATTTACATCTTGTGAAACTTGCCGGTCATGTCACAGAGATAAGATGACCACAGCTCCGTTTATTGAAAACAGAGAAAGAGTTAGTGAACACTTGGGATTGATACATGCTGATGTATGAAAGTCCCCTGTCTATAAATGCCAGGACCAGTTCTTTGTACTTCATTACATTCACTGATGATCTCTCAAGATTCAGACATATGTTCTTGTTGAAACACAAGTCTGAAACTTTTGAGATAATCACGTAATATAAGTTAGAAGTAGAGAACCAAAAACGGGTATAAGTATTATGTCCTTTGATGAGATCAAGGAGGAGAATACTTGAGCACAGGATTCCTGGACTATTCTAAAGGAGAATGAGATTCTCTCTCAGCATTACTCCTCCGTATACACCACAGCACGTCGGTGTATCGGGGCAGAGCAAACGCACCCTATGTGATATGGTGTGCTCTATGATGAGTACTACTGAGTAGCCTATTTTCTTTTAGGAGTTATGCATTTGTGAAGCTGCATACCTATTGAATAGGGTTCCGATCAAATCAGGTGCCTACCACTTCATATGTGATATGGAATGGGAAGAGCCCATATCTTAAGTAAGTTAAGATTTGGGGTTGTCCGGCTTATGTTTAAAAGAAAAATCCGGACAAGCTCGAGGCAAAATCAGTTTTGTAGAAGTTTGTTGGATATCCCAAGCATTCGCAAAGGAATATCTTCTACCAAACCGAGGAACAAAAGATGTTTTGTTTCTCAGCATGCCACCTTTGTGAAAGGGAATTTCTTGTGAAAAAATTAGTAGTCAAGAGGTAGAACTGGAAAGAGTTCCAGCTATACAAACTGCAGCTGATGATTTGGTAAACCCGGAGGATTCAATAGTTTCCAACGAACCTTAGCCTCTCCGCCGATCTAGCAGGGTTCCTCACCCACCTGAGAGATACTTCGGTTTCTCTATGACAGTGGGAGCGAGGATTGCATCATGAGATGATGCCCGAACTAGTTTCAAGCAGGCCATCAGGAGTGGGACTCTGTCAGAATGGCTGGGTGCTTAGCGATCTGAGATGGAATCCTTATACACCAACAAAGTATGGACTTTGGTTGCTTTATCTGAAGGGTTAAATCCCCATCAGGAGCAAGTATATCTTGAGAAGATTACTTGGTGTACATGGAAAAGTTGAGACTTTCAAAGCTATGCTTAAGTCCATCCAGATCCTACTTGCCACGGCTACATACCATGACTACGATATCTGGCAGTTGGGTGTCATGACTGCTTTTCTAAATGATGATTTGGAAGAAAGCGTCTATAAGTACACAGCCAGAGGGCTTCGTAGACAGTGGGAGCAGCGAAAACGTGAGCAAGATGTTTTATGTGATAAATCAGGCATCGCGGAGTTTGAACGTCTGTTTTGATGTAGTAGTCAAAGAGTTTGACTTCCTCAAAATGGTAGATGAACCTTATATATACAAAATGGTAGTAGAGAGTATGGTGTTGATCCTCGTAGAGTACGTGGATGACATACTCTTGATAGGAAAGGAGTTTCCTATGCTACGCTCGGTCAATCTCCTCTTATCACAAGGATTCTCCATATAGGATCAAAGTGATACCTCCTAAATCCTAGGTTTTCGGATCTATGGGATAGATCTAATTGGATGTTAGGAATCTCACTAGTTATAGTGAGATGGTATCAACCGATCCAGAGGAGAATCACTGGAAAGGTTCCAGGGTGATAAGGACGACTGAATGTCAGTCGCAGGCATTGTCTTTACCCTCAGTGGAGGGACGGTATGTTGGAAGAGTTCCAAGCTAGATACCGTGACTTACTAGACGATTAAAGGCAAGATACATCGTTACCAAGGATGCTACCAAATAGGCAGTCTGGATATTTTAGTTCACGGGATGAACTTCGTTCCTACCATTGTGTGACAATGGAGTTCTGGCTTATGCCAAGGAACCCCCGTAATCCAGATATAATTCTTAGGCAGTATCACCTGATCATGGAGATGGTTGATCTCTAGGGAGATCGAGGTTAGGAGAGTAGACACAGAGGACAACAGCGCGGATCCACTCACAAAGGATTAATTCCCAGTAGAGACTTTTATGGGATGGTTGAGTATGAGATACTTCAACCACAGCTGATTGTTGGGTATGCGATACCACAACAGATGGCCCTAGTGCAAGTGGGAGATTGTTAGTTATATGTATGCCCTAGAGGCCATTACTGTACATACGATGTATATTGTAGTGGATACTTGGACATATATAGGGAGGACTTTCTTGCTCGACATGATAGTACGCTATCTGGTTGCTCTTTATCTTAACATGTACTATGATAGTCTCTATGTTACATGTTGATAAAGCCCTTAGGATATGTACTCGACTACTGAGACTATGATGAGATCATACTAGTGGGGCCACGGTAGTCGACGAGTACATCCTATAACTGTTCCTAGTCGAGGGTGTATCGAGACAGGGCATCGATACAGAGTAGACTGGCGTATACGCATCTTGACCCATATGATGGGCGATGGATGATCCCATATCCATCGGTGTTTAACATCAAGGATGGTGTACGGGTGCTCAGTGGAGACTGAGTACACTAGACGGACTCGCCGAGAACTCCCAGATGGTATTATACCTCACGTCAGATGGCAGTTCTCTGGTGACACTGGTACAGAGAGTAGACCCGAGATCGTCATAGAGTCCTGTGTGATTCCCACTGTGCTTTGATTTCCATCATACCACGTCCAAGAGGGCGTGCAAAAAGGTGGCTTTTGGGTACAGTCCCGAATCACATGGAGGCAATGAGCGATAGGAGGGGATTCGTCTCTCCTGGTATAGGGAGCTGATGTTGCGCTGTGTTCGATTGGCTATAACTGGAAATCCCTGGCCAGAGTTGCTGAGATTTACTGGTAAGTGTTATCAGTAGTTTCTCGAACTGTTATAGACCTTATATCGACACGACTTATCAAGCTACTGGGGTCTGACATTTACCACCCCTAGGTGAGATATGCAACATATCAGACAAAGAGACCGGACTGTACGGGAGTGTTACTGATTGGATTCGCAAGAGAATGTACAGGATTACTTTTTTATCTTCTGATCGCTCAATACCTGGGTGGCTGTTACGTTTAGCTGACCGCTTGCAGCTTGTGGGTGTTTGATATGATCATCACCTACTGCCGGCGTATTGACAATTCTTTAGAGTCCTACACAGAGGTTTCTTGACTCAGGCAAAACAGGGTAAGAGCACATATATGATATGTGCGGGACCGAGAACAATACGTGTATGTGATACCGTATTAGATTCTCACGATATGTGATATCGGCCGGGTATATGTGATATAGCCGAGTCATCGGATCAAGAGTTCATTCGATGAACTGATACAGATTATATTAGTCGGTTATTTGTGAAATAGCCGGATTATCGGATCAAGTGTTGATTCGATAATTTAATATATAATTATATATTTGATATATTAAATTACATTAACTAATATAATCTCACTAAAAGATTCTTTTTTCACTCGGATAATACATTGATATATATGTGATATATGTTAACAGTATTATTTTATTTTGTTACAATAAATATTGTATATGTGATATATAATATTGTAACATGTTATGGTTATAAATGCAACATATTTTGTGGAGTTTAATTAAGGTTAGGGTTTGGATTAGGGTTAAGTCTTCATGAAGCTTTCAAGAAGCTTCTTGAAGCATTGACTTTGACTTGGATATTTTACATAGATATTTCCTTAACCCAACCCAACCCTTTATCCTAGTTAAATCTCTACATAGGTTAAGTCTTCATACTTAACTCATGGTTGCATTTCTAACCTTACTGGAGTTTCATTATTCATCACAAAAGGATTCTTTTTCTTCTTCCTTGAGTTCTTGATGGAAAAGCTTACTAGCTTTTTCATTAGTGATGATTTTGAGTGAGATTATGAAAACAAAAGAGAGCAAAAATCCTACTTCATCATCCTCATCTATCCTTGCCATTTAGATGAAGGTGTTCACTTCATTTGTGAGTGAGAGCTTAAGTTAAAGTTTCTTCAAGGTAGATCATCTTTGTTATCGAAGATCGGAAGCAAGCTTGCATCTTTCTCTTCGTGGAGCCTCTCTAGAGTCTGGATGCATGATGATCGCAACAAAGGGACCTCAACAAGGAGCTTTTGAAGTGAAGGACCGGATCTACAAAGGTTGTAATCCCTCTCACTTAGATGTTAAAGTGTTTAACATGTTCGTTTCGCCTAATCTCTAGTTTAAAGATCTTGGTTAGGGTTGTTCGGCACGTCTAATTTTTGAATCGGGCATGGTTGATGCCTTATAGACCCTTGTATGAGTGCCTAGTAACCCTACAAACTAATCCATCCATACAATACTAGGATCCGGATTAAATCAAAGCCCACTAGCATTGTCTGCCCGAACAGCATACGCGCACAAGTGCACCTAAGTGATCGTAGCCTTGCCGTAAAACCATACGGCCTCTACACCATTCGCCCAGTGCAGGGAAACTCTCTGTGTGTGGGACTCTAAAGACTCGACACTATGCTGGCAGTGGGTTTAACCACAGACCGCAAGCGACACTAGCTGTACGTAACGGTCCCCAGGTAGATGTCGATAAGAAGGCCGATGAGGTAAACCCATCCGAACTTCTACTGAGCCTGAATGTGACAATCTCCGTACAGTCCGGTCTGTTAGTCTATGAGTATCGCATGTCGGGCCTAGGGGGCGGTAAACATCAGACCCCAAATAGCGGTACAAGTCGTGCCGGAGTGAAGCCCAGAACACCCTGAGAAACTACTGAAAACACTACCAGTAATTCTCGCTTGCCCTGGCCAGGGACTTTGTGTAATGGCACTCATAGACACAGCGCGATATCAACCCCCAATACCGGGAGAGACGAATCCTATCTAACCGCTACTGCCTCCAAGTGCTTCGGGACTGCACCCAACTACTACCTGTTTGCACGACTTCTTTGAGCCGTGGTAGGGTAGTAATCAAAGTACAGTGGGAACACACTCGAGGCGAAGTAGCAGTGTCAAGTCGACGGACTAAGCCGTACTCCTGTCACCTGGGAACTATTATCTGACGATAGGTATAGTACCAACCAACAGTTCCCGACGAGTCCTGTCCAGTGTACTCATAACCTAACGAGCACCCGCATACTATCTCCAGTACGACGTACTGATGGCTGTGGGACAGACCATCTCCCCTGCTGGGATGAGAAGCGCATACGCTAGTCTACTCCGGAGTGTCGATGCCCTGTCTCGATAATCCTACGACTAGGGATATGTATAAGGATGTGCTTGTAGATTACCCAGCCCCCACAAGTGTGACTGCCAGCACAACGTCGGTAATCAAGCAAAGATCCTAAGGGCTCCACTAATATGTATAAGCGATATGCTAAAAGAAACACATGCACATATTAAAGTAGAAACAAACCAAGTAGAATAATACCATTTTGAGCAAGATTGTCTATACAACTGTGAATATCCCAAGCTTCCATTAAGTAATATACAAACTAGTATGATACAGTAATGGCCACTAGGGCATATACACTAACAGCACGGCAGAGTTGTAGATTATGCTTCTCGACAGTTGAAGAGGCACGAGCAGAACTACCCCACTCTTGATTTGGAGATGACTGTTGTGGTATTCGCACTGAAGATTTAGAGGCATTACTTGTACGGAGAGTCATGCCAAATCTTCACAGATCATAAGAGCTTGAAGTATATTTTTCAGCAGAGGGATCTGAACCTAAGGCAGCGTAGATGGATGGAACTGGTGAAAGATTACGATTGTGAGATCTTGTATCATCAGGCAAAGTGAATGTTATAGCAGATGCTTTGAGTCGGAGGCCTGGAGGTAGCTTATCTCATTCGCGCATCTTGCAGAGACAGTCTTCTACAGACTGGCAGATTTTATGTGTTAGTCGTATACAGTTTGAGTTCACCTCAACAGGAGGACAGTTAGCACATGTTCGCACCCGACCCCAGTTATTGGAACGTATTCGAGAGACGCAGCCCGCAGATGCTCGTATATTGGAGATTATGGATCAGGTTAGACAGGGCAGGGAGTCGGAGTTCGTAATTGATGACCGTGGAGTATTACGTTTTGGGACTCGTCTTTGTGTACCAGATTCAGATGGGTTGAGGTGTGAGATCTTAGAGGAGGCCCATCGATCAGCGTATAGTATTCATCCTGGTTCCACCAAGATGTATCATGACTTGAGGGAGGTTTATTGGTGGGAAGGAATGAAGAGGGATGTTGCGGAGTTTGTTTCGAGATGCTTGACTTATCAGGTGGGAAGGAATGA
This sequence comes from Agapanthus africanus, assembly GCA_030015575.1. Classification (NCBI taxonomy): domain Eukaryota; kingdom Viridiplantae; phylum Streptophyta; class Magnoliopsida; order Asparagales; family Amaryllidaceae; genus Agapanthus; species Agapanthus africanus. The sequence goes on from CM057346.1 coordinate 130,203,014, forward strand.
AGAGGGATGTTGCGGAGTTTGTTTTGAGATGCTTGACTTATCAGCAAGTCAAAGCTGAGCACCAGAGGCCGACAGGAGAGTCGCATCCCTTGCCCATTCCAGAGTGGAAATGGGAACAGATTTCCATGGATTTCGTTGTGGGTCAACCCAGGACTAGCAGAGGGTATGATTCCATTTAGGTGATTGTAGATAGATTGACAAAGGCAGCTCACTTTCTTCCGGTGAAAACAACGTATGGGTTTGCACAGTATGCTCAGATTTATATTGATGAGATTGTACGGTTGCATGGAGTTCCGACATGCATAGTATCAGATCGGGGTACCCAGTTTACTAGCAAGCTATGGCAGAAACTTCAAGAAGCTCTCGGTACACGATTGAGTTTTAGCACAGCTTTCCACACACAGACAGATGATCGGTCAGAGAGGACCATTCAGAATTTAGAGGATATGCTTCGAGCTTGCAGCCTTGATTTTGGTGATAGTTGGGATCGTCACCTACCTTTGATAGAATTTTCGTACAACAACAATTTTCAGGAGACGATCCAGATGGCACCCTTTGAAGCTTTATATTGGAGGAAATGTCGATCACCCATTTTCTGGACGGAACTAAGCGAGAGTTGCATTTTAGGACCGCAGATAGTACAGGAGACTACAGAAAAGATTCAGTTAATACGAGACGGGATGAGAGAGGCCCAGTGCAGACAGAAATCATATGCAGATCGACGACGTCGTAGACTCGATTTTCAGGTGGGAGATCATGTGTTTCTTCGTGTATCTCCGATGAAACGTGTGATGCGTTTTGGGAAAAAGGGGAAGCTCAGCCCCAGATATGTTGGACCATACGAGATTCTGGAGAGAGTGGGTGTTGTAGCTTATCGTTTAGCACTTCCACCGAGTTTTCCCGATGTGCATCCGGTGTTTCACGTTTCGATGCTTCGTAAGTATCTTCACGATCCTTCTCACGCGATCCAGCATCAGACCTTATAGCTTGAGCTGGGTTTATCCTACACCGTGCAGCCAGTCGCTATTCTAGACAGGCAGGCAAAGAAACTGAGATCGAGGGTATTTCCATCTGTAAAGGTTCTTTGGAGAGGAACGAATCGCGAAGAGATTACTTGGGAGACCGAGGATGCGATGCGAAAGAAATTTCCACATCTTTTTGAAGGTACGTCTAGTTAAGTTTTAAATTCGGGGACTGAATTTTCTTAAAGGGGGAATATTGTAACAATCAGAAAATATGGAAATAAATAAAATTTATTAATTAAATAATTAAATGCTAAATTGAAAAGTTAGTAAAACCAAATATGACATTTTCATAAGTAATATGTAAAACAAATTAAACTAAAATTTTAATATGTAATATAAATAAATTATAACGGTCTTAACGTGAATTTTAGCTTCATTTTAATAAAAAGGGTGTTATATAATAACATAAGTTGTGAGGGGTTTTTATACAAAGTTTAGGATATTGTGCAAATTGGGTTTTGTTAAGGGGTGTGAATAGAAAGAGTTAAACAAGATTTAGTTCAGAATAAATCAAAGGATAAATCAATTTAGAAAAGAAAAACAAACACTTCCACATCATTCTTGCATGTACACACCCACACCATACCTCATCCTTACATGAGGATGGCACCCTTTGGCCTTTGACACCTCCTCCTTCACCTTATCCTTCCTTTTTGTCACATATAAACCATGTTCAATTCAATAGCTAAAATTAAAACCTGAAAAATTAAAAGAAAGAAAAAGGAAACCAAAGTAACAAAGAAGAATAAGAGAAAGAAGAAGAAAAGAGCTAAGTCTAGGGATTTCTCATCATCAAGCTAGGACAAGGAGCTTGTGCATCTTGGAGGGTGTTCTTCCAACAAGTTATTTGTAGGTAAAATCCTTACTCACAGTAGAGATTTAAATCCTGGAATTGGTTTAAGTTTGAAATCAAAAGTCTATAATATCGTACTTTAGGCAAAACTAAGTTCTGTTGAAATCTGCTATAGTTTAGATAAAAATTAACTTAACTAAATAAGGTCTAAATGATGTATGTTGAACCTAGAGCAAACAATAGGAACACGAATCAGAGGGCTCGGATTTTGGCCAGCGACCCAAATGAAAATTTCGGCGACGTCGGATTTTTGGGTGAGTTGGGTAGTGTGGTTTTTGGGTAGGTTTCTGTGTAGAATTTTGGTTAGTTTGGTATTGTTTAATCAAGTTAGTTTAACTGTATGAAAAATCTGGGAACAAATATCGGTTAAGGAATTAAAATTCTCAAATACGACACGGGTAAAACGTAACGCGTTCTGTTTTCTGTTACGAAATCACGTCTGGTTAAAATCCAGTTAAATTGAGTGTTGGATAGTATGAAATAGTCGTATGCAATATAACTAGTACGTAAGAACTTGTGTTTTCATATTCGACGTATCGGAGTAGCCGTTTTCTTATACAAATTAATTCTCGATGTTAAATTCGAATACGGGAACTTCGGAGGCCGCAAGGAAAGGAAAGGTGTTGGATATAGTGCCCTCAGAGTCAATTATTGGATCGCAGGCTCGTGATTGCAATGATTGAGGGAGGACCTATACCAGTAGGACAGTCTTACTCGAGAGGTTTGTATACTATCCGGTTTGTCTTTATCATCGTGTACATGCTTTAGGTGACATTGTAGTTCACTATTACACGTTGATAGAGAATAGTATGCTACCATGGTTTGTCTTTATCATCGTGTGCTGCTTTAGGTGACCTTACAGGTCGCTATTACACATTGATAGAGCCCTTAGGATTCTTGCTTGACTGCCAGCAGTATGATGGCGATCATATACGTTGGAGCTGGGGTCTATAAGCACATCCTTAAATGGTCCCTAGTCGTGGGAGTTTTCGAGACAGGGAATCGATACTCCAAAGTAGACTAGTGTATGCAGTCGAGACCCCGATGAGGGGCGGTGGCTGGTCTCACAAGCCATTGGTGTCAGTTGGTTCACCTAAGATGTATTCAGGTGCTCATTGGATTATGAGTACACCGGACAGGACTCGCCGGGAACATGCTAGTTGGTATTATGCCTGACGTCAGATAGAAGTTCCCTGGTGACATGTGTACAGGCTAGTTCATCGACCTGAGATCGTCATTTATCTCATGTGAGTTCCTACTGTGCTTTGATTACTACCCTACCACGGCTCAAAGGAGTCGTGCAAACAGGTTTTAGTTGGGTACAGTCCCGAGCCACATGGAGGCAATGAACGGATCGGCAGGGGTTTCGTCTCTCCTGGTATTGGGGGTGAGATCTCGCTGTGTCTACGAGAGCCATTACACAAAGTCCTTGGCCAAGGCAGGAGATTTACTGGTAGGTATTCCAGTAATATCTCAGGGTGTTCTGGGCTACACTCCGACACGACTTGTACCGCTTTTGGGGGTCTGACTTTTACCAACCCCCTAGGCCCGCCATGCGATGCTCATAGACGAACGGACCGGACTGTACAGATATTGTCACTGACAGGCTCAGTAGGGTGTCAGGATGAGTTCACTCATCGACCTCCCTTTTGGTCAATACCTGGTAGCCCGTTACGTACGGCTAGTACCTCTGACGAGCTAGTGGTTAAATCCACAGCCAAAATATTGACGAGTCTTTAGAGTCCCCCATAGACAGTTTCTCAAGTTTCGGGCGAAACGTTGTAGAGGCCGTATGATATATGGCAGGGTCCGATCATATACGTGCAGTAGTGCACGGATTATGATCGGGCAGATCATACTAGTGGGCTTTTGTTTAAGCCGGATCCTAGTATTAGATTTGTTGGATTACTTTAGTCTCATCGCATTTGCATTCAGTCGGAATGCGGGTGCAGGTATGTATATACAGGTGAGGGGTATCCTTGTGATCCGTCGTGACTTTACTTTAGATGTTGCTGTATCTTTTTATTGTTGCAAACATTTGGATTAATGTTTGCATATGGAAATAATAAGCTAGAAATCGTCATTTGGAGCATTAATTGTGACACATGCACAAGTGATGACTCATGGTCTCTTTCTTTGTGCATGTGTCACATAATGTGATGGATTTGTGAGTTGATTTGATGAGAGGAGAGAGAGGGGCAGCCAAGGGTGTGGTTGGCTCTTGTATTATGATACTCTTGCTCTCATTTTATGATATGAAACACAAAAGAAAGAAAGCCTTCTCTTCTTCTTCTTCTTCCTCTAGCTCACAACATCCATTAATGGAAACACCTCTAACCTCCATCCATGCAATGGATGCAAGAGACAAAGTGATCACAAACATTCTCTACATCACCTTGGACACGTCGGCTAGCACACTTCGTGCCCGAGTTGCTTCGGACGAAGCGGTAGCCCGTAAAAAGACAAGTAGATGTGGTGCCCTTTCAGACGAGGAGATCAAGACCGGAGTTGCCGCGAGGAGCTTGGGATGGTGGCCAAAGACCGAAGGACACGGATCGATCGGTATAGCTATTCTATCCCTTCTCTAGATAGCTAGTTATAGGTTAATGGTTCGATCCGGGTTTTAAGCATACGATAGCGCCGGTTTCTAGTTTAGAAAAAATTTCGTTTCCGCATTTTGGCCTCGGAAAGACGGCCGGGGCGCTACCGTAGTCTTACATGGTATCAGAGCCACGCCATTAACCTTTACTAGCTTGCTCTAACGTGTTTAGAACTTCGATCGGACGAATTTTCCAAAACCGCAATTTCAAAGTCACAGTTTCTGTCGAATTTTACCTGTGGTCAAAAAATTATTTAGTGTGCTGCAGAAAAACATGCAGGGTTTTTTAAGAGTTCTGTGAAAATTTGGTTGATTGTTGTTACTGTTGCGCCGTGGAACCGCGGTCTTACCCATGTTTTGGCCGCGGTTCCGCCGTTATTCTATCTCTTCACTGCACCAAATTTTGTACAGTGTTCTCTGACTTGGAATTGGGGTTTCTGGTAATTTTTGTTTTGGCCCATATTTGTTTGAGTACTGGGAATTGTGCTTGGGGCCCACTTCGGGAAATTTTGTCGATCGAAAATTTTAAACATGTTAGTTCACAGTATTTACATTATATCTTCGACCGTGAATGTCATTTGATCGGTAAATCCTGTCTAATTGCTATAGCCCTTTTAGACGGATTTACGAACGTGACATTCACGTTGATGTTCTGTGTTGTGCTGTGATGTTGCGGATTTTTCGTGGTGGATAGCCTGGATGCAATGGTAGTACAGTTTGGTTGTATTTGTACATTTGATATTGCGGAGCGAGCGTCCGACATGTGGACTGCCGTCACTGCCTGTTTGTATATTATTCTTTTGGGGCACGACCGGGCTGAGGTCGATGTACCCGTTGTATATTTTACTTTCTGTACTAGGATTACCCCGCGGAGGGGTGCACGGGTAGCCGGGTTCTAGAGGGAAACTAGCCCGCATCTCATGGCTTTGAGACAGAGGGGGCTTCACTCTAGAATTGGCGGGCTATTCGCCGCACTCGTAGGGGGTACAGGTTGACCCAAGGAGGGGTGCTCAAGTTACCGAATTCCGTGAGGTGCTGGGTGGTCCATTCACGTTATTGAAGGGGGCTGCCTCGCTTCAGGTTTTGGCGAGTAACTTGCCGTGCTCGTAGGGGTCTAGGATTTCATTGCACAGGCTATCCACACGACCAAGGGAACGTCGGGTTTCAGTTGCGGCTCTATGAAACCCGGGGATCCCAGATTATCTGTATTGTTCTGTGATGCTTATTACATTTCTGTGATGTTGCTTTTATCACGCCATGAGTGAATATTATATATTGATATATATACTAGTAGATGTTGTATATGTTTTACACCAACGCTAGTCCAGTCTCCGCTCTGTCGTTAGTTAAATAACCTAACGGGTGATGACGGGACCCAGTGGCGAATGCGGATGGCATATACGTACATCGTATTTTCGTTCTTTTATGGTGTGATCAATTGATGGGACTGCATTGATTCGCATTAATGCAAGCTAAACAAACCTATTCTGATGTTGTTGGAACATTTTTCAAAAAGCTGTTATTGCAAGGACGCTTTCTTTTGTTTTGCACAGTGGTATTCAGTTGGAATATCCTTCACCTCAGTCGACGAGGCAAGGGCCGAGATCCCTTCACCGGGAGTGACCCCTTGGACAGAAGCTTGCGTCAGGGTAATAACTTCACTATAGCCGATTACTTTTTGCTTTGCATCATGGTATTCAGCTGGAATATCCTGCACCTCATTCTACGGGGAAAGAGCCGAGATCCCTTCACCGGGAGTGACCTCTTTAGCAAAGGTTTTCGCCACTATATTTTTATAAAAAGCTATCCAGTTCCTTCAACGATATCAAGTTCATTACGTTAAAGGTTTTTCGCCAAAAACCATTCGTAGCCCTCCTTCATTTCCTACAAGTGGTACTTAGTATTCGTGTTGCGTTTGTTGACTCCGTCAAGGCGTAGTGTACGATAGCTAAGTGGTGCTTGTTTTTAGCATGGATATGCGATTGGTTAGGACAGTCGTGCGGCCTTGTTGACTCCCTCAAGGGCACGTACGGGTGGGTTTAATGCAATCAAGATAATGACGGGTTGAACTTGACTAGGACTCTTTGATTTGTTGACTCCGTCAAGGTCACTTGAGTCCTAGGGGTAAAAACACACATCGGGGGTTTCTAAAGAAACTGAAACTTGCCAGGCATGCACATACCTTCTGGAGTGTGGTGACATGAGTGGATTCCATCAAGCTATCATGCGATGATAGTTGGATCCCGATTCCCACTGATGAGTTGGTTTACTCCTCGGGTGATCCCGACTAATTCTTCTTTCAGGTTTGGAGGAGAATTTGAGGTTACAGTAGGAGGTTTCCTGATTAGATAAAGTGATAACCATTCTGATCTTGATTAGAGTGCACGCAGAGTGTTTATTTTCTCTCTCTTTTTGGCAGTGTAAGTGCACGGCGGCGCCCCGGCCGTCAATCCGACGGCCAAAAGCGGAAGCGGTGATAAACTTTAAATTTTCTTAAACTGGCAAACCGCCGCGCACTACTACCCGGATCGAACCATTAACTAGTCCTAGCTATCTACAAGAAAGGGAATAGAGATATACCGACGATCCAAGTCCTCCGGTCTTCTCGTCATCGTCCCGATCACCTGCGGAATGTCCCGTCTCCTCCTCGTCGCCGGAAGTGCACCACATCGCCTACTTCTTTTACGGGCTCCCACCTCAATGCCGAGGCAACTCGGGCACGAAGCCGGCTACTCGACGTGCCCAAGATTCGCTGTAGAAAATAGTAGAACTAGTGTCTCATTTGGGGTTTATGGAGGTGCCATTTTGGTGGAGGAAATGAGGTATGAACTTTTGTGGAGGAACTTGGGGATTTTTCTAGCATCAAGAGAGAAAAAATCCCCACTACAAAAATGGGCAACCCACCCTCATGGTGGCCGGCCATCACTAGAGGAGAGGGAGGGTGAGAATGAGGGAGAGTCTCAAAAATAATGGGAGCCATTCTCAATAATACAAAGGAGAGAGAGAGAAGGTTATCATGCAAAAAGGGAATGATCACAACAAATCCAACACTCCAAGGCAACCATCATCTCATGCATGATGGCTTCAAAAAGTCAAGCCATCATGAGAAGAAGAAGTCAAGTGATGGTGCTCATCATGAAAACCATCATGATAAAACAAAAAAGCAAAGACCCCCTCCACAACCACTTATTTGCAACAATGCAAATAAGCCCTCCTCCACCAATCTTCGGCCAATAAACGATACAAAGGAAATCGGCCGAAACGAAAAGCAAACTGGCAACTCCAGAAAACTGGTCCCGTAATAAATTACAGGAAAACCCCGATACTGTGCATACACACCCGCATTTGTATTCCGACCGAAATACAAATGCAATGAGACAAAATCTACACTGTACTATACTAGGATCCGGCTTAAACCAAAGCCGGCCAGTAATATCCGTTCGATCCTGATCCGTGCAATACCGCACGTATCTGATCGAACCCTGCCAAATAACCATACGGCCTATAGTACAGACTGTCCGATCCTGATCCGTGCAATACCGCACGTATCTGATCGGACCTTGCCATATCTCCATACGGCCTCTACAACCTTTCGCCCGAAAGCTGAGTAACTGAATGTGGGGGACTCTAAAGACTCGTCAACACCTTGGTTGTGGATTTAACCACTAGCACGTCAGAGGTATAAGCCAATACGTAACGGGCTACCAGGTACTGACTAAAAGGGATGTCTGTGAGCGAACTCAGCCTGACAACCCTACTGAGCCTGTCAGTGACAATATCCGTACAGTCCGGTCCGTTCGTCTATGAGCATCGCATGGCGGGCCTAGGGGGTTGGTAAAAGTCAGACCCCCAAAAGCGGTACAAGTCGTGTCGGAGTGTAGCCCAGAACACCCTGAGATACTACTGGAATACCTACCAGTAAATCTCCTTGCCTCGGCCGAGGGCTTCGTGTAATGGCTCTCCTAGACACAGCACGACCTCACCCCCAATACCGAGAGAGACGAACCCCTGAAGATACGCTCACTGCCTCCATGTGGCTCGGGACTGTACCCAACTAAAACCTGTTTGTACGACTCCTTTGAGCCGTGGTAGGGTAGTAATCAAAGTACAGTGGGAACTCATACGAGACAAATGACGATCCCCAGGTCGATGAACTAACCTGCACACATGTCACCAGGGAACTGCCATCTGACGTCTGGTATATGACCAACTAGCATGTTCCCGGCGAGTCCTGTCCGGTGTACTCATAACCCAATGAGCACCTGTATACATCTTAGGTGATCCAACTGACACCAGTGGCTTGTGAGACCGGCCACCGCCCCTCGTCGGGGTCTCGACTGTATACACTAGTCTACTATGGAGAATCGATGCCCTGTCTCGAAACTCTCACGACTAGGGACCTTTTAAGGATATGCTTATAGACCCCCAGCTCCCACTTATATGATCGCCCTCATACTGCTGGTGGTCAAGCAAGAATCCTAGGGGCTCTATCAACGTGTAATAGCGACGTGTCAGGTCACTTAAAACAGTACACGATGATAAAGGCAAACCAGATAGCATACTATCATCTCGAGTAAGACTGTCCTACCGGGATAGGTCCTCCATCAATCATTACAATCACGTACCTGTGACCTAATAATTGACTCTGAGGACACTATCTCCAACAGGCAGCGACCATGACCCAACCCTTGACTATGACTCAGTGACCAAGTTAACCGAACTTTCTTATAACACTGGATTTTGGATTGTCAGAGTTGCATACCTCATTGCCACTCCTACTTTTACCCTTTTCTCCAGAACACCCCGTATTACTACGAACATCCACTTCCATTGGATAAAACCATTGTATGGTTATATACGAACACGAAGGAACTTGTTCCAGATTCGAGGATGGTTTCCGGTTCTGGAGAAAATGAATAGGACTATTCAGTTGTCTTTTCCTTTTACCTTCTCTCAGGTTGCGAGTGCTCCTTGGATTAGGACAGTACACCTATTACACTTATTGGATAGTATTCATCCAAACCATAGGCAGGTGCCGAATGGTGGGGAATGAAGAAAACCAATTAGCCGAACGATGGTGTACAGAAGGTAATAAGTTAAGACAAATAAAGGGATTAGAAAGAGGGCAAAGTAAATTGCGACTGCTATTCACGACCATACCAAGTATTTCATCGCCACTCCTACTTCACCTTTGTATTTCTCTAGAACACTCCGTATCACTACGAAGATCCACAGTTATTTGGATACTCAATCGTATGGTTATATACGAACTCGAAAGGAACTTGTTCCAGTTCGGGGATGGATTCTGGTTCAGGAGAAATAGTAATAAGGTTTATTCAGTTGTCTTTTATCTTTACCTTCTCTCGGGTTGCGAGTGCTCCTAGGATTAGGACAGTACACCCATTATACTTATTGGATAGTCTTCTTCCAACCCATAGGCTGGTGCCGAACGGTAGGGAAGGAAGAAAACCATTTAGCCTAAAGGGGTGTACAGAAGGTAACGACTAAAGACATATAAAGGAATTTGGAGAGATGGCAAAGAAATATACGGTTACAGTTTTGAATCTGATAATGGAAGAGGCATTACTAAGAATACCCGGATACCCCTTCGAAACATTAACATGTTTCAGTTTCACTGTGTACTGTTAAAAGAAAACTGATTTCCCAATTAGTACTTACTCCAGGGTATGTATTTACCAGGTTTGATTCTCACATCTGTATGGTTTTACAGATGATGAGTGGGAGTAAGTTATTGGAAATTAGGTGATCATCCTCATTATATCGGAATTCGTTGTAATTGGTGATATTTGAGGAAATCACCTGGGTTGTTTGCCGGACGGCAAATATTTGGTTTTGAATATCCGTTGTAATGCACCAATTTCAAATTGATATATCTGTACGTTTATTTTTATAAAGTGAGATATAACTTTTTGAAATTATGTCTATGACATTTACTTATATCAGTGGATGGTTAGGTAAGGAGCATTAAACAGCGGTGTAATTCTTCTTAACCATAAGTACAGTTTTCAACCTACGACACACAGGGAATGAGTTATTATACTCAGGGACTTATACAGAGTATTGTATTTTGTCCAGTGTCTATGAGGACAGAGGGGTTGGTACTCGTACTATATTCGGTTTACTTATGACTTCTCTAATTTTTAGACAAGTGTTTCGTAGAAATACAAAGTCTATGTTTTGAGAAGTTATAGGTATATGAGTAAAGTAGAGAACCAGGTATTGCAAATATCGGGATTCTTTAAGGTGATCGAAGATGTAGATATTTGTGTGTGGTATCCAGTTGATAGTAATGGTTTTTGAGAAACTTGTTTCTTTTTCAGGTTACTCATATCTGGATGCATTCCTAAGTTGAGTAACGTTGATCGGCCTCTTTCCATTTAGTTTACATGCACTGGAGACAGCTGCATGATTTGAATCTGGTTCCAATTAAATCAGTGCCTCTGTTTCTATATTGGATATAGAACGGTTCATATCTTAACGATGTTAAGGTACGGGGAGTTGTCCGGCTTATGCTTAAAACCAGACTCTGGATAACTCAAGGCACATTTCTGTAATGGCTGTTTGTGGGTTGACCCGGGCTATGACACGAGTTGACTTTCTACCATCTGGAAGATCAATAGTGATATTGTTCTTGACTCGTCACAGTTTTAGTAAAATGGATTTTTTCAGAAAACAGTAGTGGGAGTATGGTAGAACTGAAAATGATTCCAGAACTGCAAACGATTACTGAAAATTTGATAAGAACCTGAAGATTCAATCTGGTTTGACATTCCATTGGCCACTCCGCAGATATGGTGGGTAACCTCAGGCACCCGAGAGGTACTCTGGTAGCCTCAAGGACGGTGACAGGGAGGTTCTTGTTTGCCCAGACTTGTCGTTGCTGTTGTTCCAGACTGTGAGACCCGGCAGGAGGATGAGTATAGCGTCGTTCTAAACTAGCTTTAGAAGTGTACGTGTATATGACTCTGCCAGAGGGTTGTCGTAGTCAGTAGGAGCAGCGGAAGCATAGTGGACAAGTAGCTTATGACTATTTATAGACTAAAGCAGATATAGCGGAGATAGATCATCTATTTCTGATGTGACAGTCATAGGTTTGACTTCATCAGAATAGGGGATGGATCTGTTAAGAAGGTAGTAGGGTGTGATGTCCTGGTATTTGGAAGACATACACAGAGTAGGAAGTAAAATTCATGCACTACGATCGGTTATGCTTTGGTTGTCACACAGTGGTTTCTCCATATAGGATATAGATATAATATTAGACATTCTGGTTACTAGATCTATGGTTTTAGATCTAGATTTGGGAAGTATCCCAATCTGGGTACTTAAACAGTGTTCTAAAGGCGTTTTAGAATGGACGACTCCTGGCATGGTAATGTACCTACAGGTGATGGAGTCACCCTCTCTAAAGGTGTCTTACAGACTAAAGGGGAGAGGGATGTGCATGATTGACAGATCACTTGCTTAGGCAATTGAGTTGATCATGAGATGTCAAGTACCACACCAGATGTTGTTTTAGCACGAGATGCAATAAGTTGATATTAATCCTATCCTGGAGAAACGTTCGGAAGCAGTTTTAGAACATGAGTGCATGTTCTAGGGATATGATAACAACCCCTCTTTTAGGAGACAGTCATCATTCCAGGCTTCCAAGGTGACCTGAATGACAGAGTGACTGTAAGAGTTGTAGTTTTCCCTCTGACGAGGGGCAGTGTTTTGGACAGGTGATCCAAGCGGACACTGAGGGAGGCATGACGCAGGATACTGATTAAGTTCAGTTGACGATACAGTCTAAGAAGTTTGGATTTGGAGTTCATTTATGAGCTAGGTCCCATCAGATATCCAGACATATTCTAAGATAGGTATTGCTCATTTCGGGAGATGGCTTTATCCGCGAACTTGAGATTAAGAGAGACATAGAAAGAAACATCAGGACGGATCCACTCACTGAGGCTATTCCTCGAACACAATAGTTTCGCAAACGAGTTTTGTGAGACTGATTAGTATAGGAGTTGGGTGTTCGGTATCACACGGGCTGTGAGTATGCGACATCGCAATAATTAGCCTTGAGTGCAAGTGAGAGATTGTTGGATATAGTGCCCTCAGAGTTAATTATTGGATCGCAGGCTCGTGATTGCAATGATTGAGGGAGGACCTATACCGGTAGGACAGTCTTACTCGAGAGGTTTGTATACTATCCGGTTTGTCTTTATCATCGTGTACATGCTTTAGGTGACATTGTAGTTCACTATTACACGTTGATAGAGAATAGTATGCTACCATGGTTTGTCTTTATCATCGTGTGCTGCTTTAGGTGACCTTACAGGTCGCTATTACACGTTGATAGAGCCCTTAGGATTCTTGTTTGACTGCCAGCAGTATGATGGCGATCATATACGTAGGAGCTGGGGTCTATAAGCACATCCTTAAATGGTCCCTAGTCGTGTGAGTTTCGAGACAGGGCATCGATACTCCAGAGTAGACTAGTGTATACAGTCGAGACCCCGATGAGGGACGGTGGCCGGTCTCACAAGCCATTGGTGTCAGTTGGTTCACCTAAGATGTATACAGGTGATCATTGGGTTATGAGTACACTGGACAGGACTCGCCGGGAACATGCTAGTTGGTATTATACATATCGTCAGATAGCAGTTCCCGGGTGACATGTGTACAGGTTAGTCTGTCGACCTGAGATCGTCATTTGTCTCGTGTGAGTTCCCACTGTGCTTTGATTACTACCCTACCACGGCTCAAAGGAGTCGTGCAAACAGGTTTTAGTTGGGTACAGTCCCGAGCCACATGGAAGCAGTGAGCGGATGGGCAGGGGTTTCGTCTCTCCCGGTATTGGGGGTGAGATCGCGCTGTGTCTAGGAGAGCCATTACACAAAGTCCTTGGCCAAGGCAGGAGATTTACTGGTAGGTATTCCAGTAATATCTCAGGGTGTTCTGGGCTACACTCCGACACGACTTGTACCGTTTTTGGGGTCTGACTTTTACCAACCCCCTAGGCCCGCCATGCAATGCTCATAGACGAACGGACCGGACTGTACGGATATTGTCACTGACAGGCTCAGTAGGGTGTCAGGATGAGTTCGCTCATCGACCTCCCTTTTGGTCAATACCTGGTAGCCCGTTACGTACGGCTAGTACCTCTGACGAGCTAGTGGCTAAATCCAAAGCCAAAGTATTGACGAGTCTTTAGAGTCCCCCACAGACAGTTTCTCAAGTTTCGGGCAAAACGTTGTAGAGACCGTATGATATATGGCAGGGTCCGATCATATACGTGCAGTAATGCACGGATCATGATCGGGCGGATAATACTAGTGGGCTTTGGTTTAAGCCGGATCCTAGTATTAGATTTGTTGGATTACTTTAGTCTCATCGCATTCGCATTCAGTCGGAATGCGGGTGCAGGTATGTATATACAGGTGAAGGGTATCCTTGTGATCCGTCACGAGTTTATTTTAGATGTTGCCGTATCTTTTTATTGTTGCAAACATTTGGATTAATGTTTGCATATGGAAATAATGAGCTAGAAATCATCATTTGGAGCATTAATTGTGACAGATGCACAAGTGATGACTCATGGTCTCTTTCTTTGTACATGTGTCACATAATGTGATGGATTTGTGAGTTGATTTGATGAGAGGAGACAGAGGGGCAGCCAAGGGTGTGGTTGGCTCTTGTATTATGATACTCTTTCTCTCATTTTATGATATGAAACACAAAAGAAAGAAAGCCTTCTCTTCTTCTTCTTCTTCTTCCTCTAGCTCACAACATCCATTAATGGCAACACCTCTAACCTCCATCCATGCAATGGATGCAAGAGACAAAGTGATCACAAACATTCTCTACATCACCTTGGACACGTCGGCTAGCACACTTCGTCCCCGAGTTGCTTCAGACGAAGCGGGAGCCCGTAAAAAGACTCGTAGATGTGGTGCCCTTTCCGACGAGGAGATCAAGACCGGAGTTGCCGCGAGGAGCTTGGGATGGTGGCCTAAGACCGAAGGACACGGATCGATCGGTGTATCTTTTCTATCCCTTCTCTAGATAGCTAGTTATAGGTTAATGGTTCGATCCGGGTTTTAAGCATACGATAGCGTCGGTTTCTAGTTTAGAAAAAATTTCGTTTCCGCATTTTGGCCTCGGAAAGACGGCCGGGGTGCTACCGTAGTCTTACAAAAGGGATTGGTGATTCATGAATAGTTTACGACGTATTCCGGTGAGTAGACTAAATATCTACTAGGGGATTGTGTAAAGATAGCATAATACGCCCGTATTTTGTTAAATTGAAAGATTGACTTTATATGCGAAGTTAATAACATGCATTCATATATATCTATATATCATCATGTTAATAGTTGTTAGTGTTGGATATAGTGCCCTCAAAGTCAATTTTTGGATCGCAGGTATGTGATTGCAATGATTGAGGGAGGACCTACCGATAGGACAGTCTTGCTCGAGATGATAGTATACTATCTGGTTTGTCTTTATCATTGTGTACATGCTTTAGTTCACTATTGCATGTTGATAGAGCCCATAGGATTCTTGCTTGACTGCCAGCAGTATGATGGAGATCATATACGTGGGAGCTGGGGTCTATAAGCACATCCTTAAAGTGTCCCTAGTCATGTGAGTTTCGAGACAGGGCATCAATACTCCAGAGTAGACTGGTGTGTACAGTCGAGACCCCGACGAGGGGCGGTGGCCGGTCTCACAAGCCATTGGTGTCAATTGATTCACCTAAGATGTATACAGGTGCTCATTGGGTTATGAGTACACCGGACAGGACTCGCCGGGAACATGCTAGTTGGTATTATACATATCGTCAGATAGCAGTTCCCAGGAGACATGTGTACAGGTTAGTCTGTCGACCTGAGATCGTCATTTGTCTCGTGTGAGTTCCCACTGTGCTTTGATTACTACCCTACCACGGCTCAAAGGAGTCGTGCAAACAGGTTTTAGTTGGGTACAGTCCCGAGCCATATGGAGGCAGTGAGCGGATCGTCAGGGATTCGTCTCTCCCGGTATTGGGGGTGAGATCGCGCTGTGTTTAGGAAAGCCATTACACGAAATCCCTGGCCAAGGTAATCAAGATTTACTGGTAGGTATTCCAGTAGTTTCTCAGGGTGTTCTGGGCTACTCTCTGACACGACTTATACAGCTATTGGAGGTCTGACGTTTACCTGCCCCTAGGCCCTATATGCGATACTCATAGACGAACAGACCGGACTGTACGGATATCGTCACTGTCAGGCTCAGTAGGGTTTCTGGATGAGTTCGCTCGTCAGCTTCCCTTCCGATCAATACATGGGCAACTGTTATGTACAGCTAGTACCTCTGACGTGCTAGTGGTTATACCCAGTGCCAGTGTGTTGATGAGTCATTAGAGTCCCCCACAGACTGTTTCCCAAGTTCGGGCGAAACGTTGTAGAAGCCGTATGGTTTTAAGGCAGGGTTCAATCATATTCGTGCACTTGTGCACGGATCAGGATCGAACGGATAATACTAGCAGGCTTTGGTTTAAGCCGGATCCTAGTATTATATTGTAAGAATATTTTTGTCTCATTGAGAATACAAATGCGGATATGTATTTACAGTTGAGGTATAATCTCGTAATTTGTTACGGGATTATTTTGGGAGTTGCCAGTTTTCTTTTCCCGTCTTAAACATCACCCTCTATGTTTTATCCTTGTGAGCATTGACCTTGACTTTGTATATCTGATGGCTAGTGCATTGTTGCTGGCATGGGCTGATTGTGTAGTGTGATGGCTAGTGCATTAATTTCTTATTGCTTGGGGGGCTTCCTTGCAATTTCGCAGGTGGCTGGTTCTTGGCACCTGGGGGTTCTCTGCAATCTGGGAGAGCTTGATAATGTGAGGGCTTTTTTGTGGTGGGGTCTATGAGTTGAGTGGGGTCTATGAGTTGAGTGTGGCGAGGTTTTAATATGAGTGGCTTGATTTAGCTGCATTTTTTTTTCATTCTTTCCATACTCTCTTTCTTTGCCAAAATGAGTTTTCCCAAAGAACTTCCCAACTTGGCCGAGCCCTCAAAAGTTTTCTTCACTTGCAAATTTTCTTGGCTCACATGTTCATTCATCTTGGCAACTCCCATTTATCTCCGTCCAATCGTTTGGGTGCCTTGAGACAAAAGATTGTACACCTTCTCTACTTCAATCTTGGACATGTCGGCTAGCAAACTTCATGTCCGAATTGTCTCGTTTCGAGGCGGGAGCCCGTATAAAGATTCAATGACGTGGTGTCACATCGACGAGCGAGATCGGGGAGTGGACTTCTTTGGCGCAACAGCGGGGAGCTTGGTGTGGAGATTAAAGACCGAAGAACACAGATCGATCGGTATAATTTCCAAACTCCTTTTACATTTTGCTAGTTTACGGTTAATGGAACGATACGGGTATTTGGGTTGCGGTGGCGCCGGTTTTGCAAAAAGTTTTTGTTCCGCATTTGGCGTCGATTAGACGGCCGGGGCGCCGCCGTGGCCCAACAAGGTATCAGAGCCAAACTATTAACCGCTTACTAGTTTATTCTAATGTGTTTAAAATATCGATCGACGGAATTTTCAAAACCGCATTTCCAATATTTCAAGTTTTTGCCGAATTTTTAAAGTCGTCGAAAAATTATTTTGAGTGTTTCAGAAAATCAGGCAGGCTTTTATAAAACAACTGTAAAATTTTGGTACAATGATCCTTCTGTAGCGCCGCGGAACCGCGGCCGTACCCACGTTTTAGCCGCGGTTCCGCCGCAGTGTTGAGGTTTCATTGCACTAAATTTTTCCTTTGGGTCTTTGACTTGGAACTGGGGTTTCTGGAAAATTTAGTTTTGGCCCAGATTATTTTGAGTACTGGATTTGTGCTTGGGGCGCACTTCGGGAAGTTTTGTCGATCGGAATTTTAAATGTGTTAGTTTACAGTACTTACATTTCTATCTGTGACCGTGAATGTCATTCGATCGGTAAATCTTGTCTAATTGCTATAGCTCTTTTAGACGAGATTTGCGAACGTGACATTCATGTTGATATTCTGTGTTGTGCTGTGATGTTGCGGATTTGTCATGGTGGATAGCTCCTGTGCAATGGTAGTGCAGTTTGGATTTATTTGTACATTTGATATTGCGGGGCGAGCGTCTGACATGTGGACTGCCGTCACTGCCTGTTTGTATATTATTCTTTTGGGGCACGACCGGGTTGAGGTCGATGTACCCGTTGTATATATTTTCTTTTCTGTACTAGGATTACCCCGTGGTGGGGTGCATGGATAGTTGGGTTCTAGAGGGCAACGGGCCCGCATCTCATGGCATTGAGACGGTGGGGGCTTCACTCTAGAATTGGCGGGCTATTCGCCGCACTCGTAGGGGGTATAGGTTGACCCAAGGAGGGGAGCTCAAGTTACCGGATTCCGTGAAGTGCTGGGTGGTCCATTCACGTTGCTGAAGGGGGCTGCCTCACTTCAAGTTTTGGCGGGTAACTTACCGCGCTCGTAGGGGTCTAGGTTTTCATTGCACATGCTATCCATACGACCAGGGGAACGTCGGGTTTCACTAGCGGCTCAAAGGAAACCCGGGGATCCCAGATTATCTGTATTGTTCAGTGATGCTTATTACTTTTCTGTGATGTTGCATTTATCATGCCTGGAGCGATTATTATATATTGATATATATACTAGTAGATGTTGTATATGTTTTGCACCCACGCTAGTCCAGTCCCCGCTCTGTCGTTAGTTAAGTAACCTAACGGGTGATGACGGGACCTAGTGGCGAATGCGGATGGCATATACGTACATCATATTTTCGTTCTTTTCTGGTGTGATCAATTGATGGGACTGCGTTGATTCTTATCAATGCAAGAAAAACAAACCTATATTTGATGTTGTTGGAACCAAATTTTCAAAAAGCTGTTATTGTAAGGACGTTCTCTTTTGTTTTGCACAGTGGTATTCGGTTATGAATATCCAGCACCTCATTCGACGAGGCAAGGGCCGAGATCCCTTCATCGGGAGTGACCCCTTGGACAGAGGTTTGCGTCAGGGTAATAACTTCTTTATAGTCGATTACTTTTTACTTTGCATCATGGTATTCAGTTTGGAATATCCTGCACCTCATTCGACGGGGAAAGAGCCGAGATCCCTTCACCGGGATTGACCTCTTTAGCAATGGTTTTCGCCACTATATTTTTATAAAACCACTTGGATTCCTTCAAAGATATCAAGTTCATTACGCTAAAGTTTTTTCGCCAAAGACCAGCCGTAGCCCTCCGTCATTTCAGATTAGTATTGCTTAGTATTCGTGCTGTGTTTGTTGACCTTGTCAAGGCGTAGTGAGCGGTAACTCTGTAATACTTTTCTGTCGCAAGCAAATGTGGATTGGTTAGGACAGTCGTTCGACCTTGTTGACCTTGTCAAGGGTCTGTGCGGGTGGGTCTAATGCAATCAAGAAAATGATGGGTTGAACTTGACTAGGACCCTTTGACTTGTTGACCTTATCAAGGTCACTTGGATCCTAGGGGTAAAAATCATATCGGGAGTTTCAAATATACAGGAAACTTGCCAGGCTTGCGCATACCTTCTGGAGTGTGATGACATGAGTGGCTTCCATCACGTTATCATGCGATGATAGTTGGATCCCGATTCCCACTGATGAGTTGGACTACTCCTCGGGTGATCCCGACTAATTCTTCTTTCAAGTTTGGAGGAGAATTTGAGGATACAGTGGGAGCTTTCCTGATTAGATAAAGTGATTAACCATTCTGATTCAGGTTAGAGTGCATGCAGAGTGTTTCTTTTCTCTCTCTCTTTGACTGCGACCATGATCCGACCCTAGACAATAACTCAGTAACCGAGTTAACCGAACTTTCTTATAACATTGGCTTTTGGATTGTCTGAGTTGCATACATCATTGACACTCTTTCTTTTACCCTTTGAGTTTCTCCAGAACACCCCGTATTATTACGAACATCCACTTTCATTGGATAAATCCGTCGTATGGTTATATAAGAACTCGGAGGAACTTCTTCGAGGATGGATTCTGGTTCTGAAGAGATTGAATAGGACTATTCAGTTGTCTTTTCCTTTTACCTTCTCTCAGGTTGTGAGGGCTCTTAGGATTAGGAGAGGGTACACCTATTACGATTATTGGATAGTCTTCTTCCAAACCATAGGCTGGTGCCGAAAGGTAGGGAATGAAGAAAAGCAATTAGCTTAAGTCAGGTGTACAGAAGGTAATAAGTAAAGACAAATAAAGGGATCAGAAAGAGGGCAAGATAAATTATGACTGTTAACATTCACGACCAAACCACGTATTTCATCGCCATTCCTACTTCACCTTTGTATTTCTCCAGAACTCCTCGTATCACTACGAACATCCAATTCCATTGGATAAATCCATCGTATGGTAATATACGAACTTGAAGGAACTTTTTCGAGGATGGATTATGGTTCAGGAGAAATAGGAATAAGGTTTATTCAGTTGTCTTTTATCCATAGCTTCTCTCAGATTGCGAGTGTTCCTAGGATTAGGAGAGTACACCTATTATGCTTATTGGATAGTCATCTTCCAGACCATAGGCTGGTGCCAAATGGTAGGGAAGGAAGAAAACCACTTAGCCTAACGATGGTGTACAGAAGATAATGAGTAAACACAAATAAAGGGAATTGGAGAGATGGTAAGGAAATATACGGTTACAGTCATGAATCTGATAATGGAAGAGGCATTACTAGGAATACCCGGATACCCCTTCGAAACATATTCATATTTCAGTTTCGCTGTGTATTGTTAATAGAAAATTGATTTCCCAATTAGACCCTTACTCCAGGGTATGTATTTACCAGGTATGATTCTCACATCTGTATGGTTTTATAGATGATGAGTGGGAGTAAGTTATTGGAAATTAAGTGATCATCCTCATTATATCGGAATTCGTTGTAATTGGTGATATTTGAGGAAATCACCTGGGTACAGTTTTCAACCTACGACGCACATGATTTGAGTTATTCAACTTGAGGGACTTATACAAAGTATTGTATATTGTCCGTTGTCCATTAGGACAAAGAGGTTGGTCCTTGTACTGCATTCTGTTTACTTGTGACTTCTCAAGTTTTAGACAAGTGTTTCGTAGAAATACAAGGTCCAAGTTTGAGAAGTTATAGGTAAAAGAATAAAGTAGAGAACCAGGTGTCGCAAGTATCGGGATTCTTCAAGGTGATCGAAGATGTAGATACTTGTGTATAGTATTCGGTTGATAGTAATGGTTCTGAGAAACTTGTTTTTCTTTCAGGTTACTCATAATTGGATACACTCCTAAGTTGTGTAATGTTGATCGGCCTCTCTCCATTTAGTTGACATGCACTGGAGACAGCTGCATGATTTGAATCTGGTTCCAATTAAAACTGTGCCTCTATTTCTATATGGTGTATAGAATAGTTTATATCTTAACGATGTTAAGATACGGGGAGTTGTCCGGCTTATGCCTAAAACCAGACTCTGAATAACTCAAGGCACGTTTCTGTAATGGCAGTTTGTGGGTTAACCCGGGCTTTGACGAGGGTTGACTTTCTACCATCTGGAAGATCAATAGTGATATTGTTCTTGACTCGCCACATTTTTAGTAAAATGGATTTTTTTTCAGAAAACAGTAGTGGGAGTATGGTAGAACTGAAAGTGATTCCAGGACCGCAAACGATTACGGAAAATTTAATAGGACCTAAAGATTCAATCAGGATTGACATTCCATTAGCCACTCCGCAGATATGGTGGGTAACCTCAGGCACACAAGAGGTACTTCGGTATCCTCAAGGACGGTGATAGGGAGGTTCTTGTTTACCCAGACTTGCCATTACTGCTGTTCCAGACTATGAGACCCGGCAGGAGGATGAATATAGCGTCGTTATAAACTAGCTTTAGGAGTGCACGTGTATATGACTCTGCCAGAGGGTTGTTGTAGTCAGAGGGAGCAGCGGAAGCATAGTGGATAAGTAGCTTATGTCTATTTATAGACTAAAGCAGATATAGCGGAGATAGATCATCTATTTTTGATGTGACAGTCATAGGTTTTGACTTCATCAGAATAGGAGATGGATCTGTTAAGAAGGTAGTAGGGTGTGATGTCCTGATACTTGGATGACATACACATAGTAGAAAGTGAAATTCCTACACTACGATCGGTTATACCGTGGTAGTCACATAGTAGTTTCTCCACACAGGATATGGATATAATATCATATGTTGTTTTTTGCACTAGATGCAATAGGTTGATATATTATTCCAATCCTGGAGAAATGTTTGGAAGCAGCTTATGAACATAAGTGGTTGTTCTAGGGATTTGATAACGACAGCCTCTTTCGGGAGACAGTTATCATTCCAAGCTTCCACGGTGACCCAGATGACAGTGTGACTGTCAGAGTTATAGTTTTCCCTCTCACGAGGGGCAGGTAGTCCAGGCGGATACTGAGGAAGGCATGGCGCAGGATACTGATTAATTTCAGTTGACGATACAGTCTAAGAAGTTTGCTGGATTTGTAGTACACTTGTGAGCTAGGTCCCATCAGATATCCAGACATATTCTAAGACAGGTATTACTCAATTCGGCAGATGGCTTTATCCGGAACTTGAGAAAAAGAGAGACATGGAAAGAAACATCAAGGCAGATCCACTCACTGAGGCTATTTCTCGAACAAAATAGTTTTACAAACGACCTTTGTGAGACTGATTAGTAGAGAAGTTGTGTGTTCGGTATCACACGGGCTGTGAGTACGCGACATCGCAATAATTAGCCTTAAGTGCAAGTGGGAGATTGTTGGATATAGTGCCCTTAAAGTCAATTATTGGATCGCAGGTACGTGATTGCAATGATTGAGAGAGGATCTATACCGATAGGACAGTCTTGCTCGAGATGATAGTATGCTATCTGGTTTTTCTTTATCATCGTGTACATGATTTAGTTCACTATTGCATATTGATAGAGCCCATAGGATTCTTGCTTGACTGCCAGCAGTATGATGGCGATCATATACGTGGGAGCTAGGGTCTATAAGCACATCCTTAAAGTGTCCCTAGTCGTGTGAGTTTCGAGACAGGGCATCGATACTCCAGAGTAGACTAGTGTATACAGTCGAGACCCCGACGAAGGACGGTGGCCGGTCTCATAAGCCATTGGTGTCAGTTGATTCACCTAAGATGTATACAGGTGATCATTGGGTTATGAGTACACTGGACAGGACTCGCCGGGAACATGCTAGTTGGTATTATACATATCGTCAGATAGCAGTTCCCGGGTGACATGTGTACAGGTAAGTCTGTCGACCTGAGATCGTCATTTGTCTCGTGTGAGTTCCCACTGTGCTTTGATTACTACCCTACCACGGCTCAAAGGAGTCGTGCAAACAGGTTTTAGTTGGGTACAGTCCCGAGCCACATGGAGGCAGTGAGCGGATCGTCAGGGATTTGTCTCTCCCGGTATTGGGGGAGAGATCGCGCTGTGTTTAGGAAAGCCATTACACGAAATCCCTGGCCAGGGTAATCGAGATTTACTGGTAGGTATTCCAGTAGTTTCTTAGGGTGTTCTGGGCTACTCTCTGACACGACTTATACAGCTATTGGGGGCCTGACGTTTACCATCCCCTAGGCTCTATATGCGATACTCATAGACGAACAGACCGGACTGTATGGATATTGTCACTGTCAGGCTCAGTAGGGTTTCTGGATGAGTTCGCTCGTCAGCTTCCCTTCTGATCAATACATGGGCAACCGTTATGTACATCTAGTACCTCTGACGTGCTAGTGGTTATACCCAGTGCCAGTGTGTTGATGAGTCATTAGAGTCTCCCACAGACTGTTTCCCAAGTTCGGGCGAAACGTTGTAGAAGCCGTATGGTTTTATAGCAGGGTTCGATCATATTCGTGCACTTGTGTACGGATCAGGATCGAACGAATAATAATAGCAGGCTTTGGTTTAAGCCGGATCCTAGTATTATATTGTAAGAATATTTTTGTCTCATTGCATTTGTATTCGGTCGGAATGCAAATGCGGGTATGTATTTACAGTTGAGGTGTAATCTCGTAATTTGCTATGGGATTATTTTGGGAGTTGCCAGTTTTCTTTTCCCGGCATTTGTATTCGGTCGGAATGCAAATGCGGGTATGTATTTACAGTTGAGGTGTAATCTCGTAATTTGCTATGGGATTATTTTAGGAGTTGCCAGTTTTCTTTTCCCGTCTTAAACATCTCCCTCTATGTTTTATCCTTGTGAGCATTGACCATGACTTTGTATATTCTTTGCCATTCTTGCATTAAACGGGCATGGCTTGATGGCTAGAACATTGTTGCAGGCATGGGCTGATTGTGTAGTGTGATGGCTAGTGCATTAATTGCTTATTGCTTGGGGGGCTTCCTTGCAATTTCGCAGGTGGCTGGTTCTCGGCACCAGGGGGTTCTCTACAAACTGGGAGAGCTTGATAATGTAAGGGCTTTTTTGTGGTGGGGTCTGTGAGTTGAGTGGGGTGAGGTTTTAATATGAGGGGTTTGATTTAGTTGCATTTTTTTCATTCTTTCCATACTCTCCTTCTTTTCCAAAATGAGTTTTCCCAGAGAACTTCCCAACTTGGCCGAGCCCTCAAAAGTTTTCTTCACTTGCAAATTTTCTTGGCTCACGTGTTCATTCATCTTGGCAACTCCCATTTACCTCCGTCCAATCGTTTGGGTGCCTTGAGACAAAAGATTCTACACCTTCTCTACTTTAATCTTGGACATGTCGGCTAGCAAACTTCATGTCCGAGTTGCCTCGTTTCGAGGTAGGAGCCCGTATAAAGATTCAATGACGTGGTGCCACATCGATGAGCGAGATCGGGGAGTGGACTTCGTCGGCGCAGCAGCGGGGAGCTTGGTGCGGAGATTAAAGACCGAAAGACACGGATCGATCAGTATAATTTCCAAACTCCTTTTACATTTTTCTAGTTTACGGTTAATGGAACGATCCGGGTATTTGGGTTGCGGTGGCGCCGGTTTTGCAAAAAGTTTTTGTTCCGCATTTGGCGTCGGTTAGACAGTCGGGGCGCCGCCGTGGCCCAACAGTTAGAACACTACACAATTATCGACGAGTTATGCCGCACGTTCACATCTTTACATATTACAGTACACCTCGTCGATATTAACATGTCACTTTTACACTAAATATTCATCTTGTTGAATATGATTTATATCATACCTAAATTATTAACAATAGTGGTAACTTGCATAAATGACATCATGTTTATCATCCGAGTATTCTAAGTTGATATAGGAATCTTTATATTAATTAGAATTTATGGTTTGAGTTTTCCTGTACTATTACATAAATCCAGTGATTTCATAATTTATGTGACATGTCCACCATGAGATGTTTTTATGATTTGAGTTCATTCCGAACCGAGTCGGTGGGTATACGGTTACGGATTTACAGTTTTATCTAGACTGAGTTGGTGGGGATACAGTTGGATACATGGTGGACCCGGTCGAGACCGAGGGACAGGATAGCCGCATTTAAGGCGGGGGAGCCTAGCGAGGTTACTCGATGCCGGAGATAGTGGTGAAATACGGCGGATATCTAGATGATACCGATCGGTATTATTGATTACAGGATCGTTCGAGGAATGATGCCTGAGAGAAATGGAAGTTTTGTGTCGATGATGGGAACGGAAAGATGAAATTTATTGGGAATAAATGATGAGATTTCAGTTTTGGTTATGTGATTTGTAGTACAGATTCATACTTTCCATATGCTATCATACATCATACTTACTCTCATTTCAGTTAGTTATGATCGTCATATTTACATTATTAGCCGTTGTGTGTTAGTTATATTCACTGAGTTGGCAACTCACCCCCGTTGTGCCACAGTTCCTTGCAGAGGCAGAGTGGACGGATAGCAGCAGTGCAGATCCACTTTTTCAGCTTTTATCGCATCTTTTGATAGGTGGGTTACATGTGTAGTAACCATCTCTTTTGGTATTGTATTTTGGATCTAGAAAATCTCCATCAGATTTTGTACTATGACTTAGAATGAGAGATCGGTATATGTATATTATTTGACAGATGAGATCGTTGTTATGTTAGAAGATATTTCTTTTATTATGTCTGGGATTCTTATTGATATCCTATATACTGAGTTTTTATTTCTGCTGTTGATATTGTTGATCCCAACTAGGGATGCAACCAAATTTAACAATTTATAATTGTTTTTATTCTGAATTCAATAGTGAGTTATTGTTAATATCTTAATTCCATAAATCGGTGATTTTTACTTAAAACTAAATTTTCATGAAAATTCCGCAAAAAGTATTTGGTCTTGGTTTTTCGGCTTACTCGGGTTGTGTAAATATCTTTAGATAATACACAATCTAAGTGCCGGTCACATCCAAACTTTGGGTCGTGACAATATCCCAGTTCATGATATTTTTCAAGTCGACTACCTTCCAGACCTTGATTGACAAACTGGCCCAAATGGATCAGATGGGCCATAGACCGTCTTCCTCAAAAATGGAGCCTCGAAACGAGAAGGGGAAGGGGAAAGTGACCTTCGTCGCCAATGCTCAACAGCAGCCTACTGGTCCGAAACCAGTTGATCGCCAAAGTGATAGACAACGACTCCTCAATGAGAGGCTAAAACGCCCTTATTCGTTTCTTCGGGATAAGACAAGAAGACTGTTCGAGTTGGCGGTGCGCAACAAGCTCATCATCCTACCGGATCCGAAATGCCCACTGCAGCCCGGTGACATCAACAGTCCCAACTACTGTCCTTACCATCGAATAATGGGCCATCCAATCGAAGATTGCTTTGTCTTCAAAAACTGGATTGAGGACCAGTACCAGCATGGCAAATTCGCGTTGTATGAAAACTGGAGGGTAAACCCGCCACAACCACATGCTCCGAAAAATATAGACACGCCGGGGGCATCATGCTCATTTATAGAGGAAGCTTCATGGGAAGTTGTTCTTTTGACAAAAACTAAAAGAATGCTGAAAGATCTCCAAGCATGTCCGGCGATTAGGTGGAAGAGCCCGCTAGAGCCCAAGATTATTGAGGGGATGCTGAAGCCGCGCCCAACGCCGAAAGTTGGTGAAGGTGGACAAAACATTCAGGCCAAGCCTCTAAAGTCTTTGAAGAAAAAGAAGAAGGCCAAGAAGCCCGTTCAACTCGAAGACGTCCCTATAAATAAAAGACCAGGAAAAGTCTAAGGATTGGAGAGAAGTCTTTATAGACTACTTCAAATCCTGTCGAACACCTGAAGATGCGTCTTCGAGACATCAGCTCATGAAAAGAGCTCTGTCCTTCGCCTTCGTCAATGACACGCTGTATAAGAGATCGTTCGACTCTCTATGGCTGAGATGCCTGGGAGCTGAAGAAGCATGGAGAGTCGTCCAAGAAACTCACGATGGACTCTGCGGTTCTCACCAAGCCGGGCCAAAGATGAAGCTGAAGATCAAAAGGATGGGCTACTATTGGCCCACGATGATTCAAGACTATCTCGAATACGTGAAACAGTGCCACTCGTGCCAAATTCACGTGGATTTCATCCACCAGCATCCGAATCCGCTACACCCAACGGTGGCTATCTGGCCGTTCGAAATGTGGGGAACTGACATAATCGGGCCCATTGAACCAGCATCATCCAGAGGACATCGGTTCATATTGGTAACAACCGATTACTTCTCTAAGTGGGCAGAAGCAGTACCGCTAAAAGAAGTGAAGAAGGAGAATATTCTCTATTTCTTCAAGACACACGTCATCTATCGGTTCGGCACTCCGCGACGGATTATCTCCGATAACGGGCCAGCCTACAGAAGTCACAAAACCAGCCGCTTCGCGCAACAACATAATATAGACTGGAGATACTCTTCGGTCTATAATCCCCGAGTTAACGGTCTAGCTGAGGCCTTCAACAAGACCTTGACGAAGATCATAAAGAAGAAGGTATCCAAAAACAAAAAGGACTGGCATGAGAGATTGCATGAAGCTCTCTGGGCGTATCGAACTATGTTCAAAACGGCCACAAATACAATGCCGTATGCATTGGTATTTGGCACTGAAGTAGTACTCCCCTTGGAGATAGAGTTACCCTCTCTACAGGTGGCAGTTCATTACGAGCTAACAGATGGAGAACGCTCATCTTCGGCTGGAGGAGCTCGACGCCCTTGACGAAACCCGGCTCATGGCGCAGCAAAACCTGGAGGCTTACAAAACCAAGGATGACGCGCTCGTACGAAAGATTGACTAGGCCGAGAACGTTCCGCCAAGGAGAACTCGTGCTAGTCGTAAAAAGACCCATGATCTTACTTGCTCATGAATATACATGGCGAAAGACCCTTTAGGCCAATAAACGGTCGGTTTCTAAAAAAATACTACGCCTAACCGAAACGTCTGTAAACTACTACGAACCGCAACATCCTCAGGCAGACGTGTGAAAAAAAATAGTACATCCATAAGCAAAATGGGCACGGTTGAAAACCCGAAAAGGCTCCGTGAGTAAAAACAGCAGGGCTACCGGCGAGTTTGTGAAAACCCGAAAGGGCGCAATCTCGTTAAAAAAAAGGGTACGTCCATAAACAACATGGGCACGGATGAAAACCCGAAAGGGCTCCGTGAGTAAAAACAGCAGGGCTACCGGCGAGTTTGTGAAAACCCAAAAGGGCGCAATCTCGTTAAAAGACACTTGCAAGATCCTCTCGACCTTGTAAGGAGAAAATACCTGCGTGAGATCCTTACGACTCATAAGAGAACAACACACTTAGGGATCCCCACGATTCCTAAGGAGAAACACACACTTACGAGACCCTCACGACTCGTAAGGACATAGAAATCGAATCACAAGGATATATTACGGAAGGAATTTCAAGCAATAAGTCCTAAGGTCACTTAGGCGGAGCACCGTGTCGTAAGTATGCTGCGGAATATACACACGCTACGTTACTCTGCTTAAGCTACCTACTCCATCATACCAAGGTCATGCTACACTCCGAAAGGTAAAACCTAGCGCTCTTATACCAACTTTGTCACGACCCAAAATTGGGCACATGACCGGCACTTAAACTACGTAACGTCAACAGGCGTAACGCAATTAAGTAAGCCGAAAACCCCAGCAATCTAAACCATTAAAAGAAATAAAGATAGATCACTTTTAAAAATCTCGATGCAAAAACTTTTAAACATAAATTTGTTTTCATAAAAATTTCGGCAGCACCTCCTTTGTAAAAACTAGCCCCGAAACGGGTACAAACATAAGATAAAAGTAAAGCATCCCCAAATGGGAGCAAATATTGCCCAACGATGGAACAACCACCACAACATATATACGGCGTCGTAGTGAAGAAAAGATAAACCATATATATTGTTAGTTATATGTATGCCCTAGAGGCCATTACTGTACATTGGATGTATATTGTAGTGGATGCTGGGACATATGTAGGTAGGACTTTCTTGCTCGACATGATAGTACTCTATCTGGTTACTCTTTATCTTAACATGTATACTTTCTGTCTCTCTGTTACATGTTGATAAAGCCCTTAGGATGTGTACTCGACTTCCAGGACTATGATGCAGATCATACTAGTGGGGCCTGGGTAGTCCATAAGTACATCCTTCAATGTTCCTAGTCGTGGGAATATCGAGACGGGGCATCAATATTCCAGATTAGACTAGCGTATATCTTCTCGACCCATGTGATGGGCGATGGATGATCCCACATCCATTGGTGTTTGACATCAGAGATGGTATGCGGGTGCTCACTGGAGACTGGGTACACTGAACGGACTCGCCGAGAACTCCCAGATGGTATTATACCTCACGTCAGATGGCAGTTCTCTAGTGACACTGGTACAGCTTAGTCTGTTGACCCGAGATCGTCATAGAGTCTTGTGTGTCTCCCACTGTGCTTTGATTTCCACCCTACCACGGCTCTACTGAGTCGTGCAAACAGGTGATTTTTAAGTACAGTCCCGATTCACATGGAGGCAATGAGCGATAGGAGGGGATTCGTCTCTCCCGGTATTGGGGGTTGATGTTGCGCTATGCACGACTGGCCATAACAGGAAATCCCTGGCCAGGGTTGCAGTGATATACTGGTAAGAGTTATCAGTAGTTTCACGAATGTTATGGACCTCACGTCGGCATGACTTATCGAGCTATTGGGGTCTGACGTTTACCACCCCTAGGCGAGACATGCGACATATCAGACGAACAGACCGGACTGTACGGTAAGTGTTACTGGTTGGATTCACAGGAGTATGAGCGGGCTTGCTCGTCGATCTTCTGATCGCTCAATACCCGAGTGGCCGTTACGTTTAGCAGATCGCTTGCGGCTTGTGGGTGTTTGATATGATCATCACCTGCTGCCGGCGTATTGACGAGTCTTTAGAGTCCTACACAGAGGTTTCCTGGCTCAAGCGAAACGAAATAGGAGTGCATATGAGATATGTGCGGGACCGAGAATAATGCGTGTATGTGATACCGTATTCTATTTTCGCGATGAATGTATGAAATGGTTGTATGTGATATAACCTAGTTATCGAATCGAGGATTGATTCGATAAGTCGATACATCGGATATTAGTCGGTCATATGCGATATGACCGGATCGTTAAATCAAGTGTTGATTTAATGATTTAATGTATAATTATATATTAGATATATTACTTTGCATTAACTAGTATTTGTTCACTTTATATGGATTTTCTCACTTGAAGTGCACATTGTATATATGATATAGTATTGTGCACTAGTTTGTATCATGTTTGATGATACATGCAAACTTGGGTGTGTATGATTAAACCATGGTTATGTAATGGTTAGGGTTTTGATTTTATTAACTATTTATTTATTTATTCTTTATTTGGAAAGAAAATGAAATGGTTGCTTCTTTTGTTCTTTTCTTTGAAGCTTCAAGAAGCTTTGACCATTTTGTCTTCATCTCCTAAACCTAACCATTCACCTAACCCTAGTTTATTCTCTATACTTAACCAAAGTTGCATTATGATAAGAATGAATGGGATTTTCTTATTGAAATAATTCTTTTTATTCTTTCATCTTCATCATCTTCATCAAGCTTCAAAAAGCTTGCTAGCTTCAATGGTGAAATGAGAAAAAGAGTGAGAAATCCAATTCTAAAGTGAACCCACTTCCTATTTCTTCATGCTCTACCACTTGCCATGTAGTATAGGGTGTTTTCTTCACAAGTTTCATGGCTTGGTGAAGTTGGAGCTTGATCTTGAGTTGCCTCGACGTAAATCATTTTCGGCATCGAAGTCGACGACCTAGCCCGATCTTTTCTCCGATGAAACCACCGCGAGAGTCTAGGATTCCGATTGGTACAGCGGAGGGACGTCATCACAGAGCCAAGGAACTGGAGGACCAGATCTACAATGGTTGTAGTCACTTTCCTTTAGCAATAAAGTCGTTTACTTGCTTGCATCGCCTTATCATCTAGTTAACGATCCATATTAGGGTTTGTAGGCACATGAAAAAATTTGAATCGGGCATGTTTGATCTGTTGTGAGACCTCATTAGTGTGCCTAGAAACCCTACAATGGTATCAAAGCCAGGTTAGAGCCTTAGGCGATGCGTAGACGGAGTTAGAAGTCCGATCGAACCGAAACCCTAATGCAAAATTGCTCTCTGTACATTTTTTGAAATCGGGGATTTTTAAGAATTAAAAATATGCAGAAAAATCAGCAGGAGTTTATATGAATTACTGTTAAGCACGTGCTCCTGATTCAATCAAAGCGCGGCGGAACCGCGGCATTAGCATGGCTAATGCGGCAGTTTCGCGGTCATTTAGTCTCCTCTTTCATTTAATTTTTCACAGTAATTCCTATTTTGTAGTGCTGGTTTTCCTGGGAATTTTTAATCTGAACTCAAGAGTTGAGTTTTCTGAGTTGTATTGGGAGTTCGAAGATTCGATCGGACTGTCTAATTTTGTCTGTGTTTTTTTTTTCGGGTAATTTTAGAATATGTTAAAAGTTCGACCAGATATAAATACCCACTTTTTCCCCTGCCAGGAAATTTCCAATTGTTGGACTTTTCCGTAGTTTAATGACGTTCTAAGTAGAGCAAGTAACGCGATGGTCCCTCTAGAAGACAACAAACCTTAACTCGATTATGTGACCGTCTTGAACTGCCCTTTGAACCCTAGGGTTTGGGGCAGTACAGCGTGCCACATGTGAGGCGTTGGCTTGACTCTTCTACGGCTGGACCGTTGGTACTGAGGCACGAAATAAATGTTTTTAAACTTATTTCATGTGTTGAGCTGTTTCGGGAAAACTTGGGTGTTCGATTGTTCGATCGGAAAGTTTAACATTTTCTATTTACCCGGAATGTGATACAACATTTGGAATTCACAAGTAGTTATGAGATAACTGTATGAATGTTATAAACATAGCAGTTTAGTCTCACTTGATCGGTTGCCATGGAATTTTGATGTGATCAAAATTCCGTCGCAATCACGTAGCGTACGCGGATACTCGCCGGGTAAACTTAATAGACAGCCTCACCCCATAGCCCCGACCAAGTGATTGTAGGAGAACCCCGACGGTCAATAGCCAAAGGAGATTCCAGGAATGCTTCTTTCGGGTTGTCTTATGTGTGTCTTCGATTTCGCCGAAAGCATCCGTTCGGGTGCTCGTGGCAGCGGTGTTCCGCTTTGGTGCACTTCGTCGACGGCGTCGGGGGTGCAGCCGCCTACTAAAGTTTGCGACGAGCATTCGTTCAGGATGTCGGGAATCATGTTGAATTGCCCGACTTGATATTGAAAAGAGTTTTCGATAATAAGACTAAAATGCGGGGTTTATAATTGTTAGGCATGTGATGTCTAAGGAATTCATTTGATTAGGCATGCGATGTCTGAAGAGTTTGCGGATTCCAACTGTTGTAGTTTTACACTTTCTTTTCTGTGACCGTAAGTGTAATATGTGATATCGCCGGTTTCGTTGCTATATGTCAACGACAATTGGGATACGCATGTTTACGTACGTTGATGACATGTGATGTTATGTGTTGCTGGATATGTTATATTGGATCGTCGTGTTTGAATAGCCGGGGTTTTTTTATGTGAGATGAGTGTTTTTACTTTTTCATTCATGTAAAAAACTTGTATGTAATATTCTTTTATTGGGGCACTTCCAGGTTGCGGATGATGTCACCATTTGTATATTATTTACTTTTCCGCATTAGGATAGACCCAAAGAGGGGAGCACAAGTAACCGGGTTCTAGGGTCCAGTGGGAGACCATCTCGAGGAGTGAGTCCGGGTCTCCTAACCCTAGAATTGGTAGGGTTGCTTGCCGCTCTCGTAGGGGTCTAAGGGTGTGGGATTGGCTATTCATCACGACCGTGGAATCCGTATTTTATACTGGCTGGTATTAAAAACACGGACGTCCTAGTATATCCAATATTTCATATGATATTTTCTGCTGCGTTATCTGTGATGTGATCATGTGATTTGTTCAGATAGATATTATATTTAGTATATATGATATATTAAATAGACGTTGCTTATGTTTTACACCCGCGCTAGCCCTGCCTCGCTCTGGCGTTAGTTACCTAACCTAACGGTGCAGACGGGACATCGAGGCGAATGCGGATGGCATAAGCGTACGTTATATTTATCGTGATGTTTAGGTGGACTTAAATGATGGGACATTCATTAATGAGATTAATGAAAGAAAATAAACCTAATTGATGTTGTGGAATCGAATTTCAAAATAAAAACAGGTAGCTACAGTTCTTTCTTTGCATCGCGGTGTTCCTTGTAGAATATCCTGCACCTTATTCGATGAGGAAAGGACCGAGATCCCTTCACCGGGAGTGACTCCTTTAGCAATAACTGGCAGATGCTACACCGTCGGTTTGTCTTTTGATTGCTTCTATAGTTTCTGCTTTGCACAGTGATATATGTGATATATCCCGCACCTCATTCAACGAGGAAAGGGCCGACGATCCCTTCACCGGGAGTGACCCCTTTAGCAAAACTAGAAAAGCCTCAAAAATATTCCATTTAAAAACCATTTGATTCCGCAACGAGATCAAGTTCAAAGCGATAAAGGTTTTCATAAAAAACCATTCGCAACCCTCCGTCATTTTAGGAAGTAGAGTACTTAGTATTCGTGCTGTGTTTGTTGACCATAGTCAAGGCACAGTGTACGGTAGCTAAGTGATGTCTTCCTACACCGCATATGATGCGATTAGTTAGGACAGTCGCGTGACTTTGTTGACCTTAGTTAAGGGTCATGTGGGTGGGTCTAATTAATCACGAAATGACGGGTAGAACTTGACTAGTGCTTATGATTTGTTGACCATAGTTAAGGTCATAAGTGCTAGGGGTAAAAATCTTTATCGGGAGTTTCAAGTGTTGAAATTTGCAATGAGATTGCATACCTTCTATATGATAGTTGGATCCCGATACCCACTGCGAGTAATTGTTTCTCCTGGGAGAGTTTTGCACTTTACAATTAGCCGATCAAGTAGGTGTCTAGAAAGGTGTCAACGGGGTTACGCCTCTGGGAAAATGAGGTTTACTGTAATTAGGTCCGTGCGAAAGCACGGAAAACCTCCCTCAAAGTACCGACACTGGCCTGGCTGAAAGATTGGCGAACTTGTAGAGTGTAATTAATCCCGGCTAGTCTTTCCTGTTAAGGTTTGAAGGAAGATTTGATAAAAACAGTGGGAGCCATCCTGATTAGATAAAATATATAACCAATCTGATCTTGCAAGAGCGCACGCTGAGTGTTTTCTTCTCTCTCTCTCCAGGTAGCGACCATATCACGCCTTAATCAAGATAATAATACGGATATTGACCGAACCCGCTTGTTATACTGAGCTGGGGAACGTTGGTCCCGCTCAAACTTATAATGGTTATAAGACAGAGCAGGAAATAGGAGAATACCAGAATTCCTATGCCGCCCAAACGAAGAAAGTACATATGATGCATCTCCTTCGGGTGTGTTCATTACAAAGAACTATTTCTCAGTATCCTCTGCATCCTGAGTATTTGATACCGGATCAGGATCCCAGATATGTAATCTGTTACATAGGGCTACAGAAAGGTAGAAAACTGAGAACGGGTGATAAGTTTCATGAGACAGAAAACGGGGCAAGTGTTGCAGCCAGGTCTGTTGGTTACTGTCACCCTGTATTACAAATACATTGATTCTGAACAAATGCTATTAGATACCGAATCTGATTTACAAAATCATATCAGTCTCTTTATAAGTAAAGAAATGATAAAATTTTGTATTGTTGGATAATGTTTTGAACATTTCCTATATCAAAAGTTGATCGGTTCAGGCACGTTATCTAAAAGCATTGATGTTCTAAATCAAACTACAGTTCCTAGTATACAAAACACACACAAGAGGAAGAGTTCAGAAACGAACGATTCATTCTTGAGGCATTGTAGACTAGGTCATATCAATGCGACCCGACTGGCTGAAGTTACATTTTAGATGCATATTTAAATCAGTTTGAATTTACATCTTGTGAAACTTGCCAGTCATGTCACAGAGATAAGATGACCATAGCTCTGTTTATTGGAAACAGAGAAAGAGTTAGCAAACTCTTGGGACTGATACATGATGATGTATGTAAGGTCCCCTGTCTACACATGCCAAGGCCGGTTCTTTGTACTTCACTACATTCTCTGATAATCTCTCAAGATTCAGACATATGTTGCTGTTGAAACACAAGTCCGAACCTTTTGAGATATTCACAGAATATAAGCTAGAAGTAGAGAACCAATACGGGTATAAGTATTATGTCCTATGATAAGATCAGGGAGGAGAATACTTGTGCATGGCATTCCTGGAGTATTCTAAAAGAAAATAAGATTCTCTCTCAGTATTACTCCTCTGAATACACCACAGCACAACGGTGTATCGTGTAGGGTTCCTAGGCACACTAATGAGATCTCACAAGGCATCAACCATGCCAATTTCAAATCTTACGGTGCCGAGAAACCCTAGACTAGATCGTTAACTAGAATTTTAGGCGAAACAAATGCGAATAGTTAACAACTTAACTAAAAGAACGGAAATACAACCTTTGTAGATCCGGTCCTCCACCTCCATAGCTCCACAATAAAGTTTCCTCGCTGTCCAAATGGAAACCCGGGCTCTAGCGTCGGCTTCATCGGAGAAATGGGCGGGCTAGGTCATCGACTACGATGCCGAAGATGATCTACGTCGAGGCATCACAAGATCAAGCTCCCACTTCACCAAGTCATGAAACTTGTGAAGAAAACACCCTATACTACTTGGCAAGAGGTAGAGGATGAAGAAATAGGAGGTGGGTTCACTTTAGAATTGGATTTCTCACTAGATTTCTTCACTTGCCATTGATGAGGCAAGCTTTCTTCATGTGAAGAAGAAGAAGAAGAAGATGAAAAATGTTATGATAAGTTAATTAGAATAGAAAAGAAAAAGAATACTTATCATAACATTAACTATAGTTAGGTGTAGAGAATTGACTAAGGTTAAAAGAATGGTTAGGGTTAAGCTTGAAGACAAAATGGTCATATGGTCAAAGCTTCATCAAGCTTCATCAAGCTTCATGAAAGAAAGAAAGAAAGAATGAAACCATTTTGTTTTCTTTTGTCATTTCATTTTAATCCAAAATAAAAAGATAAATGAATGGATAAATAAATAGAAACCTTAACCATTTACTTAACCTTGGTTTAATTCTTTACACAAACCAATTTTGCATACATCATCAAACATGATACAATCAAGTGCACAAAAATATATCGCATATACAATGCGCACAACCGAGTGAGAAAATCCATCTTAAGTGAACCGATACTAGTTAATGCAAAGTGATATATCAAATATATAATTATACATTAAATCATTAAATCAACACTTGATTTAACGATCCGGTCATATCGCATATAACCGACTAGTATCCTATGTATCGTCTTATCGAATCAATCCTTGATTCGATAACTAGGTTATATCGCATATAACTATTCGATACATTCATCGCGAGAATGGAATACGGTATCACATACACGCATTATTCTTGGTTCCGCACATATCTCATATGCTCTCCTATTTCGTTTTGCTTGAGCCAGGAAACCTCTGTGTAGGACTCTAAAGACTCGTCAATACGCCGGCAGCAGATGATGATCATATCAAGCACCCACAAGCCGCAAGCGGTCTGCTAAACGTAACGGCCACCCGGGTATTGAGCGATCAGAAGATCGACGAGCAAGCCCGCTCACACTCCTGTGAATCCAACCAGTAACACTTACCGTACAGTCCGGTCTGATCGTCTGATATGTCGCATATCTTGCCTAGGGGTGGTGAACGTCAGACCCCAATAGCTCGATAAGTCGTGTCGATATGAGGTCTATAACAGTTCGAGAAACTACAGGTAACACTTACCAGTAAATCTCAGCAACCCTGGCCAGGGATTTCCGGTTATAGCCAATCGAACACAGCGCAACATCAACTCCCTATACCGGGAGAGACGAATCCCCTCCTATCGCTCATTGCCTCCATGTGATTCGGGACTGTACCCAAAAGCCACCGTTTTGCACGCCCTCTTGGACGTGGTAAGGTGGAAATCAAAGCACAGTGGGAACCACACAAGACTCTATGACGATCTCGGGTCAACAGACTACTCTGTACCAGTGTCACCAGAGAACTGCCATCTGACGTAAGGTATAATACCATCTGGGAGTTCTCGGCGAGTCCGCCCAGTGTACCCAGTCTCTACTGAGCACCCGTATATCATCTCTGATGTCAAACACCAATGGATATGGGATCATCCATCGCCCATCTGTATGAGTCGAGAAGGTATACGCTAGTCTACTCTGGTATATCGATGCCCCGTCTCGATATACCCACGACTAGGGACTTTGAAGGATGTACTTATGGACTACCATGTCCCCACTAGTATGATCCGTATCATAGTCCAGGCAGTCAAGTACACATCCTAAGGGCTTTACCAACATGTAACAGAGAGACAATCAGTGTACACGTTAAGGTAAAGATCAACCAGATAGCATACTATCATGTCGAGCAAGAAAGTCCTCCCTATATATGTCCAAGCATCCACTACAATATACATCCTATGTATAGTAATGGCCTCTAGGGCATACATATAACTAACAATCTCCCACTTGCACTAGGGCCATCTGATAGCAGTGGTTGTAGTATCTCATACTCAACTATCCCATAAAAGTCTCTCTGTGGGAAAAGGCCTTTGTGAGTGGATCTGCCGTGTTGTCCTCTGAGTCTACTCTCCTAACCTCGATCACCCTGGAGATCAACTATCTCCATGATCAGGTGATGCTGCCTCAGAATATGTCTGGATCACTGCTGGGACCGGCGTTCCCTGGCATAAGCCACAACTCCATTGTCACACAATGGGAGGAACTAAGTTCATCTCATGAACAAATATACATCCAGACTGCCTCTTTGGTAGCATCTTTAATAGCGATGTATCCTGCCTTTATCGTCTAGTTAGCCACGGTATCTAGCTTGGA
The DNA here is from genome assembly GCA_030015575.1 of Agapanthus africanus. Classification (NCBI taxonomy): domain Eukaryota; kingdom Viridiplantae; phylum Streptophyta; class Magnoliopsida; order Asparagales; family Amaryllidaceae; genus Agapanthus; species Agapanthus africanus. The sequence continues at coordinate 130,241,031 of CM057346.1, forward strand.
ACTCTTCCAACATACCGTCCCTTTACTGAGGGTAAAGACAATGCCTGTGACTGACATTCAGTCGTTCTCATCACCCTGGAACACTTCCAGTGATTCTCCCCAGGATCGGTTGATACCATCTCACTACAACTAGTGAGAATCCTAACATTCATTTAGATCTATCTCATAGATCCAAAACCCAGGATTTAGGAGGTATCATTTTGATCCTATATGGAGAATCATTGTGATAAACGGAGATTGACCGAGCGTAGCATAGGAAACTCCTTCCCTATCAAGAGTATGTCATCCACGTACTCTACGAGGATCATCACCATACTCTCTACTACCTTTTTGTTTATACAAGGTTCATCTACCATTTTGATGATGTCAAACTCTTTGACTAATACATCAAAACAGATGTTCCAACTCCGCGATACCTGCTTTATCCTATAAAGCATCTTGTACACGTTTCCGCTGCTCCCACTGTCTACGAAGCCCTCTGGCTGTGTACTTATAGACGTTCTCTTCTAAAATATAATTTAGAAAAGCAGTCATGGCACCCAACCGCCAGATATCGTAGTCATGGTATGTAGCCGTGGCAAGTAGGATCTGGATGGACTTAAGCATAGCCATTTGAAAAGGTTTCATCATTATCCACGCCTGGTCTATGACGAAAAACTTTAACAAGTCTAGCTTTGAAAGTCTCAACTTTTCCATCTACACCAAGTAATCTTCTCAAGATATACTTGCTCCTGATGGGGATTTAACCCTTCAGATATAGCAACCAAAGTCCATACTTTGTTGGTGTACATGGATTCCATCTCAGATCGCTAAGCATCCAGCCATTCTTACAGAGTCCCACTCCTGATGGCCAGCTCGAAACTAGTTGGGTCATCATCTCATGATGCAATCCTCGCTCCCACTGTCATAGAGTAACCGAAGTATCTCTCAGGTGGGTGAGGAACCCTACTATATCGGCGGAGAGGCTGAGGTTCGTTAGTTTATACTAAATCCTTTGGTTCTATCAAATCATCAGCTATTCTTTGTATAGCTGGAACCTTTCCAGTTGTACATAACAGACCTTGCCTCGAGCTTGTCCGGATTATGTTTTTAGACATAGCCCGGACAACCCCAAATCTTAACCAACTTAAAATATGGGCTCTTCCCTTATCATATCAAATATGAAGTGGTAGGCAACTGATTTGATTTGAACCCTATTCAATAGGTATGCAGCTTCTCAAGTGCATAACTCCCAAAAGGAAATAGGTAACTCAGTAGTACTCATCATAGAGCACACCTTATATAGGGTGTGAATGCTCCGCCCCGATATACCATCGTGCTATGGTGTATACGGAGGAGTAATGCTGAGAGAGAATCTCATTCTCCTTTAGAATAGTCCAGGAATTCCGTGCTCAAGTATTCTCCTCCTTGATCTCATCAAAGGACATAATACTTATACCCGTATTGGTTCTCTACTTCTAACTTATATTCTGTGAATATCTCAAAAGGTTCTGACTTGTGTTTCAACAGGAACACATGTCTGAATCAAAAGAGATCATCAGAGAATTTAATGAAGTACAAAGAACCGGTCTTGGCAAGTGTAGACAGGGGACCTACATACATCAACATGTATCATCCTAAGAGTTCACTAACTCTTTCTCTGTTTCCAATAAACAGAGCTATGGTCATTTTATCTTTGTGGCATGACTGGCAAGTTTCACAAGATGTAAATTCAAACTGATTTAAATATGCATCTAAAATGTAACATCAGCCAGTCGGATCACATTGATATGACCTAGTTTACAATGCCTCAAGAAGGATTCGTTCATTTCTGAACTCTTCCTCTTGTGTGTGTTCCGTATACTAAAGAACTGTAGTTTGATTTAGAACATCAATGCTTTTAGATAACGTGCCTGAACCGATCAACTTTTGATATAGGAAATGTTCAAAACATTATCCAACTATACAAAATTTTATCATTTCTTTACTAATAAAGAGATAGATATGATTTTGTATATCAGGTTCGGTATCTAATAACATTCGTTCAGAATCAATGTATTTGTAATACAGGATGACAGTGACCAACAGACTTGGCTGCAACACTTGCCCCGTTTTCTGTCTCATGAAACTTATCACCCGTTCTCAGTTCTCTGCCTTTCTGTAGCCCTATGAAACAGATTACATATCTGGGATCCTGTTCCGGTATCAGATACCCAGGACGCAGAGGATACTGAGAAACAGTTCTGTGTAACGAACACACCCGAAGGAGATGCATCATATGCACTTTCTTCGTTTGGGCGGCACGGGAAATCTGGTATTCCCCAATTTCCTACTCTGTCTTATAACAATTATAAGTTAGAGCGGGACCAACGTTCCCCAGCTCAGTATAACAAGCGGGTTTGGTCAATATTCCGTATTATTATCTTGATTAAGGCGTGATATGGTCGCTACCTGGAGAGAGAGAGAAGAAAACACTCAGCGTGCGCTCTTGCAAGAATAGATTGGTTATTATTTTATCTAATCAGGATGGCTCCCACTGTTTTTATCAAATCTTCCTTCAAACCCTAAAAGGAAAGACTAGCCGGGATTAATTACACACTACAAGTTCGCCAATCTTTCAGCCAGGCTAGTGTCGGTACTTTGAGGGAGGTCCCCCGTGCTTTCGCACGAACCTAATTAATGTAAACCTAATTAATGTAAACCTCGCTTTCGCACGAACCCAGTCTCCACTGAGCACACGTATATCATCTCTGATGTCAAACACCAATGGATATGGGATCATCCATCGCCCATCTGTATGAGTCGAGAAGGTATACGCTAGTCTACTCTGGTATATCGATGCCCCGTCTCGATATACCCACGACTAGGGACTTTGAAGGATGTACTTATGGACTACCATGTCCCCACTAGTATGATCCGCATCATAGTCCAGGCAGTCAAGTACACATCCTAAGGACTTTACCAACATGTAACAGAGAGACAATCAGTGTACACGTTAAGGTAAAGATCAACCAGATAGCATACTATCATGTCGAGCAAGAAAGTCCTCCCTATATATGTCCAAGCATCCACTACAATATACATCCTATGTATAGTAATGGCCTCTAGGGCATACATATAACTAACATATCGGGGCGGAGCAATCGCACAATATTAGATATGATGTGCTCTATGATGAGTATTACTGAGTTACCTATTTCCTTTTGGGGTTATGCACTTGAGAAGCTGCATACCTATTGAATTAGGTTCGAATCAAATCAGTGCCTATCACTCCATATGAGATATGGTCTGGGAAGAGCCTATCTCTTAAGTTAGTTAAGATTTGAAGTTGTCCGGCCTATGTCTAAAAGCAAAATCCAGACAAAATCGAGGCAAGGTCAGTTCTGTATAACTGGAAAGGTTCCAGCTATACAAAACTGCAGCTGATGATTTGACAGAACCAAAGGATTCTATAGTCCCCGACGAACCTCAGCCTCTCTGCCGATCTGGTAGGGGTCCTCACCTGCCTGAGAGATACTTCGGTTTCTCGATGACAGTGGGAGCGAGGAATGCATCATGAGATGATGACCCAACTAGTTTCTAGCAGGCCATCGAGAGTAGGGACTCTGTAAGAATGGCTGGATGCTTAGCGATCTGAGATGGAATCCATGTACACCAACAAAGTATGGACTTTAGCTGCTATATCTGAAGGGTTAAATCCCCATCAGGAGCAAGTATATCTTGAGAAGAATACTTGGTGTAGATAGAAAGGTTGAGACTTTCAAAGCTAGACTTGTTAAAGGTTTTCTTCATCGACCAGGCGTGGATAATGATGAAATCTTTTCCAGGGACTATGCTTAAGTCCATCCAGATCCTACTTGCCATTGCTATATACCATGACTACGATATCTGGTGGTTGGGTGCCATGACTACTTTTCTAAATAATGATTTAGAAGAGAACGTCTATAAGAACACAGCCAGAGGGCTTCGTAAACAGTGGGAGCAGCGGAAACGTGTGCAAGATGTTTTATGTGATGAAGCAGGCATCGCGGAGTTGGAACATCTGTTTTGATGAGTTAGTCAAACAGTTTGACATCATCGAAATGGTAGATGAACCTTGTATATACAAAAAGGTAGTAGGGAGTATGGTAGTAATCCTCGTAGAGTACATGGATGACATACTCTTGATAGGGAAGGAGTTTCTTATGCTACGCACGGTCAATCTCCTCTTGTAATAAGGATTCTCCAAATAGGATAAAGGTGATACCTCCTCGATCCTGGGGAGAATCACTGAAAAAGTTTCAGGGTGATAAGGACGACTGAATGTCAGTCGCAGACATTGTCTTTACCCTCGGTAAAGGGACGGTATGTTGGAAGAGTTCCAAGCTAGATACCGTGGAAAACTAGACGATAAAGGCTGGTAACATCGCTATTAAAGATACTACCAAAGAGGCAGTTTGCGTGTATATTGGTTCATAAGATGAACTAGGTTCCTACCATTGTATGACAATGGAAGTGTGGCTTTGGCCCAGGAACCTGGTCCCATCAGTGACCCAGACATATTCTGAGGCAGCATCACCTGATCAAGGAGATAGATGATCTCCAGGGTGATCGAGGTTAGGAGAGTAGACTCATAGGACAACACGGTGGATCCACTCACAAAGGCTTTTTCCCAGAGAGAGACTTATATGGGATGGTTGAGTATATGATACTGCAACCACTGCTACAGATGGCCCTAGTACAAGTGGGAGATTGTTAGTTATATGTATGCCCTAGAGGCCATTACTATACATTGGATGTATATTGTAGTGGATGCTGGGACATATGTAGGTAGGACTTTCTTGCTCGACATGATAGTACGCTATCTGGTTACTCTTTATCTTAACATGTATACTTTCTGTCTCTCTGTTACATGTTGATAAAGCCCTTAGGATGTGTACTCGACTTCCAGGACTATGATGCAGATCATACTAGTGGGGCCTGGGTAGTCCATGAGTACATCCTTCAACGTTCCTAGTCGTGGGAATATCGAGACGGGGCATCGATATTCCAGAGTAGACTAGCGTATATCTTCTCGACCCATGTGATGGGTGATGGATGATCCCATATCCATTGGTGTTTGACATCAGAGATGGTATGCGGGTGCTCAGTGGAGACTGGGTACACTGAACGGACTCGCCGAGAACTCCCAAATGGTATTATACCTCACGTCAGAGGGCAGTTCTCTGGTGACACTGGTACAGCTTAGTCTGTTGACCCGAGATCGTCATAGAGTCTTGTGTGTCTCCCACTGTGCTTTGATTTCCACCCTACCACGGCTCTACTGAGTCGTGCAAACAGGTGGTTTTTAAGTACATTCCCGATTCACATGGAGGCAATGAGCGATAGGAGAGGATTCGTCTCTCCCGGTATTGGGGGTTGATGTTGCGCTATGCACGACTAGCCATAACAGGAAATCCCTGGCCAGGGTTGCAGTGATATACTGGTAAGAGTTATCAGTAGTTTCACGAATGTTATGGACCTCACGTCGGCATGACTTATCGAGCTATTGGGGTCTGACGTTTACCACCCCTAGGCGAGACATGCGACATATCAGACGAACAGACCGGACTGTACGGTAAGTGTTACTGGTTGGATTCACAGGAGTATGAGCGGGCTTGCTCGTCGATCTTCTGATCGCTCAATACCCGAGTGGCCGTTACGTTTAGCAGACCGCTTGCGGCTTGTGGGTGTTTGATATGATCATCACCTGCTGCCGGCGTATTGACGAGTCTTTAGAATCCTACACAGAGGTTTCCTGGCTCAAGCGAAACGAAATAGGAGTGCATATGAGATATGTGCAGGACCGAGAATAATGCGTGTATGTCATACCGTATTCTATTCTCGCGATGAATGTATGAAATGGTTGTATGTGATATAACCTAGTTATCGAATCGAGGATTGATTCGATAAGTCGATACATCGGATATTAGTCGGTCATATGCGATATGACCGGATCGTTAAATCAAGTGTTGATTTAATGATTTAATGTATAATTATATATTAGATATATTACATTGCATTAACTAGTATTTGTTCACTTTAGATGGATTTTCTCACTTGAAGTGCACATTGTATATATGATATAGTATTGTGCACTAGTTTGTATCATGTTTGATGATACATGCAAACTTGGGTGTGTATGATTAAACCATGGTTATGTAATGGTTAGGGTTTTAATTTTATTAACTATTTATTTATTTATTCTTTATTTGGAAAGAAAATGAAATGGTTGCTTCTTTTGTTCTTTTCTTTGAAGCTTCAAGAAGCTTTGACCATTTTGTCTTCATCTCCTAAACCTAACCATTCACCTAATCCTACTTTATTCTCTACACTTAACCAAGGTTGCATTATGATAAGAATGAATAGGATTTTCTTATTGAAATAATTCTTTTTATTCTTTCATCTTCATCATCTTCATCAAGCTTCAAAAAGCTTGCTAGCTTCAATGGTGAAATGAGAAAAAGAGTGAGAAATCCATTTCTAAAGTGAACCCACTTCCTATTTCTTCATCCTCTACCACTTGCCTTGTAGTATAGGGTATTTTCTTCACAAGTTTCATGGCTTGGTGAAGTTGGAGCTTGATCTTGAGTTGCCTCGACGCAGATCATCTTCGGCATCGAAGTCGACGACCTAGCCCGATCTTTTCTCCGATGAAACCACCGCGAGAGTCTAGGATTCCGATTGGTACAGCGGAGGGACGTCATCACGGAGCCAAGGAAGTGGAGGACCGGATCTACAAAGGTTGTAGTCACTTTCCTTTAGCAATAAAGTCGTTTACTTGCTTGCATCGCCTTATCATCTAGTTAACGATCCATATTAGGGTTTGTAGGCACATGAAAATTTTTGAATTGGGCATGTTTGATCTGTTGTGAGACCTCATTAGTGTGCCTAGGAACCCTACATATATAAAAGGCCGGCTCACACAAGCATGACAACCAGAGTCACAAGAATAAACAACATCGATCCTCACAACTCGTCTCTAAGTCAATACATGAAAGTGGTAGATGGAGAGTACTAGATACAAGAAATATATAATGTACATCATCGGATAACCGCAACCCACCTATAGCAAACGGCTTCACAGCCAATCGTAGCGGTATCCGCAAAAGTAGAGATAAAAAGGCGTCATGCCTCGACCACTCCGATGATCAGACCTGAAAAACCCTGCGGCACAACGGGGGTGAGTTGCCAACTTATGAATAGTAAATAACATCATACAGTAATCGCAAGTATGTACTAACAGCGATAATCTATCACATGTAATCTGATAGCATAAGTATGACAATATGTATATGCAACAGTCATGAAAGGTACTCTATCAGGTACTACTAATACATGAAACAATGCATATAGAATAAATGTGGAGTACGGGGTAAAACATGTCATCCTCACGGAATCCTCATCGTGGCGGACCAGTGTCCATCAAGACAATCTAAATCCCCAAATTTCCTCAAATCGGCTCCATATCGGCCTTCATATCGGGCACATCAGCCCCTCACATCGAGCACATCGGCCCCTCAGATCGGGCACATCAGCCCCTCATATTGGGCACAATCAGCCCCTCATATCGGGCACATCATCCCCTCATATCGGGCACAATCAGCCCCTCATATCGGGCATATGAGCCCCTTATATCGGAATGAATAAGAATACATGCACAGATCATTATGATGATAGATATTATAGGTATACATATATAACAGCGTCCCATACCACTGATATATATATTAGAGATATACATATATAACAGCATCCCATACCACTGATATATATATATATATACATGTATATATATTAGCGTCCCATACCACTGAAATATATACACAAGAGTAACATCCAGAAATATCATATGAAATCCATATATCAATGCGAAATCCATGAAATGAAATATATGCAACATGAAACAGTGATATGAGCATATAAAGGAAATCTGCTATTTAACTGCAACAAGTTATTGAATATATCATGCGGTTCCAAATTCTCCGAAATCAAACGCAATATCATATAAAGATGAACATGTAGCTATAGTCAGGTATGCGTAACCATGTCGGTATAGCAAGATATGTGTATCTACCTATCAATAATGATGTAATACCCTCCAGGTATATGTGTAGCTATATCAAGCTAGGTATGTGTATCTACATGTCAATAATGATACAATACCCTCCAGGTATATGTATAGCTAGCATGTAGTCATGGCAAGGCATATGTGTAAGCATGTAGTCATGGCAAGGCATATGTGTCATATGCACAATGGAATATGAATCAATGTCTTAATGTCCCTAACCATACCACATCACGTATGTATAGGTGTTGTGCGTGTCATGACAATTATTGATGGTGTGAGTGGCATACAATCAGTGCTCGTGCAACATGAGCCGTCAATAATAGTGCAGTGTCCAAAGGGTACAAGTCCAGGCACAACAAGTAACTATATGCAAATGAAGTTCATGCACCATCTCTATATGTACATATAAACATGCGGCTAATATCATATCATATCTAGCCCTAACGCTTAACGCCATGCGGGCGAATTGCCTGTAGATGTTAAATCTACTCACCGACAGTCGCGGGCTAGGTAAATCCAATAACCCGCTTCCCTTTCTTCGCAGCGTCCGAAGTCCTCACCTGCGATCCTATTGACACAAAACATAACCAGTGCAAAACTCAGAAAGCGATCAATATCACGTACACAAGACGTTTGACCAACACACCAACTCCAATCCGACCCATAAGTGTTCGTCTAACGGCTAACGTGTGTAACGACACACCAACACCAGCCCAAGTGTAGTAGCACACCAGATCATGAACCGTGTCGGATAACGTAACACGCGTACACAAAACACTAGAATATAGCAAAGTGGTCCCAGATTTTGATACACTAAAAATTGATGAAAGTTGCAAGTACCACGAGACCACAAACAACCACAGAGACCCTACGCCTAAACCCCAACACCCCAGCCCCCACTCTGGCCGCAATTTGGGGCCAGAACCAATAAATCTGCGGCCCAATCTTTAAGGGGTGGTCTCAGGTTTTTATAGTGGGTTCTATACCTTAACACTATGTTATTGTGATGGGAACTTTTCCAACAAACACCTGGTTTTACAGCAGATCACAAAGACACAAGGTTGACACTAAAAATACGATTTTTGCACAAAATTCTACCTTTAGTGTTCTAAACCATAACTTCAAAGCAACACAACAAAATAACTCCTGAATATCAGTTTGAGATCATTACCTAGCCACTCTTGCTCAAAAATCCTAGCTTTCCAAGCTCCAAGGCAACCTAGTGGCAAATCAAGACATTTGAAATGTTTTCCATGGATTTTATGATGTTTTACAAGGTTTTTAGTGAAGAGGGAGGTAAGGGTTCAGTTTGGGAGTGAGGAGATGAAGAATATTTGAGAATGAGAGAAGAATGAGAGGGTGAGGTAAATAATGGTGAGGGGTAAGTGTAGGGTGAAACAAAAGCTTAATCTCACTCTCCCCCTCACCTCCATTAATGCTCTCATTAATGCCCCTTGACTCACCTTGCCACATCTCTCTCTCTCAACCCAAAGCAAAAGATATTTCCTTACCCAAAATATCTAAAGCAAGGTTAAATTAGGGCAAGGGTTAACTAAGGTGTCGTGGTCTCTTAACAAAATTAACACTAACCCACCCTCATATTAACATGCACGTGTGTATGCAAGCCATATCAAATAATAATAAATTATTAATTAATTGATATAAAATGTGAGAAACCCGATTTGGTAAACTTTTCCTTAGAACCCCGCATTAATGCACAATTTACACTAATCGCAATCCAAGGTGTTACAACTATCGGTCATCATACGATTGAATCTTCCGTCACATAGACTACACGACGGTTGTTAGCACCGAACTATATCGGCCGATATTTAACAACCTTCGTATAGTTTTATGTCACGACGAATATCAAATGTATGTTAACCGATAGACGGGGACTAAGTCGCGCTTTGATTTTCACATACGAATATCGATGAGAATATGAAAATTTCATATTATCATCGAGTATCATATATTGGTTTTAATTTGAACATTTAACTTGAATAGGTTTTACGTTTATGTTTCGATTTTAAGAGTTTGAAGTTTTTAATTAAGGGTAAAGTTTTCTTACATTTACGGTAAAGTTTTACGTTTACATTATCATCGAGTATCCTACTGAAGGAATTAGTGCACCTTAAACCCTAACCCTAATTAACCTAATTAACCCAAATTAACCCTAATCATCACCCTAACTCAAATTATCCCTAATTAACCCAAAATTAAGCTAATTAAACCAAATTAACCCTAATTAGCACCCTAACCCAAATTAACCCTATTTTACCTAATTAACCCAAATTAATCCTAACCCTAACCCTAATCATCACCCAAACCCAAATTAACCCTATTTTACCTAATTAACCCAAATTAACCCTAACCCTAATCATCACCCAAACCCTAACTTAAATTAACCCTAACCCAAACCAAAATTAACCATAATTAATCTAATTAACCCTAACCCTAACCCTAATCATCACCAACTCTATTTTACCTAATTAACCCAAATTAACCCTAACCCTAATCATCACCCAAACCCTAACCCTATTTTACCTAATTAACCATAACCCTAATCATCAACCAAAGACCAACCCTAACCCAAATTAACCTCTAATTAACCCGGTCCTATAACCCTAAACCTAACCCTATTTTACCTAATTAACCCTAACCCTAATCATCACCCAAAACCTAACCCTAACCCAAATTAACCCCCATTTATCCCGGCCTGGTAACCCTAACCTTAACCCTAACCCTAAAATCAACAACAATAACACCAATTTAAAACAACAAAATTATAAATTAAAATCAAGATTAACTCACATATGCTTACGGGTAAAGTTCCTCGAGGAGGTAGAGAGCAAAGCTTCGATGAGGTAGAGGAGGCCGGAAAGATAGACCTCGAAGTGGTGGAGGCGGCGACGATGATGATTGGCGGTGACGAGGTCGGTTGGCGGCGATGAGGAACTCCACGACGAGCTCGATCGACGGTGATGGAGGAGGAACTCGGCGACGAGAAAGTCGGAGATGAGGAAGGCGGCGACGAGAGTGGGGCGGCGATGATGGGCGAGGATGGGAGAGGGCGCGGGTTGGTGGAAAATTTTGGGGGGCAGTAGGAAAGTTCTTAGCTTTATTTTTTTTAAATAACTCTTTTTTGCCCCTACGGATTAATCCGTAGGGCACTCTTTTGCGGCACATAGGGCCAAATAAAGATATTGCATTTTTAATATTTTTTAATTTATTTATACCCCTATGGCTTCAGCCATAGGGGCAATAAAAAGTTGCCCCTACGAATTCTTCTATCCGTAGGGGCAACCCTTAATTGTAGTAGTGTGATATGGTGATTAAACAGGTCATTTAATATAAGTATAGCAAATCTATTTAACATAGTAATTGTATATAACACGATAAATAATGGCAACTGTGTAAGCATGGCAATGGAATATAAGCATAGCAAGTAAGTATAGAAATGGTTGGGTAGTATAGATATAGTAAACACAAAGTGAACGTTAATATGTAAGTATGGTTATTCTAACGTGGTTGTTTGTAGTTTGAAAAAGAAGATATTCATGTAAACAAGAGGAGTCCATCTTACACCGTGGACTATGGTAACATGTGGTACAAGGCCCCGTCATAACCCACGGGACAATGGCATATGAATTCATTTGGGTGTCTTTTAAAGTGACCTCTCGTGCCACGATATACATTCAGTACCAATCTACCCCTTATCCCCACATATTGTATTGTATAGTTCAAGTTTACAGGTCTTAACCGAATTCATGCATATAAAGAATGTACAAGTTCACATTCAAGTTTTAATCATGTATTTAGGTATTCATGTCAAGCTCATGTCAAGTAATATTTATGTTTCGGTCAAGTCAAGTGTTCAAGTTCAAATTTGGATATTCAAGTATTAAGTTCAAGTATTCAGATTCAAAGTTAAGTCAAGTATATCATGTAATAGGTTCAAATCAAACATATAATATCTAATTATATATTCATGTACATGCGACAATTCAGAGATCAGAAAAAAAAACAAGGCATACATGTTCGAATAGCATGAAATGAGGCAAGTATGTTATTCAAGTACCGATCATAAACAATGCTGTAAATAACTGTTATGTACAAGTAATTAATAAAGTCAACCAAATGTGGAATATAACAAAAAAAATAGCTCTATATATTGGGCATGTGTGAGTTCTAGTTGCACCTAAATACGACTGCCGGTTTGGAAAATATACCCGTTTTCGTATCGTCGCGCAAAACAGATCAGAATCCGTTCAGCACCGTCACACATTTTTAAAATACTGTTTGGATCAATTTCCATCAAGTTTCAGATTACAAAAATTATTAGAAAATTGTAGGCCATTCGATATAGTTATCCAAAACAATAAGATTTACACGATTTGGATTTCTGAAACTTTAGTTATGATCATTTTAATATCAGCGTTTAAAACAGAAATTCAGATTTCTAGAAAGCAACTATATGTTATATTGCAAAGCCTATATCGGGTTGTTTCATGCATTTCTAAGTAATGTAGTATACATAAAATTATAGTTCTATCCATTGTGCATCTACACATCTAAAGTTTGTCACTATTTAAAAACAGTGTGCGAATCAAGACAGATTCTGTCCACATCCATCACTAAATATTGTAACCTAGTTTTCTATCTTTTATATCAGTTTTCAGTAAAAACTTTAAACTAAGAAAATCTAGATCATTCGATATAAATGTCCAAAACAATTGAGTTTGCTCAATTTGGATATCGATAGACTAAATTATGTGTCTTATAAGTTGACCGATAAATACAGTTTTCTGTTTTACGAACTGTGAATAAAAAACTACGTAACCCCTAAACCATTATTCGGTTTGATATGAAACTTTTACTGTAGACCCAAAATTCTATCTAGTATATAATCTAATTTTCCTAGAATGTCCAGTTGTCAAGATTGATTTTCTAAAAATTATTTTGAAAAGAAAGGTATTTCTTTCAAGTGGTATTTAAGATTGGCAAGGTCATAGTATTTATTTGAAATCTCGTTTTCTTTTAAAACTAAATATAAATAACTTAAAATAAAAATAGTGAGCAATAAATTATGAAAGGCATACGGACAAACATACGAATCGGTCATGATATATATACTAAAATCGATATAAAAGATTAATAAAAATTCTACACAAAAATTATTAAACACTTTTCTTTTGTTTTGAATAAACGATTGCGTTATGTGATTGCATGCAATATACGATGATACAATTCACATATTTTCATAACTACTAAAACAGAAACAAGATAATCACTACTGGTTAAAATATATTCCATTCATGAAGATAAATAAGTTTACAAAACAATTAACTATTAGATTATCTATTATTTTATGTGTGTTTTCTAAACAAGAAGTTTAAAGACGAAGTAAGCAAGTATGGATATCAGTGGAGACATAAAAAGATGAGAATGATTCAACAAGAAGAGTAGAAGAAACGAAGGGGACTTATATGCACAAGCCGGTACCGTCACCGGGCTTGTCTATCCGCCGATAGTCTCGCGTTACTAGCGAGACCTTCTTGAAAACTTCTTCATATTTTTTTTTTTTTTGAGAAATCTAGATGAAGAGAGAGATGGGAAATGATAGAAAGGTATAATGAAGAAAAGAAAGAGGAGTGGCATATAAAAAAGGTTTATGGTCATTATAATTCTAATTAATTGTAACTCATAACCATTCTAATTATTTTGGGAGTTAAAAGGAAAATAAAATGAAATGTCTTATTTGTAGCTTATGAGAGGATTTAAAAAATAGATAAAAATAATTGTAAGAACCGAGATTCGAACTTATAGCCTATCGAATAATAATGCAAAGACTTAACCAATAAGCTACAAGATTGTTCACACACATATTTAGTAAGAATTAAATATATGTTGTTGCTTCAAAAAAAAGTGGGCTTTTGGGCTCATAGTTTTATAAAAGAAAATGAAAATGGGATTGGATTTGGGTTATGGGTTGGGTTAGGTCTTGCATTTAATTTGAAATAGCTTAAGATTTAGTTTAAAGAAATGGGTTTGGGAAAAATAGATGGAATAATAAAATAATATATTTATACGGAATATACTAAAAATAAATAAATACAATATTTTAGTAAAGAAAGAAAATACGAAGATATAACAATATTGGGGTCACTACGTCCTACTCTCCTTAAAAATAATTTCGTTCTCGGAATTACTCAAGAAGGATATTGCAACAGAACAAGAAAATAAGATTATGATGATGTCGTCGTGTTTCGTCATTGCGCTCCATCAGTCGGTACTCTAAATAATTCTCTATAAGGCAATCAGGAAGACGAGAAAATGCTGTTAGAATAATTCAAGAGTAGTTTACAAGAAAGCTGCAAGCAAACATTCGAATAGAAGAAAAGTAATTAGGGATTGAATTCAAGAATGGTACAAAGATGAAGATGAAAACATCGAATTTAAAAATTATGGAAGGATATAAGTTAACAAAGAAGATAGGATTCGATAATCAAGAATAAAGATACGCAGTAGAACATAGCTAAATCAATGGCAGAACTCCTAGTCATTCAAGTAGAGTACCGCATTGTAACTATACTGCAGTTCATAATTTCAATCACATAACTCCATTTAATTCACTCAAATCCTATTATAAGAATCAATGGAAGAAAACAATAAAGAATTAAGAAGATTAACAAAATAAGATCAACCGGAGATGAATGGTTCACAGTTTCGTTTCCTTGACGTCGAGACACAATTATTGAGGAAAGCAAGAAAAAGGCTTCAAAGAGATGAAATCATGATGCATTCGTTACAGTCTACCCTCCTCAAAAGAAATTTGTCCCTGAAATTCCCATAAGAAGTACGTCACAACAAGGTACTGGAAAGCTAAGGATGATGTCGTTTTCGAGCTCTGTCGATCGATACTCTAACCAATTAAACTAATAGGCTTATGAGATATAAGTAGAAAGGGTGAACAAGAGTTAAGAATTCAAAGGTTGAGAGATGGTCTTCAAGTAAGCCGAAGGTGGAGTTCAAGATAGATTCAAGGAATGGGGAAGGATTCAAAATAAAAGTCAAATGTAATAATTGGATTTTATAATTCTTGTATTATATTACTTACGATGTTCATGCAGAACTGACCTGCATGGGCCACTAACAAAACATGTCACGTCCCGCTTCCCAGTAAATGAAAACGGTGATGTGGTAAGCCCGCAACGTATTTATCATAATAAATATGCTAAGCGTCTATAAGCAATATAAAATAACAAGAATAAATAATAGAATGAAATCCAACTTTGATTTATTATATTCAAGATTCACAATTGACAAAATATCTGAATACTACGATAACATAATAAGCCTTAACAATGAGGCTTACATAAAAAAAACTAAAATGAAATAAAAAGTGGATTGGAATTAGACGTCCAGTTGTGATGCGAACCGGTTATACTCATTTTCGACTACTTCTATCTTATCTGCATCAATGTCACCTGACGAACATTCCAAGAATAAAAAAAATGGGTGGAATACCTGTCAGCGAACTAGCGCTCGGTAAGTCCCAAAAAAACATGAATATGAAATATAAAGATATAGTGACAAGTTGGAAAAGAATATCATGAAGCAATGGACTAAGTGTGATATGGTGATTAAACAGGTCATTTAATATAAGCATGTCAGATTTATGTAACATAGTAATTCTATATAACATGGTAAATAATGGCAATTATGTAAGCATGATAATGGAACATGAGCATAGTAAGGAAGGATAGAAATGGCTGGGTAGTATAGGTACAGTGAACACGAAGTGAATGTTAATGTGTAAGTAAGGTTATTCTAACGTGGTCATTTGTAGCTTTATTAAGAAGGTATTCATGTATACGAGAAAAGTCCATCTTACCCCATGGACTATGGTAACATGTAGTACAAGGCCCTGTCATAACCGACGGGACAACGACACGTGAATTCATGTATGTGTCTTTTAAAGTGACCTCTCGTACCACGATATACATTCCGTACCAATCTACCCCTTATCCCTGCGTATTGAATTGTATAGTTCAAGTTTACAGGTCTTAACCGAATCCAAGAATATAAAAAATGTACAAGTTCATGTTCAAATTGTAATCATGTATTCAGGTATTCATGTTAAGCTCGTGTCAAGTTATATTCATAGTTCGGTCAAGTCAAGTCAATTGTTTAAGTTCAAGTTTGAATATTCGAGTATTAAGTTCATGTGTTGTCATGCCCCGCTTCCCAGTGTACGGGGAAGGAGACGTGGTAGGCCGCGACGTATTTACTCAGAAATAAACACGTTAAGCGTAAATAAGCAATATAAATGAATCACACAAGAATAACAAGAGATGTAATGAAACAACAACTTTTTATTGATAATCATTCTTTACATACAACTGAAAAGTAAAGTACAATGATAGAAAGCGATTCCTAAATAATGGCATATGAACTGAAAAGAAAATAGTACAAGTAATGCCTAAAGTTCTACCTCCTCTGTAAACTGCTCCAAGTAGTCCTGGCTGAGCTCGATCTCCTGAGAGTCGGGTCCTCCTGACAACATTCCAAAGAAAGAAGAGACATGAATGTCATCAGAGAACTAGCGCTCTGTAAGTTCCCAAAGATAGAATGTAATAGATAGGTAAAGAGAATAGAATAGGTAAGGTATGTGTTTGTTATACTAACGTAGTTGTTTGTAACTTGGTACAGAATGCCAGTGTATACGAGAGGAGTCCAACTTACTCCGTGGACTAAGGTAACATGTTAGTACAAGGCCCAATCAAAACCCATGGGACAATGGCACAGAATGTTCATGTAGGTGTCTTTTAGTGACCATCATCGTGCCACTTTTAACATATTCCGTACCAATCTACCCCGTTAAAGCCCCGTAATGTATATTGTATTGATTGTATTGAGTTGTAGTTATCAGACTTGCTGAGACCATGGTATAAGTTGTTTCTATAAACTGATTCAAGATGTAAACGGTAGTCATGTAGTCAAGTTTAAGGTATAGCCATGGTTCGGTCAAGTCAAGTCATGTTGATATTGTTCTAGTATTTATGTTCAAGTTCAAGTGTTCATGTTTGGTATATTGGATTCATGTTGCATTAGAGTTATGATTGGATTCATGTTTAGATTGTATTTAGATTAGACTGAGACCCAAATTGAGTCAGACACTTAAACAGATTTGGATCCTGAATTAGATTTTGATGTTATCGTTAACTACTGCACATGAACGGCAGGATTGTGTCTTTTTCTAAGACAGTTACTATTAATTGTAGGGTTACTAGGCACACTAACAAGGCTCTACAAGGCATCGACCATGCCGGATTAAAATTTTTAGGTGCCGAGCAACCCTAAGCAAGATCGTTAACTAAATATTAGGCGAATCAAATAGCAAGTAAACAACTTTACACTAAAGGAAAGGGACTACAACCATTATAGATCCGGTACTCCACTTCCAAAGCTCCGTGACGACGTCCCTTCGCTGCGATCATCCAACTCCCGGACTCTCGGACGGCTCCTTGAGAAATTGCAACGGGATCGCTTGAAGTCTTCGAGGCCGAAGATGATCTACGTCAAGAGAATACGAACTCAAGCTTCTACTTCACTAACCAATGAATTAGTGAAGGAAACACCCTAAACTAAAGTGCTAGTCTAGTAGAGGATGGTAAGATAGGAAGTGGGTTCTCTTTAGATTTTGATTTCTCACTCTTAATCTTCACTTGAAAATTTCTAGCAAGCTTTTTCCTTTTCTTCATGAAGAAGAAGAAGAAAAAGAATAAGAATGAATAATAAAAATGAAATGAATTATCAAGTGAAGTCTATCATAATGCAACCATGGGTGAGTTAACCTTTGTAGAGACTAAACCCTAGTTTAAGTTAATGGGTTAGGTTAAGGAAAATCTCAAGCAAAACAAAATGTTTAGACTTTGTCAAAGATGCTTAAAAGCTTCATGGAGCTTCAAGCCCAAACAAAGAAAGCCTCCATTTTTAATTACATAATAAATAAAAACCTAATCCATTATCTTAAACATGGTGTAAGTCATACACACACCCAAGTTTGCATGTATCATCAAACATGATAAAATCTTGTGCACAAAAATATATCACATATACAACTTGTGCACATCAAGTGAGAAAATCAATCTTAAGTGAACCAATACTAGTTAATGTAAACTAATATATCAAATATATAATTATACATTAAATCATTAAATCAACACTTGATTTAACGATCCGGTCATATCGCATATAACCGACTAGTATCAAGTGTATCAATGTATCGAATCAACACTTGATTCGGTAACCCGGCTATATCTCATATAACCGTCCGATGATACAAATCGTGAGAATGGAATACAGTATCACATACTTGTATTATTCTCGGTCCCGCACATATCTCATATGCGCTCCTATTTTGTTTTGCCTGAGCCAGTAAAACCTCTATGTAGGACTCTAAAGACTCGTCAATACGCCGGCAGTAGGTGATGATCATATCAAGCACCCACAAGCCGTCAGCGGTACTAGCTGGACGTAACGGCTATCCGGGTATTGAGCGATCAGAAGATCAGCAAGAAAGCCCGCTCCAACTCCTGTAAAAGCCTGACAGTGACAGTACCGTACAGTCCGGTCTCCTCGTCTGATATGTCGCATATCAATTCTAGGGGTGGTAAACGTCAGACCCTAATAACCGATAAGTCATGCCGATATGAGGCGCATAACGGGTCGAGAAACCACTGGTAACACTTACCAGTACATCTCTTAACCAGCCCAGGCCAGGGACTTCCCTGTTATGGCCAATCGAGCATAGCGCAACATCAACCCCCAATACTGGGAGAGACGAAACCCCTCCTATCGCTCATTGCCTCCATGTGACTCGGGACTGTACCCAAAAACCACCGTTTTGCACGCCCTCTTGGACGTGGTAAGGTGGAAATCAAAGCACAGTGGGAATCACACAAGACTTTATGACGATCTCGGGTCTACAGACTAACCTGTACCAGTGTCACCAGAGAACTGCCATCTGACGTAAGGTATAATACCATCTGGGAGTTCTCGGCGAGTCCGTCCAGTGTACCCAGTCTCCACTGAGCACCCGTATATCATCTCTGATGTCAAACACCAATGGATATGGGATCATCCATCGCCCATCTGTATGGGTCGAGAAGGTATACGCTAGTCTACTCTGGTATATCGATGCCCCGTCTCGATACACCCACGACTAGGGACCTTGAAGGATGTACTTATGGACTACCAAGTCCCTACTAGTATGATCCGCATCATAGTCCAGGCAGTCAAGTACTCATCCTAAGGGCTTTACCAACATGTAACAGAGAGACAATCAGTATACACGTTAAGGTAAAGAGTAACCAAATAGCATACTATCATGTCGAGCAAGAAAGTCCTCCCTATATATGTCCAAGCATCCACTACAATATACATCACATGAATAGTAATGGCCTCTAGGGCATACATATAACTAACAATCTCCCACTTGCACTAGGGCCATCTGATAACAGTGGTTGTAGTATCTCATACTCAACCATCCCATAAAAGTCTCTCTCTGGGAAATGGCCTTTGTGAGTGGATCCGCCGTGTTGTCCTCTGCGTCTACTCTCCTTACCTTGATCCCCTAGAGATCAACCATCTCCATGATCAGGTGACACTGCCTCAGAATATGTCTGGATCACTGATGGGACGGGCGTTCTTAGGCATAAGCCACAACTCCATTGTCACACAATGGTAGGAACGAAGTTCATCTCATGAACTAATATACACCCAGACTGCCTCTTTGGTAGTATCTTTGGTAACGATACATCTTGCCTTTAATCGTCTAGTATGTCACGGTATCTAGCTTGGAACTCTTCCAACATACCGTCCCTTTACTGAGGGTAAAGACATTGCCTGTGACTGACTTTCAGTCGTCCTTATCACCCTGGAACCTTTCCAGTGATTCTCCCCAGGATCGATTGATACCATCTCACTACAACTAGTGAGTATCCTAACATCCAATTAGATCTATCTCATAGATCCAAAACCCAGGATTTAGTAGGTATCACTTTGATCCTATATGGAGAATTATTGTGATAAGCGGAGATTGATCGAGCGTAGCATAGGAAACTCCTTCCCTACCAAGAGTATGCCATCCACATACTCTACGAGGATCACTTCCATACTCTCTACTTCCTTTTTGTATATACAAGGTTCATATACTATTTTGATGAAGTCAAACTCTTTGACTACCACATCAAAACAGACGTTCCAACTCCGCGATGCCTGCTTTATCACATAAAACATCTTGCACACGTTTCCGCTGCTCCCACTGTCTATGAAGCCCTCTGACTGTGTACTTATAGACTCTCTCTTCTAAAATATCATTTTGAAGAGCAGTCATGATACCCAACCGCCAGATATCGTAGTCATGGTATGTAGCCGTAGCAAGTAGGATCTGGATGGACTTAAGCATAGCTACTTAGAAAAGGTTTCAACATAATCCATACCTGGTCAATGATGCAAACCTTTAACAAGTCTAGCTTTGAAAGTCTCAACTTTTCCATGTACACCAAGTAATCTTCTCAAGATATACTTGCTCCTGATGGGGATTTAACCCTTCAGATAAAGCAACCAAAGTCCATACTTTGTTGGTGTATAAGGATTCCATCTCAGATTGCTAAGCATCCAGCCATTCTTACAGAGTCCCACTCCTGATGGCCAGCTCGAAACTAGTTGGGTCATCATCTCATGATGCAATCCTCGCTCCCACTGTCATAGAGAAACCAAAGTATCTCTCAGGTGGGTAAGGAACCCTACTAGATCGGCGGAGAGGCTGAGGTTCGTTGGTTACTATTGAATCCTTCGGTTCTACCAAATCATCTGCTATAGTTTGCATAGATGGAACTGCTTCCAGTTCTACCTCATGACCACTAATTTTTCCACAAAAAATTCCCTTTCACAAAAGTGGCATATTGAGAAACAAAACATTTTTTTCCTCGGTTTGGTAGAAGATATTCCCTTGCTGATGCTTAGGATATCCAACAAACTTGCACAGATCAGACTTTGCCTCGAGCTTGTCTGGATATTGCTTTTAGACATAGGCCGGACAACCCCAAATCTTAACTGACTTAAGAGATGGGCTCTTCCCTTTCCATATCACATATGAAGTGGTAGGCAACTGATTTGATTTGAACCCTATTCAATAGGTATGCAGCTTCTCAAGCGCATAACTCCCAAAAGGAAATAGGAAACTCGGTAGTACTCATCATAGAGCACACCATATCACATAGGGTGCTATTGCTCCGTCCCGATATACCATCGTGCTATGGTGTATACGGAGGAGTAATGCTGAGAGAGAATCTCATTCTCCTTTAAAATAGTCCAGGATTTTCGTGCTCAAGTATTCTCCTCCTTGATCATATCAAAGGATATAATACTTATACCCGTTTTGGTTCTCTACTTGAAACTTATATTCTGTGAATATCTCGAAAGCTTCGGAATTGTGTTTCAACAAGGAACATATGTCTGAATCTTGAGAGATCATCAGAGAATGTAATGAAGTACAAAGAACAGGTCTTGGCATGTGTAGACAGGGGACCTTCATACATCAACATGTATCATCCCAAAAGTTCACTAACTCTTTCTCTGTTTCCATTAAACAGAGATATGGTCATCTTATCTCTGTGACATGACCGGCAAGTTTCACAAGATGTAAATTCAAACTAATTTAAATATGCATCTTTATGTAACTTCAGCTAGTCGGGTCACATTGATATGACCTAGTCTACAATACCTCAAGAAGGATTCGTTCATTTCTGAACTATTCCTCTTGTGTGTGTTCTGTATACTAAAAACTGTAGTTTGATTTAGAATATCAATGCTTTTAGATAACGTGCCTGAACCGATCAACTCTTGATATAGAAAATGTTCAAAACATTATCCAACAATACAAAATTATATCCTTTCTTTACTAATAAAGAGACTGATATGATTTTGTATATCAGGTTCGGTATCTAATAGCATTCGTTCAGAATCAATGTATTCTGGTAATACAGGGTGATAGTTACCAACAGACTTGGCTGCAACACTTGCACCGTTTTCTATCTCATGAAACTTATCACCCGTTCTCAGTTCTTTACCTATCTGTAGCCCATGTAACAGATTACATATACGGGATCCTAATCCGGTATCACATACCCAGGACGTAAAGGATACTGAGAAACAGTTCTCTATAATGAACACACCCGAAGAAGATGCATCGGCATGCACTTTCTTCGTTTGGGCGGCACGGGAATTCTGGTAATCCCCAATTTCCTGCTCTGTCTTATAACAATTATAAGTTGGAGCGGGACCAACGTTCCCCAGCTCAGTATAACAAGCGGATTCGGTCAATATATCCATATTATTATATTGATTAAGGCGTGATTTGGTCGCTACCTGGAGAGAGAGAGAAGAAAACACTCAGCGTATGCTCTTACAAGATCAGATTGGTTATTATTTTATCTAATCAGGATGGCTCCCACTGTTTTTATCAAATCTTCCTTCAAACCCTAAAAGGAAAGACTAGCCGGGATTAATTACACGCTACAAGTTCACCAATCTTTCTGCCAGGCCAGTGTCGGTACTTTGAGGGAGGTCCCCCGTGCTTTCGCACGAACCTAATTAATGTAAACCTCGTTTTCCCAGAGGCGTAACCTCGTTAACACCTTTCTAGACACCTACTTGATCGACTAATTGTAATGTGTAAAACTCTCCCAGGAGTAACTCTTACTCACAGTGGGTATCGGGATCCAACTATCTCATAGAAGGTATGCAATCTCATTGCAAATTTCAACACTTGAAATTCCCGATAATATTTTGCCCCTAGCGTGCTATGACCTTGACGCATGCCAAACTGTTGCGCCACGGCAGCGCCCCGGCCGTCTTACTCGAGGCCAAATTGCGGCATCAAAATTTTTCCTTACTCGGAAACCGGCGCTACCGCGGACAAAGAAAACCCGGATCGTTTACCATTAACCTATACTAGCTAACAAGAGATGGGAAGAAAAGTATACCGAGTGATCCGAGTCCTCCGGTCTTCTCTTCATCATCCCGATCTCCCGCGGAAAAGCTTGGCTCCACATCGTCGCCTCCTCGCCGGAAAGGGCACCACATCGCCTTCGTCTTTTACGGGCTCCCGCCTCAATACCGAGGCAACTCGAGCATGAAGCCGGCAACTCGACATGCTCAAGATAAGCTGTAGAATGTGTAGAAACTTTGTCTCTTGGAGTTTATGTAGTTGCCATTGATGGATGGAGGAAGAGGTAAAGAAAATTGGTGCTTTCAATTTTCTAGCAAGAAGAAGATGAAATGAACTCTCTCATTCTTTTTCTTTCTCTCTTTCTTTTTCTTCTACTCTCTTTTCTCATAACCATGAAAGACTTTCTCTTTTTGTGAGAATGAGAATGGTGGAGGAATGAAAACATAAGGCAAAGGGAGGTGAGTGTAGGAGCATTCAAGAGGTGACCACATCCAAGGTCAAAGAAAACATCAACCATGCTTAAAACACTATGCACTCCATAACCTTTCACTTCTCATATAAATCAAGTGATGGATGAAAGAAAAGAAATCTATCATAATCTAACTTTATGCAAGAAAACCCTCCACTAAGAGTTATTTGCAAAACTGCAAATAACCCCCTCCATCGGAAAAGTCCGGTCGGGAAAGAACAAAGGAAAACCGGCCGGAACGGAATGCAAACTGGCAACTCCAGAAAACTGGTCCCGTAATAAATTACAGGAAAACCCCGACACTGTGCATACACACCTGCATCTGTATTCCGACCGGATACAAATGCAATGAGACAAAATCTACACTGTACTAGACTGGGACCGGCTTAAGCCAAAGCCGGCTAGTAAAATCCGTTCGATCCTGATCCGTGCAATACCGCACGTATCTGATCGAACCCTGCCATATACCTATACGGCTACTAGTACAAAGCTGTCCGATCCTGATCCGTGCAATACCGCACGTATCTGATCGGACCCTGCCATATCTCCATACGGCCTCTACAGCGTTTCGCCCGAAAGCTGAGTAACTGAAAGTGTGGTGGACTCTAAAGACTCGTCAATACTATGGCTGTGGATTTAACCACTAGCACGTCAGAGGTATAAGCCAATACGTGACGGGCCACCAGCTATTGACCAAAAGGGACGTCGATGAGCGAACCCATCCTGACACCCTACTGAGCCTGTCAGTGACAATATCCGTACAGTCCGGTCCGTTCGTCTATGAGCATCGCATGGCGGGCCTAGGGGGTTGGTAAAAGTCAGACCCCCAAAAGCGGTACAAGTCGTGTCGGAGCGTAGCCCAGAACGCCCTGAGATACTACTGGAATACCTACCAGTAAATCTCCTGCCTCGGCCGAGGGCTTTGCGTAATGGCTCTCCTAGACACAGCGCGACCTCACCCCCAATACCGGGAGAGACGAACCCCTGCAGATCCGCTCACTGCCTCCATGTGGCTCGGGACTGTACCCAACTAAAACCTGTTTGCACGACTCCTTTGAGCCGTGGTAGGGTAGTAATCAAAGCACAGTGGGAACTCACACGAGACAAATGACGATCTCAGGTCGATGAACTAACCTGTACACATGTCACCTGGGAACTGCTATCTGACGTCTGGTATAAGACCAACTAGCAGGTTCCCGGCGAGTCCTGTCCGGTGTACTCATAACCCAATGAGCACCTGTATACATCTTAGGTGAACCAACTGACACCAGTGGCTTGTGAGACCGGCCACCGCCCCTCGTCGGGGTCTCGACTGTATACACTAGTCTACTAATGGAGTATCGATGCCCTGTCTCGAAACTCCTACGACTAGGGACCTTTTAAGGATGTGCTTATAGACTACCAGCTCCCACGTATATGATCGCCATCATACTGCTGGTGGTCAAGCAAGAATCCTAGGGGCTCTATCAACGTGTAATAGCGACATGTCAGGTCACCTAAAGCAGTACACGATGATAAAGATAAACCAGATAGCATACTATCATCTCGAGTAAGACTGTCCTACCGGGATAGGTCCTCCCTCAATCATTGCAATCACGTGCCTGTGATACAATAATTGACTCTGAGGGCACTATCTCCAACAATCTCCCACTTGCACTCAAGGCTAATTATTGCGATGTCGCATACTCACAGCCCGTGTGATACCGAACACCCAACTCCTCTACTAGTCAGTCTCACAAAGCTCTTTTGTGAAACTATTGCGTTCGAGGAATAGCCTCAGTGAGTGGATCCACTGTGAAGTTTCTTTCTATGTCTCTCTATATCTCAAGTTCGCGGAGAAAACCATCTCCCGAAATGAGCAATACCTGTCTTAGAATGTCTGGATGTCTGATTGGACCTAGTTCATAAATGAACTCCAAACCCAAACTTCTTAGACTGTATCATCAACTGAACTTAATCAGTATCCTGCGCCATGCCGCCCTCAGTATTGCCTTGGACCACCTGTCCAAAATACTGCCCCTCGTCAGAGGGAGAACTATAACTCTGACAACCTCCTTGTCGTCCATGTCACCTTGGAAGCCTGGAGTGATAACCGTCTCCTATAAGAGGCAGCTGTTATCATATCCCTAGAACATTCACTTATGTTCTAAAACTGCTTCCTACTGTTTTTCCAGGATTGGATTAATATCAACTTATTGCATCTAGTGCAAGAACAACATCTGGTGTGGTACTTGACATCTCATGATTGACTCAATTGCCTAAGCAAGTGATCTGTCAATCATGCGTATCCCTCTCCCCTTTAGTCTGTAAGACACCTTTAGAGAGGGTGACTCCATTACCTGCAGGTACACTACCGTGCCAGGAGTCGTCCATTCTAAATACTCATAGAATGCTGTCAAGTTACCCTGATTGGGAAACCACCCAAATCTAGATCTAAAACCATAGATCTAGTAACCAGTATGTCTGATATAATATCCAAGTCCCTTATGGAGAAACCACTGTGTGACGACCTAAGTATAACCGATCGTAGTATAGGAATATCACTTCCTACTACCTTCTCAACAGATCCATCCCCTATTCTGATGACGTCAAACCCATGACTGTCACATCAGAAACAGATGATCTAACTCCGCTATATCTGCTCTAGTCTATAAATAGACATAAGCCTGATGTCCACCAATGCTTCCGCTGCTCCCACTGACTACGACAACCCTCTGCCAGAGTCATATAGACGTGCATTTCTAAAGCTAATTTAGAACGACGCTATACTCATCCTCCTGCCGGGTCTCGCAGCCTGGAACAACAACAATGGCAAGTGTGGGTAAACAAGAACTTCCCTGTCACCGTCCTTGAGGCTACCGGAGTACCTCTCGGGTGCCTGAAGTTACCCACCTTATCTGCGGAGTGGCCAATGGAATGTCAAATCAGATTGAATCTTTAGGTTCCTTATCAAATCTTCAGTAATCGTTTGCGGTTCTGGAATCACTTCCAGTTCTACCATACTCCCACTTCTGTTTTTGAAAAAATCCATTTTTAATAAAACTGTGGCGAGTCTAGAACAATATTTCTATTGATCTGCCAGATGGTAGAAAGTCAACCCTCGTCATAGCCTGGGTCAACCCACAAACAGCCATTACAGAAACGTGCCTTGAGTTATCCGGAGTCTGGTTTTAAGCATAAGCCGGACAACTCCCCGTACCTTAACAATGTTAAGATATGAACTGTTCTATATCCAATATAGAACCAGAGGCACTGATTTAATTGAACCAGATTCAAATCATGCAGCTGTCTCCAGTGCATGTCAACTAAATGGAAGGAGGCCGATCAGCGTTACTCAACTTAGGAATGCTTCCAATTATGAGTAACCTGAAAGAGAAGCAATTTCTCTTTATCATTACTATCAACTGAATATCATACACAAGTATCTACATCTTCAATCTCTTTGAAGAATCCCGATACTTGCTACACCTGGTACTCTACTCTATTCAAATACCTATAACTCCTCAAAACTTAGACCCTGTGTTTCCACGAAACAGCTGTCTAAAATCTAGAGAAGTCATAAGTAAACCGAATATAGTACGAGGACCAACCCCTCTGTCCTAATGGACACTGGACAACATACAATACTCTGTATAAGTCCGCTGAGTCTAACAACTCTTTCACTGTGCGTCGCAGGTTGAAAACTGTACTTATGGTTAAGAAGAATTACACCGCTGTTTAATGCTCCTTACCTAACCATCCACTGATATAGGTAAATGTCATCGACATAATATCAAAAGGTATATCTCACTCTATGAAAATAGACGTACAGATATATCAATTTGAAATTGGTGCATAACCGCGGATATTCAAAACCAAATAATTGCCGTCCGGCAAACAACCCAGGTGACTTCCTCAAATATCACCGATTGCAACGAATCCCGATATAATGAGGATGATCACCCAATTCCCAATAGCTTACTCCCACTCATCATTTGTAAAACCATACAGATGTGAGAATCATACCTGGTAAATACATACCCTGGAGCAAGTGTCTAACTGGGAAATCAGTTTTCCATTAACAGTACACAGTGAAACTGAAACATTGAAATGTTTCGTCGGGGTATCCTGGTATTCCTAGTAATGCCTCTTCCATTATCCAGATTCACAACTGTAACCGTGTAATTCTTTGCCATATTTCTAAATCCCTTTCTGTGTCTTTAGTCATTACCTTCTGCACACCCCTTTAAGCCAAATGGTTTTCTTCCTTCCCTACCGTTCGGCACCAGCCTATGGTTTGGAAGAAGACTATCCAATAAGCATAAAGGGTGTACTGTCCTAATCCTAGGAACACTCGCAATGCGAGAGAAGGTGAAGATAAAAGACACCTGAATGTACTTTATTCCTATTTCTCCTGAACCAGAATCCATCCCCGAACTGGAACAAGTTCCTTTCGAGTTCGTATATAACCATACGATGGATTATCCAATAAAATGGGATCTTCGTAGTGATACGGAGTGTCCTGGAGAAATACAAAGGTGATTTAGGATTGGCGAAGAAATACTTGGTTTGGTCGTGAATAGCAGTCGCAACTTACTTTGCCCTCTTACTAATCCCTTGCTTTGTATTAACTTAATACCTTCTGCACACCATCGTTATGCTAATTGGTTTTCTTCATTCCCTACCGGTCGGCACCAGCCTAAGGTTTGGAAGAAGACTATCCAATTTGCGTAATAGGTGTACTATCTCCTAAACCAAGGAGTACTCGCAACCTGAGAGAAGGTGAAAAGAAAAGACAACTGAATAGTCCTATCCGTTTTCTCCAGAACCAGAAACCATCCTCGAAATCCTTCGAGTTCGTATATAACCATACGATGGTTTTGTCCAATGGAAGTGGACGTTCGTAGTAAAATGGGGTGTCCTGGAGAAAAGGGTAAAAGTAGGAGTGGCAATGAGGTCTGCAACTCTGACAATCCAAAAAGCCAGTGTTAAGAAGGTTCGGTCAACTTGGTCACTGAGTTATAGTCCAGGGTCGGGTCAATGGTCGCTGCCAGAGAGAGAGAAAAGAAACACTCAGCGTGCACTCTAACCTAGATCAGAATGGTTACCAATTTATCTAATCAGGAAACCTCCCACTGTACCTCAAATTCTCCTCCAAACCTGAAAGAAGAATTAGTCGGGATCACCCGAGGAGTAAACCAACTCATCAGTGGGAATCGGGATCCAACTCTCATCGCATGATAACGTGACGGAATCCACTCACGTCACCACACTCCAGAAGGTATGCGCATGCTTGGCAAGTTTCAGTTCTTTTGAAACTCCCGATAATTGTTTTTACCCCTAGGACCCAAGTGACCTTGACAATGCCAACAAATCAAAGAGTCCTAGTCAAGTTCTACCCGTCATTATCTTGATTGCATTAAACCCACCCGTACGAGTCCTTGACAATGCCAACAAGACCGCACGACTGTCCTAACCAATCCACTTATCCATGTGACAGAAAAGCATTACATAGCTACCGAACACTACGCCACGGCAATGCACGACAAACGCAGCACGAATACTAAGTAATACTAATCTGAAATGACGGAGGGCTACGACTGGTTTTTGGCGAAAAACCTTTAACGTAATGAACTTGATATCGTTGAAGGAACTGGATAACCTTTTAGAAAATATAGTGACGAAAACCTTTACTAAAGAGGTCACTCCCGGTGAAGGGATCTCGGCTCTTTCCCCGTAGAATGAGGTGCAGGATATTCCAACTGAATACCACGATGCAAAGCAAAAGTAATCGGCTATAGTGAAGTTAATGCCCTGACGCAAACTTCTGTCCAAGGGGTCACTCCCGGTGAAGGGATCTCGGCCCTTGCCTCGTCGACTGAGGAGCAGGATATTCCAAATGAATACCACGATGCAAAACAAAAGTGAACGTCCTTGCAATAACAGCTTTTTGAAAAAGTGTTCCAACAACATCAGAATAGGTTTGTTTAACTTGCATTGATCCGAATCAATGCAGTCCCATCAAATGATCACACCACAAAGAACGAAAATATACTGACATACGTATATGCCATCCGCATTCGCCACTGGGTCCCGTCATCACCCGTTAGGTTAGCTAACTAACGGCAGAGCGGGGACTGGACTAGCGCGGATGTAAAACATATACAACATCTACTAATATATATACCAATATATAGTATTTCGCTCAAGGCGTGAATAAAATGCAACATCACAGAAATGTACAGCATCACAGAACAAAACAGATATCTGGAAGCCCCGGGTTTCACAGAGCCGCTGCAGAAACCCGACGTTCCCCTGGTCGTGTGGATAGCCTGTGCAATGAAATCCTAGACCCCTACGGGCGCGGCAAGTCACCCGCCAAAACCTGAAGCGAGGCAGCCCCCTTCAGCACCGTGAATGGACCACCCAGCACTTCACGGAATCCGGTAACTTGGGCACCCCTCCTAGGTCAACCTGTACCCCCTACGAGTGCGGCGAATAGCCCGCCAATCCTGGACTGAAGCCCCATCCGTCTCAATGCCCTGAGATGCGGGCCCGTTGCCCTCCAGAACTCGGCTATCCGTGCACCCCACCGCGGGGCAACCCTAGTACAGAAAGTAAAAAATACATACACCGGGTACATCGACCGCAACCAGGTCGTGCCCCAAAAGAATAATACAATCAGGCAGTGACGGCAGTCCACATGTCGGACGCTCGCCCCGCAATATCAAATGTACATAATACAACAAAACTGTACTAGCATTGCATCCAGGCTATCCCCCACGACCGATCCGCAACAACACAGCATAAACATAGAACATCAACGTGAAAGTCACGTTCGCAAATCCGTCTAACCGGGCTATAGCAGTCAGACCGGATTTACCGATCGAGTGACATTCACGGTCGCAGATATAATGTAAATACTGTGAAAAATGTGTTTAAAATTTTCCGGTTGACCAAAAATTAACAAGTGGGCCCCCAATCAAAACTGTAGCACTCACAGAAAACCTGGGCCCAATTTTAATATTCCAAATACCCCATTTTCATGTTAAAGACAATCTGGAAAAATTTGGTACAGTGAACAATTTAACTCACGGCGGAAGAGCGGCCAAAGCAATGCTTTGGCCGCGCTTCCGCGGTGAAAAGAAGGAATCATGCTACCAATTTTTACCAGATTTCTTATATTTCCCTGCACATCATTCTGCAACCACCAGAAAAAATTTTGGACTTCAAAAAATTTCGACAGAAACTGATGTGCAATAAAAATACGGTTTTTGGAAATTTCGGTCGATCGGAAACGCAAACACATCAAACGAAGCTAGGTAAGGTTAATGGCGTGGCTCTGATACCATGTTGCGCCACGGCAGCGCCCCGGCCGTCTTACTCGAGGCCAAATTGCGGAATCAAAATTTTTCCTTACTCGGAAACCGGCGCTACCGCGGACAAAGAAAACCCGGATCGTTTACCATTAACCTATACTAGCTAACAAGAGATGGGAAGAAAAGTATACCGAGTGATCCGAGTCCTCCGGTCTTCTCTTCATCATCCCGATCTCCCGCGGAAAAGCTTGGCTCCACATCGTCGCCTCCTCGCCGGAAAGGGCACCACATCGCCTTCGTCTTTTACGGGCTCCCGCCTCAATACCGAGGCAACTCGAGCATGAAGCCGGCAACTCGACATGCTCAAGATAAGCTGTAGAATGTGTAGAAACTTTGTCTCTTGGAGTTTATGTAGTTGCCATTGATGGATGGAGGAAGAGGTAAAGAAAATTGGTGCTTTCAATTTTCTAGCAAGAAGAAGATGAAATGAACTCTCTCATTCTTTTTCTTTCTCTCTTTCTTTTTCTTCTACTCTCTTTTCTCATAACCATGAAAGACTTTCTCTTTTTGTGAGAATGAGAATGGTGGAGGAATGAAAACATAAGGCAAAGGGAGGTGAGTGTAGGAGCATTCAAGAGGTGACCACATCCAAGGTCAAAGAAAACATCAACCATGCTTAAAACACTATGCACTCCATAACCTTTCACTTCTCATATAAATCAAGTGATGGATGAAAGAAAAGAAATCTATCATAATCTAACTTTATGCAAGAAAACCCTCCACTAAGAGTTATTTGCAAAACTGCAAATAACCCCCTCCATCGGAAAAGTCCGGCCGGGAAAGAACAAAGGAAAACCGGCCGGAACGGAATGCAAACTGACAACTCCAGAAAACTGGTCCCGTAATAAATTACAGGAAAACCCCGACACTGTGCATACACACCTGCATCTGTATTCCGACCGGATACAAATGCAATGAGACAAAATCTACACTGTACTAGACCGGGACCGGCTTAAGCCAAAGCCGGCTAGTAAAATCCGTTCGATCCTGATCCGTGCAATACCGCACGTATCTGATCGAACCCTGCCATATACCTATACGGCTACTAGTACAAAGCTGTCCGATCCTGATCCGTGCAATACCGCACGTATCTGATCGGACCCTGCCATATCTCCATACGGCCTCTACAGCGTTTCGCCCGAAAGCTGAGTAACTGAAAGTGTGGTGGACTCTAAAGACTCGTCAATACTATGGCTGTGGATTTAACCACTAGCACGTCAGAGGTATAAGCCAATACGTGACGGGCCACCAGCTATTGACCAAAAGGGACGTCGATGAGCGAACCCATCCTGACACCCTACTGAGCCTGTCAGTGACAATATCCGTACAGTCCGGTCCGTTCGTCTATGAGCATCGCATGGCGGGCCTAGGGGGTTGGTAAAAGTCAGACCCCCAAAAGCGGTACAAGTCGTGTCGGAGCGTAGCCCAGAACGCCCTGAGATACTACTGGAATACCTACCAGTAAATCTCCTGCCTCGGCCGAGGGCTTTGCGTAATGGCTCTCCTAGACACAGCGCGACCTCACCCCCAATACCGGGAGAGACGAACCCCTGCAGATCCGCTCACTGCCTCCATGTGGCTCGGGACTGTACCCAACTAAAACCTGTTTGCACGACTCCTTTGAGCCGTGGTAGGGTAGTAATCAAAGCACAGTGGGAACTCACACGAGACAAATGACGATCTCAGGTCGATGAACTAACCTGTACACATGTCACCTGGGAACTGCTATCTGACGTCTGGTATAAGACCAACTAGCAGGTTCCCGGCGAGTCCTGTCCGGTGTACTCATAACCCAATGAGCACCTGTATACATCTTAGGTGAACCAACTGACACCAGTGGCTTGTGAGACCGGCCACCGCCCCTCGTCGGGGTCTCGACTGTATACACTAGTCTACTAATGGAGTATCGATGCCCTGTCTCGAAACTCCTATGACTAGGGACCTTTTAAGGATGTGCTTATAGACTACCAGCTCCCACGTATATGATCGCCATCATACTGCTGGTGGTCAAGCAAGAATCCTAGGGGCTCTATCAACGTGTAATAGCGACATGTCAGGTCACCTAAAGCAGTACACGATGATAAAGATAAACCAGATAGCATACTATCATCTCGAGTAAGACTGTCCTACCGGGATAGGTCCTCCCTCAATCATTGCAATCACGTGCCTGTGATCCAATAATTGACTCTGAGGGCACTATCTCCAACACAAACAACCCATAGTCCGCTAGTCAAGTTCAACCCGTACATTTCTTGATTGAATTAAACCCACCCGCACGACCCTTGACGCATGCCAAACAACGCCGTATGAATACCCTAATCCAATCGCATCGTATGCTAGCAGATAAGCACTGGTTAGCTACCGTACACTACGCCTTGACGCATGCCAAACTACCGCAGCACGAATACTAAGTAGTACTTATCTGAAATGATGGAGGGCTATGCCAGGTTTTTTTGAAAACATATTGCGTAATGAACTTGATATCGTTGTAGAATCAAATGATTTTTAAAATGGAGTGCTTTTGAGGCTTTTCTAGTTTTGCTAAAGGGGTCTCTCCCGGTGAAGGGATCGTCGGCCCTTTCCTCGTCGAATGAGGTGCAGGATATATCATATATACCACTATGCAAAGCAAGAACTATAGAAGCAATCAAAATACAAACCGAGTGTTGTAGCATCTGCCAGTTATTGCTAAAGGGGTCACTCCCGGTGAAGGGATCTCGGCCCTTTCCTCATCGAATAAGGTGCTGGATGTTCTACAAAGAACACCGCGATGCAAAGCAAGAACTGTAGCTACCTGTTTTTGAAAATTCGATTCCACAACATCTTTTAGGTTTCTTTTTCTTTCATTAATCACATTAATGAAGTCCCATCATTTAAGTACCTAAACATCACAGATAAATACGACGTACACTTATGCCATCCGGATTCGCCTCGATGTCCCCTCGTGCACCGTTAGGTTAGGTAACTAACGGCAGAGCGGGGCAGGGCTAGCGCGGGTGTAAAACATAAGTAACGTCTATATAATATATCATATATACTATATACAGTATCTATCACAGAACATCAAATGATCACATCACAGATATCGCAGCAGAAAAAACATATGAAATACTGGATATACTAGGACGTCCGTGTTTTATTTTGAGCCTCTATAAAACACGGATTCCACGGTCGCGATGAATAGCCAAACCCACACCCCTAGACCCCTACGAGAGCGGCATGCAACCCTACCAATTCTAGAGTTAGGAGACCCGGACTCGACTCCTCGAGTTGGTCTCCCACTAGACCCTAGAACCCGGTTACTTGTGCTCTCCTCCTTGGGTCTATCCTAGTGCGGAAAAGTAAATAATATACAAATGGTGACATCAACCTCAACCCGGAAGTGCCCCAATAAAAGAATATTACATACATTTAATTTTACATGAATGAAAATAAAAACTCTCATCTCACATAAAACCCCCCGGCTATTCAGAACGCGACGATCCAATATAACATATCCAGCAACACATAACATCACATGCCATCAACGTAAGTAAATATGCGCATCCCAATTGTCGTTGACATATAGCAACGAAACCGGCGATATCACATATTACACTTACGGTCGCATAAAAGAAAGTGTAAAACTACAACGGTTGGAATCTGCAACCTCCTTAGACATCGCATGCCTAACAGTTATAAACCCCGCATTTTAGTCTCCATATCGAAAACAGTTTTCAATATCAAGTCGGGCAATTCAACAAAATTCCCGATAAACTGATCGAATGCTCGTCGCAAACTTTAGTAGACGGCCTCACCCCCGGATGCCGTCGACGAAGTGCATTAAGGCGGAACACCGCTGCCGCGAGCACCCAAACGGATGCTTTTGGCAACGGGGTTCTCCTACAGTCACTTGGTCGGGGCTATGGGGCATGGCTGTCTATTAAGTTTACCCGGCGAGTATCCGCGTACGCTACGTGATTGCGACGGACTTTTGATCGAATCAAAATTCCGTGGCAACCGATCATTAGAGACTAAACTGCTATGTTTATAACAATCAAATTAGTTATCTCATAACTACTTGTGGATTCCAAATATTGTATCACATTCCAGATAAATAGACAGTGTTAAACTTTCCGATCGAATAATCAAAACACTCAAGTTTTCCAATTTATTCTCAACACTTGAGGGGAGTTTAAAAACATCCATCACATGCCACAGTACCAACGGTCCAGCCGTCGAAGGGTCAAGCCAACGCCTCACATGTGGCACGCCGTACTGCCCCAAACCCTAAGGTTCAAAAGGCAGTTCAAGACGGTCACATAATCGAGTTAAGGTTTGTTGTCTTCTAGAGGGTCCATCGCGTAACTTGCACGATCTAGACGTTCTTAAACAAACGGAAAAATCCAACACTTGGAAATTTTCCGGGTCGGGAAAAAGTGAGTTATTGATATCCGTTCGAACTTTTTAATACTTTCTAAATATCCGGAAAACAAAACGAAATTAAATATTCCGATCGAAACAACGACTACAAAATAAACCCCAAAACACTCAACACTTGAGTCAGATAAAAATACCCATAAAATATCAGGGAATTAAAAAGAAACATTACTGAGCAAAACGACAATGGTGACGTCACATTTTGGCCGCGAAACCGCCGCACGGGCCATGCTTGTGCCGCGGTTCCGGGGCGCTTTAGAGGCCAAACATTGTCGTTTTGCACATGTATCCTTAAATTAGCCTGCTGATTTTTTTAGGCATTTTTAATTCAGAAAAATCCCAGATTTTAAAAAATGTATAGAGAGGGTTTTATTTTGTCGTGTTCGGGTTCGTTCGGAATTTTAACTTCGTTAACGCATCGCCTAATGCTCTAGCTAGGCTCTGATACCACTGTAGGGTTACTAGGCACACTAACAAGGCTCTACAAGGTATCGACCATGCCGGATTAAAATTTTTAGGTGCTGAACAACCCTAAGCAAGATCGTTAACTAAATATTAGGCGAATCAAATAGCAAGTAAACAACATTACACTAAAGGAAAGGGACTACAACCTTTGTAGATCCGGTCCTCCACTTCCAAAGCTCCGTGACGATGTCCCTTCGCTGCGATCATCCAACACCCGGACTCTCGGACGGCTCCTTTAGAAATTGCAACGGGATCGCTTGAAGTCTTCAAGG
The DNA here is from genome assembly GCA_030015575.1 of Agapanthus africanus. Taxonomy (NCBI): domain Eukaryota; kingdom Viridiplantae; phylum Streptophyta; class Magnoliopsida; order Asparagales; family Amaryllidaceae; genus Agapanthus; species Agapanthus africanus. The sequence continues at coordinate 130,277,104 of CM057346.1, forward strand.
CCGAAGATGATCTACGTCGAGGGAATACGAACTCAAGCTTCTACTTCACTAACCAATGAATTAGTGAAGCAAACACCCTAAACTAAAGTGCGTCTAGTAGAGGATGGTAAGATAGGAAGTGGGTTCTCTTTAGATTTTGATTTCTCACTCTTAATCTTCACTTGAAAATTTCTAGCAAGCTTTTTCCTTTTCTTCATGAAGAAGAAGAAGAAAAAGAATAAGAATGAATAATAAAAATGAAATGAATTATCAAGTGAAGTCTATCATAATGCAACCATGGGTGAGTTAACCTTTGTAGAGACTAAACCCTAGTTTAAGTTAATGGGTTAGGTTAAAGAAAATCTCAAGCAAAACAAAATGGTTAGACTTTGTCAAAGATGCTTAAAAGCTTCATGAAGCTTCAAGCCCAAACAAAGAAAGCCGCCATTTTGAATTACTTAATAAATAAAAACCTAATCCATTATCTTAAACATGGTGTAAGTCATACACACACCCAAGTTTGCATGTATCATCAAACATGATAAAATCTTGTGCACAAAAATATATCACATATACAACTTGTGCACATCAAGTGAGAAAATCAATCTTAAGTGAACCAATACTAGTTAATGTAAACTAATATATCAAATATATAATTATACATTCAATCATTAAATCAACACTTGATTTAACGATCCGGTCATATCGCATATAACCGACTAGTATCAAGTGTATCAATGTATCGAATCAACACTTGATTCGGTAACCCGGCTATATCTCATATAACCGTCCGATAATACAAATCGCGAGAATGGAATACAGTATCACATACTTGTATTATTCTCGGTCCCGCACATATCTCATATGCGCTCCTATTTCGTTTTGCCTGGGCCAGTAAAACCTCTATGTTGGACTCTAAAGACTCGTCAATACGCCGGCAGTAGGTGATGATCATATCAAGCACCCACAAGCCGTCAGCGGTACTAGCTGGACGTAACAGCTACCCGGGTATTGAGCGATCAGAAGATCAGCAAGCAAGCCCGCTCCAACTCCTGTAAAAGCCTGACAGTGATAGTACCGTACAGTCCGGTCTCCTCGTCTGATATGTCGCATATCGGTTCTAGGGGTGGTAAACGTCAGACCCCAATAACCGATAAGTCATGCCGATATGAGGCGCATAACGGGTCGAGAAACCACTGGTAACACTTACCAGTACATCTCTTAACCAGCCCTGGCCAAGGACTTCCCTGTTATGGCCAATCGAGCATAGCACAACATCAACACCCAATACCGAGAGAGACGAAACCCCTCCTATCACTCATTGCCTCCATGTGACTCGGGACTGTACCCAAAAACCACCGTTTTGCATGCCCTCTTGGACGTGGTAAGGTGGAAATCAAAGCACAGTAGGAATCACACAAGACTCTATAACGATCTCGGGTCTACAGACTAACCTGTACCAGTGTCACCAGAGAACTGCCATCTGACGTAAGGTATAATACCATCTGGGAGTTCTCGGCGAGTCCGTCCAGTGTACCCAGTCTCCACTGAGCACCCGTATATCATCTCTGATGTCAAACACCAATGGATATGGGATCATCCATCGCCCATCTGTATGGGTCGAGAAGGTATACGCTAGTCTACTCTGGTATATCGATGCCCCGTCTCGATACACCCACGACTAGGGACCTTGAAGGATGTACTTATGGACTACCAAGTCCCTACTTGTATGATCCGCATCATAGTCCAGGCAGTCAAGTACTCATCCTAAGGGCTTTACCAACATGTAACAGAGAGACAATCAGTATACACGTTAAGGTAAAGAGTAACCAGATAGCATACTATCATGTCAAGCAAAAAAGTCCTCCCTATATATGTCCAAGCATCCACTACAATATACATCACATGTATAGTAATGGCCTCTAGGGCATACATATAACTAACATTAATAACCCCGTTTTAGTTTTCTACCTTAAATAGGCAAGCACTCACTTTCTCCGGCTCCCTGAGATTCAAGAGTATTGGTCCCGCTTAAACCTATATTTACTAGGGTCTTTATTGTAATTTAATATAACTTGAGGGGTTTTATGAAAAATATTTTTAGTATAGTTTCAAAATAAACCTCAAGTATTTATTTATGTCATTTAGAATTGTCATGAAGGTTAATTTTAGAGAATGAGCTATATTAGTGAAAATATTCATAACTTGAATATTTTCAAGATATTTTAATGTAACTTTGACTTATATTGATACTTGATATTATTTTCATGAAACTTGTAATTCTTTTATTTTGTTTAGAAAACATAGAATTTAATAATATCTTAAATATGTGGTTTGATAATATTTATATAATTATTAAAAATAAATTTTATTACTAAATAGAAATCCTCGTTTTTCTTAAAAATTATATTAAAATTCCATCGAGATCGTATGCTCCGTGAGGAGGTCTGCATTGCGGAGTCGCCGAAAACGTCTCGAATCCTTTCCGAAAATTGACCTAGGGCTAACTCCACTTGTAATCTTCTTGGACTTGAGAATTTTTGAGAATTTTGGCAATAAATTTCAGAATGAAGAGGGCTAGGGTATGGGGTTGTATTTATAGGATGAAATTAGGTTTTAGGAATTGAAGAAAGAATTAAAAATGCATTAAAAATTGGATTTAAAGCTTCATTTTAATTCTCTGTTAATTTTCAGGGAAAATAAACAGAACAGGAGTAGTGGGGGAGTCCAAGGGTTTTAGTGTGCAAAGAACGGGGCCATTCCCTACGTTGGGGCCCGGCTGTGCCGGTCTGGGGTCAATCTCGCCGACCATCTTGAAGGGGTGGGGTGTTGGATTGATGCCACGTGTCCTCGGCTGTTCATACAACATTTTACACATGTTTATTTTATCTGACTTTTCATTTTTACGTGTATTGCACGTGTATACTTTTGGGCTTCCAAAAAGGTTAAAATAAAATTCAGAAAAATAATATGTAGTTGATGGGATTCAAATACAGGGGCTATGTCACAGCAGTGCAAGGCTTTACCAATGAGCTACAAGTTATTTCTTGCTGTTCTTAAATAAAACCAACATTTAAAGTATACTCAGGCTTGCAAACTCCATTCTGCACATTAACATTAAAAAAAATTGTACAGTAAAATTATAGTCGTTACATTCTACCCTCCTTACAAAAATTTCGTCCTCGAAATTTACAATTACATAAGAACTAATTTACAAATAAGAAAGGGTATTTTGCACGTATGTCGTTCTCACGTTCCCACGTTGATTCTCCTGGTGAATCTTTTCTCCACATCACTCAGACCAAGTTTACTTCCTTGTTCCTTAGTGACTTTACCTTTCGGTCCAGGATTTCAACGGGTTGCTGCTCACAAGATAGATCTGTCTGTATAGTGAGCTCGGAGTGATCAAGGATGCGGCTGGGGTCGCTTACATATCTTCAAAGCTGGGATATGTGGAACATATTGTGCAATCCTTCCAATCAGGGTGGAAGTGCCAAACGATATGTCACTTCTCTGACTCGTTCGAGTATGTCGAACGGTCTAATATATCTGGGACTGAGCTTACACCTCTTGCCAAAGCAAATTACTCCATGATTTGGAGAGATATTTAAGAACGCATGATCTCCCGGTTGGAACTCCAAATGACGTCGCTTTGCATCAGCCCAGTGCTTCTGTCTGTCTTGGGCTATGCACATTATTTCCCTGATCGTGCGAACTACGTCCACAGTTGCCACGATCATCTCTGGTCCAAAGAGTTCCCTATCTCCGATATTATCCCAACTTAGTGGTGAACGACACTTCCTTCCATAGAGCGCTGCAAAAGGTGTCATTCCAATACTCGCCTGGTAGCTGTTGTTGTATGAAAACTCCACAAGATATAGGTGATCTTCCCATGATCCTCCAAAGTCCAACATACAAGATCTTAGCATGTCTTCAAGGATCTGAATCGTTCCCTCAGACTGTCTATCTGTTTGTGGATGGTAAGCTGTGCTGAAGTTCAAACTCATTCCCAAGCTAGCTTGAAAACTCTGCCAAAACTGCGATCGAAATCCGGTGTCACGATTAGAGACAATGCAAACCGGTACACCATGTAATATCACGATCTCCTGCATAATTTCATGGGTATCAGAAATAGTACATTTTGAGGTTAAATCTTATATTAGATTCATGCATACCTCCATGTACTTCTTTGCTAGTGACTCATTAGATTGGCCAACTCAAAATGGGATGAAGTGAGCTGACTTCGTGAGTCAATCCATAATAACCCATACCGCATCGTTACCTTTCGTGTTGTGAGGAAGAGCGGTCATGAAGTCCATGGTGATGTGTTGCCATATCCATTCTGGGATAGGTAACGGTTGAAGTAAACCAGCAATTCTGTGATGTTCAGCCTTTACTTGCTGACACACCAAACATTTGGCTACGCTTCTGGCCACTTCATGCTTCATTCCATGCCACCGGTAATGTTGCCGTAGATCTTTGTACATCTTTGTACCACCAGGATGTACTGATTAAGGAGAGTTGTGAGCTTCTTTCATCAACTCTTCCCGAACAGAACCTTGTGGTACACACAACCTGCTTCCATATCTCAAAGATCCGTCTTCGTGGATGATGAAGTCTGTTCGCGGTCCACTTTCTACTTGTTCTCGGATATTTTGCAACTTGGCATCACTTGCTTGAGCTGCTTTGATCTGATTAACAATAATAGACTGAACTTGTAAGTTCATCAAATATGAAGTGTTACCTGGCATAACCACTTCTATCTCCATCCTGTGCAATTCTTGTTGAAGCTTCCACTGAGTGGTGAGATTCATTGATAATGACTGGCGACTAAGTGCATCAGGAATTACATTCACCTTCCCTGGATGATATTGTAGGTTGATGTCGAAGTCCGCTATAAGTTCTAGCCATCTTCTCTGTCGCATATTCAACTCCTTCTGAGTAAACACATACTTCAGACTCTTGTGGTCAGTGTATATATCCATTCGCTCTCTAAGAAAATAGTGGCGCCAAATCTTAAGTGCAAAGATAACGGCCGCCAACTCTAAGTCATGTGTTGGATAGTTGCGCTCATGAATCTTGAGATGTCTTGATGCAAAAGCTACAACCTTTCCATGCTGGTGTAGAACATATCCTAATCCCTTATCGGATGCATTGCAATGCACAACGAAACCTCCAGATTGGTCCGATATTACGAGAATAGGTGATGATGTCAATCTTGACTTGAGTTCTACAAAAACTTGTTCACATGCTTCTGACCACACGAATGCTTCATCTTTACATGTGAGCTTGGTCAGGGGTGTTGCAATCTTCGAAAAACCTTCGATGAATCTTCGGTAGTATCCTGCTAGTCCCAACAAACTTCGAATGTACTTCACTGTCTTTGATGTCGGCCATTCGCTTACTGCTGATACTTTAGTTGGATCCACAGAGATTCCTTCGCCTGAAATGATATGTCCAAGAAATCCGACTTGATCTAGCCAAAATTCGCACTTATTGTACTTGGCATAGAGTTGATGCTGTCGCAAAGTCTCCAGGACAATTCGTAAATGCTCAGCGTGCTCTTTCCGATTCTTTGAATACACCAGGATGTCGTCGATGAAAATAACAACAAACCTGTCTAGGTACTCTCGGAAAACCTGGTTCATCAGATTCATAAATATGGCTGGTGCATTGGTCACTCCAAATGGCATCATGAGAAACTCATAATGGCCATTGCGAGTCCTGAATGCCTTCTTCAGAATATTAGACTCTTTGACCTTCACCTGATGATAACCCAAATGAAGATCTAGTTTTGAGAAAACACAAGACCCACTTAGCTGATCGAATAGATCGTCGATGCGCGGTAGTGGATACTTGTTCTTTATCGTGACTTCGTTCAGAGCTCGGTAGTCTATGCACATTCTGTATGAACCTTCCTTCTTCTTCACAAGCAAAACTGGAGATCCCCAACTTGAAGTACTGGGACGAATCCATCCTTTCTTCAAAAGTTCGTCCAGCTGAGTACGGATCTCCTTCAATCCTTCAAGACTTAACTGATATGGTGCTTTGATCACCGGTTGTGCACCAGGTACTAAGTCAATACTGAATTCAAGAGCTCAATCGGGAGGCAAACCTGAGATGTCTTCAGTAAATACATCCTCAAACTCTCGAACTACCTCTTGCTTGTCTTCTTCCGCTTGTATTGTTGCAATCACTGCCTTCCTTGGTTTAGCCTTGTAGGTGCTAGGCTCTAGGGTACGGTCTCCACTCTTGAAATCAAATACAGGATGATCTGGAATCTCTAACACTACCCTCCTTTGACGACAGTCGATGGTAGTAAAGACAGTTCCTAACTAGTCTATACCCAAGACTACATCAAAATTCGATATGTCCAGCACCTTGAAGTCCGCATAAAATTCTCTGCTGCAGACGACCACTGGACACAGATCGCATCTCAAAGTTGCCTTTAGAACGCCGTTACCTGAACTGACATTCCAGCTGGATACGAGTGGTTTAACTGGAATCGCATGAGTTCGGATGAACTATTGCGACATAAAGCAATGTGATGCTCCAGTATCGAAAAGTGCTAAAGCAGGTAGGGAGGCTACTAAGATTGTACCTAAGTTGTGTGGAATATGTTTAGGTATAGGAAAAGATATATATATTGATGTATACAAGGTTTGAAAAGGTTTGAAACATTGAGAGTTATCAGTAATGATTGGCCAATGGCTTCAGCTTTTTCCACAGTCATTGTGAAAGCCTGACGCCTAGGTATATTCCTCCTTACCGGAGGCACATTCCTCAGTCCGTTCCTCTGTCCTTGAGGCATGTTCCTCTGTGCCTGATGGAACTGATGAGTAGGCTGTGCAGGAGGTCCACGTGGAGGTGGAGCTGGGAGAGCAATACGAGGTGCAGGAGCCTGGATAGCTGGCCGCTGCGGAAAGGTAAGTGCTAGTCGGGATGTAGGAGCTGGGATGAGAAAATGGGGACAACCTCCAATGGCGTGAGTGGATGCGCCACAAACTAAGCATAGACAGTTAGCATGCTTGCAGTCCTTCGCCAGGTGTCCATTCCTTTTGTAGTAAAAGCAAAAGTCTGGACTGGGCCGGTTAAAAATTACTCCCGGTCTCCTGGGTACAAACGGTGTCCTGGAAGAGACTCCTCCTGCTATCTGTGTAGCAGGGCGTTTCACACCGAAAGACTGAGGTCTGCCCTTCTTCTTTACAACTGCCTCATATCTTCAGGCATCCTTCAGAGCAAGATCGTGGGTTGGGAAATCCCCTATGGCTAATGCAGCTTGGATCTCTGGGTCTAACCCTTGCTGAAATCTTCGAGCTATGATCTCAGCAGTCGATATGAGATGTGCTGCAAACCTGTTACGGTCTTTTATTAGCAGTGTAGTATGTGATATCTAGAAATTGAATATTGAGCCATATCTTACCTGCTAAGCATGGTAAACTCAGCATCGTATTCATCTACAGATTTGTTCCACATCGAACCTTGCTGCAAGTGGATGAATTGTTGTTCCATGTCAAATGGGCAGTCTCGGGAAAATATTTCATGTCGAACATGTCGCGAAATGTCTCCCATTCAATCGGCTGGGTGATTCGGCTTTCTTCAGCCTTCCACCATACTCTGGCGTTATCAGTGAGTTGCAGCTTCGCAACTCTTACCCAAGCGATCTCTGGAACTTGTGCTGCTGCCAGATCATCTTCGATAGACCTGCACATTCTTCTTCCCCTAGTGTGCTCTCTTTCCCAGAGAAGTGATTCGGATACAGTGCCCGAAATTGCTTCACTCCGGGTGCCTTGGTCTTAGGGCGGTGCAAGAGGATAGCAGTCTGCTGCTGCTGTCCCTCCAAAAGGCTCTTGATTGCCTCAAGCAATACCGTCTGCTCGTTGAAAGGAGCTTCTACGGTAGTTGGTGGTTATAGAGGAGGTGGAGTGTTTCTATTCACGTTGGTGCTCATGTTGTACGGGGAATCAATAACCTTGAGAGAAAAAGTAGGGTTAGGATAGATTCAAAGAATTGAAATATAAAGAATGCATAATTGCTGATTCTTATAATTCTTGTGATATATTGCTTAAGTTTCCATGCAGAACTGACTTGCATGGGCCGCCAACAAAACCTGTCACGCCCTCTTTCCAGTGTACAGGGAAGAAGACGTGGCGGACCACGACGTATTTACTCAGAAGTAAACATGTTAAGCGTAAATAAGCAATATAAATGAATCATACAAGAATAACAAGAGATGTAATAAAACAAATTTTTATTGATAATCATTCTTTACATACAACTGAAAAGTAAAGTATAATGATAGAAAACGATGCCTAAACAATGGCATATGAACTGAAAAGAAAATAGTACAAGTAAGGCCTAAAAGTCTGCCTCCTCTGTAAACTGCTCCAAGTCGTCCTGGCTGGGCTCGATCTCCTGAGAGTCCGGTCCTCCTGATAATATTCCAAAAAAAGAAGAGACGGCAATGTCGTCGGCGAACTAGCGCTCAGTAAATCCCAAAAGATAGAATGTAATAGATAGGTAAAGAGAATAGAATAGGTAAGGTATGTGTTTGTTATGCTAACGTAAGTGTTTGTGTTAGTTATATGTATGCCCTAGAGGCCATTATTGTACATATGATGTATATTATAGTGGATGCTTGGACATACATAGGGAGGACTTTCTTGCTCAACATGATAGTATGCTATCTGGTTGCTCTTTATCTTAACATGTACACTTATTGTCTCTCTATTACATTTTGATAAAGCCCTTAGGATTAGTACTTGACTACCAGGATTATGATGCAGATCATACTAGTGGGGACAGAGTAGTCGGTAAGTACATCCTTCAAATGTTCCTAGTCGTAAATGTATCGAGACAGGGCATCGATATACCAGAGTAGACTAGCGTATAGCTTTTCGACCCATGTAGATGGGCGATGGATGATCCCATATCCATTGGTGTTTGACATCAGAGATAGTATACGGGTGCTCAATGGAGACTGGGTACACTGGACGGACTCGCCGAGAACTCCTAGATGGTATTATACCTATCGTTAGATAGCAGTTCTCTGGTGACACTGGTACAGGTTAGTCTGTAGACCCGAGATCGTCATAAAGTCTTGTATGATTCCCACTGTGCTTTGATTTCCACCTTACCACGTTCAAGAGAACGTGCAAAACGGTGGCTTTTGGGTACATTCCCAAGTCACATGGAGGCAATGAGTGATAGGAGGGGTTTCGTCTCTCCCGGTATTGGGAGTTGATGTTGCGCTGTGCTCGATTGGTTATAACAGAAAGTCCCTGGCCAGGGCTGCTTCAGAGATATACTGGTAAGTGTTATTAGTAGTTTCTCGACCCGTTATGAGCCTCATATCAGCACAACTTATAGAGTTACTGCGGTCTGACGTTTACCACCTGTTATGAGCCTCACATCGGCACAACTTATTGAGTTACCGGGGTCTGACGTTTACCACCCCTAGACGAGATATGTGACATATCAGACGAAGAGACCGGACTGTACGGTAGTGTTATTGATTAGATTCACAAGAGTATGAGCAGGCTTGCTTGTTGATCTTCTGATCGCTCAATACCCAGGTGGTCGTTACGTTTAGAAGACCGCTTGCGGCTTGTGGGTGTTTGATATGATCATCGCCTACTGCCAGCGTATTGACGAGTCTTTAGAGTCCTACACAGAGGTTTCCTGGCTCAAGCAAAATAGAGTAGGAGCACATATATGATATGTGCGGGACCGAGATTAATACGATATGTGATACCGTATTCTATTCTCGCGATATATGATATCGATCGGTTATATATGATATAGCCGGGTTATCGGATCAAGTGTTGATTCGATAAATTGATTCATTTGATATTAGTCGGTTATATGTAATATAGCCGGATTATTAAATCAAGAGTTGATTTAATAATTTAATGTAAACTTATATATTTGATATATTACATTACATTAACTAATACATGCTCACTTATGATTTGTTTTCTCACTTAATTTGTGCACATTGTATATATGTGATATATGCAAGTGTACATTTGTGTCATGCTTGATGATACATGCAACTTGGGTGTGTGTATGACTTACACCATGCTATGTATAATGAAGGGTTTTTATTTATTTTGGTAAATCAAAATGGTGGCATTTTTTGTCATGGCAAGAAGCTTTGAGAAGCTTGGATTTGCATTGACTTAGTCCACATCTTTTGTTTTGCCTAAGATATTTATAAACCCAACCACTATTCTAGCCATGGTTAAGTCTCTACAAAGGTTAATATATGATATTAACTCCATGGTTGCCATTCTCCACTTGATATTATTCATGAAAGATATTTCTTCTTCTTCAAAAAAGCTTTCTAGCTTCAATGGAGATGAGAGAAAAATAGTGAGAAAATTAAATCTAAAGTGAACCCACTTCCTACTTCATCATCCTATACTACTTGCTTTTTAGTATAAGGTGTTTGCTTCACTAATTCCACAATTAGTGAAGAGATAGCTTGGGTTAGTGTCTCCTCGACATAGATCATTTTCGGCCTCGAAGACTTCGATGCAAGCTTGTTCATTTCTTCATGGGAGCCTCTCTAGAGTCTGGAAGTTCATGATCACAGTGAAGGGACTACTACATGGAGCTAATGAAGTGAAGGAGCGATCTACAAAAGTTGTATTCCTTGTTCACTTTAGTTGCAAAGTTGTTTGCATTTCTTTTCATCGGATTTTCTAGTAACGATTCTAGGGTTAGCTAGAATGGCAATTTTTGAAATTAGCATGGACGTTGCCTCCCGAAACCTTGCTGCCGTGCTAGGTAACCCTGCAGTGGTATCAGATCCATGCTATAAAATTAGACGATGTTTGTTAGATTACGAAACCGAAACGACTCCGAAACTTGAAACACGAAAACATAGTTTCTGTCGATTTTAAAAGGTCCTCTAAAAATTTTTAAAACTATTGCAGAATGTTGTATGGAATGCAATATGAACACACTGAAAAAATTTATCCCCTCTCCTCGGAAAATGGCCGGCCACATGCCTAGGTTTTCCGGCGAGCTCGGCCTTGTTGTGCAAGAATGGGTTGAATTTTTTGGTGTCTTCCAGTCACTGGCTTTTGGTGTTTCAGGTGTTGTTTGTTTTTTCTAATTTTGCATGTGATGTAATCTTACACTATAAGCAATTCGGAGTGTTTCGTATTCGTAGTTTTAACATTGTTTCTGGTATTCGCATGTTGTCTAGGTGAAGTTAAAAAGTTCGATCGAATGTCAAAAACCTATTTTTTCAAGTTTAACGTATTCGGAAAAACATGCAAGTAATTCTGTGAACCCTCTAGAAGAGTGAAACCCTAACTCGACTTTTTGGATCGCGGAACCGTGGTCATACCCTAGGGTTTGCCGCAGTTCCATGGCGACATGAGTGAGGCTTGGGTCTGCCCTTCTATGGCTGGTACATAGGTACTGTGGCATGTTCCGGGTATTATTAAACTGTGCTCAAGTGTTGAGCTCTCGGGAAATTGTGGGACTTTGATGAATCGATCAAAAAGTTTAACGTCGTCTGGATATCATGTGATGGGATACAATACTTAGAATCCACAAATGTAGTTATGAGATAAGTAATTTGAATTTTATAACTCTACCAGTTTAGTCTCATTTGATCGGTTGCCACGGGATTTTGATGTGATCAAAAGTCTGTCGCAATCACGTAGCGTTCGCGGATACTCGCCGGGTAACATTAATAGATAGCCACGCCCCATAGCCCCGACCAAGTGACTGTAGGAGAACCCCGTCGCCAAAAGCATCCGTTCGGGTGCTCGCGGCCGTGGTGTTCCGACTTAGTGCACTTCATCGACGGCATCGGGGGGTGCGGCCGTCTGTTAAAGTTTCCGACGAGCATTCGATCAGGTTATCGGGAATCTTGTTGAATTACCCGACAGGTTATTGGAAAGTGTTTTCAATATCGAGACTAAAATGTGCGGTTTATAATTGTTAGGAATGCGATGTCTAAGGAATTCATTTGGTTAGGCATGAAATCCGGAATATGAGATATTTCGGGTTTATGATGTCTAAGGTGGTTGCGAATTCCAACTGTTGTAGTTTTTCACTTTCTTTTTTATGAACGTAAGTGTAATATGTGGTGTATCGCCGGTTTCGGTGCTACATGTCAACGACAATTGGGATACGCATATTTACATATGTTGATGACATATGATGTTATGTGTTGCTGTGATATGTTATATTTGATCGTCGTGTTTTGAATAGCCAGGATTTTTTATATGAGATGAGAGTTTTTCATTTTCATTCATGTAAAAGATTGTATGCAATATTCTTTTATTGGGGCACTTTCGGGTTGAGGATGATGTCACCATTATTGTATATTATTTACTTTTCCGCATTAGGATAGACCCAAGGCGGGGAGCACAAGTTACCGGGTTCTAGGGTCCAGTGGGAGACCATCTCGAGGAGTCGAGACCGGGTCTCCTAACTCTAGAATTGGTAGGGTTGCTTTCCGCTCTCGTAGGGGTCTAGGTATGTGGGTTTAGCTATTCATCACGACCGTGGAATCCGTGTTTATTACTGGCTTGATATTAAACACGGAAATCATAGTATATCCAATATTTCATATGTTATCTTCTGCTGCTTTGTGATGTGATCACTATGAAATGTTCTGAGACGAATGCTTATATTATATGTAGGGTTCCTAGGCACACTAAGGAGGTCTCACAAGGCATCAACCATGCCAATTTCAAATTTTACGGTGCCGAGAAACCCTAGACTACGGATCGTTAACTAGATGTCTAGGCGAAAAAGCAAACTAGTTAACACTTAACTACTTGAATACGGAAATACAACCTTTGTAGATCCGGTCCTCCACTTCCATATCTCCGCAATGAAGTCTCCTCGCTGTCCAAATGGAAACCCGGGCTCTAGCATCGGCTTCATCGGAGAAGAAGCGGGCTAGGTCATCGACGACGTGCCGAAGATGATCTACGTCGAGGCATCGCTAGATCAAGCTCCAACTTCACCAAGTCAAGAAAACTTGTGAAGGAAACACACTCTACTACTTGGCAAGAGATAGAGGATGAAGAAATAGGAAGTGGGTAGACTTTAGAATTGGATTTCTCACTCTTTTTCATCAATCACCATTGATGAAGTGAAGCTTTCTTCATTGAAGATGAAGAAGAAGAAGAAGATAATGAATATGATAAGTTATTAAATTAGAATAGAAAATCAAAACTTATCATAAACAAAACCATAGTTAGGTGTAGAGAGTGGACTATGGTTAAATGGAGTGGTTAGGGTTAAGCATGAGACAAAATGGTGACTTAGTCAAACCTTCATGAATCTTCATGAAAGAAACAAATGAAAGCCACCATTTTCTCTTTATGCATTTTATTTTCCAAAAAGAATAACTGAAATAAATAAATGAATAAGTAAAAACAAAACCCTAACCATTACACAACCATGGTTTAATCTTTACACTTAGCCAATTTAGCATGCATCATCAAACATGATACAAACTAGTGCACAAAATTATATCGTATATACAATGTGCACATCCGAGTGAGAAAATCCCTCTAAAGTGAACCAATATTAGTTAATGCAAAGTAATATATCAAATATATAATTATACATTAAATCATTAAATCAACACTTGATTTAACGATCCGGTCATATCGCATATAACCGACTAATATCCAATGTATCGATTTATCGAATCAATCCTAGATTCGATAACTAGGTTATATCGCATACAACCATTCGACACATTCATCGCGAGAATAGAATACGGTATCACATACACACATTATTCTCGGTCCCGCACATATCTCATATGCGCTCCTATTTCGTTTTGCTTGAGCCAGGAAACCTCTGTGTAGGACTCTAAAGACTCGTCAATACGCCGGCAGCAGGTGATGATCATATCAAACACCCACAAGCCGCAAGCGGTCTGCTAAACGTAACGGCCACCCGGGTATTGAGCGATCTGAAGATCGACGAGCAAGCCCGCTCACACTCCAGTGAATCCAACCAGTAACACTACCGTACAGTCCGGTCTGATCGTCTGATATGTCGCATATCTCGCCTAGGGGTGGTAAACGTCAGACCCCAATAGCTCGATAAGTCGTGTCGATATGAGGTCTATAACAATTCGAGAAACTACTAGTAACACTTACCAGTAAATCTCAGCAACCCTGGCCAGGGATTTCCTGTTATAGCCAATTGAACACAGCGCAACATCAACCCCCTATACCGGGAGAGACGAATCCCCTCCTATCGCTCATTGCCTCCATGTGACTCGGGACTGTACCCAAAAACCACCGTTTTGCACGCCCTCTTGGACGTGGTAAGATGGAAATCAAAGCACAGTGGGAACCACACAAGACTCTATGACGATCTCGGGTCAACAGACTACTCTGTACCAGTGTCACCAGAGAACTGCCATCTGACGTAAGGTATAATACCATCTGGGAGTTCTCGGCGAGTCCGTCCAGTGTACCCAGTCACTACTGAGCACCCGTATATCATCTCTGATGTCAAACACCAATGGATATGGGATCATCCATCGCCCATCTGTATGGGTCGAGAAGGTACACGCTAGTCTACTCTGGTATATCGATGCCCCATCTCGATACACCCACGACTAGGGACTTTGAAGGATGTACTTATGGACTACCATGTCCCCACTAGTATGATCCGCATCATAGTCCAGGTCGTCAAGTACACATCCTAAGGGCTTTACCAACATGTAACAGAGAGACAAACAGTATACACGTTAAGGTAAAGATCAACCAGATAGCATACTATCATGTCGAACAAGAAAGTCCTCTCTATATATGTCCAAGCATCCACTACAATATACATCCTATGTATAGTAATGGCCTCTAGGGCATACATATAACTAACATTATATATATATGAGATATAATAAATATATTGTTGCTTTCGTTTCATATGTGATGCTTGGGAAGTAGAATTTAATGGGACTTCATTAATGAGATTAATGAAATAAAAGAAACCTAAAAGATGTTGTAGAAACATGTTTTAAAAACTGGCAGCTCTAGTTCTTGCTTTGCATAGCGGTATTCCTTGTAGAATATCCAGCACTTTATTCGATAAGGAAAGAGCCGAGATCCCTTCACCGGGAGTGACCACTTTAGCGAAACTAGCAGATGCTACACACTCGGTTTGTCTTTTGATTGCTTCTATAGTTTTTGCTTTGCATAGTGGTATTTGTGAAATATCTTGTACCTTATTCGATAAGGAAAGAGCCGAGATCGCTTCACCGGGAGTGACCTCTTTAGCAAAAACTAGTAAAAGCCTCAAAAACACTCCTTTACAAAATCACTCGATTCTACAACGATATCAAGTTCATTACGCAATGGGTTTTCTTAAAAACCTGTCGTAGCCCTCCGTCATTTCAAATAAGTACTTCATAGTATTCGTGCTACGTTTGTTGGCTTTCGTCAAGGCGTAGTGTGCGGTAGCTATTTATGCTTATCTGCAAAAGCATATGATGCGATTGAGTTAGGGTAGTCGTGCGACTTTGTTGGCTTTCGTCAAGGGTCGTGCGGGTGGGTTTATTTCAATCATGAAATGACGGGTTGAACTTGACTAGCAGCCTATGGTTTGTTGACCTCTGTCAAGGTCATAGGACGCTTGGGGCAAAATATTATCAGGAATTTCAAGTGTTGAAATTTGCAATGAGATTGCATACCTTCTATGAGATAGTTGGATCCCGATACCCATTGTGAGTAAGAGTTACTCATGGGAGAGTTTTACACATTACAATTAGCCGATCAAGTAGGTGTCTAGAAAGGTGTTAACGGGGTTACGCCCCTGGGAAAATGAGGTTTATTTTAATTAGGTCCATGCGAAAGCATGGGGAACCTCCCTCAAAGTACCGAAACTGGCCTGGCTAAAAAATTGGCGAACTTGTAGGGTGTAATTAATCCCGGCTAGTCTTTCCTTTTAGGGTTTGAAGGAAGATTTGACTAAAACAGTGGGAGCCATCCTGATTAGATAAATTAAAAACCAATCTAATCTTGCAAGAGCATACGCTGAGTGTTTTCTTCTCTCTCTCTCTCCAGGTAGCGACTATGTCACGCCTTAATCAAGATAATAATATGGATGTATTGACCGAACCCACTTGGTATACTGAACTGGAGAACGTTGGTCCCGCTCCAACTCATAATTGTTATAAGACCGAGCAGGAAATAGTGGAATACCACGATTCCCGTGCCGCCCAAACGAAGAAAGAGCATGCTGATGCATCTTCTTCGGGTATGTTCGTTACCGAGAACTGTTTCTCAGTATCCTCTACGTCCTGGGTATGAGATACCGGATCAGGATCCCATATATTTAATCTGTTGCATGGGCTACAGATAGGTATAGAACTGGGAATGGGTGATAAGTTTCAAGAGTTGGAAATGGTGCAAGTGTTGCAGCCAAGCTTGATGACAGTTATCACCCAGTATTACCAAATACATTGATTCTGAACGAATGTTATTAGATACCGACCCTGATATACAACATCATATCAGTCTCTTTATTATGTAAAGAAGGATATAATTTTGTATTGTTGGATAATGTTTTGAACATTTCCTATATCAAGTGTTGATCGGTTCAGGCACGTTATCTAATGACATATATGTTCTAAATCAAACTACAGTTCTGAACGTACAAAACACACACACAAGAGGAAGAGTTCAGAAATGAACGAATCCTATTTGAGGCATTGTAGACTAGGTCATATCAATGCGACACAACTAGCTAAGTTACATTAAGATGCATATTTAAATCAGTTTGAATTTACATCTTGTGAAACTTGCCATTCATGTCATAAAGATAAGATGACCATAGCTCCGTTTATTAAAAACAAAGAAAGAGTTGGTGAACTCTTGGGATTGATACATGATGATGTATGTAAGTCCCATGTCTACACGTGTCAGGACTGGTTCTTTGTACTTCATTACATTCACTGATGATCTCTCAAGATTCGGACATATGTTCTTGTTGAAACACAAGTCTGAAGCTTTTGAGAAATTCAAAGAATATAAGTTAGAAGTAAAGAACCAAAAGGGTATAATTATTATGTCCTTTGATGTGATCAGGGAGGAGAATACTTGAGCACGGAATTCCTGGACTATTCTAAAAGAGAATGAGATTCTCTCTCAGCATTACTCCTCCGTATACACCACAGCACAACGGTGTATCGGGGCGGAGCAATTGCACCCTATTAGATATGGTGCGCTCTATGATGAGTACTACTGAGTTACCTATTTACTTTTAGGGAGTTATGCACTTGAGAATATGCATATCTATTGAATAGGGTTCCAACCAAATCAGGAGCCTACCACTCCATATGAGATATGGAATGGGAAGAGCCCATGTCTTAAGCAAGTTAAGATTTGGGGTTGTCCGGCCTATGTCAAAAGCAAAATCCGGACAAGCTCGAGGCAAGGTCAGTTCTGTGGAAGTTTGTTGGATATCCCAAGTATTCGCAAGAGAATATCTTCTACCGCAACGAGGAACAAAAGGTGTTTTGTTTCTCAGCATGCCACCTTTTTAGAAAAAGAATTTCTTGTGAAGAAATTGTAGGGTTCCTAGGCACACTAATGAGGTCTCACAAGGCATCAACCATGCCAAATTCAAAATTTTCCGGTGCCGAGAAACCCTAAACTAGATCGTTAACTAAAGAATAGGTGAAACTACAAGCTAGTAAACAACTTTACTGCTAAGTGAAAGAGATTACAACCTTTGTAGATCCGGTCCTCCACTTCCTTAGCTCCGTGATGATGTCCCTCCGCTGCGATCATCGGATCCCGGACTCTAGCGATGGTTTCGTCGAAGAAATGATCGGGCTAGGTCGTCGACTTCGATACCAAAGATGATCTACGTCGAGGCAACTCAAGATCAAGCTCCAACTTCACCAAGTCATGAAACTTGTGAAGAAAACACCCTATACTACATGGCAAGTGGTAGATGATGAAGAAATAGGAAGTGGGTTCACTTTGGATTTGGATTTCTCACTCTTTTTCTCATGGCACCATTGAAGGTAGCAAGTTTTCTTCTTCTTGAAGAAGAAGAAGAAGAAGAAAAGAATATGATAAGAATTGTTTTCAAAAAGAAAATCCATGTCATTCTTATCATAATGCAACCATGGTTGAGTGTAGATAATAAACTATGGTTAGGTGAATGGTTAGGTTAAGCAAAAGAAACAAAAATGGTCAAAGCTTCTTGAAGCTTCAAGGAAAAAACAAAAGAAGCAACCATTTCTTTTCTTGCTAAAATGAACAAATAAATAATCAAGAAATGATAACAAAACCCTAACCATTCACTTAAACATGGTTTAAAGTAAACATACACCCAAGTTTGCAAGTATCATCAAACATAATACAATCTAGTGCACAAAACTATATCATATATACAATGTGCACATCAAGTGAGAAAATCCATCTTTAAGTGAACAAATACTAGTTAATGTAAAGTAATATATCTAATATATAATTATACATTAAATCATTAAATCAACGCTTGATTTAACGATCCGGTCATATCGCATATGACCGACTAATATCCAATGTATCGACTTATCGAATCAATCCTTGATTCGATAACTAGGTTATATCGCATACAACCAATCGATACATTCATCACGAGAATAGAATACGGTATCACATACACGCATTATTCTCGGTCCCGCACATATCTCATATGCGCTCCTATTTCGTTTTGCTTGAGCCAGGAAACCTCTGTGTAGGACTCTAAAGACTCGTCAATACGCTGGCAGTAGGTGATGATCATATCAAACACCCACAAGCCGCAAGCGGTCTGCTAAATGTAACGGCCACCCGGGTATTGAGCGATCAGAAGATCGACGAGCAAGCCCGCTCACACTCCTGTGAATCCAACCAGTAACACTTACCGTACAGTTCGGTCTGATCGTCTGATATATCGCATATCTCGCCTAGGGGTGGTAAACGTCAGACCCCAATAGTTTGATAAGTCGTGTCGATATGAGGTCTATAACAGTTCGAGAAACTACTGGTAACACTTACCAGTAAATCTCAGCAACCCTGGCCAGGGATTTCTGGTTATAGCCAATCGAACACAGCGCAACATCAACTCCCTATACCGGGAGAGACGAATCCCCTCCTATCGCTCATTGCCTCCATATGATTCGGGACTGTACCCAAAAACCACCGTTTTGCACGCCCTCTTGGACGTGGTAAGGTGGAAATCAAAGCACAGTGGGAATCACACAAGACTCTATGACGATCTCGGGTCTACAGACTAACCTGTACCAGTGTCACCAGAGAACTGCCATCTGACGTAAAGTATAATACCATCTGGGAGTTCTCGGCAAGTCCGTCCAGTGTACCCAGTCTCCACTGAGCACCCGTATATCATCTCTGATGTCAAACACCAATGGATATGGGATCATCCATCGTCCATCTGTATGGGTCGAGAAGGTATACGCTCGTCTACACTAGTATATCGATGCCCTGTCTCGATACACCCACGACTAGGGACCTTGAAGGATGTACTTATGGACTACCATGTCCCCACTAGTATGATCTGCATCATAGTCCAGGTAGTCAAGTACACATCCTAAGGGCTTTACCAACATGTAACAGAGAGACAATCAGTATACACGTTAAGGTAAAGAGCAACCAGATAGCATACTATCATGTCGAGCAAGAAAGTCCTCCCTATATATGTCCAAGCATCCACTACAATATACATCCTATGTATAGTAATGGCCTCTAGGGCATACATATAACTAACAGAAATTAGTAGTCATGAGGTAGAACTGGAAGGAGTTCCAGCTATACAAACTATAGCTGACGATTTGGTAGAACCGGAGGATTCAATAGTTCCCGACGAACCTCAGCTTCTCCGCCAATCTAGTAGGTTTCCTCACCCACCTGAGAGATACTTCGGTTTTCTCTAAGACAGTGGGAGCGAGGATTGCATCATGAGAGGATAACCCAACTAGTTTCGAGCAGGCCGTCAGGAGTGGGGACTCTATGAGAATGGCTGGATGCTAAGCAATCTAAAATGGAATCCATATACACCAACAAAGTATGGACTTTGGTTGCTATATCTGAAGGGTTAAATCCCCATCAGGAGCAAGTATATCTTGAGAAGATTACTTGGTGTAGATGGAAAAGTTGAGACTATCAAAGCTAGACTTGTTGAAAAGGGTTTTCGTCATCAATCAGTTGTGGTTTATGATGAAACCTTTTCTCCAGTAGCTATGCTTAAGTCCATACGGATCCTACTTGCCATTGCTACATACCATGACTACGATATCTGGCGGTTAGGTGTCATGACTGCTTTTCTAGATAGTGATTTAGAAGAGAGCATCTATAAGTACACAGCTAGAGGGCTTCGTAGACAGTGGGATCAGCGGAAACGTGTGCAAGTTGCTTTATGGGATAAAGCAGGCATCGCGGAGTTGGAACAGCTGTTTTGATGTGGTAGTCAAAGTGTTTGACTTCATCAAAATGGTAGATGAACCTTCTATGTACAAAAGGATAGTAGAGAGTATTGTGGTCTTCCTCGTATTGTACGTGGATGGCATACTCTTGATAGGAAAGGTGTTTCCTATGGTACACTCGGTCAATCTCCTCTTATCACAAGGATTCTCCATATAGGATCAAGGTGATACCTTCTAAATCCTGGGTTTTGTATCTATGAGATAGATATAAGTGGATATTAGGATTCTCACTAGGTGTTGTGAGATGGTATCAATCGATCCTGGAAAGAATCACTGGATAGCTTTCAGGGTGATAAGGTCGACTGAATGTCAGTCATAGGCATTGTCTTTACCCTCAGTGGAGGGACGGTATGTTGGAAGAGTTCCAAGCTAGATACCGTGGCAAACTAGACGATAAAGGCTGGATACATTGCTACCAACGATACTACCAAAGAGGCAGTCTTGATGTATATAAGTTCATGAGATGAACTTCGTTCGCACCATTGTGTGACAATGGAGTTGTGGCTTTGGCCTAGGAACCCCCATCCCATGAGTGATCCAGACATATTCTAAGGCATTACCACCTGATCATGGAGATGGATGATCTCCAGGGAGATCGAGGTTAGGAGAGTAGACACAGAGAACAACACGGCAGATCCACTCACAAAGGCATTTCCCAAAAGAGACTTTTATGGGATGGTTGTGTATGAGATACTACAACTACTGCTGATTGTTAGGTATTGGATACTAAAACATATGGCCCTAGTGTAAGTGGGAGATTGTTAGTAATACGTATGCCCTAGAGGCCATTATTGTACATATGATATATATTATAGTGGATGCTTGGACATACATGGGAGGACTTTCTTGCTCAACATGATAGCATGCTATCTGGTTGCTCTTTATGTTAACATGTACACTTATTGTCTCTTTATTACATGTTGATAAAGCCCTTAGGATTAGTACTTGACTACCAGGATTATAATGCAGATCATACTAGTGGGGACAGAGTAGTCGGTAAGTACATCCTTCAAATGATCCTAGTCGTAGGTGTATCGAGACAGGGCATCGATATACCAGAGTAGACTAGCGTATAGCTTCTCGACCCATGTAGATGGGCGATGGATGATCCCATATCCATTGGTGTTTGACATTAGAGATAGTATATGGGTGCTCAGTGAAGACTGGGTACACTGGAAGGACTCGCCGAGAACTCCTAGATGGTATTATACCTATCATCAGATAGAAGTTCTCTGGTGACACTGGTACAGGTTAGTCTGTAGACCCGAGATCGTCATAGAGTCTTGTGTGATTCCCACTGTGTTTTGATTTTCACCTTACCACATTCAAGAGAACGTGCAAAACGGCGGCTTTTGGGTACAGTCCCGAGTCACATGGAGGAAATGAGCGATATGAGGTGTTTTGTCTCTCCCGGTATTGGGAGTTGATGTTGCGCTATGCTCGATTGGCTATAACTGGAAGTCCCTGTCCAGGGCTGCTTCAGAGATATACTGGTAAGTGTTATGAGCAGTTTCTCGACCCGTTATGAGCCTCACATCGGCACGACTTATCGAGTTACTGGGGTCTGACATTTACAACCCCTAAACGAGATATGCGACACATCAGACGAAGAGACCGGACTGTACGGTAGTGTTACAGATTGG
Source organism: Agapanthus africanus (assembly GCA_030015575.1). Taxonomy (NCBI): domain Eukaryota; kingdom Viridiplantae; phylum Streptophyta; class Magnoliopsida; order Asparagales; family Amaryllidaceae; genus Agapanthus; species Agapanthus africanus. The sequence continues at coordinate 130,299,205 of CM057346.1, forward strand.
ATCCGCAGGAGTATGAGCAGGCTTGCTTGTTGATCTACTGATCGCTCAAAACCCGGGTGGCCGTTACATTTAGCAGACCGCTCGCGGCTTGTGGGTGTTTGATATGACCATCGCCTACTGTCGGCGTATTGACGAGTCTTTAGAGTCCTACACAGAGGTTTCATGGCTCAAGCAAAATGGAGTTGGAGCACATATTTGATATGTGCGGGACCGAGATTAATACGATATGTGATACCGTATTCTATTCTCGTGATATATGATATCGGTCGGTTATATATGATATAGCCGGTTTATCGGATCAAGTCGATTCGATAAGTTGTGTCATTTGATATTAATCGGTTATATGTAATATAGCCGGATTATTAAATCAAGAGTTGATTTAATAATTTAATGTATAATTATATATTTGATATATTACATTACATTAACCAATACATGCTCACTTATGATTTGTTTTCTCACTTGATTTGTGCACATTGTATATATGTGATATATGCAAGTGTACATTATTTTGTGTCATGTTTGATGATACATGCAACTTGGGTGTGTGTATGACTTACACCATGCTATTGTTAGTTATGTATATGCCCTAGATGCCCTTGTTGTACATATGATGTATATTATAGTGGATGCATGGATATATATAGAGTGGACTTTCTTGCTCGATATGATAGTATGCTATCCGATTGCTCTTTGTCTTAACATGTTGAGTTGTATTGGGTTACTGTCTTGCTCTCACATGTTGATAAAACCCTTAGGATATGGACTTGACTACTAAGACTATGATGCAAATCATACTAGTGGGGCCAGGGTAGTCCATAAGTACATCCTATAACTGTTCCTGGTCGAGGGGGTATCGAGACAGGGCATCGATACTCCAGAGTAGACTAGCGTATACGCATCATGACCCATATGATGGGCGATGGATGATCCCACATCCATTGGTGTTTGACATCAAAGATGGTATACGGGTGCTCAGTGGAGACTGGGTACACTGAACGGACTCGCCGAGAACTCCTTGTTGGTATTATACCTATCGTCAGATAACAGTTCTCTGGTGGCACTGGTACAGGTTAGTCTGTACACCCGAGATCATCATAGAGTCTTGTGTGATTCCTACTGTGCTTTGATTTCCACCTTACCACGTTCATGAGAACTTGCAAAACGGTGGCTTTTGGGTACAGTCCCGAATCATATGGAGGCAATGAGCGATAGGAGGGATTTCATCTCTCCCGGTATTGGGGGTTGATGTTGCGCTGTGTTCGATTGGCTATAACTGGAAGTCCCTGGCCAGGGCTGATATGGAGATATACTGGTAAGTGTTATCAGTAGTTTCTCGACCCGTTATGAGCCTCACATCGACACGACTTATCGGTTACTGGGGTCTGACGTTTACCACCCCTAGACTGGATATGCGACATATCAGACGAAGAGACCGGACTGTATGGTAGTGTTACTGATTGGATTTACAGGAGTTAGAGCAGACTTGCTTGTTGATCTTCTGATCGCTCAATACCCGGGTGGCCGTTACGTTTAGCTGACCGCTTGCGTCTTTTTGGTGTTTGATGTGATCATCACCTACTGTCGGCTTATTGACGAGTCTTTAGAGTCCTACATAGAGGTTTTCAGGCTCAGGCAAAACAGAGTAGGAGCACATATGTGATATGTGCGGGATCGAGATTGATACGAGTATGTGATACCATATTCTATTCTCGCGATATAAGATATCGGCCGGTTATATGTGATATAGCCGGGTTATCGGATCAAGTGTTGATTCGATGAAATAATATATATATATATATATATATATATATATAGTGTGTGTGTGTGTGTGTGTGTGTGTGTTATATGCTTACTTAAATATTTATTATTCTCACTTATGATACATTTAACATATATGTGATATATGTTTATTGTATTATTTTCTTTTGTTACATTAATATTATATATATGATGTATAATATTGTAGCATGGTAGGTTACACATGAAAATGTATGTATGAGAATTATACCATGCTACATATAATGTTTGGGTTTAAATTCTTAAGTAATTCAAAAATGTGGAAATGAGTCATGGTGGAAGCTTCATGAAGCTTGTTGATAACCATTGACAAAGTCCACCCTTTTTGTTTTGCTTAAGATATTTTCTAACCCAACCATGACACATAGCCATGGTTAATTCTCTACAAGAGTTAGGTATTCACATATACTAACCAAGGGTTACATTTCTAACCTTATCTCATTCATTCATCTTCTTCTTCCTCATCTCATTTTTGCTCTCTAGTTTTTGAGATCAAGAAGAAAAATAGTGAGAAATTAAATACTAAAGTGAGCTAAATTCCTACTTCATCATCCTCTTCTATATTAGCCATATAGATTAGTGTGTTAGCTTCACTAATTCCGTATTAGTGAAGAGTGAGCTTGAGTCCGTGTTTCCTCAACGTAAATCATCATAGACTTTGAAGACTTCAAGCAAGGATGCATTGTACATCTTGTGGAGCCTCTCAAGAGTTCGGGAGTTCATGGATCGCAGCGAAGGGACCACTACTCGGAGCTTATGAATTGAAGGAACGGATTACAAAGGTTGTAATCCCTATCACTTAGATGTAAAGTTGTTTACATGCAAAGTTTACCCTAATTCTCTAGTTCGATTACTTGGTTGGTTTGTTTAGCACCCTAAAAATTTTAATATAGCATGTTTGATGCTTGCCAAAACCTTGATAAGGTGCTAAGCTAACCCTACATCTATGTATAATGAAGGGTTTTTATTTATTTCGGTAAATCAAAATGGTGGCATTTTTTGTCATGGCAAGAAGCTTTGAGAAGCTTGGATTTGCATTGACTTAGTCCACATCTTTTGTTTTGCCTAAGATATTTATAAACCCAACCATTATTCTAGCCATGGTTAAGTCTCTACAAAGGTTAATATACGATATTAACTCACCATGGTTACCATTCTCCACTTGATATTATTCATGAGAGATATTTCTTCTTCAAAAAAAAAAGCTTTCTAGTTTCAATGGAGATGAGAGAAAAATAGTAAGAAAATTAAATCTAAAGTGAACCCACTTCCTACTTCATCATCCTCTACTACTTTCGATTTAGTATAGGATGTTTGCTTCACTAATTCCACAATTAGTGAAGAGATAGCTTGGGTTAGTGTCTCCTCGACGTAGATCATTTTCGGCCTCGAAGACTTCGATGCAAGCTCGTTCATTTCTTCATGGGAGCCTCTCTAGAGTCCAGGAGTTCATGATCGCAGCGAAGGGACTACTACATGCAGCTAATGAAGAGAAGAACCGGTCTATAAAGGTTGTATTCCTTGTTCACTTTAGTTGCAAAGTTGTTTGCATTTCTTTTCGTCGGATTTTCTAGTAACGATTCTAGGGTTAGGGTTAGCTAGAATGACAATTTTTGAAATTGGCATGGACGATACCTCTCGAAACCTTGTTGTCGTGCTAGGCAACCCTGCAGTTTGTAGCTTGGTACAGAATATGCCAGTGTATACGAGAGGAGTCCAACTTGCTCCATGGACTAAGGTAACATGTAGGTACAAGGCCCCGTCAAAACCCACAGGAAAACGGCACCGGATGTTCATGTAGGTGTCTTTTAGTGACCATCATCGTACCACTTTTAACACATTCCATACCAATCTACCCCGTTAAAGCCCCATAATGTATATTGTATTAATTGTATTGAGTTGTAGTTATCATACTTGCCGAGACCATGGTATAAGTTGTTTTTGTAAACTAATTCAGGATGTAAACGGTAGTCATGTAGTCAAGTTCAAGGTATAGCCATAGTTCGGTCAGGTCAAGTCATGTTGATATTGTTCTGGTATTCATTTTCAAGTTCAAGTGTTCATATTTGGTATATTGGATTCATGTTGCATTGGAGTTATGATTGGATTCATGTTTGAATTGTATTCAGATTAGACTGAGACTCAGATTGAGTCAGACACTTCAACAGATTTGGATCCTGAATTAGATTTTGGTCTTATCGGTAACTGCTGCACATGGACGGCAGGATTTGTGTCTTTTTTCAAGACAATTACCATTGATAACCCCGTTTTAGTTTTCTACCTTAAATAGGCAAGCACTCACTTTCTCCGGCTCCCTAAGGTTCAAGAGAATTGGTCCCGCTAAACCTATATTTACTAGGGTCCTTATTGTAATTTAATATAACTTGAGGGGTTTTATAAAAAATATTTTTTAGTATACTTTCAAAATAAACGTCAAGTGTTTATTTATGTTATTTAGAATTGTCATAAAGGTGAATTTTAGAGAATAAGGTATATTAGTAAAAATATTCATAGCTTGAATAGTTCAAGGTATTTTAATGTAACTTTGACCTGTATTGATACATAATGGTATTTTCATGAAACTTATAATTGTTTTATTTTGTTTAGAAAGCATGGAATTTAATAATATCTTAAATATATGGGTTGATAATATTTATATAATTATTAAAAATAATTTTTTATTATTAAATAGAAATTCTCGTTTTTCTTTAAAATTGTATTAAAATTCCATGGAGATCGTATGCTCCGTGAGGAGGTCTACATCTCGCTCTACTAGTCCCGAGAATGTGCGATAATCCGCACTATCTAATAGTGGATTCCCCAAAATTGGTTGTAGAGGTATAATCGCAAAGAATTAAGTAACACAATTTTAAAGAAATCCGGGTTTTTAATAGTTTAAGGTATTTTGATGAAAAGTCGTATTTTGCCACAAAAATATTGTTCAAGAGAATCGTGCTATATCAAGATGTGTGTATGTGAGAGGTAGGCCATTACCTCATGAGGTTTTCTAAAGGTATGCTACCCAAAAATAATTAAAAGATGTCATATGTAAAGTTTGTGCTATTTAAACGAAAAACACAAATTTAAAGTTACATAACATGATATTTTAATATGAAAATTGTTCTAATTATTTGATTCATGATTAATAAGCAAGGTATAGTGATATGGATGAGTGATTTATAAGAGAAATTATAATTTTAAAGATTATAGAATCGAATGTCGGTATAACTCCACTTACCGACAAGCTTTGAAAAGAAGAATTTTTATGGTAGAAAAAGAAGATGGAAGATGGGACTTATAAGTTAAAAGGATAGAGGGGAGGTAGAGGAAGAGAATGGTAGCCTTCATGTAGTCGCGGAGTCGCCGGAAACGTCTCGAATTCTCGCCAGAAATTGACGTAGGGCTAACTCCACTTGTACTCTTTTTGGACTTGAGAATTTTTGAGAATTTTGGCAATAGATTTCAGAATGAAAAGGGCTAGGATATGGGGTTATATTTATAGGATGAAATTAGGGTTTAGGAATTGAAGAAAGAATTAAAAATACGTTAAAAATTGGATTTAAAGGTTCATTTTAATTCTCTGCTAATTTTCAAGAAAAATAAACAAAACAAGGGTAGTAAGGAGTCCAAGGGTTTTAGTGTGCAAACAAATGGGCCATTCCTCACGGTGGGGCCTGGCTGTGCCGGTCTGGGTGTCAATCTCGCCGGCCATCTTGAAGGGGTGGGGTGTTAGATTGATACCACGTGTCCTCGGCTGTTCATACAACATTTTACACATGTTTATTTTATCTGACTTTTCATTTTTACGTGTATTGCATGTGTAAACTTTTGGGCTTCCAAAAATTTTTAAATAAATTTCAGAAAAATAATATGTGGTTGATGAGATTCGAACACAAGGGCTATGTCACAGCAGTGCAAGGCTTTACCAATGAGCTACAAATTGTTTCTTGCTGTTCTTAAATAAAAACAACATTTAAAGTATACTCAGGCTTACAAACTCCATTCTGTACATTAACTTTAAAAAATTTCGTACAGTAAAATTAGAGTCGTTACATGTGTTCAGGTTCAAAGTCAAGTCAAATATATCATGTAATAGGTTCAAGTCAAACATATAATATCTAATTATATATTCATGTACATGTGACAATTCAGAGATCGGAAAAAAAAATAAGGTATACATATTCAAATAGCATGAAATGATGTTAGTAAGTTATTCAAGTAATGACCATAAACAATGCTGTAAAGAAGTGTTATGTATGAGTAATTAATCAAGTCAACCGAATGAGGAATATAATAAAAAATATAGCTCTATGTGTTGTGCATGCGTGAGTTCCAGTTGCACCTAAATATGATTGCCGGTTTGGGAAATATACTCGTTTTCGTATCGTCATACAAAACATATCAGAATCCGTTCAGCACCGTCACATATTTTTAAAATACAGTTTGGGTTAATTTCCATCAGATTTTAGGTTACGAAGATTATTAGAAAATTGTAGATCTTTCGATTTAATTATCCAAAGCACTAAGATTCATACGATTTGGAATTCTGAAGCTCTAGTTATGATCATTTTAATATCAGCGTTCAAAACAGAAATTCAGATTTCTAGACAGCAACTATATGCTATATTGCAAATCCTATATCGGGTTGTTCCATACATTTCTAAGTAACCTGTTGGGATTCCTCAGCACCCTACTGGGTTTTCACAGCATCAAGCATGCCAATTTCAAAAATTCTAGAGTGCTAATGAACCATAACCTAGGATTTAGCTAGAGTGAATAGACAATATAAAGCATGTAATCAAACATTACAACTAAGTGAATGAGGAATACAACCTTTGTAGACTGGTCCTTCACTTCTAAAGCTCCGTGTAGTAGTCCCTTCGCTTCAAGTAGTGAACACTCGAACTCTAGTAAGGGATCACATGAAGAAATGAACAACCTTGCTCAATGTCTTCGAGGCCGAAGATGATCTACGTCGAGAAGACTCAAGCTCATGCTACCTCTTCACTAATGGTGAAATTAGTGAAGCAAACACGTTAAACTAAATGGCTAATATTAGAGGATGATTAAGTAGGAAATGGGCTCACTTTAGATTTAATTTTCTCACAATATTTTCTCACCTAGAAAAAAGCTAGTAAGCTTTTTCAATGAAGAAGAAGATGAAGAAGGAATATGAGAGAATGAAATCATGAGGTGAGAATAGCAACCATGGATGAGTTAGTGTCATACACTAACTCATGTAGAGAATAAACCACGGCTAACAATAATGGTTAGGTTAATAAATATCTACAAGTAAAACAAAAAGAGTGGACTTAGTCAAAAATGCTTCAAGCTTCTCCAAGCTTCCAAGCATGTGACTAAATACCAATTAATTTGATTTACTTTAAATAAATAAAACCTTATCATTATTATAAGTATGGTGTGAGTCTCATACACCCATGTTGCATGTCGCATCTAGCATGACACAAAATAATGTACATTAATATATATCACTTATATACTAATTGTACACAAGTGAGAAAAAGAAAAGTTTAAGTGAGCTAATATTAGTTAATGTAAATTAATATATCACATATATAATTATATATTAAATTATTAAACCAATACTTGATTTAATAATCCGGTTATATCACGTACAACCGACTAATATCAAATGTAACAATCTATCGAATCAACACTTGATCCGATAACCCGGCTATATTACATATAACCGACCGATATCACATATCGCGACAATAGAATGCGGTATCACATACGCGCATTAATCTCGGTCCCGCAAATATCATATATGTGCTCTTACTTCGTTTCGCATGAAGCAGGAAATCTCTGTGTAGAACTCTAAAGAATTGTCAATACGCCGGCAGTAGGTGATGATCATATCAAACACCCACAAGCCGCAAGCGGTCTGCTAAACGTAACGGCCACCCGGGTATCGAGCGATTAGAAGATCAACAAGAAAGCCTGCTCATACTCTGTCACGACCCGAAATATTAGCTCGTGACCAGCACTTGAATCACGCCACGTCTAAACGCTTAATGGAATTCAAGTAAGCTGAAACCCAGAAATCTAAACCCTTTTTCGAAAAATAAAGGAGGTGAAGTTTTGAAATAAGGGTATAATGAAAAATGCAAGTTTATTTTACTAACTGAAAAACATGTTTCGTCTTTTAAAAATTTGGGCAGCACCTCCTTTGTATATTTTGATCCAAAACCACATATACAAGATAATGATAAAGGCATCCCTAAGCGGGAGCTAGCTATTCACCAAACGACGGATCACAACCACGCAAGACAATATATATAAGTATATGACGCCCAACGGCGAAGATCACCACAAAGATAAAGAAAAGCAAGACATAAAAACCACAAGTAGCGGAAAACCCCTCGTTCTAAGTCTCGCAACTACAATCCCACTAAGTCTCATTACTTATACAATTTACCAATTTTGATTGATGGAGTTAACTAGATACAATATGAAATATAATACAAGAGTGGGTACGATACAAATGTCCCACCTATCAAAGCAAAACACCCAAATGAAGCTATGTGCCAGCGATGTTGCTACGGATCCATACGGTCAACCTGCGAGAACTGTGGCACAACGGAGGTGAGTTGTCAACTCGTGAGTAGAAAAACATCGACAAGTAGAAATCGAATAAACAACGACTCCTAGGTCAACTATATCATAAAGGTGATACTATGATAGGGTGACCGGGTCATCATATGTACCGACAAGGAAGTCAATACCTATATGTATGCGGATATAATCCAATAATATAGTCAAAGTATGTATGCATGTAGATCTCGTCCAACCATATAATCGATGTCTGTATGCACGTAAATATCATAAAAGAGTGTGCATGAAAGTATGGGGATATAAATCAACGGTGTCCCTCTCGACACATCAAAATCATGGAACCTGGGTGTCCAACATCGATACCCGAAAACATCATGAAACCCGTGTCCAGCATCGACACGTAAATCCTCATATCTCGGGCTCCGTCAGTCTGGATCGGCCCACGGGCTCCGTCAGTCCGGATCGGCCCATATCATCTCTTGACTCCGGTCGGTATCCTCCGGATATCCGCCAGGTCCAACAAATCACCGATAGGTAGTAGTCCCTCTGCCAGGCTCACCATCTGTATACACAGCATCCCTTTCTTGCCCCGGGGTACCATACCGGGTCCACCATGTACCCGCAATCGGCCTCATCCACCTCCTCGAATCGGGTTTCACATGTACCAAGAAAACACATGGTGGACGCACTGAAATATCATATCAAGAGAAACCGGGTTTTTAAAACAGTACATGCTTTCTTTTGAAATCGCCACGGTTCTCAAATCCAGAAATCTCATGAAAACAGCATATCTCAATGCGTAAAATCATAAAGCATGATGTATGCGACATATGATAGAAATATAAGGATATCCGTATATCATGCAACATGGAACAGTGATGCGACAACATCAGGGAAAACCGCTCTTTTAAAATGAATCACGTTTTTAAATATATACTGCGGTTCCCAATTTCTCCCAAGTCAAATGCAACATCGTATAAGGTGCATAAGTAACTATAGCAAGTAAACTATGCAAGGGGTCATATCATGATGCAGCAATTCTACTGTGTAGTGACATGGCAATTATCGATGATGAAGTGTGTGAGCCGGAAAATCTGTGTACGTGTAACATACGCATCATCGATAATGGTGTAAGTGTACTAGCACAAGTATAAGCAATGCAATGAGTATAACATGAATGCTGCATAAGGTAAATCATCAACTAAAAGCTATAAGGTATACGTATCTATCATATGTCTGAGTCGGTGAATCTATAAATCGGCATCCAACCTCACAACATCGCGTACGGTATAATCCGTCATACGACATCCTCTAGTTAAGGGTATGGATCAATCATCAAGTCAAACTCATCACGTATGGAAAATCATCGTACGGCGGCATAATACCAATAGGGATCCTATCAACCTTTACGACAATGAGGGTACGGACCTAACGTCTCGTACGGCTTATCATTCCAGATTCACCACAATATAAATAGCTATATACCTGTCTCAGGTCACATCCATAACAATCTCATATCAGGGGACCCGCAAGGTATCAATCATCTCTATCGACTCGCATCTATATACCAACATATCACCAAATCATCATATCGCGTCATATATCCTTTTCATCGCATTTATGTCCCTTACCAAGTCAATTTTACAATACATTCTACCTTTACTATAAGCATAAGTATCTAATCTAACATACACACCCGAACCATACAAACAGCTTTTGAAAGGTGCGAATCGTAGTTTTTAAAGTAGGGGCTACGGTGTTTTTAAAGAAAAGATATCATTTGAAAATCCATAATGTCACTCAAGTTATCCGTTTAAAATATGCATACGATTCTTCAGTTTGGAAATAGGTATGATTCGGATGACACGTCTACGTCGACTATCTAGTCCTATAGTACCCTAAACGACAATATCATCAATATCATCCTCAAGTCTCATCATCACATACTAGTCGTATGATTTCACTTCTAACTATCCTTTAGTTTCTAATATAGTTCTCTAAATATCTTTTAACTCTATCTATAGTTTTCTATTAAAGGTTTTCTTAACCAAATACTATGAATCGGTTTCCATCAAAAATGTGCGGGGGTGCTATACGCCATCCACTCGACTTCCCCCGTGGATATAGATCCACTCACCTTACTTCTTGCTTGCCGAAGTCGATGACGCCATGCTCCATCGCCTCGGAATCCACGTGAAGGTGCCTACAATAATGAACAATCGCAATGCGTGTTAAAATCAATGCGGAATACCAAAACGGCACACGTTTCGCTCATAGGTTAAAACCTATAGCCTAGCATGCAAAACACAACCAATAACCCTGGTCGTTGACGTCCAAACGCCACACAACGGAAACACAATACCAAATACCAAATTCAAATTCATTAAAAACCGCAAAACAATTTCAGAAACTAAGTAAAACACTCCCAGATTTTCCCCAGGTGACAATTAGCCAATTTTGCATACATGAGGGGTCTAATTTATTGCAAAAGGAGCCATGGACCAAACCTGGGACCCTAATTCCCTGATCTGGCCGCAAATTGCGGCCAGAATGGATATAACTGCAGCCTTGGGTTGGGGTATGGGGCTAGGGTTTCAGTGGTAGCTTCCTAGGTGCCTGCACGACTCACAGTATTCGCTAAATAATTTTTAGTGCCCCCGGGTTACTCTAAATAATTTATGGCTAAATAATTCGCTAAATCCGTATTTTGGTTTCTAGGATATGGTCCAGGTCAAGAATCACCTCAAAAGTTTCATTGACAGCCATAAAACATCATCAATCCACAATTTCACTCAAACCCTCACTAGGATTTTCCAAGTTCACAAATCCACATCTTAAACCCATTTCTAACTAACTAGAATATAAACAAACTTAAAATTATCTAAATGGTAGAAATTATACCTCATGGATGCAACTCAAGAAAAACCCTACCTCCTCAAGGTTGTCAAAATCTTACTTTTCTTGGTCCAATGTGTAGAGGAGAAGGAGGTGATCAATTTTTGTAAAAGGGGTTTAGGGTTTTGAGGAGTATTTTGAGATGATATCATGGGGTGAAGGTGGAAGGAAGTGAGGAAGAAGAAGGATAATAAAATGATGGGGGAGGTGAAAATGAGGCAGCCCCTCTCTCTCTCCTCTCTTATTCTCACCCACTCTTTCATCTATTTACCCTTTTACCCTTTTTCTCTTTTCTTTTCTCATTTCTATTAAAACCAAATCATAAAATACCCAAAACAACACAAGAAAACAACATGTAACCAAAATGCAACATAACAAGGTGCACTAGCCATGAAAAACTGTAGAAACACGAATTTGGCTTAATCGCGATTAGCAGTGCACTAACCGGGTTTTTATCGAAACTGCATATAATAATTTTAAAAATGTCAAATCCCTTAAATATACTATTAAATGAATAAATCATTTTAATTCCCATTTATTTCATAATTATTGGTATATATTTATTCCCTTTTTCGAAAACCCCAATTTCGCAAATCGGGCAGTTTTCGGGAAATATATTATTTTAATATTAAATTCCAAAAATAATATTTTATATTTTCTGAAATGTTACATACTCCTGCGAATCCAATCAGTAACACTACCGTACAGTCCAGTCTCTTCGTCTGATATGTCGCATATCTTGCCTAGGGGTGGTAAACGTCAGACCCCAATAGCTTGATAAGTCATGCCACTGTAAGGTCCATAACGGGTGAGAAACTACTGATAACACTTACCAGTAAATCTCATCTACCCTGGCCAGGGATTTTCGGTTATAGCCAATCGAACACAGCGCAACATCAACCCCCAATACCGGGAGAGACGAATCCCCTCCTATCGCTCATTGCCTCCATATGACTCGGGACTGTATCCAAAAACCACCTGTTTGCACGACTCAGTAGAGCTGTGGTAGGATGGAAATCAAAGCACAGTGGGAGATACACAAGACTCTATGACGATCTCAGGTCGACAGACTAACCTGTACCAGTGTTACCTGAGAACTGCTATCTGACGTGAGGTATAATACCATCTAAGAGTTCTCGGCGAGTCCGTTCCGTGTACCCAGTCTCCACTGAGCACCCGTATACCATCTCTGATGTCAAACACCAATGGATATGGGATCATCCATCACCCATCACATGGGTCGAGAAGATATACGCCAGTCTACTCTGGAATATCGATGCCCCGTCTCGATACTCCCACGACTAGGAACATTGAAGGATGAACTCATAGACTACTCAGGCCCCACTAGTTTGATCTGCATCATAATCCTGGCAGTCAAGTACACATCCTAAGGGCTTTATCAACATGTAACAGAGAGACAGTAAGTGTATATGTTAAGATAATGAGCAACCAGATAACGTACTATCATGTCGAGCAAGAAAGTCCTTCCTATATATGACCCAGCATCCACTATAATATACATCTCATGTACAATAATGGCCTCTAGGGCATACATACAACTAACAATCTCCCACTTGCACTAAGGCCAGTTGTTGTAGTATAGCATACCCACGTCCTATAAAAGTCTCTCGCAGGAAAGGCCTCAGTGAGTAGATCCGCCATGTTAATTTCTGAGTCTACTCTCCTAACCTCGATCTCTTGGAGATCAACCATCTCCATGATCCGGTGATACTGCCTTAGAATATGTCTGGGTCACTGATCGGACCGGGGTTCCTGGGCCAAAGCCACATCTCCATTGTCACACAATGGTGGGAACCTAGTTCATCCCATGAACAAATATACACCCAGACTGCCTTTTTGGTAGCATCATTGATAGTGATATATCCAGCCTTTATCGTCTAGTTTGCCCCGGTATCTAGCTTAGAACGCTTCCAACATACCGTCCCTCCACTGAGGGTAAAGACAATGCCTGTGACTGACTTTCAGTCGTCCTTACAACCTTGGAAGCTATCCAGTGATTCTCCATAGGATCGATTGATACCATCTCACTACACCTAGTGAGAATACTAACACCCACTTAGATCTATCTCATAGATCCAAAACCCAGGATTTAGGAGGTATCACCTTGATCCTATATGGAGAATCAATGTGATAAGAGGAGAATGACTGAGCATAGCATAGGAAACTCCTTTCCTATCTAGAGTATGTTTTCCACGTACAATACGAGGAAGACCACCTTACTCTCTACTACCCTTTTGTATGTACAAGGTTCATCTACCATTTTGATGAAGTCAAACGCTTTGACTATCACATCAAAACAGATGTTCCAACTCCACGGTGCCTGCTTTAACGCATAAAGCAACTTGCACACGTTTTCGCTGCTCCCGCTGTCCATGAAGACTTCTGGTTGTGTACTTATAGACGCTCTCTTCTAAATCAGTATTCAGAAAAGCAGTCACGACACTCGCCGTTAGATATCGTAGTTATGGTATGTAGCAATGGCAAGTAGGATCCGGTGGACTTAAGCATAGCTATTGGAGAAAAGGTTTTATCATAATTCTGTAGGGTTCCTAGGCACCCTAATGAGGTCTCACAAGGCATTGAACATGCCATTATAAAATTTTACGGGTGCCGAGAGACCCGACTACGGATCGTTTGCTAGAAAACTAGGCGAAAAAGCTAACTAGTTAACACTTAACTATGAGAATACGGATATACAACCTTTGTAGATCCGGTGCTCCACCTCCACGGCTCCGCAATGAAGTCTCCTCGCTGTCCAAGACGGATCCCGGGCTCTAGCGTCGGCTTCATCGGAGAATGGACGGGCTAGGTCATCGACAACGTGCCGAAGATGATCTACGTCGAAGCATCACTAGATCAAGCTCCACCTTCACCGAGCCTTGAAAACTTGTGAAGGAAACACACTCTACTACTTGGCAAGAGGTAGAGGATGAAGAGATAGGAAGTGGGTAGACTTTAGAATTGGATTTCTCACTCATTTGCATCAATCACCATTGATGGAGGAAGGTATCTTCATGAAGAAGAGGAAGAGGAAGAAGATAATAAAAATTATGATAAGTTTTTAAAGAATAAATAAAAATCCATTCTTATCATAATTCTCACCATGGTTAGGTGTAGAGAATTAACTTGAGTTAATTGAATTGGTTAGGGTTAAGCATGAGACAAAATGGTGACTAAGTCAAAAGTTCATGAAGCTTCATGAAAGAAGACAAAAGAAGAAAGCCACCATTCTATTTTATGCAATTTATTTTCCAAAAATAAAAACAAATGAATAATGCTGCTTGATTGAACGAACATTGTAAGAACAATGAATAATCAAATAAAAACCCTAACCAAGGTTTAATTCTTTACACAAACCCTAATTTGCATGTATCATCAAATATGATACAAACAAGTGCACAAAATCATATCGCATATGCAATGCGCACAACCGAGCGAGAAAATCCATTTAAAGTGAACCGATACTAGTTAATGCAAAGCAATATATCAAATATATAATTATGCATTAAATCATTAAATCAACACTTGATTTAATGATCCGATCATGACGCACATAACCGACTGGTATCATTAGTAACATCTTATCGAATCAACACTTGATCCGATAACCCGGTTATATCGCATATAACCGATCAATGTCACATCGCGAGAATCGAATACAGTATCACATACTCGTATTATTCTCGGTCCCGCACATATCTCATATGCGCTCCTATTTCGTTTCGCTTGAGCCAGGAAACCTCTGTGTAGGACTCTAAAGACTCGTCAATACGCCGGCAGCAGGTGATGATCATATCAAACACCCACAAGCCGCAAGCGGTCTGCTAAACGTAACGGCCACCCGGGTATTGAGCGATCTGAAGATCGACGAGCAAGCCCGCTCACACTCCAGTGAATCCAACCAGTAACACTACCGTACAGTCCGGTCTGATCGTCTGATATGTCGCATATCTCGCCTAGGGGTGGTAAACGTCAGACCCCAATAGCTCGATAAGTCGTGTCGATATGAGGTCAATAACAATTCGAGAAACTACTGGTAACACTTACCAGTAAATCTCAGCAACCCTGGCCAGGGATTTCCTGTTATAGCCAATCGAACACAACGCAACATCAACCCCCTATACCGGGAGAGACGAATCCCCTCCTATCGCTCATTGCCTCCATGTGACTCGGGACTGTACCCAAAAACCACCATTTTGCACGCCCTCTTGGACGTGGTAAGATGGAAATCAAAGCACAGTGGGAACCACACAAGACTCTATGACGATCTCGGGTCAACAGACTACTCTGTACCAGTGTCACCAGAGAACTGCCATCTGACGTGAGGTATAATACCATCTGGGAGTTCTCGGTGAGTCCGTCCAGTGTACCCAGTCTCTACTGAGCACCCGTATATCATCTCTGATGTCAAACACCAATGGATATGGGATCATCCATCGCCTATCTGTATGGGTCGAGAAGGTATACGCTAGTCTACTCTGGTATATCGATGCCCCGTCTCGATACACCCTCGACTAGGGACTTTGAAGGATGTACTTATGGACTACCATGTCCCCACTAGTCTGATCCGCATCATAGTCCAGGTAGTCAAGCACACATCCTAAGGGCTTTACCAACATGTAACAGAGAGACAATCAGTATACACGTTAAGGTAAAGTTCAACCAGATAGCATACTATCATGTCGAGCAAGAAAGTCCTCCCTATATATGTCCCAGCATCCACTACAATATACATCCTATGTACAGTAATGGCCTCTAGGGCATACATATAACTAACAATCTCCCACTTGCACTAGGGCCATCTGTAGCAGTGGTTGTAGTATCTCATACTCAACCATCCCATAAAAATCTCTCTCTGGGAACAGGCCTTTGTGAGTGGATCCGCTGTGTTGTCCTCTGAATCTACTCTCCTAACCTCGATCTCCCTGGAGATCATCCATCTCCATGATCAAGTGATACTGTCTTAGAATATGTCTGGATCACTGATGGGACCGGCGTTCCTTGGCATAAGCCACAACTCCATTGTCATACAATGGAAGGAACATAGTTCATCTCATGAACTAATATGCACCCAAACAGCCTCTTTGGTAGCATCTTAAGTAGCGATGTATCCTGCCTTTATCGTCTAGTATGTCACGGTATCTAGCTTGGAACTCTTCCAACATACCGTCCCTTTACTGAGGGTAAAGACAATGCCTGCGACTGACATTCAGTCGTCCTTATCACCCTGGAACACTTCCAGTGATTCTCCCCTGGATCGATTGATACCATCTCACTACAACTAGTGAGAATCCTAACATCCAATTAAATCTATCTCATAGATCCAAAACTCAGGATTTAGGAGGTATCATTTTGATCCTATGTGGAGAATCATTATGACAGACGGAGATTGATCGAGCGTAGCATAAGAAAACTCCTTTCTTATCAAGAGTATGTCATCCACGTACTCTACGAGGATCACCACCATACTCCCTACTACCTTTTTGTTTATACAAGGTTCATCTACCATTTTGATGATATTAAACTCTTTGACTACTTCATCAAAACAGATGTTCCAACTCCGCGATGCCTGCTTTATCCTATAAAACATCTTGCACACGTTTCTGCTGCTCCCACTGTCTACGAAGCCCTCTGGCTGTGTACTTATAGACGCTCTCTTCTAAATCATCATTTAGAAAAGCAGTCAAGACACCCAACCACCAGATATCGTAGTCATGGTATGTAGCCGTGGTAAGTAGGATCTGGATGGTCTTAAGCATAGATACTTGAAAAGGTTTCATCATTATCCACGCCTGGTTGATGACGAAAACCTTTAACAAGTCTAGCTTTGAAAGTCTCAACTTTTCCATATACACCAAGTAATCTTCTCAAGATATACTTGCTCCTGATGGGGATTTAACCCTTCAGATATAGCAACCAAAGTCCATACTTTGTTGGTGTATAAGGATTCCATCTCAGATCACTAAGCATCCAGCCATTCTTACAGAGTCTTACTCCTGATGGCCAGCTCGAAACTAGTTGGGTCATCATCTCATGATGTAATCCTCGCTCCCACTGTCATAGAGAAACAGAAGTATCTCTCAGGTGGGTGAGGAACCCTACTAGATCGGCGGAGAGGCTGGGGTTCGTTGGTAACTATCGAATCCTTTGGTTCTTTCAAATCATCAGCTGCAGTTTGTATAGCTGGAACCTTTCCGGTTCTACATTACAGACCTTGCCTCGAGATTGTCCGGATTTTGCTTTCAGACATAGGCCGGACAACTCCAAATCTTAACTAGCTTAAGACATGGGCTCTTCCCTTTCCATATCTCATATGGAGTGGTAGGCAACTGATTTGATTGGAACCGTATTCAATAGGTATGCAACTTCTCAAGCGCATAACTCCCAGAAGGAAAAAGGTAACTCAGTAGTACTCATCATAGAGCACACCTTATCATATAGGGTGTGATTGCTCCGCCCCGATATACCATCGTGCTATGGTGTATTCGGAGGAGTAATGCTGAGAGAGAATCTCATTCTCCTTTAGAATAGTCCAGTATTTCCGTGCTCAAGTATTCTCCTCCTTGATCTCATCATAGGACATAATACTTATACCCGTATTTTGGTTCTCTACTTCTAACTTATATTCTATGAATATCTCAAAAGGTTCGGACTTGTGTTTCAACAGGAACATATGTCTGAATCTTGAGAGATTATCAGAGAATGTAATGAAGTATAAAGAACCAGTCTTGGCAAGTGTAGACTGGGGACCTACATACATCAACATGTATCATCCCAAGAGTTCACTAACTCTTTCTCTGTTTCCAATAAACGGAGCTATGGTCATCTTATCTCTGTGACATGACTGGCAAGTTTCATAAGATGTAAATTCAAACTAATTTAAATATGCATCTAATATGTAACTTCAGCCAGTCGGATCGCATTGATATGACCTAGTCTACAATGCCTGAAGAAGGATCCGTTCATTTCTGAACTCTTCCTCTTCTGTGTGTTCCGTATACAAAGAACTGTAGTTTGATTTAGAACATCAATGCTTTTAGATAACGTGCCTGAACCGATCAACTTTTGATATAGGAAATGTTCAAAACATTATCCAACAATACAAAATTTTATCATTTCTTTATCTAATACATTGATTCTAACGACATTCGTTCAGAATCAATGTATTGGTAATACAGGGTGACAGTGACCAACAGACTTGGCTGCAACTCTTGCCCCGTTTTCTGTCTTATGAAACTTATCACCCGTTCTCAGTTCTCTACCTATCTGTAGCCCATGTAACATATTACATATGCGGGATCCTGATCTGGTATCACATACCCAGGACGTAAAGAATAGAGAAACAGTTCTGTATAAAGAACACACCCGAAGATGATGCATCAGCATGCACTCTCTTCGTTTGGGCGGCACGGGAAATCTGGCATTCCCCAATTTCCTGCTCTGTCTTATAACAATTATAAGTTGGAGCGGGACCAACGTTCCCCAGCTCAGTATAACAAGTGGGTTCGGTCAATAATCCGTATTATTATCTTGATTAAGGCATGATATGGTCGCTACCAGGAGAGAGAGAGAAGAAAACACTCAGCGTGCGCTCTTTCAAGAATAGATTGGTTATTATTTTATCTAATCAGGATGGCTCCCACTGCTTTTTATCAAATCTTCCTTCAAACCCTAAAAGGAAAGACTAGCCGGGATTAATTACACACTACAAGTTCGCCAATCTTTCAGCCAGGCCAGTGTCGGTACTTTGAGGGAGGTCCCCCGTGCTTTCGCACGAACCTAATTAATGTAAACCTCGTTTTTCTAGAGGCGTAACCCCGTTGACACCTTTCTAGACACCTACTTGATCGGCTAATTGTAATGTATGAAACTCTCCCAGGAGTAACTCTTACTCACAGCGGGTATCGGGATCCAACTATCTCATAGAAGGTATGCAATCTCATTGCAAATTTCAACACTTGAAATTCCCGATAATATTTTGCCCTTAGCTCGGTATGACCTTGACGGAGGCCAAACAACCCATAGTCCGCTAGTCAAGTTCAACCCGTCATTTCCTGATTGAATTAAACCCACCCGCACGACCCTTGACGGAGGCCAAACAACGCCGTACGAATACCCTAATCCAATCGCATCATATGCTAGCAGATAAGCACTAGTTAGCTACCGTACACTACGCCTTGACGGAGGCCAAACAACCGCAGCACGAATACTAACTAGTACGTATCTGAAATGACGGAGGGCTACGACAGGTTTTTCTGAAAACCTATTGCGTAATGAACTTGATATCGTTGTAGAATCAAATAATTTTAAAATGGAGTGCTTTTGAGGCTTTTCTAGTTTTGCTAAAGGAGTCATTCCCGGTGAAGGGATCGTCGGTCCTTTCCTCGTCGAATGAGGTGCGGGATATATCATATATATCACTGTGCAAAGCAAAAACTCTTAAAAGCTATCAAAAGACAAACCGAGTGTGTAGCATCAGCCAGTTATTGCTAAAGGAGTCACTCCCGGTGAAGGGATCTCAGTCCTTTCCTCATCGAATAAGGTGCAGGATATATCATATATACCTCTGTGCAAAGCAAGAACTGTAGCTACCTGTTTTATTTTGAAATTCGATTCTACAACATCTTAGGTTTCTTTTATTTCATTAATCACATTAATGAAGTCCCATCATTTAAGTACCTAAACATCACAGATAAATACGACGTACACTTATGCCATCCGCATTCGCCTCGATGTCCCCTCGTGCACCGTTAGGTTAGGTAACTAACGGCAGAGCGGGGCAGGGCTAGCGCGGGTGTAAAACATAAGTAACGCCTATATAATATATCATATATACTATATACTGTATCTATCACAGAACATCACATGATCACATCACAGATATCGCAGCAGAAGAATCATATGAAATATTGGATATACTAGGACGTCCGTGTTTTCAATACGAGCCAGTATAAAACACGGATTCCATGGTCGTGATGAATAGCCAAACCCACACCCCTAGACCCCTACGAGAGCGGCAAGCAACCCTACCAATTCTAGAGTTAGGAGACTCGGACTCGACTCCTCGAGTTGGTCTCCCACTGGACTCCAGAACCCGGTTACTTGTGCCCTCCTCCTTGGGTCTATCCTAGTGCCGAAAAGTAAATAATATACAAACGGTGACAACTTCCGCAACCTGGAAGTGCCCCAATAAAAGAATATTACATACAAGTTTTTACATGAATGAAAATGAAAAACACTCATCTCACATAAAAACCCCCGGCTATTCAAACACGACGATCCAATATAACATATCCAGCAACACATAACATCACATGTCATCAACGTAAGTAAATATGTGCATCCCAATTGTCGTTGACATATAGCAACGAAACCGGCGATATCACATATTACACTTACGGTCACAGAAAAGAAAGTGAAAAACTACAACAGTTGGAATCCGCAACCACCTCAGACATCGCATGCCTGACCAAATGAATTCCTTAGACATCGCATGCCTAACAATTATAAACCCCGCATTTTAGTCTCAAAATCGAAAACACTTTTCAATATCAAGTCGGGCAATTCAACAAGATTCCCGACATCCTGATCGAATACTCGTCGCAAACTTCAGTAGGCGGCTGCACCCCCGATACCGTCGACGAAGTGCACCAAGGCGGAACACCGCTACCGCGAGCACCCGGACGGATGCTTTCGGCGACGGGGTTCTCCTACAGTCACTTGGTCGGGGCAATGGCGTGAGGCTGTCTATTAAGTTTACCCGGCGAGTATCCGCGTACGCTACGTGATTGCGACGGACTTTTGATCACATCAAAATTCCGTGGCAACCGATCAAGTGAGACTAAACTGCTATGTTTATAATATTCATTCAGTTATCTCATAACTTTTTGTGAATTCCAATTATTGTATCCCATTCCAGATAAATAGAAAATGTTAAACTTTCCGATCGAACAATCGAACACCCAAGTTTTCCCGATACAGATCAACACATGAAATAAGTCTAACAACATTCAGTTCGTGCCTCAGTACCAACGGTCCAGCCGTAGAAGGGTCAAGCCAACGCCTCACATGTGGCACGCCGTACTGCCCCAAACCCGAAGGTTCAAAGGGCAGTTCAAGACGGTCACATAATCGAGTTAAGGTTTGTTGTCTTCTAGAGGGTCCATCGCGTTATTTGCACTACTTAGAACGTCGTTAAACTACGGAAAAATCCAACACTTGGAAATTTCCCGACAGGAGAAAAATTGGGTATTTATATCCGGTCGAACTTTTTAACATATTCTAAAATTTATCCGGAAAGCCAAATAGACAAAATTTGATACCCCGATAGAAACACCGAATCCCCAAAACAACTCCAGAAAATTCAACTCTGAATTAAATATTAAAAATTCCCAGAAAAACCAGCATTGACTATTATTGATTATGGTGCAAATTTTGATGAACAATAGGACAAAACCGCCGCGGATCCGCCGCACGAGCCATGCTCGTGCCGCGGATCCGCGCCTTGACTATGGAGTTACGTCATCAAAATTCACCGTAACTCTTAGATTTCCCTGCAGAATTTTTTAGCAATTTTTAATCTGGAAAAATCCCAGTTTTTGAAAATTGGACAGAGAGCATGGGTGTGTTAGGATTTCGGGTTCGTTCGGAGTTCAAAATCCGTCTAGACTTCGCCTAAGGCTCTAGCTAAGCTCTGATACCACTGTAGGGTTCCTATGCACCCTAATGAGGTCTCACAAGGCATCGAACATGCCATTATAAAATTTTACGGGTGCCGAGAGACCCGACTACGGATCGTTTGCTAGAAAACTAGGCGAAAAAGCTAACTAGTTAACACTTAACTATGAGAATACGGATATACAACCTTTGTAGATCCGGTGCTCCACCTCCACGGCTCCGCAATGAAGTCTCCTCGCTGTCCAAGATGGATCCCGGGCTCTAGCGCCGGCTTCATCGGAGAATGGACGGGCTAGGTCATCGACAACGTGCCGAAGATGATCTACGTCGAAGCATCACTAGATCAAGCTCCACCTTCACCGAGCCTTGAAAACTTGTGAAGGAAACACACTCTACTACTTGGCAAGAGGTAGAGGATGAAGAGATAGGAAGTGGGTAGACATTAGAATTGGATTTCTCACTCATTTGCATCAATCACCATTGATGGAGGAAGGTATCTTCATGAAGAAGAAGAAGAGGAAGAAGATAATAAAAATTATGATAAGTTTTTAAAGAATAAATAAAAATCCATTCTTATCATAATTCTCACCATGGTTAGGTGTAGAGAATTAACTTGAGTTAATTGAATTGGTTAGGGTTAAGCATGAGACAAAATGGTGACTAAGTCAAAAGTTCATGAAGCTTCATGAAAGAAGACAAAAGAAGAAAGCCACCATTCTATTTTATGCAATTTATTTTCCAAAAATAAAAACAAATGAATAAATGAATAATCAAATAAAAACCCTAACCAAGGTTTAATTCTTTACACAAACCCTAATTTGCATGTATCATCAAATATGATACAAACAAGTGCACAAAATCATATCGCATATGCAATGCGCACAACCGAGCGAGAAAATCCATTTAAAGTGAACCGATACTAGTTAATGCAAAGCAATATATCAAATATATAATTATGCATTAAATCATTAAATCAACACTTGATTTAATGATCCGGTCATGACGCACATAACCGACTGGTATCATTAGTAACATCTTATCGAATCAACACTTGATCCGATAACCCGGCTATATCGCATATAACCGATCAATGTCACATCGCGAGAATCGAATACAGTATCACATACTCGTATTATTCTCGGTCCCGCACATATCTCATATGCGCTCATATTTCGTTTCGCTTGAGCCAGGAAACCTCTGTGTAGGACTCTAAAGACTCGTCAATACGCCGGCAGCAGGTGATGATCATATCAAACACCCACAAGCCGCAAGCGGTCTGCTAAACGTAACGGCCACCCGGGTATTGAGCGATCTGAAGATCGACGAGCAAGCCCGCTCACACTCCAGTGAATCCAACCAGTAACACTACCGTACAGTCCGGTCTGATCGTCTGATATGTCGCATATCTCGCCTAGGGGTGGTAAACGTCAGACCCCAATAGCTCGATAAGTCGTGTCGATATGAGGTCAATAACAATTCGAGAAACTACTGGTAACACTTACCAGTAAATCTCAGCAACCCTGGCCAGGGATTTCCTGTTATAGCCAATCGAACACAGCGCAACATCAACCCCCTATACCGGGAGAGACGAATCCCCTCCTATCGCTCATTGCCTCCATGTGACTCGGGACTGTACCCAAAAACCACCGTTTTGCACGCCCTCTTGGACGTGGTAAGATGGAAATCAAAGCATAGTGGGAACCACACAAGACTCTATGACGATCTCGGGTCAACAGACTACTCTGTACTAGTGTCACCAGAGAACTTCCATCTGACGTGAGGTATAATACCATCTGGGAGTTCTCGGCGAGTCCGTCCAGTGTACCCAGTCTCTACTGAGCACCCGTATATCATCTCTGATGTCAAACACCAATGGATATGGGATCATCCATCGCCCATCTGTATGGGTCGAGAAGGTATACGCTAGTCTACTCTGGTATATCGATGCCCCGTCTCGATACACCCTCGACTAGGGACTTTGAAGGATGTACTTATGGACTACCATGTCCCCACTAGTATGATCCGCATCATAGTCCAGGTAGTCAAGCACACATCCTAAGGGCTTTACCAACATGTAACAGAGAGACAATCAGTATACACGTTAAGGTAAAGTTCAACCAGATAGCATACTATCATGTCGAGCAAGAAAGTCCTCCCTATATATGTCCCAGCATCCACTACAATATACATCCTATGTACAGTAATGGCCTCTAGGGCATACATATAACTAACAAATTCATACCTGGTCGATGACGAGAACCTTTTACAACAAGTCTAGCTTTGAAAGTCTCAACTTTTCCATCTACACCAAGTAATCTTCTCAAGATATACTTTCTCCTGATGGGGTTTTAACCCTTTAGATAAAGAAACCAAAGTTCATACTTTGTTGGTGTATATGGATTCCATCTCAGATCACTTAGCATCCAGCCATTCTTACAGAGTCCCCACTCTTGATGGCCTGCTCGATACTAGTTAGGTCATCATCTCCATGATGCAATCCTCGCTCCCACTGTCATCGAGAAACCTAAGTATCTCTCAGGCGGATGAGGAACCCTACCAGATCGGTGAAGAGACTGATGTTCGTTGGGAACTATTGAATCCTCTGATTCTACCAAATCATCAGCTGTAGTTTGTATAGCTGGAACCAATTCCAGTTCTACCTCATGACCACAAATTTCTTCCTTAGAAAATTCCTTTTCCTAAAAAGGTGGCATGCCGAGAAACAAAACACCTTCTGTTTCTCGGTGTGGTAGAAGATATTCTCTTGCGAATGCTTGGGATATCCAACAAATTTCCACAGAACTGACCTTGCCTCGAGCTTTCTCGGATTTTTCTTTTATACATAGGCCGGACAGCCCAAAACTTAACATGCTTAAGAGATGGGCTCTTCCCATACCATATCTCATATGGAGTGGTAGTCACTGATTTGATTGGAACCCAATTCAATAGGTATGCTGCTTCTTCAAGCGCATAACCCCAAAAAGGAAACAGGCAACTCAGCAGTACTTATCATAGAGCGTACCATATCTAATAGGGTGCGATTGCTCCGCCCCGATACATCGTTGTGCTGTGGTGTATATGGAGGAGTAATGCTGAGAGAGAATCTCATTCTCCTTTAGAATAGTCCAAGAATTCCATGCACAAGTATTCTCCTCCCTAATCCCATCAAAGGACATAATACTTATACCCGTTTTGGTTCTCTACTTCGGATTTATATTCATTGAATTTTCTCAAAAGCTTCAGGCTTGTGTTTCAACAAGAACACATGTCCGAATTCTGAGAGATCATCAGTGAATATAATGAAGTACAAAGAATCAGTCCCGGCATGTGTAGATAGGGGACCACATACATCATCATGTATCAGTCCTAAAGGTTCACTAACCCTTTCTCTGTTTCAAGTAAACGGGGCTATGGTCATCTTATCTTTATGACATGACTGGCAAGTTTCACAAGATGTAAATTCAAACTGATTTAAATATGCATCTTAAGGTAACTTAGCTAGTCGGGTCGCATTGATATAAACTAGTCTACAATGCCATAAGTAGAATTCATTCATTTCTGAACTCTTCCTCTTATGTGTGTTCTGTACGTTAAGAACTTTGGTTTGATTTAGAACGTACATGTTATTAGATAACGTGCCTGAACTGATCAACTTTTGATATAGGAAATGTTCAAAACATTATCTATCAATACAAAATTATATCGTTCTTTAGTAAATAAAGAGACTGATATAATGTTGCATGTCAGGTTCGATATCTAATAACATTCGTTCAGAATCAATGTATTACCATTTGATAATACAAGGTGATATTTGCCAACACCTTGGCTGCAACAATTGCACCGTTCTCTATACTTAGAGACATATCACCCATTCCCAGTTCTCCACCTTTCTGTAGCCCATGTAACAGATTACATATGCGGGATCCTGATCCGGTATCAAATACCCAGGACGTAGAGGGTACTGAGAAACAGTTCTCTGTGATGAACACACCCGAAGAAGATGCATCAACATGCACTTTCTTCGTTTGGGCGGCATGGGAATCTTGGTATTCCCCTATTTCCTACTCGGTCTTATAACAATTATAAGTTGGAGCGGGACCAACGTTCCCCAGCTCAGTATAACAAGCGGGTTCCGTCAATACATCCATATTATTATCTTGATTAAGGCATGACATAGTCGCTACCTGGAGAGAGAGAGAAGAAAACACTCTGCGTGCGCTCTTGCAAGATTAGATTGGTTATATATTTTACCTAATCAGGATGGCTCCCACTGTTTTTATCAAATTTTCCTTCAAACCTTAAAAGGAAATACTAGCCAGGATTAATTACACCCTACAAGTTCGCCAATCTTTCAAACAGGCCAGTGCCGGTACTTTGAGGGAGATTCCCCGTGCTTTCGCACGGACCTAATTAAAATAAACCTCATTTTTTCAGGGGCGTAACCCCGTTGACACCTTTCTAGACACCTACTTGATCGGCTAATTGTAAAGTGCAAAACTCTCCAAGGAGTAATAATTACTCGCAGTGGGTATCAGGATCCAACTATCTCATAGAAGGTATGCAATCTCATTGCAAATTTCAACACTTGAAACTCCCGATAATGGTTTTTACCCCTAGCACTTATGACCTTAACTATAATCAATATATCATAAGCACTAGTCAAGTTCTACCCGTCATTTCATGATTAATTAGACCCACCCATATGATCCTTGACTATAATCAACATAATCACATGAATGTCCTAACTAATCACATCATATGCTGTGTAGGAAGACATCACTTAGCTACCGTACACTACGCCTTGACTATAATCAACATACGCAGCACGAATAATAAGTACTCTACTTCCTAAAATGATGGAGGGTTACGGATGGTTTTTAAGAAAACCTTTAACGTTTTGAACTTGATATCGTTATAGAATCAAATGGTTTTAAAAGGAGTGGCTTCAGCTCCGCATTTTGAAACAATGCTTTTTCGTAAAAAGCCGAGTGGGTTTCAAATTCGATTCTACAACATCTTTAGGTTTATTTTCTTTCATTAATCTCATTAATGAATGTCCCATCATTTAAGTTACCTAAGCATCACAGATAAATACAACGTACGCTTTTGTCATCCGCATTCGCTACGAAGTCCCGTCGTGCACCGTTAGGTTAGGTAACTAACGGCAGAGCGGGGCAGGGCTAGCGCGGGTGAAAAACATAAGCAACGTCTATAATATATCATATATATTATATATAGTATTCATCTCATAATATAAAGTGATCACATCACAGAATATCAGCAGCAGAAGACAACATATGAAATATTGGATATACTAGGATTTCCGGGTTTTAATTTAAGACTGTATAAAACACGGATTCCACGGTCGTGATGAATAGCCAATCCCACATCCCAAGACCCCTACGAGAGCGGCAAGAAACCCTACCAATTCTAGAGTTAGGAGACCCGGACTCGACTTCTCGAGATGGCCTCCCACTGGACTCTAGAACCTGGTTACTTGTGCTCCCTTCCTTGGGTCTATCCTAATGCGGAAAAGTAAATAATATACATCAACGGTGACATCTTCCTCAATCTGGAAGTGCCCCAATAAAAGAATATTACATACAAGTTTTTACATGAATGAAAAAAAAACTCTCATCTCACATAAAAAAAACCGGTTATTCAAACACGACGATCCAATGTAATATATCACAGCAACACATAACATCACATGTCATCAACGTAAGTAAATATGTGTATCCCAAACTTCGTTGACGTATAGCAATGAAACCGGTGATACACCACATATTACACTTACGGTCACAGAAAAGAAAATGAAAACTACAACAGCTGGAATCTGCAACCACCTTAGACATCATAAACCCGTAATATCTCATATTGCGTATTTTATGCCCAACAATATGAATTCCTTAGACATCGCATGCCTAACAATTATAAACCCCGCATTTTAGTCTCGATATCGAAAACACTTTTCAATATCAAGTCGGGTAATTCAACAAGATTCCCGACATCCTGATCGAATGCTCGTCGGAAACTTTAGTGGACGGCCGTACCCTGATACCGTCAACGAAGTGCACTTAGACGGAACACCGTGGCCGCGAGCACCCGGACGGATGCTTTTGGCAACGGGGTTCTCCTACAGTCACTTTGTCGGGGCTATAGGGCGTGGCTATCTAGTAAGGTTATCCGGCGAGTATCCGCGTACGCTATGTGATTGCGACGGACTTTTGATCATATCAAAATCCCATGGCATCCGATCAAATGAAACTAAATTGCTATATTTATAAAATTCAAATATTGTGGACTCCAAGTATTGTATCCCATCATAAATATCCGTACGACGTTAAACTTTTCGATCAAATTATCAAAGTCCCACAATTCCCCGAAAGTTCAACAGTTGAGCACGGTTCAAAAATACCCAGAACATGCCACAACACCTATAGACCAACCGTAGAAGGGCAAACCCAAGCCTCATTAATGGCACCGTGGAACTGCCGCAAACCCTAAGGTTCGAAAGCGGTTACATGGTCATTATATCGAGTTAGGGTTTCATTCTTCTAGAGGGTCCACAGAATTACTTGCATGATTTTCCGAATACCTTAAACTTGAAAAAATGGGTTTTTGACATTCGTTCGAACTTTTTAACTTCGCCTAGATAACATGAAAAAACCCGAAACCATGTTAAACTACGAATATGAAACACTCCGAATTGCCTATACAGTAAGACCACATCACATGCAATCTTAGAAAAAACAAGCAACACCTGAAACACCAGACCCCAGAGACTGGAACACCACCAAAATTTGAAGCAAAAACTACACAAGAAAACCGAGCACACCGGAATTTTTCTCATTGTGGCCGGCCATTTTCCGAGCAAAAGGGCTCAAATTTTTGTAGTGTTCATGTTGTATCACATACAACATTCTGCAGTTGTTTAAATAATTTTTAGGGGTCATTTAAAAATCGACAGAAACTAGGTTTCAATATTTCAAGTTTCGGTTTCGTAATCTAACAAATATCGTCTAATACTCTAGTCCCGCTCTAAAACCACTGTTAGGATTCCTCAGCACCCTACTGGGTTTCCATAGCATCAAGCATGCAAATTTCAAAAATTCTAGAGTACTAATGAACCCTAACCTAGGATCTAGCTAGAGTGAATAGACAATATAAAGCATGTAATCAAACATTACAACTAAGTGAATGAGAAATACAACCTTTGTAGACCGATCCTTCACTTCTAAAGCTCCGTGTAGTAGTCCCTTCGCTTCAAGTAGTGAACACTCGAACTCTAGTAAGGGATCACATGAAGAAATGAACAATCTTGCTCAATGTTTTCGAGGCCGAAAATGATCTACGTCAAGGAGATTCAAGCCCATGCTATATCTTCACTAATTGTGAAATCAGTGAAGAAAACACCCTAAACTAAATGGCTAATAGTAGAGGATGATGAATTAGGAAATGGGCTCACTTTAGATTTAATTTTCTCACAATACTTTCTCGCCTAGAAAAAAGCTAGCAAGCTTTTTCAATAAAGAAAAAGATGAAGAAGGAATATGAGAGAATGAACTCATGAGGTGAGAATAGAAACCATGGGTGAGTTAGTGTCATACACTAACTCATGTAGAGAATAAACCATGGCTAACAATAATGGTTAGGTTAATAAATATCTACAAGTAAAACAAAAAGAGTGGACTTAGTCAAAGATGCTTCACGCTTCTCCAAGCTTCCAAGCATGTGACTAAATACCAATTAATTTGATTTACTTTAAATAAATAAAACCTTATCATTATTATAAGCATGGTGTGAGTCTCATACACCCCATGTTGCATGTGGCATCTAGCATGACACAAAATAATGTACATTAATATATATCACATATATATTAATTGTACACAAGTGAGAAAAAGAAAAGTTTAAGTGAGCTAATATTAGTTAATGTAAATTAATATATCACATATATAATTATACATTAAATTATTAAATCAATATTTGATTTAATAATCCGGCTATATCATATACAACCGGCTAAGATCAAATGTAACAACCTATCGAATCAACACTTGATCCGATAACCCAGCTATATTACATATAACCGACCAATATCACATATCGAGAGAATAGAATGCGGTATCACATACGCGCATTAATCTCGGTCCCGCACATATCACATATGTGCTCCTAGTTCATTTCGCATGAACCAGGAAACCTCTGTGTATGACTCTAAAGACTCGTCAATACGCCGGCAGTAGGTGATGATTATATCAAACAACCACAAGCCGCAAGCGGTCTGCTAAACGTAACGGCCACCCGGGTATCGAGCAATCAAAAGATCAATAAGCAAGCATGCTCATACTCTTGTGAATCCAATCAGTAACACTACCGTACAGTCCGGTCTCTTCGTCTGATATGTCGCATATCTCGCCTAGGGGTGGTAAATGTCAGACCCAAATAGCTTGATAAGTCATACCGATGTAAAGTCCATAACGGGGGAGAAACTACTGATAACACTTACCAGTAAATCTCATCTACCCTGTCCAGGGATTTGCAGTTATGGCCAATCGAGCATAGCGCAACATCAACCCCCAATACCGGGAGAGACGGATCCCCTCCTATCGCTCATTTCCTCCATGTGACTCGGGACTGTACCCAAAAACCACCTGTTTGCACGACTCAGTAGAGCCATGGTAGGGTGGAAATCAAAGCACAGTGAGAGACACACAAGACTCTATGACGATCTCGGGTCGACAGACTAATCTGTACCAGTGTCACCAGAGAACTGCTATTTGACGTGAGGTATAATACCATCTATGAGTTCTCGGTGAGTCCGTTCAGTGTATCCAGTCTCCACTGAACACCCGTATAACATCTCTGATGTCAAACACCAATGGATATGGGATCATCCATCGCCCATCACATGGGTCAAGAAGATATACGCTAGTCTATTCTGGAATATCGATGCCCCGTCTCGATACTCCAACGACTAGGAACATTGAAGGATGAACTCATGGACTACTCAGGCCCCACTAGTATGATCTGCATCATAATCCTAGTAGTCAAGTACACATCCTAAGAGCTTTATCAACATGTAACAGAGAGACAATAAGTATACATGTTAAGATAAAAAGCAACCAGATGGCGTATTATCATGTCGAGCAAGAAAGTCCTCCCTATATATGACCCAGCATCCACTATAATATACATCTCTTGTATAATAATGGCCTCTAGGGCATACATACAACTAACATAATCTAGTATACAGAAAATTATAGTTCTATCCATTAAACATCTACACATCTAAAGTTTATCATGAATGGATATCGAGAGTTCGAGTTATGTCCTATTTAAAAATAGTGTGCGAATCAGGATAGATTCTGTCCACATCCATCACTAAATATTGTAACGTAGTTTTCTATATTTTATGTCAGTTTTCAGTAAAAAGTTAAAATTAAGAAAATCTAGATCTTTCGATGTAGATGTCCAAAACGCTTAAGTTTGCTCAATTTGGATATCGATAGACTAAGTTATGTGTCTTATAAATTGACTGATAAATGCAGTTTTCTGTTTTTACAAACTGTGAATAAACAACTATATAACTCCTAAACCGTTATTCGGTTTGATATGAAACTTTTGCTGTAGACCTGAAATTCTATCTAGTATATAATCTAATTTTCCTAGAATGGCCAGAAGTCAAGATTGATTTTCTAAAAATTATTTTGAAGGTAAAAGTATTTCTTTAAGGTGATATTTGAGATTGACAAGATTATAGTATTTATTTGAAATATTGTTTTCTTTTAAAACTAAATATAAATAAAATAAAATAAAAAATAGAGAGCAATAAATTATGAAAGGCATACGGACAAGCATACAAATCGGTCATGATATATATATACTAAAATCGATATAAAAGATTAATAAAGATTCTACATAAAAATTATTAAACACTTTTTTTGTTTTAAATAAACTATCGCGTTATGTGATGGCATACAATATAAGATGATACAATTTACATATTTTCATAACTAGTAAAACATGAAACAAGATAATCACTACTAGTTAAAAATATATCCTATTCATGAAGATAAATAAGTTTACGAAACAATTAACTATTAGATTATCTATTTATTTTGTGTGTGTTTTCTAAACAAGAAGTTTACAGACGAAGTGAGAAAGTATGGATATCAGTGGAGACATGACAAGATGAGGATGATTCAACAAGAGGAGGAGAAGAAACGAAGGGGGCCTATATGCACAAACCGGTATCGTCACCGGGCTTGTCTATCCACCAATAGTCTCGCGTTACTAACGAGACCTTCTTGAAAACTTCTTCATATTCTTTTTCAAGAAATATAGATGAAGAGAAAGATGGGAAATGATAGAAATGTGTGATGAAGAAAAAAAAAAGAGGAATGACATATAAAAAAGGTTTATGACCACTATAATTCTAATTAATTGTTGCTCATAACCATTCTAACTGTTTTGGGAGTTAAAAAGAAAATGAAATGAAGGGTCTCATTTGAAGGTTATAAGAGAATTTAAAAAATAGATAAAAATAATTATAAGACTCAAGATTTGAACTTATGGCCTATGGAATAATAATGCAAAGACTTAACCAATGAGTTACAAAGTTGTTTACACACATATTTAGTAAGAATTAAATATATGTTGTTTCTTGAAAAGAAAGTGGCTTTTGGGCTCATAGTTTTATAAAAGAAAATGAAAATGAGATTGGATTTGGGTTATGGACTGGGTTAGGTTTTGTGTTTAATTTGAAATAGATTAAGATTTAGTTTAAAGAAATGGATTTGGGAAAAATAGATGGAATAATAAAATAATATATTTAATATAAAAAAAATATATAGAAAATACTAAGAATAAATAAATACAATATTTTACTAAAAAAATAAAAACACAAAGGTATAGTAATATTGGGGTCGTTACAATAATCTTCTTAAACCCACGACACGATATCGAGTGAACAAATAGCTTGCACTTAGTGAACGATAATAAGATGGATATATGTTCATGTTCCTTGTACATGAAAAATGATAGCAGCTTTGGTATTATGAGCACGTCTGTGTACAAGGTGCAATTTTTATTATGATGCACAAGCCAACCCCGTTATGGCCTGCTGGGATAAGCAGCGTTGCATACAGAGAGATGGTTATATGTTGATACTGGGTTTGAAGGATTTCAGGTAATGTTGTGTCACGAATACAATGTCTAACACTTTTTTATACAAAATTTAAATTTAAATCTTTTGTTAAACGCATGGAATGGAATTGTGAATGTCAATTGAAGTATCGAATCGTTTGGATAGAGGGGTAATTGAGATGCGATTTTCTCCATAGATGGGCGTGCCTTTATTTTATTCTATTTGAATTTATAAGTTCTAAAGTACATATTTGTAAAGTACTGAATTTTGTAAAATTCACTGAGGATAATATAACGAAAATTGATCACACAGTGCATGAAAAGAGAAGATCGGTCTCCACCTATTATGACATTGGAGGATCCCGATACCGTTGATTGTGAAAATTCTGAGGTGAAACAAGCACTTACCTGTTAATTATTGGTCAATAACAGTCAAAAAAATAGCTGCTCATATTTGTCTTCTACGAATGCAGAGATCAGTGAGAACTAAGCCGGCGGCATTGAAAGAAAATGTAAACTTCATTAAGAGGGTTGTTACTCAAATGACTGAGAAAATCACAGGAGTATTGATGGTATGTCATCATCTTAAGTCCTCTTAATCGTGATTTATTTTTTCCTCCAACTAATGTATTATTCCATTTAATTATTTATAGATTTTGACTCAGTTAAGTAAAATCCTGCAAAGCAGAACTTTGCATAATAAGAGACTAAACGTGCCTTTCGCTCCAGAATTCTCCAAGCCAAATATCGGACGATCACCTTCTACTTGTTTCTCAACTCCGAAACCTGTAAAAGTCCACGAACATCCATCTCCATCGGAAAACCGTAAAAATACAGTCTTGGTCTTGTCCGATTGAAAGTCGTCAATGAGTGAAAACATAATACTACACAAATATAACAAAGTCGACTCCGCTAAAAGTCCGAAAGAAAGGAGACGTCCGAAGCCCAGCGCATGCCTGATGTCTCCCTTTCATCAACATCCGCTCGATAGAAATAAAAATAGATTTACCAAAACTACAGAAAAAAAATCTTGATGTAATTGGGAGGGTAGCCATTCAATATGTTTAGATCAACAGGGAAAAAGATATCATAGGAGTGCAGATTGGAAGGGCGTCAATACAACTAAACGAGATAGAATGCCTTCTTAACGTTAATGGAGCCAAATCATGGATAAGTGGAATGGTATGTGTACATATCATGTGTACGAACACAAACTGTATTTGAAACCCAGCTTCTTTTATATTATACAATACAAAACTCACCTCTTTAATTTCTTTGCTCGGCAGATAATTTACTGTTTTACGGAGTTATTAAGACTGGAAAAAGATGAAATAAGAGAGGTTATTTATTCCGAAAGTGTGTTCGAGACCATCAGACTCATCGATGAAGCGTTTAGAAAAAACAACTACAAACTAAGCTGCATCGAACTAAAGAAATATGTGGAATTTAGCGAAACAAGTTCTAGCCATGATATGGTATATTTAAATTAAATTTAATTAATTCCATTACCATTACATACGCTTGGCATTATATTAACTATTTGTTTATTTATATTAATTATTTGTACATATTACTATTCTTTTTTATGTTTTATGACCTTATTCAGCTAATGTTCCCATGCAATCTTGACAAAGGGCATTGGTGTTTGGTTGTTCTTAATAAAAATAACTTAAAGAATGACAAGTATTGGATTTTCTAAGAAACACATATTTATCAAAATATCGAACTCTTGTGGAGAACATTGTAAGCAATAATCTACAAGAAGTTATTTGCCTTTTAAGTACGATATTATTTACATGGTTTAATAATCAATTCTTATAAATGCAGAGTCGTTTTTTGGAGAGACGATTGGATGCAGCTATAAAAACCTGTTGGATATAGTGCTCTCAGAGTCAATTATTGGATCACATGCACGTGATTGCAATGATTGAAGGAGAACCTATGCCGGTAGAACAGACTTACTCAAGATGATAGTATGCTATATGGTTTATCTTTATCATCGTGTACTGCTTTAAGTAACCTTACAGGTCACTATTGCGCGTTGATAGAGCCCCTAGGATTCTTGTTTGACTGCCAGCAGTATGAGGGCGATCATATACGTGAGAGCTGGGGTCTATAAGCACATCCTTAAAAGGTCCCTAGTCGTGGGAGTTTCGAGACGGGGCATCGATTCTCCAGAGTAGACTAGTGTATACATTCGAGACCCCGACGAGGGGTGGTGGCCGGTCTTACAAGCCACTGCTGTCAGTTGGTTCACCTAAGATGTACACAGGTGCTCATTGGGTTATGAGTACACCGGACAGGACTCGCCGGGAACATGCTAGTTGGTCTTATACCTGACGTCAGATAGCAGTTCCCTGGTGACATGTGTACAGGTTAGTTCATCGACCTGAGATCGTCATTTGTCTCGTGTGAGTTCCCACTGTGCTTTGATTACTACCCTACCACGCTCAAAGGAGACGTGCAAACAGGTTTAAGTTGGGTACAGTCCCGAGCCACATGGAGGCAGTGAGCGGATCTGCAGGGGTTCGTCTCTCCCGGTATTGGGGGTGAGGTCGCGCTGTGTCTAGGAGAGCCATTACACGAAGTCCTTGGCTAAGGCAGGAGATTTACTGGTAGGTATTCCAGTAGTATCTCAGGGTGTTCTGGGCTACACTCCGACACGACTTGTACCGCTTTTGGGGGTCTGACTTTCACCAACCCCCTAGGCCCGCCATGCGATGCTCATAGACGAACGGACCGGACTGTACGGATATTGTCACTGACAGGCTCAGTAGGGTGTCAGGATGAGTTCGCTCATCGACGTCCCTTTTGGTCAATAGCTGGTAGCCCGTTACGTATGGCTAATACCTCTGACGTGCTAGTGGTTAAATCCACAGCCATAGTATTGACGAGTCTTTAGAGTCCCCCACATACCGGTTTCTCAAGTTTCGGGCGAAACGCTGTAGAGGCCGTATGGAGATATGTCAGGGTTCGATCAGATACGTGCGGTATTGCACGGATCATGATCAGACGGTAAATACTAGCGGGCTTTGGTTTAAGCCGGATCCTAGTATTGTACAGTGTAGATTTTATCTCGTTGCATTTGTATTCGGTCGGAATACAAATGCGGGTATGTATATGCAGTCGTGGGGTTTTCCTGTAATTTATTACGGGATCAGTTTTTTGGAGTTGCCAGTTTGTTTTCTGTTTCGGCCATTTTTCTTTGTATCTTTCATTGGCTGAAAATTGGTGGAGGAGGGCTTATTTGCATTTGTGCAAATAAGCATTGTGGAGGGTGGTCTTTGCATATTGGTGTATCATGATCACTTGACTTTTTGCTTCATGATAGTTTTCATGATGGGTGTAGCTTTCATTGACTCCATAACTTCATGATGGCTTGACCTTTGTTGGATATGATTGGGTTTTGGAGTGAGGTTCTTGTTTTTGATCATTGTTTTATCATCATAACATTTTCTCTCTCTTTGATGGATGATTGCCTCTTTTCTCCCCTTGTGTTTTTTTGTTCCTCTCATTGATTCATCAAGAAAAAGAGGCCGGCCAAGCTTAAGGGGCTGTCCAAGAATTTTGTGAGGCAATTTTTGTTCTTTCCATGCCCACAAAATCTCTTTGTTCTCCTCAAAAAGTATACATATCATTCTTCCACCATATGGCAACTCCTTTAAAACCCCAAAGAGACATAGAGTTCTACATGTAACCTACAGCAACCTTGGGCACGTCGACTCGCCAACTTCGTGCCCGAATTGCCTCGGTCCAGAGGTGGGAGCCCGTAAAAGAAGCCGGCGATGTGGTGCCCGTTCCGACGAGGAGGCGAAGACCGGAGATTCCGCGGGGAGATCAGGACGACGACGAGAAGACCGAAGGACACGGATCGCTCGGTATATCTCTCTACCCCTTCTCTTATTAGCTAGGATTAGATTAATGGCCCGATCCGGAATTTTTGTGCGTGGTGGTGCCGGTTCAAAAGTTAAAGTAAATTATCGTTTCCGCATTTTGGCCTCGTTCAGACGGCCGGGGCGCCGCCGTGCACTTACACTGGTATCAGAGCCACACCATTAACCTAGTCTAGCTTGGTCTAACGTGTTTACATTTTCGATCGAACAAAAATCCCAAAAACCCCGATTTCACTGCATCAGTTTTCTGTCGATTTATTTTTGGCTCGAAAATTTTTTCAGTGTGTTGCAGAAGTACAAGCAGGAAATTCTAAGACATCTGTGAAAAAATGGTGATGTGACACTGTAGCTTGACCGCGGAACCGCGACGAAACCCCTGTTCTGGCCGCGGTTCCGCCGCAGCACAGTGCCTTCACTGCACCATTTTTGCACAGTGATCTTTGTACAGGGAAATTGGGGTTTTGGAATGTTCTGTTTGGGCCCAGATTTTCTTTGAGTGCTACAGTAGTGCTTAGGGCCCACTTCGGTAAACTTGATCGATCGAAACTTTTAAACATGTTAGTTCACAGTATTTACATTATATCTGCGACCGTGAATGTCATTTGATCGGTAAATCCTATCTAACTGCTATAGCCCTTTTAGACGGATTTGCGAACGTGACATTCACGTTGGTGTTCTGTGTATTGCTGTGTTGTTGCGGATTGGTCGTGGGGGATAGCCTGATTGCGGTGGTAGTACAGTTTATTTTATATGTACATTTGATATTGCGGGGCGAGCGTCCGACATGTGGACTGCCGTCACTGCCTGTTTGTATTATTCTTTTGGGGCACGACCGGGTCGAGGTCGATGTACCCGTTGTATGTATATTTTACTTTCTGTACTAGGATTACCTCGCGGAGGGGTGTATGGGTAGCCGGGTTCTAGAGGGCAACAGGCCCGCATCTCATGATATTGATACGGAGGGGGCTTCACTCTAGAATTGGCGGGCTATTCGCCGCACTCGTAGGGGGTACAGGTTGACCCAGGAGGGGTGCCTAAGTCACCGGATTCCGTGAAGTGCTGGGTGGTCCATTCATGTTGCTGAAGGGGGCTGCCTCGCTTCAGGTTTTGGCGGGTGACTTGCCGCGCCCGTAGGGGTCTAGGATTTTCATTGCACAGGCTATCCACACGACCAGGGGAACGTCGGGTTTCAGTAGCGGCTCTATGAAACCCGGGGATCCCAGATATCTGTATTGTTCTGTGATGCTTATTACATTTCTGTGATGTTGCATTTTATCACGCCTTGAGCGAATATTATATAT
The DNA here is from genome assembly GCA_030015575.1 of Agapanthus africanus. Lineage (NCBI taxonomy): Eukaryota > Viridiplantae > Streptophyta > Magnoliopsida > Asparagales > Amaryllidaceae > Agapanthus > Agapanthus africanus. Next base: position 130,337,519 of record CM057346.1, read on the forward strand.
TGATATATATACTAGTAGATGCTGTATATGTTTTGCATCCGCGCTAGTCCAGTCCCCGCTCTGTCGTTAGTTAAGTAACCTAACGGGTGATGACGGGACCCAGTGGCGAATGCGGATAGCATATACGTACATCATTATTTTTGTTCTTTATTGGTGTGATCAATTGATGAGACTGCGTTGATTCGAATCAATGCAAGTTAAACAAACCTAATTCTGATGTTGTTGGAACAATTTTTCAAAAAGCTGTTATTGCAAGGACGTTCTCTTTATTTTTTGTACAGTGGTATTCGGTTATGAATATCCAGCACCTCAGTCGACGAGGCAAGGGCCGAGATCCCTTCACCGGGAGTGACCCCTTGGACAGAAGTTTGCGTCAGGGTAATAAGTTCACTATAGCTGATTACTTTTGTTTTGCATCGTGGTATTCAGTTGGAATATCCTGCACCTCATTCTACGGGGAAAGAGCCGAGATCTCTTCACCGGGAGTGACCTCTTTAGCAAAGGTTTTCGCCACTATATTTTTATAAAAGCTATCCGGTTCCTTCAACGATATCAAGTTCATTACGTTAAAGGTTTTTCGCCAAAAACCATTCGTAGCCCTCCGTCGTTTCAGACGGGTAGCACGTAGTATTCATGCTATGTTTGTTGACCTTCGTCAAGGTATAGTGAATGGTAGCTGCTTGTTACCTTTCTGCTGCATAGATAGATGCGTTGGTTTGGGACAGTCGTATAGCCTTGTTGACCTTCGTCAAGGGCTTGTACGGGTGGGTCCAAATTAACCTGGACAATGACGGGTAGAACTTGACATATGACTTATGATTTGTTGACCTTCGTCAAGGTCATAAGAGCATGGGGCAGAAATCACATCGGGAGTTTCTAAAGAAACTAAAATTTGCCAGATATGCGCATACCTTCTGGAGTGTGATAACGTAAGCGGATTCCGTCACGTTATCATGCGATGATAGTTGGATCCCGATTCCCACTGATGAGTTGGTTTACTCCTCGGGTGATCCCGACTAATTCTTCTTTCACGTTTGGAGGAGAATTTGACGGTACAGTGGGAGGTTTCCTGATTAGATAAATTGGTAACCATTCTGATCTAGGTTAGAGTGCACGCTGAGTGTTTCTTTTCTCTCTCTCTTTAGCAGCGACCATTGACCCGACCTTAGACTATAACTCAGTGACCAAGTTGACCGAACCTTCTTATAAGACTGGCTTTTGGATTGTCTGAGTTGCAAACCTCATTGCTACTCCTGCTTTTACCCTTTTCTCCAGGACACCCCGTATTATTACAAACGTCCACTTCCATTGGACAAAACCATCGTATGGTTATATAAGAACTCGAAGGAATTTATTCGAGGATGGTTTCTGGTTCTTGAGAAAACGAATAGGACTATTCAGTTGTCTTTTCCTTTTACCTTCTCTCAGGTTGCGAGTGCCCCTTAGATTAGGGGATAGTACACCTATTACGCAAATTGGATAGTCTTCTTCCAAACCATAGGCAGGTGCCGACCGGTAGGGAATGAAGAAAACCAATTAGCCTAACGATGGTGTACAGAAGGTATTATGTAAAGACATATAAAGGGATTAGAAGGAGGGCAAAGTAAATTGCGACTGCTATTCACGACCAAACCAAGTATTTCATTACCACTCCCACTTCACCTTTGTATTTCTCCAGAACACTCCGTATCACTACGAAGATCCACAGTTTATTGGATATTCCATCGTATGGTTATATACGAACTCGAAAGGAACTTGTTCCAGTTCGGGGATGGATTCTGGTTCAGGAGAAATAGGAATAAGGTTTATTCAGGTGTCTTTTATCTTCACCTTCTCTCGCATTGCGAGTGCTCCTAGGATTAGGACAGTACACCCATTATGCTTATTGGATAGTCTTCTTCCAAACCATAGGCTGGTGCCGAACGGTAGGGAAGGAAGAAAACCATTTGGCCTAAAGGGGTGTACAGAAGGTAATGACTAAAGACATATAAAAGGATTTGGAGAAATGGCAAAGAAATATACGGTTACAGTTGTGAATCTGGATAATGGAAGAGGCATTACTAGGAATACCCGGATACCCCATCGAAACATTTCAATGTTTCAGTTTCACCGTGTACTGTTAAAAGAAAACTGATTTCCCAATTAGACACTTGCTCCAGGGTATGTATTTACCAGGTATGATTCTCACATCTGTATGGTTTTACAGATGATGAGTGGGAGTAAGTTATTGGGAATTAGGTGATCATCCTCATTATATCGGAATTCGTTGTAATTGGTGATATTTGAGGAAATCGCCTGGGCTGTTTGCCGGACGGCAAATATTTGGTTTTGAATATCCGTTGTTATGCACCAATTTCAAATTGATATATCTGTACGTCTATTTTCATAGAGTGAGATATAACTTTTTGAAATTATGTCTATGACATTTACCTATATCAGTGGATGGTTAGGTAAGGAGTATTGAACAGCGGTGTAATTCTTCTTAACCATAAGTACAGTTTTCAACCTACGACACACAGTGGATGAGTCACTAGACTCAGGGGACTTATACAGAGTATTGTATATTGTCCAGTATCCATTAGGACAGAGGGGTTGGTCCTCGTACTACATTCGGTTTACTTATGACTTCTCTAGTTCTTAGACAAGTGTTTCGTAGAAATACAAGGACCAAGTTTTGAGAAGTTATAGGTATAAGAATAGAGTAGAGAACCAGGTATTGCAAGTATCGGGATTCTTCAAGGTGATCGAAGATGTAGACACTTGTGTATGGTATTCAGGTGATAGTAATGATTAAGAGAACTTGATTCTCTTTCGGGTTACTCATAATTGGAAGCATTCCTAAGTTGAGTAACGCTGATCGGCCTCTCTCCATTCAGTTGACATGCACTGGAGACAGTTGCATGATTTGAATCTGGTTCAATTAAATCAGTACCTCTGTTTCTGTATTGGATATAGAACAGTTCATATCTTGACATTGTTAAGATACGGGGAGTTGTCCAGCTTATGCTTAAAACCAGATTCTGGATGACTCAAGGCACGTTTCTGTAATGGCTGTTTGTGGGTTGACCCAGGCTATGACGAGGGTTGACTTTCTACCATCTGGAAGATCAATAGTGATATCGTTCTTGACTCGCCACAGTTTTAATAAAAATGGATTTTTTCAGAAAACAGTAGTGGGAGTATGGTAGACTTGGAAGTGATTCCAGAACCGCAGACGATTACTGAAAATTTGATAAGAACCTAAAGATTCAATCTGGTTTGACATTCCATTAGCCACTCCGCAGATGTGGTGGGTAACCTCAGACACCCGAGAGGTACTCGGTAGCCTCAAGGACGGTGACAGGGAGGTTCTTGTTTACCCAAACTTGCCATTGCTGTTGTTCCAGACTGTGAGACCCGGCAGGAGGATGAGTATAGCGTCGTTCTAAACTGACTTTAGAAGTGTACGTCTATATGACTCTGCCAGAGGGTTGTCGTGGTCAGTGGGAGCAGCGGAAGCATGGTGGACAAGTGGCTTATGTCTATTTATAGACTAAAGCAGATATAGCGGAGATAGATCATCTATTTCTGATGTGACAGTCATAGGTTTGACTTCATCAGAATAAGGGATGGATCAGTTAAGAAGGTAGTAGGGTGTGATGTCCTGGTATTTGGATGACATATACAGAGTAGGAAGTGATATTCCTATACTACGATCGGTTATTCTTTGGTTGTCACATAGTGGTTTCTCCACATAGGACTTGGATATTATATCAGACATTCTGGTTACTAGATCTATGGTTTTAGATCTAGATTTGGGTAGTTTCCCAATCTGGGTACTTAGACGGCATTCTAAAGGTGTTTTAGAATGGACGACTCCTGGCACGGTAGTGTACCTGCAGGTAATGGAGTCACCCTCTCTAAAGGTGTCTTACAGACTAAAGTAGAGAGGGATGTGCATGATTGGCATATCACTTGCTTGGGCAATTGAGTCAATCATGAGATGTCAAGTACCACACCAGATGTTGTTTTTGCGGTAGATGCAATAAGTTGATATTAATCCAATCCTGGAGAAACATTAGGAAGCAGTTTTAGAACATAAGTGGATGTTCTAGGGAGATGATAACGTCAACCTCATTCAGAAGACAGTTATCATTCCAGGCTTCCAAGGTGACCTGGACGACAGGATGGACGTCAGAGTTATAGTTTTCCCTCTGACGAGGGGAAGTGTTTTGGACAGGTGATCCAAGCGGACACTAAGGGAGGCATTACGCAGGATACTGATTAAGTTCAGTCGTCGATTCAATCTAAGAAGTTTGGATTTGGAGTTCATTTATGAACTAGGTCCCATCAGATATCCAAACATATTCTAAGACAGGTATTGCTCATTTCGAGAGATAGCTTTCTCCGCGAACTTGAGATATAGAGAGACATAGAAAGAAACATCAAAGCGGATCCACTCACTGAGGCTATTCCTCGAACGTAATAGTTTCGCAAACGAGTTTTGTGAGACTGGCTAGTAGAGGAGTTGGGTGTTCGGTATCACACAGGCTGTGAGTATGCGACATGGCAATAATTAGCCTTGAGTGCAAGTGGGAGATTGTTGGATATAGTGCCCTCAGAGTCAATTATTGGATCACAGGCACGTGGTTGCAATGATTGAGGGAGGACCTATGCCGGTAGAACAGTCTTACTCAAGATGATAGTATGCTATCTGGTTTATCTGTATCGTCGTGTACTGCTTTAAGTGACCTTACAGGTCACTATTGCGCATTGATAGAGCCCCTAGGATTCTTGCTCGACTGCCAGCAGTATGAGGGCGATAATATACGTGAGAACTGGGGTCTATAAGCACATCCTTAAAAGGTCCCTAGTCGTGGGAGTTTCGAGACGGGGCATCGATTCTCCAGAGTAGACTAGTGTATACAGTCGAGACCCCGACGAGGGGCGGTGGCCGGTCTCACAAGCCACTGGTGTCAGTTGGTTCACCTAAGATGTATACAGGTGCTCATTGGGTTATGAGTACACCGGACAGGACTCGCCGGGAACATGCTAGTTAGTCTTATACCTGACGTCAGATAGCAGTTCCCTGGTGACATGTGTACAGGTTAGTTCATCGACCTGAGATCGTCATTTGTCTCGTGTGAGTTCCCACTGTGCTTTGATTACTACCCTACCACGCTCAAAGGAGACGTGCAAACAGGTTTAAGTTGGGTACAGTCCCGAGCCACATGGAGGCAGTGAGCGGATCTGCAGGGGTTCGTCTCTCCCGGTATTGGGGGTGAGGTCGCGCTGTGTCTAGGAGAGCCATTACACGAAGTCCTTGGCCAAGGCAGGAAATTTACTGATAGGTATTCCAGTAGTACTTCAGGGTGTTCTGGGCTACACTCCGACACGACTTGTACCGCTTTTGGGGGTCTGACTTTCACCAACCCCCTAGGCCCGCCATGCGATGCTTATAGACGAACGAACCGGACTGTACGGATATTGTCACTGACAGGCTCAGTAGGGTGTCAGGATGAGTTCGCTCATCGACGTCCCTTTTGGTCAATAGCTGGTAGCCCGTTACGTATGGCTAATATCTCTGACGTGCTAGTGGTTAAATCCACAGCCATAGTATTGACGAGTCTTTAGAGTCCCCCACAGACCAGTTTCTCAAGTTTCGGGCGAAACGCTGTAGAGGCCGTATGGAGATATGGCAGGGTTCGATCAGATACGTGCGGTATTGCACGGATCATGATCGGACGGTAAATACTAGCGGGCTTTGGTTTAAGCCGGATCCTAGTATTGTACAGTTTAGATTTTGTCTCGTTGCATTTGTATTCGATCGGAATACAAATGCGGGTATGTATATACAGTCGCGGGGTTTTCCTGTAATTTATTATGGGATCAGTTTTTTGGAGTTTCCAGTTTGTTTTCTGTTTCGGCCATTTTCTTTGTATCTTTCATTGGCTGAAGATTGGTGGAGGAGGGCTTATTTGCATTTATGCAAATAAGCATTGTGGAGGGTGGTCTTTGCATATTGTTGTGTCATGATCACTTGACTTTTTGCTTCATGATAGTTTTCATGATGGGTGTAGCTTTCATTGACTCCATGACTTCATGAGGGCTTGACCTTTGTTGGATATGATTGGGTTTTGGAGTGAGGTTCTTGTTTGTGATCATTGTTTTATCATCATAACATTTTCTCTCTCTTTGATGGATGATTGCCTCTTTTCTCCCCTTGTGTTTTTTTGTTCCTCTCATTGATTCATCAAGAAGAAGAGGCCGGCCAAGCTTAAGGGGCTGTCCAAGAATTTTGTGAGGCAATTTTTGTTCTTTCCATGCCCACAAAATCTCTTTGTTCTCCTCAAAAAGTATACATATCATTCCTCCACCATATGGCAACTCCTTTAAAACCCCAAAGAGACATAGAGTTCTACAGATAACCTACAGCAACCTTGGGCACGTCGACTAGCCAACTTCATGCCCGAGTTGCCTCGGTCCAGAGGTGGTAGCCCGTAAAAGAACCCGGCGATGTGGTGCCCGTTCCGACGAGGAGGCGAAGACCGGAGATTCCGCGGGGAGATCAGGACGACGACGAGAAGACCGAAGGACACGGATCGCTCGGTATATCTCTCTACCCCTTCTCTTGTTAGCTAGGATTAGATTAATGGCCCGATCCGGAATTTTTGTGCGCCGTGGTGCCGGTTCAAAAGTTAAAGTAAATTATCTTTTCCGCATTTTGGCCTCGTTCAGACGGCCGGGGCACCGCCGTGCACTTACAAAACCGAACCAGAATTGCTAGTAAACTTTGGCAATTTAGAATTTTGGATGTGGCTAATACATACAGTTTCCAAGATCCTTTTACAAAAAGGAAATGACGATTGTGGTTTGTATTTGTGCAAATATATGGAACTGTGGAATGGAAAGGAGCTAACTTCTGAGATAAATGAGGTACTAACATGTGTCACTCGGTTTAATTTTCCGCAATTTTCTTAATTAATTATCTTGCTTCTTTTTAATGCAGAATATAGCAAAGTTGTTCCAAAAGAAACTCATTTCTCACCTGCTAATGTCCTCACACAACAGAGAAGAGGATGTAAAGAAAGCAGTGCATAATTTGGTTCAAGAAATGTAATCAATTTGGTTCCAAGCGGGAATTTAATTTTTTCCAAGCGGACATTTTTGATTAATAACTGGAACTTTAAGTATACTACATGAGACTTTAAGATAACTGAGTTGGACTTTTAGCATCAAACGTACAAAAAAACTGTAATTGTTTGCTCCTAAAGTGGGACTATTTGTTTTTTCATTCGGTACTTTAGGATTCGTAAATGAAACATCTGTTTTCTGAGTGGCAAATTCTGAGTTACATTAACTTCTCAAAATAATAATTTATAAATTAAAAATTATCAATTATAAAGATATGAGAATAAATTGACTTTGTTTTCAATTATCTCTTCTTATTTACAAGGTTTTAAATCAAGAACTTTCGAATTCTTCTAATCGTGACTTTATTTTTCTCCAAGTGGAACTTTTTGCTTAATAGCTGGAACTTTAAGTATACTACGTGGGATTTTAAGTAAACTAAGTGGGACTTACAAGAAACTGGATTGTTTGCTTATCAAGTGGGCATTTTTGTTCTTTCATACAGTACTTTAGGATTCACCCTTGATCAGTCGAAAATATTGCATTTTTAACACATCAATTTCCCTACTATTTGCAATCATCTAAAGGTGTTCGGTATGAATATAGCACATATTAGCAATTTGTCTGTAAAATACCAAATAATATGTGTTATGCATTATAACCGGCATTTTAAGGGAAATTGAGTGTTCATTATTGCACGCATGATCTTTTGTGAATCAACACTTGTCTCGAGATTGTGTACAGGAAATTCTCCAGGTAAAAAAAAGCCGGAATTGATAAAAGTGCTGATAAAATACGCTAAGTCCAAGAATTGAAATCTCGCAGTAAACAAGAGAATATAAAAATATTCCAGACATCAGAAAAGCGACCTAAAGCCAATAAAAGAACACACTGGAAATTTCAGGCACAGATCACCTAAAACGGTCGCGGATCCACAGCCGAATGGGCCGATCCGCAGCGGATCCGTGGCCACGGTGACTCATCATCGGCAAATTATTATTTCAGAGGTCTTCTTTCAGTAGCCAAACTTCTTCAAGACACTTCGGTCTCTAGAGATCTCCAGAAGCTTCTCTTCTAACAGCCAAGCTTCTTGTACAAGCCTAATACCTACCAAGCTTCTCAAGCAAGCTAGCTAACTATCTTAATCTAGAAGTTTCTTCTCAACTACCAAGCTTACAAGGGAAGCTAAACCTAGCTTAGCTTCTAAAGGAAGCTAGATGAAGCTTCTAGGGGAAGCTAAAGGAGAAGACTATATAAAGGGACCCAAGGCTTCATTAAAAAGGTGGTTGGTTGTTCATCAATTCAAAACACAAGTTGAGTGACACAACTTGTGCATCCAAACCCTAACCCTAATCCAATTCCAAAATCTAATTCAAGATCACCCAGTACAAAATCAAGCAAGAAGCCATCAAGCCATTTTGAAGCGATGCCGATCTTCAACCGAGCAAGTAATCCAAGACGATCCGCGACTCACGGAGACGATGCGAAGCTAATTCGACGATCGAGCCCTCTCCCCAATTCTTAGTCTTAAGCAAATTGTAACGAAATTGTTCAATAATAAAAGGTGAAATTTCTTTATCTTGCTTATCTTTACAATTAAGCATTATGATGAGTTCTCAATTCTTGATTGTTTTCTTTGTCATGATCTTTGAGTAAAAACTCCGCTCGTGGAGGAATCGAGAAAATAGATAGATGATGATGATTACATTCTTGAACGATTCTTAATTCTTATGAGTTTTGTAAACTATAGGAAATTGAATTATCGACAATCTAGTTTCGAGCGAGATGCTTTCTTGAATGTTTTCGCTCTTAATTAGAGATCAACGATCGATAATTGAATTTCCTAGAGGCTAGCTTTTGAATGATAATCAATGAAAGGACAAGGGATGATGATGAAGAAACCCTAGTTTCTTCGATAGATCCCTAAATCTCGTTGATCTTCATCGACCTAGCAACAAATCATCAATGTATAAGAATACGTAATCATAAGTCTTCATCCTCACTATCGATTCGATCGATTCCTACGAGCTTCTCTACAAATCTTGATAACTCATTCAATTTGGATATCATTTCAACACTTCTTGATTCTTGATTCATGATCTATAGTATTTCTTGATATTAGATCTAGTTTTTGATAATTCTTGAAAATCAATTTCGTAAATCTTGAATCAAATTTTCTTTTCTTTTCTCTTTAATTTTCAATTCAACTAAATTAATTACGATCAAATCACACTTTCCCTGTGGACGATCCGCACTTGCTAACGAACCTACAATTGACACCGTTATTGATTGCGGTTTACAAATTTCTTTGGTTGTGATCTTTACACTTTTCTACCTACACATCGAGAAAAAGATCAATCAAATGGCGCCGTTGCCGGGGATAGTGTGCTAATTTGTTCGTTTTTGAAATTTGAGTTGAAAATTTTATTCCATCAGAATTTTTAGATCAAAATTCGCACAAACACTAAACAATTCGTTGTGATTTGTTGCGAGGAAATCTGGAATCTGTGGAGCGAGAGGAAAAATTTTCTGAGCATCTCTGGAAGTTCAGTGAGGCAGCAGAAGCATCTTGAGAAAATTTTGTGCAGAGATCTCACTTCCAGACCGCGTTTCCGCGGCCAATACCAGCATCTCGCGGCGGGTCTAGGGTTTCGCTGTACCAAATTTTTTCGGTGACTTTCTGACTTTCTTATCTCCTCTCTGCTCTGTCCATTAACCAATTTCTGCAGGTTTCTTTGCAAAAATTCGCAGCGCCGCAAAAAGCAAAATTGTGCATGTTTGATCTTGGTTGTTTGCATTTTTAATACGGAAATTAAGGGGCAAAGACCAAATTCAGATTAGGTGGGGAGTTCATTACCCTTCCTAAGCCCCAAAAATCACAAAACTGCATCCGCATTACCCTCATTAACTAAAAAATATCTAGACATGACTCTAAAGACCGTCGCGCTCACTTAGGACAGAAGAAGGTCGTGGGTAATCTATTGCTTATCCGCGTTTCTTTTGTGGTGTCTAAGGCAAGTGTGTCTAAGACAAGTGGTTACTTAATTAGGCCCACTACTTACGTAGTGGAGAACCTCCCACTAATCTGGCACTTACCTGGCCACAGGAGGGACAAAGAGGCAGTAGAGAATTTATCTTGCGACTTGTCTTCTGGAAGTCTAAGAGCGGTCTAGAAACTTGACCTAGGTGATCACTAGACTTAGAGTTGCTTGTGCATTGTTTGTGATTTGCATTTTTCAAAAATCCGTATATTTTTCAAAACAAACACCAATCTCATCTTTTCCTTAATTATCTTAACGCTGCCACTTGTGCTAAATAATTTAGTGCATGCTCGGCTGAACACGGGATTCTAGTGCCCGTCTTGTCCGCGTTCCCCCTATCGACTCCGAAGTCGGTATTTCTACGTCTACTTTTTCTTTACCCTCCACCACACCCACTTCGATGGACAGTTCTCCATCGAACTTCTTTACCACTACTCTGCCGCCATCCGCCGGTGCGCAGAATCCACCCCGCATCTCTCTCTAAGAGAGATGTTATCCTATGCGAGGTCCTCTTTCGACCTGTCTCACCATTCCCCAGCCAATGGGGACAACTTTGAAATCAAACCCCAATACATCAATCTTCTACCAAAATATCATGGTCTCGAGTCTGAAGACGCATATGTCTTTATTACCAAATTTGAAAATGAATGCGCTATGATGGGTATTTCACAGCTTTCTGTGGATGCTATGCGTTTACGTCTTCTCCTATTCACCTTGTGCGATATAGCCGAGAAGTGGCTTTATAACACAACCGCACATTCCATTTCAAACTGGGAAGAATTCGTAAAAGCATTCTTAAAGAAATTCTACCCAAATCATAAAACAGCTCGAGTCCGTAGCGAAATAAATCAATTTACCCAGCTTCCAAATGAACCATTCTCGAAGTGTTTTGAACGCTTCAAGGATCTGTTAGTTCAATGTCCACATCACGGAATTCCTAGATGGGATCTGTGCAGAATCATATATGAGGGTATTAATCCTACCACAAAACAGACCCTTGAATCTATGTGTCAATGCACTTTCATGATTAAAGATGATAGTGAAGCTTGGAGATTCTTAGAAGATTTCGCTGAAAGATCTTTACAGTGGGAGAGTGTAAGTCAGTCATCGTCTAGGGGTGGCAATAACCAATCTGATATTTCCATAGGAGTTAGAGCTGAAATGTCAGCAATGCAAAAGAAACTCGAAAGTATGGAAAATAAATTTTTAGCCGCCGCCCTAAATCAAATGTCACTCCCCAAAACTGTATGTGGATGCCGTTCTGATCCATCTCATCTTACGGAAGAATGTCCATTGAATTCTCCGTTTCAAGGTCATAAGCATATCAATGCTGCTTTCCAACAAAGATCTAGAAACGATCCATTTTCTTCCACTTATAATCAGGGTTGGAGGAATCACCCTAACTTTGCTTAGAACCAATCACAAAATCAAAACACGGTTCCAACCCAAAACAATTTCCAAAGGGCTCTTCCACCACAACAGCAACCACTTCAATTGAGTCAGCACCCCTACCAATCACAAAACTTCCAAAATTCGGCCAACACAGCTGCACCATATGAAAAATCTTTGCAAATGGCCAGTACTGATAATTCCTCTGCACTCGAACGAACCTTAGATACTTTCATGAAACAATCCATCCAAGGGACGGAAAATATTCAATCTTCCTTCGATAATATGATGAAGATCATTGTCTCTCAAAATGAAAATATTAAATCGATGGAAGCACAAATTGCACGAATAAATGCCGAATTGAGTGCTAGAGAGAAAGGGAAACTTCCAGCTCAACCCCTACCAAATCCTGGCTATTCACATCATGTGAACGCTATCACCACGTTGAGATCTGGAAGAGTGCTTGACAATCATGTTGGTGAGGAGATTGATACTAATAATGAAGAATCAATCGATGAAACCCCAGCTGAGACTTTTCCTTCCACTTCTGCTTCTACTTCTAACCCCAGTTCGTCTACCCCACCATTTTCTTCCGAGCCTATTCTCCATTTTCCCCAAGGCTCGACACCTCAGCAAACCTCTTCTAGTCCACCAAAGACGATCCCCACTCCTATTCTTAGATCGTTCCTACCCATACGATCTTCTCCAGAGTTGGACCCAGCTCTTATTGCTCAAGCTCCTTATCCGAATCGGTTAAGGGGAAACAGACCAAGTCCGCAAATAGAGAAGATCACTGAAATCTTTAAACAGGTTAATATCAACATCCCTCTTCTAGATGCAATACAACAAGTCCCCGCTTATGCGAAAATTCTCAAAGACTTTTGCACTAGGAAGAGGAAGACTCAAGTGCCAAATAAGGTATTCATGTCAAAGACTGTAGACACAGCTTTTCCCCAACAATTACCTAGGAAACGTAAGGATCCTGGCTATCCTACTATTTCTATTTCTATTGGGGATAAACACATTAACCGTGCTCTACTTGACCTTGGCGCAAGTGTTAACCTGCTTCCTTTCTCAGTTTATGAGCAGTTAGGGATCGGAGAGTTGAAACCAGCTCCTTGCACTCTCCAGATGGCCGACCGATCAATCACCATACCTAGGGGTGAACTGGAGGATGTGTTGATAAAAGTCGGGGAATTTGTATTCCCTGTGGACTTTATTGTACTTGATACACAGCCTGTAGCAAACCCACGGAATCAAATTCCGGTGATCCTTGATCGCCCCTTTTTTGCCACTTCCAACGCTATAATCAACTGTCGTAACGGCTCTATGACCCTATCCTTCGGGAAGATGTCAATTGAGCTGAATATTTACAAGTTGGGAAGTGTACCCTCCGAATCTACTGCTCAGGTCTGTTCTGTCGAATTAATGGATGTCGACAGCAGCGAATTTGACGATCCTCATGATACTGATCTAGACTCTTTTCATATGTTGTTGTTTGACCCAACTATGTATCATACACATACGGACTCTTCCACCGAGTTGTCCGGGTCAACAACTAACACTGATTATGAACCGTTTTTGGAGTCTGAAGATCACCCCGCGTTTTTTGATGACATTATTCTTCGGGGTATCGATGAGAGTTTTGAGGAAATTTTCGCTGATGAGCTCGTATTTTTAGCAAATACGGGTGTTGAGATGAATCATCTCCAAAACAAAGAAATTGAACCTCCACCCCTTCTTCTGGACTATAAAGAGAATGCGAGTAATCCATCACAATCACTGAGTCGTCTCTCCAAAACGAGACGCAAACACATTCTTTCACACCACTTATCTTTTCCCCACTTCTTCTTGGCTCTTTTCAACTTGTTCTTCCACCAACCGGTGCACTACACTGATAAAATCTTCGAATGGTTGGTGTTGACTTTCGGACTTTGCAAAGCTTGGCATTGACCAGTAATTTTTACCCCCTCTTGTGATTTTCAAAACTTAACATTGTTTAACTCAAGTTTGGGGATGGGGATAATCTGGCTCTTGAAAAGAAAATTTTTACACAAAATTGTGAGCCAAAAATAAGTTTGGGAGAGAATTTTCACGATCATATTTATTGCCCCCATTAATAATGTCCTCCCAAGCTTACAGGTTTTTTGAGGCTTAGCAGAAGACAACAGTGAGGACACTGTTGAAAACAAGTTTGGGGGAGGTTTGTGCTTATTTATGCATCACTTTGTATCATACTTTGCATAAGCACAAAACATATAATAAAAAAATAAAAATAATAATAAATAAGATAATAAAAGAGTAGATAGTGAAAAATTACATCCAAAAGATTGGAAAAATTTAAGAAAACCAAGAAAATTAGAAGTTTTCTTAAACGAAATAGTAATAAGTAGTTATGAGTCGTTGTCCCAAGGGTTAATAAGATGAAGGAAGTCACTAATCTGCGGATAAAAAATAAGTCTGAAAAATAGTTTCTATTCTGGAAACCAAATATTTGAATGTTGATACCATACTATACGCACTTACACACGTCTTGAAACTCGGGATGGTAGAGAATACCTTGAAATGCTCTTGTCTAAAAGCCAAAATATGAAGGAAATTATAAATGAATAAAATATAAAATGGTGAAGAAAAATGAACATTGGTTTTGTTATCGCCAAGGCAGCAATAAAAAAATATAGCGAGGGTGCTTCATCACCTAGTGTCTTAGACCAACTGGTTTGGGAGTCACTGCTAAGCCTTAGGTGGTGCAAGACGAGAAAAATACTAATACACCTAATAAGCAAGCACATGAGTAATTGGTCGGTTAGTACCTAAAGAAGTATTAACGGTCGCATGAAAACTGTGTGAGCAATTCCATCTAAATATTCATCGATTAAAAAGTACTGAGGTAGATGGACAAGAGTATGATAGCTTGAATTGAATTCTCCGAGTGTAGGGATGTCTTTTACACACACGTAGAGGTATATGATCGATATTTGGAAGAAAGGTAGGAATGAAGAATAAAGACGATGTTTTATTGAGGGATGATGTGATTTCTAACATCTTTTCATAACTATTAAGATAGGGCTCATGACAACCGAAAAGCTAGTATTAGTTGGAAACTCTAATTTTCAAAGTCTTTCTTTTATAATTTTTATCTTTACATGTAACTTTCACGGTCTTCCTTTTATTATTGGATTTTGTGGGTACAATCCGCTGAAAACCCTCAAGAGACAACACTCCTCCTACTAGAAACACCTAGAGGTTTAAAGGCTTGTTGCACGTGCTCAGTGCAATCGTGTTGCCTACGAAACTATGCTAGTTAGTTTTTCTTTTTCTTTATTTTCTCCTTCCCTTTTTAATAAAACAGTTTGCTCGAGACGACCAAAAATAAGTTTGGGGGAATTTGATCAGTCGAAAATATTGCATTTTTAACACATCAATTTCCCTACTATTTGCAATCATCTAAACGTGTTCGGTATGAATATAGCACATATTAGCAATTTGTCTGTAAAATACCAAATAATATGTGTTATACATTATAACCGGCATTTTAAGGGAAATTAAGTATTTATTATTGCACGCATGATCTTTTGTGAATCAACACTTGTCTCGAGATTGTGTGCAGGAAATTCTCCAGGTAAAAAAAAAGCCGGAATTGATAAAAGTGCTGATAAAATACGCCAAGTCCAAGACTTGAAATCTGGCAGTAAACAAGAGAGTATAAAAATATTCCAGACATCAGAAAAGTGACCTAAAGCCAATAAAAGAACACACTGGAAATTTCAGGCACAGATCACCCAAAACGGCCGTGGATCCGCGGCCACGGTGACTCATCATCGGCAAATTACTATTTCAGAGGTCTTCTTTTAGTAGCCAAACTTCTTCAAGACACTTCGGTCTCCAGAGATCTCTAGAAGCTTCTCTTCTAACAGCCAAGTTTCTTGTACAAGCCTAATACCTACCAAGCTTCTCAAGCAAGCTAGCTAACTACTTTAATCTAGAAGATTCTTCTCAACTACCAAGCTTACAAGGGAAGCTAAACCTAGCTTAGCTTCTAAAGGAAGCTAGATGAAGCTTCTATGTGAAGCTAAAGAAGAAGACTATATAAAGGGACCCAAGGCTTCAATAAAAAGGTTGTTGGTTGTTCATCAATTCAAAACACAAGTTGAGTGACACAACTTGTGCATCCAAACCCTAACCCTAATCCAATTCCAAAATCCAATTCAAGATCACCGAGTACAAAATCAAGCAAGAAGCCATCAAGCCTTTTTGAAGCGACGCCGATCTTCAACCGAGTAAGTGATCCAAGACGATCCGCGACTCACGGAGACGATGCGAAGCTAATTCGACGATCGAGTTCTCTCCTCAATTCTTGTAGTCTTGAGCAAATTGTAACGAAATTGTTGAATAATAAAAGGTGAAATTTCTTTATCTTGCTTATCTTTATAATTGAGCATTATGATGAGTTCTCAATTCTTGATTATTTTCTTTGTCATGATGTTTGAGTAAAAACTCCGCTCATGGAGGAATCGAGAAAATAGATAGATGATGATGATTACATTCTTGAACGATTCTTAATTCTTATGAGTTTTGAATTATCGACAATCTAGTTTCGAGCGAGATACTTTCTTGAATGTTTTCGCTCTTAATTAGAGATCAACGATCGATAATTGAATTTCCTAGAGTCTAGCTTTTGAATGATAATCAACGAAAGGACAAGGGATGATGATGAAGAAACTCTAGTTTCTTCGATAGATCCCTAAATCTCGTTGATCGTCATCGATCTAGCAACAAATCATCAATGGATAAGAATACGTAATCACAAGTCTTCATCCTCACTATCGATTCGATCGATTCGTACGAGCTTCTCTACAAATTTTGATAACTCATTCAATTTGGATATCATTTCAACACTTCTTGATTCTTGATTCATGATCTATAGTATTTCTTGATATTAGATCTGGTTTTTGATAATTCTTGAAAATCAATTTCATAAATCTTGAATCAAATTTTCTTTTCTTTTCTCTTTAATTTTCAATTCAACTAAATCAATTACGATCAAATCACACTTTCCCTGTGGACGATCCGCACTCGCTAACTAATCTACAATTGACACCGTTATTGATTGCGGTTTATAAATTTCTTTGGTTGTGATCTTTACACTTTTCTACCTACACACCGAGAAAAAGATCAATCAACCCTTCTGTTTTCTGAATGGGAAATTCTGAGCTGCTTTCTGAGTTTCTAAATGGAACTTTCTTCTTACGCAGTGGAACTTTAAGTATAGAGCGTGGGACTTTATTAGTACAAAGTGGAACATTTGACTTAAGATGTACTCACTGGAATTAGTTGGTTCTACTTAACGTTAGTAATGTCCCACTTAGCAGTAAAAAGTCCTACTTTTGAAATATTTAGTACCACTTTAAATCAGAAACTTTCAAGTTTACAAGGTTTTAAATCAGGGACTTTCAAGTTCTTCTAAGCAGTACTTTATTTTTCTCTAAGTAGAACATACTGCTTAATAAATGGAACTTTAAGTTTACTACGTGGGACTTTAAGGTAACTGAGCGGGACTTATGACTTCAAACGTACTTGAAATTTGGGATTGTTTGCTCTTCAATTGAGCCTTTTTGTTCTTCATGTGGTACTTAGGATTCCTTAGCGGCCCTTCTGTTTTCTAAATGGGAAATTCTGAGTTGCTTTCTGAGTTTTCTAAGTGGAATTTTCTGCTTACCAACTTGAACTTAAATATTACAGCGTGAGACTTTAATATTACAAAGTGGGACAGTTGACTTAAGAAATAACCCACTGTAATTGTTTGGTTCCACTTATCATTGGAAATGACTCACTTAGAAGTAGTAAGTCCCACTAGGGAACTATTTAGTACCACTTTAAATCATGAACTTTCAAATTTACAAGGATTTAAATCAGGAACTTTTAAGTTCTTTTAAGTCAGATTTTTTTTCTAAGTGGAAATTTCTGATAAATAACTGGAACTTTAAGTTTATTACATGGAACTTTAAGTTAACTGAGGGTGATTTTTGACTTCAAATGTACTTGAAACTAGAATTGTTTGCACTTCAAGTGGGCCTTTTTGTTTTTTCATGTGGTACTTTAGACTACCTTTGTGTAATTTTCTGATAAATAACTGGAACTTTAAACTTACTACGTGGGAATTTAAGGTAACAGTATATGACTTTTGATTTCAGACGTACTTGAAACTGGAATTGTTTGCCTTTCAAGGCCTTTTTGTACTTTCATGTTGTACTTAAGAATTCCTTGGAGAAACTTTTTGATAAATATATGGAATTTTAAGATTACTACGTGGGATTTTAAATTAACTGAGTGACTTTTGACTTTAAACGTACTTAAAATTGTGATTGTTTGCTCTTCAATTGGGCTTTTTTGTTCTTTCATATGGTATTTTAGGATTTCTTGGTGGAATTTCTGATAAATAACTAGAAGTTTAAGTTTACCAAGTAGGATTTTAAGGTAACTGGGTGTGGTTTTTGACTTCAATCGTACTTGAAACTGGGATTGTTTGCTCTTCAAGTGGGTTTTTTTGTTCTTTCATGTGGTAATTTAGAATTCCTTTGTGGCCTTTCTGTTTTCTGAGTGGAAAATTCTGAGTTACTTTCTGATTTCCTTAAGTGGAATTTTCTGCTTACCAATTGGAACTTTAAGAATACAGCGTAAGACTTTAATATTACAAAGTGGGATATTTGATTAAAAATGTATCAGACAGTGGAATTGTTTGGTCCTCAAGTGGACCTTTTTGTTCTTCTATGTGGGAATTTATAGCCCAAAGTGGGACCATCTAACTTCCGAGTGTGAATTTATTTTGAGTTGTATTAACTTGTCATGATAATACTCTACTTTGTAAATTAGAATGTATCGGGTATGGAAGAAAAGCAAATAAATTAATCAAATACACATCATAAACAGAAAATCTAAAAGATCATTCATTACATATGTCCAAGAAAATACCCAACACAAATGACAAAAACAGAAAGAAAACAAATCACCAACCCTAACACAAGTTTTCTTCTCCACTGACCTCATCACTTTAACTTCAGATGAAAGTCGTGAGTTTTGAATAACATATCATTCTTGCATTGTTGATTCATCATCGCCTAATCTCTTCCGGCATGCAATTTCAGATCTCACATGTGAATTAGAAAACCCCCAAATTCTAAGTTTGTCATTCCATGCAAATGCCCCACAATCTCCATCTTGATTCCATTTAGGATACCTCTACAACTTTCTTCCAGAATTTTTTTATAGTTCTCGAAGTGTATGGCTTAGCCAAAAACGAGCATTCACAAACCATCTTCATGGTGGGCCTCTTCATCCCGCTGCTGGAACTCAAAACTGAAAAAGACATACTGATTTAGGGTTTAGATTGAAGAGGAGATGCAAGGATGAGAAAAAATTGAGAAAAAGACCATAAAATGGCTTGGGGAAGAAGACTTATAATCTCATTAATTTTTTAACAAGCATGCACATGTGAATCTGGTTCATTTTCAGCTTTACAACCGGTCAAAACACCTTTACAGACGGTCATTTCAACTGAATAATCTGGCTCGTTGGTTTCAAATTGGACGATCCACCTTTTTAAAAAAATTTCATTAATACTATTTTTGATCTACCCAATCACCACGCCTTATAAATTTAATCAAAAAAATATGAAAAACCTTTATTCTCCGGTCATTGAATTGATATCTTGCATTTAGTAGCTAGTTTACATAAATCAGCATAAAATGTCATTTTTTGTTTAAACAATGTTATATGTTTGCATGCTATTGTCTATAAAAATAAAAAGATAATTTTCGTTCAGGAAAGCCATCCCATCGATAATTGTGATTACCGTGTAGGTCTGTAAAAGTCTGTAAAAGGTCAAAGTTTTTCTAATTTTATATATAAACCAAATTCAGGAATATATACATGGCATGGTATATAACCCACAAAAGGTTAAATGATCATTTATGAAATGTTAGATTTTCAAAATCATTCATATTTTGCATATCATTAAGCACTGAAATCTAAGAAGTGAAGATGTTGTTTGCACTCCAAGTACATTGTTTTCTCGCAAGCTATATAGATAAAGCATCATCAAGTTTTTTTATTTTCGCAAAGTAGCCAACATTTTGGATTTCTTTATATAGAAAATAGAAATTGCAAAAAATGAATAGTTTGTTATTGCAAAATTGAATAGGTGTTCATCAAAGCTATCAATTAATATATATAGTAGTATATAGGAAAATTATTATTTCTTTACCGTCATCAATATTTGGCACATTATAGCCTACTGATATATAAGTAGAAACTTATTATAATTTTTTAATAGATCATAATATTTTGGCTATTGAAAATGATAGAAATTTATAAGATTTTTGCTTCAAAAAAGACATTAAAGTTTGGCATTTCATTAATCAAAATCGAAAAAATATAGGTAGGTTTTGTTTTGGAATTAAGTTATCAATTTTTTACATTCTGTTGTAAAAAGAACATTTAGAAAATACCGAGTCTTTTTCACAAAACTTCTATATATTATATACCCTCTAGGACAGGTAAATTAATAAAAGTTCAAGTTCATCAAAGTCATTAATATGCTGTAGTACCTACAAAAATTTGGTGAAAAGTGAGAAGCTTTTATATCATTAAACTCATTGATATTTTGCATATGTTGGTGAAAAGTGAGAAGCTTTTATATCATTAAACTCATTGATATTTTGCATATGTTGTAGCCCACATACATCAATAAAAATATAGCAGTTTAATTGTTCTTAAAATCATAAACTCCTAGGTCCATGCCATTAGCTAGTATTCCATACTTGTACAACACAGTTTTCTTATTTTAATATATATAACCCTAGCCATAAACTAAATTTTATTATGACTTACTTCTTATACACCCTAGCATAATTGTTGTGTATGTCTTCCATTCCAATCCTTATTGATTTCCCATAAATTCACTTATTTATAAGGCAAGAGATAACATATTCAGACTTATCTATAAAGTAAGGGATAATAGATTCGGACTTATTTACAAGCAAGATGAATATTAATTAGTTCGGAAATTTGTTATTTAGACTTCTCTCTCTCTCTCTCTCTCTCTCTCTCTATATATATATATATATATATATATATATATATATATATATATATATATATATTATAGTATTTTGTAACCCTAGAGATTGATAGCTTACCCTAGAGATTGATAGCTTTTGTTAATTAGAGAGAACCCATTGATAATTGTGAGAGATTTAGGGTTTGAGATGGATTTGTAATTCTCCATCGATTTTTACTCCTCCGTATATTTGATTATTTATAATGCTTCGCCTTTGTCTATTTGTTTTGTGATTAGTATTTGTATTTCTATCTTACATGTGGTTTGACTTTCTTCTCGTTATCAATTGTGTATTTTCTTTGTGATTGTCTCATAGACGCAACAAACTGGTATCAGAGCAATTGTTGTGTTGTGGGATTTTTGGTTGAACCATTAGATCTTTAATTTTGCGATCTAAGACAATGTTAGGTAACAAAAACTATGTTCTCTTCACCACTTTTTTAGATCATAATTTTGAAGTTTTAAGGTTCGTTAGTACTAAAGGTATTTTGATTTCACATCATGTCTCCGGCAATCAGGAATTTCGATATCGAGAACTTCGACGGAAATATGAGTTTCTGTTTGTGGTAAGTTCATATTGTTGCCGTTTTGACTCAAAACAATTTGAAGAAGACGATTCATGGGAAGGATAAAATGCCTTCCACCATGACGGAGGAAGTTTGGGAGGAGATGGATGAAAAAACCCTCACGGCTATCCACTTGTGTCTGACAAACGAAATTCTACAAGAAGTTTTGGTAGAAAAGACGGTGGCTGATTTATGGAATAAATTGAAGGAGTTATATTTAAGAAAATCTCTCATGAATCGACTCCTATTGAAACAGCGTCTTTACACACTTCGCATGTCAGAACGCTCACCAATAAAATCTTACGTTGGTGTATTTAATGCAATCAATACGGATCTAGGTAAGATCGACATTAAGTTGATGTTGAAGATCTAGCTCTTCTCTTTTTATGTTCATTGCCACTCTTTTATAAACACCTCCGTGACACCATGATTTATGGACTAGACATGATCTCAATCAAGGATGTCAAGGAGAATTTGATGAACAAAGAGAATATCGATAAGGAGTTGACTTCCACCAAACCTGATGGTTCATCGTCTAGCATATTTGTTCGAGGACAAGCGGAGAAGAGAGATCTGGAAGCAAATAGGAATAAGTCACGGTCAAAATCTAAGACTAAAAATGTTACCAACAATTATTGTAAGAAGAAGAGGCACTTCAAAATCGATTGCCTTAAGTTGCAGAACAAGTAAAAGCAGAAAGACAAATCAAAGAAGGAGTTTTCGACTGAAACGAATATAGCGAAAGGAGAAGGAGATCCTGTAGTTCTTGATAGCGCACATCGATCTAAGGATGAGTGGATTATGGAATCGGGTTGTTCTTACCACATGTGTCCCAATAGGAATTTGTTTACCACCTATGAGACCATTGATGGTGGAGTAGTTTTGATTGGCAACAATAGTTCGTGTCGAGTTATTGGCAAAGGGACAATCTAAGTCAAGATGTTTGACGGTGTTATGAGAACATTGGTGGAAGTCAGGTGCGTACCTGATTTGAAGAAGAATTTCATCTTTTTGGGTGCACTCGACGACAAGGGTTACAAGTTTTCCGCTGTTGGTGGAGTTTTGAAGGTAACCAAAGGTGTTCTAGTTATGATAAAGGGCTTGAAAAATGGGTCTTTATATACGCTGCAGGGTTTGACAACTACCGGATCAGCGGCTATTTCATCATCCAAATCTATGACAGATCCGGAAACTATCAGATTATGGCACATGAGTCTCAGACATATGAGTGAGAAAGGTATGACCGAGTTGTCGAAGCAGGGTCTGTTTGGTGGTAAGAGTACGACGAAACTTGAGTTTTGTGAACATTGCAATTTTGGGAAGTAGAAACGTATTAGCTTCAGTACGGCGGTACACAAAGCAAAAGATACTCTTGATTATATCCATTTGGATTTATGGAGACCCTCTCCAGTTGCTTATAAAGGAAGCGGTGCCAAATATCTGCTTACTTTCATTGATAATTTTTCGAGAAAGATTTAGGTTTACTTCTTGAAGCATAAAAGTGATGTGTTTACTATATTCAAGCAATGGAAGACGTTGCTTGAGAAGCAGACAGAAAAGCAGATCAAGTGAGTGAGGACAGACAAAGAGTTAGAGTTTTGCGGTGGAAATTTCAATAATTTCTGCAAAAATGAAGGCATAGTTCGGTATCATACCATTGTCCATACACCACAGCAGAATGGAGTTGTGGAGCAAATGAACCGGAATCTTTTGGAGAAAGCGTAGTGTATGTTGTCCAACGCAGGGTTCGGAAAGGAGTTTTGGGCAGAAGCAATAAATACATCGTGTTATATTGTGAATCGGTCACCTCATACATCGCTAGTTTCTAAGACACCGGAGCATGTATGGTCGGGTAATCACACCGATTATTCAACACTTAAGGTGTTTGGTTGCCCCGTTTATACATATTGCCGTGAAGGCAACTTGGATCCCCGAGCGAAGAAATGTATATTTCTCGGTTATGTTACCGGCGTTAAGGGTTATAGATTGCGGTGTTCGGATCCTAAGTCACCTAAATTTATAATTAGCATAGATGTGATTTTTGATAAATCTGCTATGTTGAATCCGAATAATAAGGAATCTCCGGTTGAAAACGATTCAAAAAAAGATAAGACGAAAGTTGATATTAAGGTCGGTAATAGCTCGGGTTCACATGAGATCTCTACTTCATCATCGTCTGAAGAAGCTCAAGATGAGCAGTCCCATGATAATGGGTATTTGCTCGCTCGTGACCGACAGAGAAGAGAAATTAGACAGCCACAAAGATATGGCTATGATGACCTAGCGGCGTATTAGCTGTCTGTTGCAGAGACAATTGATAGTAACGAGCCGACAAGGTATAAAGAAGTCATCTCATCCGATGAAGCAGTTTATTGGCTATCGCTATGAATGAAGAAATTGAGTCTCTTCACAAGAACCAAACCTAGAAGCTCGTGAAGCCCGAAATAAGAAAGAAAATAGTTGGCTGCAAGTGGCTTCTCAAGAAGAAAAAAGGCGACCAAGGGATGGTTGATACGAGATATAAGGTGCGATTGGTAGCTAAAAACTATTCGCAGATGCGTGGAGTTGACTTCACTGAGCTATTTTCTTCGGTTGTTAAACACACCTCTATACGTATCTTGCTCAGTTTGATAGCTATGCAAGATTTGGAGCTTGAGTAGCTCGATGTGAAGACTGCATTCTTGCATGGTGATTTGGTAGAGAAAATCTACATGCAACAGCTCAATATGAAGACCATGTTTGCTTGTTAGAAAAGTCTCTCTACGGTTTGAAGCAGTCACCAAGATGTTGGTATAAGTAGTTCGACTCCTTCATGAAAGAAATAGGGTTTACGAGAAGTATAGGCGACGGTTGTGTATATTCGAAGAAGCTCGACAATGGTTCTTTCATATATTTGCTACTTTATGTTAATGATATATTGATAGCAGCAAAATATATGGTTGATATTATGAATTTAAATGAACAGTTGAAAGGAAGGTTTGAGAACAAGGATTTGGGAACGGCCAAGAAAATACTCGGTATGGAGATCAGGCAAGATCGTAAAGAAGGAAAGCTATACTTGTCTTAAGAGCGATATGTTGAAAAAGTTTTGGAGCGTTTCGGCATGGCAGACGCTAAATTTGTAAGTACCCTGTGAGCAGCTCATTTCAAACTTTTAGCTCGTTCGTCACCGCAAACAGAGGATGGGATTAGATATATGTCGAATCTTCCATATGCGAGTGCGGTGGTTGCGTTATGTATACCATGGTTTGTATACGACCCGACATTTTACATACCGTTAGTGTTGTTAGTCGTTATATGGCTTCTCCTGATAAGAGTTATTGACAACAGTGAAGTGGATATTACGATACCTATGAGGTATGTCCGACGTGGGATTGGTGTTTGAAAGGAATGGCGACAATTTAGTTGGATTCAACGACTCTAATTATGCGGGTGATCTTGATAGACGCAGATCGATCACCGGTTATGCGTTCTCTTTAGGAGGATGTGTCATTAGTTAGCGTGCTTCTTTACAGTTTACGGTAGCGTTGTCTACGACGGAGGCGGAGTATATGCCCGTTGTTGCGGCCGTTAAGGAGGCGATCTGGTTGAAGAGATTATTTTCAGAACTTGGTATTTAAAACGATATCATAATATTCTACTGTGATAGCCAAAGTGTTATTCACTTGATGAAAAATCAGATGCATCATAATAGGATGAATCACATTGATGTGAGATACTGGTTTGTTCATGAAGTCGTTGAGAAAAAAGAGAATATTGTGAAGAAGATTGACATAGTGGATAATCCGGCCGACATGTTGAAGTCTTTTTCAGCTGTTAAGTTTGAGCATTGCTTAAATTTTATTGGAGTGCGTCACACTCATTTGGGCCCTTGAGGGGTTTTGTGGTGAATCTGAAACTATTATTAATTTTGATGGAGAAGTTTGTGGGAATGTGAGGTAATGTGGAGATTTGTTGTGTATGCCTTTCATTCCAATCCATATTGTTTTTACATAAATTCTGACTTATTTACAAGGCAAG
Organism: Agapanthus africanus; assembly: GCA_030015575.1. Lineage (NCBI taxonomy): Eukaryota > Viridiplantae > Streptophyta > Magnoliopsida > Asparagales > Amaryllidaceae > Agapanthus > Agapanthus africanus. Next base: position 130,362,763 of record CM057346.1, read on the forward strand.
GGATAACAAATTCAGACTTATCTGCAAGGTAAGCGGTAAAAGATTCAGATTTATTTACAATTAAGGTGGATATTTATTAGTTCGGAAATTAGTTATTTAGGCCAATCTCTAGTTATTTAGATTTATATTTAGTATACTATATATACTGTAGAATTTTGTAACCCTAGAGATTGATAGTTTTTGTTAATTAAAGAGAACCCATTAATAATTATGAGAGATTTGAGATTTGAGAGAGATTTGTAATTCTCCATCGATTTGTACTCCTCCGGATATTTGATTATTTATAAAGATTCGCCTATGCCTATTTGTTTTGTGGTTAGTACTCGTATTTCTATCTTGCCCGAGATTTGATTTTCTTCTCGTTATCGATTGTATGTTTCCTTTGTGATTGTCTCGTACGTATACACAACAATAATGAGATAAAGGACCCCTATTCTTGTTTGCGACTTATTTTGTTCTTGTTTAATATAGACATATTCGAAAATTGATTGCAGTTTTTTTTAGTGGTTTCAAACAGAAGGTATAATCCTCTTTCTAGCAAGCTCCCTTTTAATCTAAAAGTTTATGTAAGTTCTATAATTCTTTTTTTTTTGTCTCAAAGTTCCCGATTTTTCATTTAACATTATGAGTCAAAATATATCCAGACACATCCATATCTAAATACCCTATCACTAAATTTTCACTATAAGTTATTCCAACTTTAGCCAATTAAGCAAGAAAAAAACACAATAAGCTGCATTATGCAATAAATGATATGATGCTCAATTTAATAGAAGACCTAAATCTACCCAAATATTATGTTTCCAAGCCTCCATTTCGGTGAAGCAGAAAGAAGAACAAAAGCAAAGAAAACAGAAAATAGAAATAATATGAGAAAGAAAATCAAGTTAGGGTAACATCAGTAGAATTAAGAAGCATAATCAAAGTTGAAAGAGACGGTCGCTGTTCAAATCAAGTTTGGAGTAAAGGCAGCAACATACAAACCCTTTACCCCAGACCATCACTTGACACCATGGCCTCTCTTTACCCAACAACACAACACAAAGAAAATAAAAGAGAGAGAGAGAATTAAAGAGAAAGAAAATAGTGGGGATGAAACCCTACATAGAAACAAACACTGCATGCCAAACAGTTTGATCTGATCACCTTAACATAAGATTAAAAGACATGAAATGAAAGAAGGATCGAGAAAGAAGAAACAGGAGTCGCAGTTCGTAGCAGAATAATTAAAAAGAACAAAAATTAAAAAGAAACCCTAGAAAAATCAAACCAAGTAGTAGTCTCTGTCTAGAATGGAGTCACCCCCATATTTGCCGCAGCTGCTGCATAGAACCCATCCTTTAGAAGAACATCCTCTCCTTCCTATATCCCAAAAAATAAAAATAAAAATAAAAATAAAATATTAACATAAATAAATAAATAAAATTCAAAACCCTAAAAAGGGAAACCCAAGAAATGGCTAGACTTGCAGCTTTGGATCAGAATTCAGAAACTAGGGTTAGGATACCTAAGATTACTACTAGTACTACTACTGTTTAATTATTTCATGGCCATTGCTTCTTTTTTTTCTAAAATTAATTAATTTTAAGTACTATAGTATTTACTTGCTGGCGAACACTGTTCTTCTTAAGGCCCTGATCCGGCATCAGACCAAAATGGATGTGGGGGAAGTGGGCCCACTGTACAACAATCAACAATTATAAGTCAAACAATCAATACAAACCCTATATACCTTTCAAAAGAGGGAGATCTCTAAAAAGAGAGATGATTATAATTAGACATATATAATTTACATTTTTCGCAGCTGCGCTGAAAGCCTCTCTGTGAGTGATGTCCGGATTCCCCGCCTTGATGCGCTGGATTTCGTCCCTGAAATCGCTAGATTAAAAATCTTTTCTTCTTGTGATCCATATAATTAAATTCAATAAATCGTAAATGAGTTACTCACTTGATGAAGCGATTATAGGCCGAAGGAACTCTTTGCCTCTTCTCTGGAGCTACAACAAAAGTTTAAACTACAATCAAAATATGAAATGAAATGAAATGAAATGAAAGATACAAAAATAAAATCGTTGCCTTGCTTGAGTTAATGACTGGTTTAAGATGTTAGTCAGATTGTAGGCTGAATCCTGGACAAGTTTGCAGGTATCTAGAAAAATGGGGAGATGATAGTACTATGTGCTACAGCAAAGGATCAGAGGTTGATATGATGAAGGGGTCAAAGAAATTACAAGGAAAGAAATTTACACGGGAGCGAGGCTTTCCTTTAGTAGCCCAGACCAGTAGACAATCGCCATTTTTTTTTCATGTGTTACCCTTTGCAGCTAGCCATGAATTCCTTCTGAGCTCTACTTAACTAATCTCCTTTCTTTTCTTTTCTCTTCTTTTTCCTCCTTTTGATAATTTCTAAATAAATTATTCTCTTGAGACCAAAAATAAAGAAGAAGAATTTCACTGAAAAGACTAGCATACAACTGTTCATCTTTCTCTAATTAACATTGATACCCAAAAGCTAGAAAATTATGGAAATAGAGTGTTTGTTCTCTTCTCTGGGAAAAAGCTAGAATTCAAATTAACAACATACACATCATACAAGAAAAAATTTCTTTATAAGAATTAAGCAAAAAAGAAATTCTCACGTCTGTTAACAGCCGTTTTATTAATTTGAGGGCGCTCTTCTTCGATTCCCTTCACCGGCGTTATCAGGTTGTTGTGAAGGTTTGGTGGATCCATTAGCAAGTTTGGCGGTGGGGATGCAATCTCATCCTAGGAAAAAAAGGAAAAAATAATCAATAAAATTAACAGAACCCTAACCCTAAAAATTAGTTTAGAAAAAAAACCTAACCCTAAAATAGTAGTATGAGAGAGCAATATTAAATCACATGAGATAAAAAAGAGAAAATGGTACCAAGAGATTGTGATGAGGAGGAGTGAGAAAGGCATGGCCAAGATGCAGCTGGTTTGCAGCGGGAAGCAGAAGGCCTCTCATGTTAACTGAGAGAAGGTTGGTGCAGTGACCACATCTCACTGTCACAGTCTTGAACAGACTGCTACAAGGAACACTCACCTACAAAAACGAGAGAGAGAGGGAGAGAGGATTCAAACAAGAACAAAATCAAACTACAACACAAAAACAAAAAAAAAGCAAGGAGAAAACAAATTAATCAAGAGAAAAGAGTGAATATATATGTATATATACAGCAAGCACGGTGTCACAAAAGTTGCAGTGGACATAGCAGAGCTGCTCCGAGGGAGGAGGGGAGAGGTGATCCGAAGAAAAGGCAGCTGAAGAGGATGACATGTTAATTTTGTTGCCGTAGCTTAGCTACTGCTCTTTTGATTTGATAGTCGACCAACGAAAAAAAACCAAAGGAAAGCCTTGGGGGAATTTTTATTAGTTTAGCTTCCTTCTTCTATTCACAAAACCCTTTGATGTGATGATTTTGATTTGATAGCTATTCCTTGATTTGATATGCTCGCTAACCTCGGATCTGTTGTTTTGATTTGATATTATTAATAATTTTGAGAGTAAAGAATGAGAAGAAGAAGAAGAGGAGAAAGGGATCAAAGAGAAAGAAAAGAGAAGTAGTGGATGGCTCTGAGAACTGTGTAGTGTGTGAGAGAGAAAGAGAGAAAGATATATATATAATAAAACCACAACTCAACCACCAACACAAACACACAGTACTACTGTTATAAAGACACACAGAAACCAACAATAAAAAAAATAATGGATCAAATGAATTCAAAATTATAAGCCCAAAGAATGAATGAGTGATGGGGAATTGTCTTGGAAGCAAGCCTTGCTACTGTAGATGCTGATGCATGATCGAACGTATGTGTATATACAATATTATCTCTACATATATATGCTACTATATTTATACTATCTTTTATTACATTATACCATATTAATGAGCTAGGGTTCAAAAAGCATCAGCTGGGCATGAATTCTCTTGTCTACGAACGAGATATCTATCTATCTATCTATCTATCTATATCTATATATAGACACACAGTGAAGATCTTAGGAGTGTAATATAATTATTAGGAGCAATTCTAAATAGCTACAATCCAAATTAAGATACAAGTTGTGTGTGTGTGAGGGCATGCAAGTGTGTGGGTGTGAGTAAGTAGCGCGGGTGTAGCGGGTGAAAATGACGGGTCGATGTAATATATACGTGAGATTGTGAGTTACTTATAACTCCACAAGGGAACTCACCCTTGTATAGTAATGCCACCAAAAGCTTGTGGTCGGCATTCCCAATGTGTTTGTGTGAGAGAGTATTGAAGAGAGAGAAACAAAGAAAGATGAAGAGAGAGAAACACATAATATCGAGGGGAGGGGGGAGAGAGAGAGAGAGAGAGCGCAAGGGGCGGCAGAGGTGGGGGGGAGGAGCGAGAAAGGGACGTGTGCATGGCCCTCTAAGCTTTCCCTTCACTCACCTGTTGTTTTCGCTGTTATTAATGCACAGGCCCTAATATTTAATAACAAAATTTCAAGAAAAAAACATAGAGCAAACAAATTGAGAGAGAGAGAGAGAGAGAGAGAGGACTGTTTTTGTATCTTGGTTCTTGGATGCATGCACTCGCTAGTGTCCAGCGGGCAATAGCATCGCTGTAGGCTTGGCGCGCGCCTCCGTCTCCGCCTCCTTAGGGTGACATCTATACTATCATCTCTGTAATAATATTAAAAATAAAATATAAATCAGTACAAAAATATAGCTAGATACGCAACAAATAATATTTATATGGCACAGGTATAACGTTGGATATTTTATTTTATCCAACAAATTTAGATCGCGCAAACTCAACCGCTATTTTAAGAAGCGGTTAAAATCCAACGGCTCGTATTTAACCGCCGCATAAACTAGCGGTTAAAAATAGATATCAAACCGCTACTTAAGAAATTTTTTTCTAACGGTAGAAGAATATATCACCTATCGATTTTGGAACTCTAACTTCCGCCAAAACACTCCGCGTCTTACTCAACAAAGTTTTCCGAAGTGATCTCTCGATTTTAGAACCTTAGCTTCCGTCAGAACACGTCTACGTCTTCCTCAACGAAGTTTTTCAAAGTGGTTGTGGCAAATTTATTACATCTACGTTTACATATGTTAGTATATCAATTAATCTAGGTTATGAGTGCACTATCACTGAATTAGAAGAAGAAGGAACAGTAAAGCAAACAGACGAAGATCATTGGTTGAAAAAACCTATTATTTCTATCGATTTAATAACTCCTGAAAAAATTATTGAGTTTATATCATCAACTAGTGAAAACAAATGTCACTATTACAAATAGGGGATACCCCTACGGTTAGGACCGTAGGGGAAAATCACTGTCCCTACGGTTCTGACCGTAGAGACCAAAATTTGATCCGTAGGTGCAAACGGCATAGGGGCAAATATCTGCCTCTATGGATGAAACTTTGGCCATACGATAGTTTTTTTAATATTTATTTTTAAAAAATAGCATCCTGCCCCTACGGTGCTCACCGTAGGGGCAAGTATATGCCCCTACGGATTACACTGTAGTGGCTTTAATTTCACCCTTTTTTAGTTTTATAAAAAATATTTATTTTCTTTGCCCCTATGGCTGTCACTGTAGGGGCAAGTATATGCCCCTACGGTTAAAACAGTGGCAAAAATATAAGTTTTTCAAATTTATTGTCCATACGGTAAAATCAGTATGGTTATATGGTTGCCCCTATGGTGGCAAATGGAAATAAATATTAAAATAAAAAATAATTTCCCCGTTTCCCCCTGTCTTGTACACAATAATACACACACACACACACAAATATTCATAAACACACACACACACACACACACACACACAAATATTTATCAATAACATTCCACGCATAATATATAACGAAATGAACAAACTCAGTGCAAAATTAATCTAAAATCAGGACACACACACACACACACACAAATATTTATCAATAACATTCCACGCATAATATATAACGAAATGAACAAACACAGTACAAAATTAATCTAAAATCAGGATTATAAATATCATATACAACAACCGATATCCAAAATATATAATATGTATCAAATAAAGTACATACATCCTCCAAAAATAAAAAAACAATATATATAAATCACTGCGCCTAGCTCGGTCCAGGTGCTTCACCTCCAACTATCTGGGAAATCTGGTGCATCTGCTCATCGCTATAGCCCCGGGCTGACAAAATATCGAGTAATGAAGCGTCAAGAGAGTAGGCTGCGGAGCCGAAGCAGTGGCCTGGGGAGTCGGATTCGTAGCCGAAAGAGTGGCCTGCGCAGCAGCAACCGAAGTAGTGGCCTGTGCATCCGCAACCGAAGAAGTGGTCTGCCGAATCTATAAAGTTTGTAAGTTTGTTTAATATAAGAATAAGGAACGGTGTACGTTTCATAATATTATCGAGTATCATATATACACTTAATTTAAAATTTAATTTGAATTCGTCTTACGTTTACGTTTCAATTTCATGGTTTTGAAGTTTTTAGTTTAGGATAAAGTTTTTTAAAGTTAAGGTTTTTTTTTAATCAAGTTTAAGATTTTTGAATTTAGGGTTGGATTTAGGATGGGATTTAACAAGAGTTCAATGTAGAGGAGAATGATGATGAATTAAGCTTTGGCCTTGTTTGTATGTGTGTGTGTGTCTGTGTGTGTATGTATGCTTGTGTGTGTGTATGTGTGTGTGTCGAAAGTTCCTAGTGCCCTTTCTGCTACAACCGCGGCCAATGCGGAATCGAAGAACAAAATTTTTTCGAAGAGCAGTACAAACAAATCCCTAGCGATTATTTCAAACACTAAACTATAAAATAAACATGCAAGGTTTAGAGATTACAACCTTTGATGCGTGTCCACCAAATCATGGAAGACCCCTCCAAGCTCTTCGTAGGCCGTTAGGAACAAATTTGAGAGGCGACCGTCCTCACCGAAGATGATCCACCTGAGAGAACCGATCCAACCTCCAGCTTTACCTAATGAAACAACCAACACTCCAAACTTGCTAAAAATGTAGAGTGGGGATGTAGGAATTTTCCACTATCATTTTCACTCTCAAACTCAAGCTCAAGAGAGCATGCAAGAAGGAGGAGGAGGATGAAGATGTAGCCATAACACAATTGAGCTAAGTGTTGAATGAAGGAGAGAATTGCTTTATCATTCTTTTTCCATCAAAGAAAAAATCTCTCACAACCAATTGAATAAATAAATGAAGCTCATCCCTCTCTACATATCCACAACCATACCCAAAACCACCTCACCCTTCACCTCATTATCTTGAATATTCATAAATGAATATTCATAAATGAAATGTCCTCCTTCTAGAAAATATTCCATATAAATACGAAATACAACCCGGTATACGTATCGAAATATATATATACGCGTATCCGTATAAAAATACAAATAGCTAAAAGAGAGAAAATGAACAATGAACAATAATACTAGAATATATATATATATATATATATATATATATATATATATATATATATATATATATATCTTATTAAATCAAAACTTGATTTAATAATCCGGCTTAATCCTAAACTGGCTAATATTATCAACCGTCCGATTAAACTCTGTGTAGCAAGTACACGTATTTAATCAGACCCCTGCACGTATCAATATACGACCTCTATATCATATCGCCTGAATCGAGAAAACCCTCTGTGTGGGACTCTAAAGACTCGACAATACGCTGACAGTGATTTACTGGATAAATCCAAAACCACAAGCACGTCAGCGGTACTAGTTGTACATAACGGCTATCCAGGTATCTGCCGAAAGAGAGGTCGACAATTAAGTCCGTCCGTATCCTACTGAGCATGAATGTGGCATTCTCCATACAGTCCTGTCTCTTCATCTAAAAGTATCGTATACCGAATTTAGGGGGTGGATAACGTTAGACCCCTAATAACCCGATAGGTCATGCCGGAGTCAAGCTCATCACTAACCGAGAAACTACTGAACTTCTATCAATAAATATTATCCACCGTGGCCACGGATTTAGGGTGATGGCCAACCGAACACAACGCGACACCGAATCCTAATACCAGAAGAGACGAATCCCTGACAATTGCTCACTACCTTCATACGGCTCGGGACCGTACCCAACTAAAACCTGTTTGCACGACTCTTTTGAACCATGGTAGGGTGGTAATCTAAGTACAGTGGGAACTCACATGAGACAAATGACAATCTCAGATCAAAAGACTAAAATGTACTCATGTCACTAAAGAACTGCTATCTGATGATAGGTATGATACCATCCAGATCTCGGCGAGTCCGTCCAGTATACTCAACACTAATGGTTTGTGAGACCGGTCACCTCCCCTCATCAGGGTCTAGGAACATATACACTATTTTACTCCAGAATATCGATGCCCGGTCTCGATACTCTCTCGACTAGGAACATTTAAGGATGTGCTTATGGACTATCCAACTCCCACATATATGATCGCCATCATAATACTGGTAATCAAGTATGAATCCTACGGGTATCATCATTATGTATTAGCGACATGTAATAACAAGTAAAACGTATACACATCAATGATAAATACAAACCATATAGCATACGATCATTTCGAGTAAGACTGTCTACCTGTATAGGTCCTCCCTCAATTATCATAATCGTCTACCTGCAATTACAATAATTGTCTTAAGGGAACTATATCCAATAATCTTCCACTTGCACTTAAGGCTAATTATTGCGTTATCGCATACCTACATCCTATGTGCTACCAAATACCCAATTTTTCTACTAATCAGTTTCACATATCGTGTTTGTGAAACATCTGTGTTCGAGAAATAGCCTTAGTGAGTGAATCCGCTACAATGTTCCAACTTTCTCTCTTTATATCTCAACTTCACGGAGATCAACAATCTTCCAAACTAAGCGATACCCCACCTCAGGAATTTGTTTGGATACTTGATGAAATCAAGTTCATAAATGAACAATTTTATCCAACAAACTCCTTGAGTTGTATCCTCCGTTGAGTCATAACCAGTATCCTGTATCACGTTTACCTCAGTATCCCTATTGAAATCCTATCTAATATACTGCTCCTCAAAAAAGGGTGAACTCAAAATCTTGACAGCGTCTCTATCATAAAAGTCACCTTGGAAGCCTGAACTGATAACCGCCTCCTGAAAGAGGCTGCCATTACCATATACCAAGAACTTCCTCTTATATTCTTAACTGCTTCCCCTTATTTCTCTAGGATTGGATTAATATTTTCTTACTACAGCAAGTGCAAAAGCAACATCTAGTTTGGTACAAAACATTGCATGATTGACTAAATTGCCTAAGCAATGATATGTCATTCATGTGTGTCCCTTTCCTCATCAGTCTGAAAGACAGCTCTTTAAAGTTGGTGACTCCATTACCTGCGGGTAGACCACCATACCAGGAGTCATTCATTCTAAACTTCTTTAAAATGGTGTACAAGTACCCGAATAGGGACACTTCCCAAATCTAAATCTATTGATATAGATCTAATCACCAGAATCCCTGATATCTCAGCAAGTGCAAAAGCAACTTCTGGTTTGGTACATGATATCATATGAATGACTCAATTGCCTAAGCAAATGATATGTCATTCATGCCAGTCCCTTTCCTCATCAGTGTAAAAGATATTGTTCCTTTACAAAAGAAGAGGAGAAAAGAAAAGATGAATGGAAGCTCTCGCGTGTTATACACATGAGCGCTCACATGTCCGACTTCAGATAGAATTAAATCCTATGATAAGTCTCCACGTATTAAACATGTGAGCGCTCATGTGCAACACATGTGAGCGATACTGCCATATATGTATATGGCCGTGCTCACGTGATATCCACGTAAGCCCATCAATTTGAAGCGCTAGCTTCGAGTAGAATTGAATTCTATTCAGGAAATATTTCCCTCGATCTTTCTAACATTAAAAAGATTTTCTCGTTAAATAGAGAGCCCTTGAATTTAAAATCCAACTGTGATTATAATATCACCAATCAAATCAGAAGATAGAATCTAATTCTTTGTTAGGAAAATATTTTCCTAATCTTGCTAAAACGAACAGAAAATATTTTCTGTTAAACAGAAATTTCATGTATCTTAGATCCAACGATGGATAAAATTTCCGGACTAATCTTTGAAATCAATTAGATTGATTGAGATCTCTCAATGAGTTATTTTCTAAAACTAATTGATATTTCTCCTACTCCTATAAAAAGTGTAGGGTTTCTAGGCACCCTAATGAGGTCTCACAAGGCATCAACCATGCCAATTTAAAAATTTACGGTGCCGAGAAACCCTAAACTACGGATCGTTGGCTAGATGTCTAGGCGAAAAAGCAACTAGTAAACTACTTTACTAAGTGAATACGGAAATACAACCTTTGTAGATCCGGTTCTCCACCTCCATAGCTCCGCAATAAAGTCTCCTCGCTGTCCAAATGGAAACCCGGGCTCTAGCATCGGCTTCATCGGAGAAAGAGCGGGCTAGGTCATCGACGACGTGCCGAAGATGATCTACGTCGAGGCATCGCTAGATCAAGCTCCAACTTCACCAAGTCAAGAAACTTGTGAAGAAAACACACTCTACTACTTGGCAAGAGGTAGAGGATGAAGAAATAGGAAGTGGGTAGACTTTAGAATTGGATTTCTCACTCTATTTCATCAATCACCATTGATGAAGTGAAGCTTTCTTCATGAAAGAAGATGAAGAAGAAGAAGCTAATATTATGATAGAATAAAAAGATTAACTTGAAAAGATAATCCCATTCTTTCTTATCATAATAGTTACCATGGTTAAGTGTAGATAATGAACCAAGGTTAAGTGAACGGTTAGGTTAGGCATGAAACAAAAATGGTGGACTTTTTCAAAGCTTCATGAAGCTTCAATGTAAAACAAAGCAAGCCACCATTTCTTTTCTTTTGCCAAAATAAATGAATAAATAGATAATAAGTGAATAAACAAAACCCTAACCACTCTCACAACCATGGTTTAATCTTTACACAAATCCAAGTTAACATGTATCATCAAACATGACACAATCAAGTGCACAAAAGTATATCACATATACAACTTGTGCAATCCAAGTGAGAAAATCCATTTAAAGTGAACCGATACTAGTTAATGTAAAGTAATATATCAAATATATAATTATACATTAAATCATTAAATCAACACTTGATTTAACGATCCGGTCATATCACATATAACCGACTAATATGCAATGTATCGGCTTATCGAATCAATCCATGATTCGATAACTAGGTTATATCGCATACAACCTTCCGATACATTCATCGCGAGAATGGAATGCGGTATCACATACACGTATTATTCTCGGTCCCGCATATATCTCATATGCGCTCCTATTTCGTTTCGCTTGAGCCAGGAAACCTCTGTGTAGGACTCTAAAGACTCGTCAATACGCCGGCAGCGGATGATGATCATATCAAACATCCACAAGACGCAAGCGGTCTGCTAAACGTAATGGCCACCCGGGTATTGAGCGATCAGAAGATCGACGAGCAAGCCCGCTCACACTCCAGTGAATCCAACCAGTAACACTACCGTACAGTCTGGTCTGATCGTCTGATATGTCGCATATCTCGCCTAGGGGTGGTAAACGTCAGACCCCAATAGCTCGATAAGTCGTGTCGATATGAGGTATATAACAATTCGAGAAACTACTGGTAACACTTATCAGTAAATCTCAGCAACCCTGGCCAGGGATTTCCGGTTATAGCCAATCGAACACAGCGCAACATCAACTTCCTATACCGGGAGAGACGAATCCCCTCCTATCGCTCATTGCCTCCATGTGACTCGGGACTGTACCCAAAAACCACCGTTTTGCACGCCCTCTTGGACGTGGTAAGATGGAAATCAAAGCACAGTGGGAACCAAACAAGACTCTATGACGATCTCGGGTCAACAGACTACTCTGTACCAGTGTCACCAGAGAACTGCCATCTGACGTAAGGTATAATACCATCTGGGAGTTCTCGGCGAGTCCGTCCAGTGTACCCAGTCTCTACTGAGCACCAGTATATCATCTCTGATGTCAAACACCAATGGATATGGGATCATCCATCGCCCATCTGTATGGGTCGAGAAGGTATACGCTAGTCTACTCTGGTATATCGATGCCCCATCTCGATACACCCACGACTAGGGACTTTCAAGGATGTACTTATGGACTACCATGTCCCTACTAGTATGATCCGCATCATAGTCCAGGTAGTCAAGTACACATCCTAAGGGCTTTACCAACATGTATTGGAGAGACAATCAGTGTACACGTTAAAGTAAAGAGTAACCAGATAGCATACTATCATGTCGAGCAAGAAAGTCCTCCCTATATATGTCCAAGCATCCACTACAATATACATCCTATGTATAGTAATGGCCTCTAGGGCATACATATAACTAACAATCTCCCACTTGCACTAGGGCCATCTGTAGCAGTGGTTGTAGTATCTCATACTCAACCATCCCATAAAAGTCTCTCTCTGGGAATAGGCCTTCGTGAGTGGATCTGCCGTGTTGTCCTCTTAGTCTACTCTCCTAACCTTGATCCCTTAGAGATCAACCATCTCCATGATCAGGTGATACTGCCTTAGAACATGTCTGGATCACTGATGGGACCTTCGTTCCTTGGCATAAGCCACAACTCCATTGTCACACAATGGGAGGAACGTAGTTCATCTCATGAACCTGTATACACCCAAACAGCCTCTTTGGTAGCATCTTAAGTAGCGATGTATGCTGCCTTTATCGTCTAGTATGTCACGGTATCTAGCTTGGAACTCTTCCAACATACCGTCCCTTTACTGAGGGTAAAGACAATGCCTGCGACTGACATTCAGTCGTCTTTATCACCCTGGAACCCTTCCAGTGATTCTCCCCAGGATCGATTGATATCATCTCACTACAACTAGTGAGAATCCTAACATCCAATTAAATCTATCTCATAGATCCAAAACTCAGGATTTAGAAGGTATCATTTTGATCCTACACAGAGAATCTTTGTGATAAACGGAGATTGATCGAGCGTAGCATAAGAAACTCCTTTCTTATCAAGAGTATGTCATCCACGTACTCTACGAGGATCACCACCATACTCCCTACTACCTTTTTGTTTATACAAGGTTCATCTACCATTTTGATGATGTCAAACTCTTTGACTAATCCATCAAAACAGATGTTCCAACTCCGCGATGCCTGCTTTAATCCTATAAAGCATCTTGCACACGTTTCCGCTGCTCCCACTGTCTACGAAGCCCTCTGGCTGTGTACTTTTAGACGTTCTCTTCTAAAACATCATTTAGAAAAGCAGTCATGGCACCCAACCGCCAGATATCGTAGTCATGGTATGCAGCTATGGGAAGTAGGATCTGGATGGACTTAAGCATAGCCACTTGAAAAGGTTTCATCATTATCCACGCCTGGTCGATGACGAAAAGCTTTAACAAGTCTAGCTTTGAAAGTCTCAACTTTTCCATCTACACCAAGTAATCTTCTCAAGATATAATTGCTCCTGATGGGGATTTAACCCTTCAGATATAGCAACCAAAGTCCATACTTTGTTGGTGTACATGGATTCCATCTCAGATCACTAAGCATCCAGCCATTCTTATAGAGTTTTACTCCTGATGGCCAGCTCGAAACTAGTTGGGTCATCATCTCATGATGCAATCCTCGCTCCCACTGTCAGAGAGAAACCGAAGTATCTCTCAGGTGGGTGAGGAACCCTACTAGATCGGCGGAGAGGCTGAGGTTCGTTGGTAACTATTGAATCCTTTGGTTCTTTCAAATCATCAGCTGCAGTTTGTATAGCTGGAACATTTCCAGTTCTACATAACAGATCTTGCCTCGAGCTTGTCCGGATTTTGCTTTTAGACATAGGCCGGTCAACCCCAAATCTTAACTAGCTTAAGACATGGGCTCTTCCTTTTCCATATCACATATGAAGTGGTAGGCAACTGATTTAATTGGAACCCTATTCAATAGGTATGCAGCTTCTCAAGTGCATAACCCCCTAAAAGGAAACAGGTAACTCAGTAGTACTCATCATAGAGCACACCATATCAAATAGGGTGTATCTGCTCCGCCCCGATATACCATCGTATAATGGTGTATACGGAGGAGTAATGCTGAGAGAGAATCTTATTCTCCTTTAGAACAGACCAGGATTTCCTTGCTCAAGTATTCTCCTCCTCGATCACATCAAAGGACATAATACTTATACCCGTATTTTGGTTCTCTACTTCTAACTTATATTCTGTAAATATCTCAAAAGGTTCGGACTTGTGTTTCAACAGGAACATATGTCTGAATATTGAGAGATTATCAGAGAATGTAATGAAGTACAAAGAACCGGTCTTGGCATGTGTAGACAGGGGACCTTTATACATCAACATGCATCATCCCAAGAGTTCACTAACTCTTTCTCTGTTTCCATTAAACAGAGCTATGGTCATCGTATCTTTGTGACATGACTGGCGAGTTTCACAAGATGTAAATTCAAACTAATTTAAATATGCATCTTTATCTAACTCTAGCTAGTCGGGTCACATTGATCTGACCTAGTCTACAATACCTCAAGAAGAATTCGTTCATTTCTGAACTTTTCCTCTTGTGTGTGTTCCGTATACTGAAGAACTGTAGTTTGATTTAGAACATCAATGCTTTTAGATAACGTGCCTGAACCGATCAACTTTTGATATAGGAAATGTTCAAAACATTACCAACAATACAAAATTTTATCATTTCTTTACCAATAAAGAGACTGATATGATTTTGTATATCAGGTTCGGTATCTAATAACATTCGTTCAGAATCAATGTATTTGTAATACAGGGTGACAGTGACCAACAGACTTGACTGCAACTCTTGCCCCGTTTTCTGCCTCATGAAACTTATCACCCGTTCTCAGTTCTTTAGCTTTCTGTAGCCCTATGTAACAGATTACATATCTGGGATCCTGATCTGGTATCACATACCCAGGACGTAAAGGATACTGAGAAACAGTTCTCTGTAATGAACACACCCGAAGATGATGCATCATCATGCACTCTCCTCGTTTGGGCGGCACGGGAATTCTGGTAATCCCCAATTTCCTGCTCTGTCTTATAACAATTATAAATTGGAGCGGGACCAACGTTCCCCAGCTCAGTATAACAAGCGGGTTCGGTCAATAATCCATATTATTATCTTGATTAAGGCGTGATATGGTCGCTACCTGGAGAGAGAGAGAAGAAAACACTCAGCGTGCGCTCTTGCAAGAATAGATTGGTTATTATTTTATCTAATCAGGATGGCTCCCACTGCTTTTTATCAAATCTTCCTTCAAACCCTAAAAGGAAAGACTAGCCGGGATTAATTACACGCTACAAGTTCGCCAATCTTTCAGCCAGGCTAGTGTCGGTACTTTGAGGGAGGTCCCCCGTGCTTTCGCACGAACCTAATTAATGTAAACCTCGTTTTCCCAGAGGCGTAATCTCGTTAACACCTTTCTAGATACCTACTTGATTGGCTAATTGTAATGTGTAAAACTCTCCCAGGAGTAACTCTTACTCGCAGCGGGTATCGGGATCCAACTATCTCATAGAAGGTATGCAATCTCATTGCAAATTTCAACACTTAAAATTCCCAATAATATTTTGCCCCGAATGATCTATGACCTTGACAAGGTCAACAAACCATAGACCGCAAGTCAAGTTCAACCCGTCATTTCTTGATTGAATCAAACCCACCCGCACGACCCTTGACAAGGTCAACAAGGCCGCACGACTACCCTAACCCAATCTGCATCATATGCATAAGCAGATAAATACTGGTTAGCTACCGCACATTGCGCCTTGACAAGGTCAACAAACGCAGCACGAATACTAAACAGGATTTATCTGAAATGACGGAGGGCTACGACAGGTTTTTCTGAAAACCTATTGCGTAATGAACTTGATATCGTTGTAGGATCGAATGAATTTTGAAATGGAGTGTTTTTGAGGCTTTTCTAGTTTTGCTAAAGGAGTCACTCCCGGTGAAGGGATCGTCGGTCCTTTCCTCGTCGAATGAGGTGCTGGATATATCATATATATCACTGTGCAAAGCAAAAACTCTTAAAAGCAATCAAAAGACAAACCGAGGGTTGTAGCATCTGCCAGTTATTGCTAAAGGAGTCACTCCCGGTGAAGGGATCTCGGTCCTTTCCTCATCGAATAAGGTGCAGGATATATCACATATACCTCTGTGCAAAGCAAGAACTGTAGCTACCTGTTTTATTTTTGAAATTCGATTCTACAACATCTTTAGGTTTCTCTTATTTCATTAATCACATTAATGAAGTCCCATCATTTAAGTACCTAAACATCACAGATAAATACGACGTACACTTATGCCATCCGCATTCGCCTCGATGTCCCCTCGTGCACCGTTAGGTTAGGTAACTAGCGGCAGAGCGGGGCAGGGCTAGCGCGGGTGTAAAACATAAGTAACGTCTATATAATATATCATATATACTATATACTGTATCTATCATAGAACATCACATGATCACATCACACATATCGCAGCAGAAGAAACATATGAAATATTGGATATACTAGGACGTCCGTGTTTTCAATACGAGCCAGTATAAAACACAGATTCCACGGTCATGATGAATAGCCAAACCCACACCCCTAGACCCCTACGAGAGCGACAAGCAACCCTACCAATTCTAGAGTTAGGAGACCCGGACTCGACTCCTCGAGTTGGTCTTCCACTGGACTCCAGAACCCGGTTACTTGTGCTCTCCTCCTTGGGTCTATCCTAGTGCGGAAAAGTAAATAATATACAAACGGTGACATCTTCCGCAACCTGGAAGTGCCCCAATAAAAGATATTACATACAAGTTTTTACATGAATGAAAATGAAAAACACTCATCTCACATAAAAACCCCCGGCTATTCAAACACGACAATCCAATATAACATATCCAGTAACACATAACATCACATGTCATCAACGTAAGTAAATATGCCCATCCCAATTGTCGTTGACATATAGCAACGAAACCGGCGATATCACATATTACACTTACGGTCACAGAAAAGAAAGTGTAAAACTACAACAGTTGGAATCCACAACCTCCTCAGACATCGCATGCCTAAACCAATGAATTCCTTAGACATCACATGCCTAACAATTATAAACCCCGCATTTTAGTCTCATTATCGAAAACACTTTTCAATATCAAGTCGGGCAATTCAACAAGATTCCCGACATCCTGATCGAATACTCATCGCAAACTTCAGTAGACGGCTGCACCCCTGATACCGTCGACGAAGTGCACCAAGGCGGAACACCGCTACCGCGAGCACCCGAACGGATGCTTTCGGCGACGGGGTTCTCCTACAGTCACTTGGTCGGGGCTATGGAGTGAGACTGTCTATTAAGTTTACCCGGCGAGTATCCGCGTACGTTACGTGATTGCGACGGACTTTTGATCACATCAAAATTCCGTGGCAACCGATCAAGTGAGACTAAACTGCTATGTTTATAACATTCATTCAGTTATCTCATAACTTATTGCGAATTCCTAGTATTGTATCACATTCCGGATAAATAGAAAATGCTAAACTTTTCGATCGAACAGTCAAACACCCAAGTTTTCCCGATACAGATCAACACATGAAATAAGTTTAAAAACATTCACTTCGTGCCTCAGTACCAACGGTCTAGCCGTAGAAGGGTCAAGCCAACGCCTCACATGTGGCACGCCGTACTGCCCCAAACCCGAAGGTTCAAAGGGCAGTTCAAGACGGTCACATAATCGAGTTAAGGTTTGTTGTCTTCTAGAGGGACCATCGCGTTACTTGCACTACTTAGAACGTCTTTAAACCTCGGAAAAATCCAACACTTGGAAATTTCCCGGCAGGGAAAAATTGGGTATTTATATCCGGTCGAACTTTTTAACATATTCTAAAAATACCCGGAAAAGCACACCGACAAAATTAGACAGTCCGATCGAATACACTGAGTCCCCAATACAACTCAGAAAATGGAACTCTGGAAAAAATATTAAAAACATCCAGAACACACAAGAAACACCAACAGAAACAACTGAAGAAAACTCACAGCATGATCATCACAGACGGCCGCGGAACCGCCGCAAAATGGGGGTCAACGCCGCGGTTCCGCGGTCGTACTGTAGAATTAGGCTGTCGTTTTCTGCAGTTTTTCTTAGAATTTCCTGCACATTTCACTGCATATTTTTAATTCTAAAAAATCCACGATTTCAGAAAAAGTACAGAGAGCAATATTAGGGTTTGGGTTTTGATTCGATCGGAGTTCTAATTCCGTCTGAACTTCGCCTAAGGCTCTAGCTAGGCTCTGATACCACTGTAGGGTTCCTAGGCACCCTAATGAGGTCTCACAAGGCATCAACCATGCCAATTTAAAAATTTACGGTGCCGAGAAACCCTAAACTACGGATCGTTGGCTAGATGTCTAGGCGAAAAAGCAACTAGTAAACTACTTTACTAAGTGAATACGGAAATACAACCTTGTAGATCCGGTTCTCCACCTCCATAGCTCCGCAATGAAGTCTCCTCGCTGTCCAAATGGAAACCCGGGCTCTAGCGTCGGCTTCATCGGAGAAAGAGCGGGCTAGGTCATCGACGACGTGCCGAAGATGATCTACGTCGAGGCATCGCTAGATCAAGCTCCAACTTCACCAAGTCAAGAAACTTGTGAAGAAAACACACTCTACTACTTGGCAAGAGGTAGAGGATGAAGAAATAGGAAGTGGGTAGACTTTAGAATTGGATTTCTCACTCTATTTCATCAATCACCATTGATGAAGTGAAGCTTTCTTCATGAAAGAAGATGAAGAAGAAGAAGCTAATATTATGATAGAATAAAAAGATTAACTTGAAAAGATAATCCCATTCCTTCTTATCATAATAGTTACCATGGTTAAGTGTAGATAATGAACCAAGGTTAAGTGAATGGTTAGGTTAGGCATGAAACAAAAATGGTGGACTTTTTCAAAGCTTCATGAAGCTTCAATGTAAAACAAAGCAAGCCACCATTTCTTTTCTTTTGCCAAAATAAATGAATAAATAGATAATAAGTGAATAAACAAAACCCTAACCACTCTCACAACCATGGTTTAATCTTTACACAAATCCAAGTTAACATGTATCATCAAACATGACACAATCAAGTGCACAAAAGTATATCACATATACAACTTGTGCAATCCAAGTGAGAAAATCCATTTAAAGTGAACCGATACTAGTTAATGCAAAGTAATATATCAAATATATAATTATACATTAAATCATTAAATCAACACTTGATTTAACGATCCGGTCATATCACATATAACCGACTAATATGCAATGTATCGGCTTATCGAATCAATCCATGATTCGATAACTAGGTTATATCGCATACAACCTTCCGATACATTCATCGCGAGAATGGAATGCGGTATCACATACACGTATTATTCTCGGTCCCGCATATATCTCATATGCGCTCCTATTTCGTTTCGCTTGAGTCAGGAAACCTCTGTGTAGGACTCTAAAGACTCGTCAATACGCCGGCAGCGGATGATGATCATATCAAACATCCA
Source organism: Agapanthus africanus (assembly GCA_030015575.1). NCBI lineage: Eukaryota > Viridiplantae > Streptophyta > Magnoliopsida > Asparagales > Amaryllidaceae > Agapanthus > Agapanthus africanus. The sequence goes on from CM057346.1 coordinate 130,382,392, forward strand.
CAAGCCGCAAGCGGTCTGCTAAACGTAACGGCCACCCGGGTATTGAGCGATCAGAAGATCGACGAGCAAGCCCGCTCACACTCCAGTGAATCCAACCAGTAACACTACCGTACAGTCCGGTCTGATCGTCTGATATGTCGCATATCTCGCCTAGGGGTGGTAAACGTCAGACCCCAATAGCTCGATAAGTCGTGTCGATATGAGGTCTATAACAATTCGAGAAACTACTGGTAACACTTACCAGTAAATCTCAGCAACCCTGGCCAGGGATTTTCGGTTATAGCCAATCGAACACAGCGCAACATCAACTCCCTATACCGGGAGAGACGAATCCCCTCCTATCGCTCATTGCCTCCATGTGACTCGGGACTGTACCCAAAAACCACCGTTTTGCACGCCCTCTTGGACGTGGTAAGATGGAAATCAAAGCACAGTGGGAACCACACAAGACTCTATGACGATCTCGGGTCAACAGACTACTCTGTACCAGTGTCACCAGAGAACTGCCATCTGACGTAAGGTATAATACCATCTGGGAGTTCTCGGCGAGTCCGTCCAGTGTACCCAGTCTCTACTGAGCACCCGTATATCATCTCTGATGTCAAACACCAATGGATATGGGATTATCCATCGCCCATCTGTATGGGTCGAGAAGGTATACGCTAGTCTACTCTGGTATATCGATGCCCCATCAGGATACACCCACGACTAGGGACTTTCAAGGATGTACTTATGGACTACCATGTCCCTACTAGTATGATCCGCATCATAGTCCAGGTAGTCAAGTACACATCCTAAGGGCTTTACCAACATGTATCGGAGAGACAATCAGTGTACACGTTAAGGTAAAGAGTAACCAGATAGCATACTATCATGTCGAGCAAGAAAGTCCTCCCTATATATGTCCAAGCATCCACTACAATATACATCCTATGTATAGTAATGGCCTCTAGGGCATACATATAACTAACAAAAAGAACCCAACACTTCATGTTGTAGGGTTCCTAAGCACAACAGCAAGATTTCGGGTGGCATCATCCATGCCAAATTAAAATTTTTGCCATACTTAAACAACCCTAAACAAGATCTTTAAGTAGAGAATCATGCGGAATCGAAATGCAAACAATTTTACATCTAAGTGATTAGGGATTACAACCTTTATAGTCCTCTCCTTCACTTCTATAGCTCCAAGTTGTGGTTTCTTCGCTGCGATCCAAAAACTCCCGGACTCTTGAGAAGCTCCACACAGTGCAGGGTGCATGCTTGCTTGTAGTCTTCGAAATCCAAGATGATCTACTTCGAGGAAACACAAACTCAAGCTATCTCTTCACTAATATGAAATTAGTGAAGCCAACACACGAAACCATATGGCTAGTATAGAAGGGGATGATGAAGTAAGAATTTTGCTCTCTTTAGTTTTCTTCTTCTCACTTTATTTCATCACATAAAAAAAAGATAGCAAGCTTTTGTGAGGAAGAAGATGATGAACAAGTGATGAAAGAATAATGAGCTTGGGTTAGAAATGCAACCATGGTGAGTTAGTATATGTCATGGCTAACTCATGTAGAGAATAAACCATGCGCTAAGCTTAAAGTTTAGGTTAACAAATATCTTAGTAAATATCAAGAAGGGTGGACTGAGTCAACAAGATAAATATCTTAGCATAATCCACACAATTTTGATTTAACTAAAATATAATTAAAATCTAACCCTAATCTCTAGCCATGATGTGAATCTCATAAACCCTAGTTGCATGTATAACCTAGCATGTTACAATTATACATATCACACATATATAATTTTGTAACAAAAGAAAAGAATACAATAAACATATATCACATATATGTTAAATGTATCCAAAGTGATAAAATGAAATACTTAAGTGAGCATATATTAGTTAATGTAATTTATTAGATCAAATGTATAATTATACATTAAATTATTAAATTAATACTTGATTTAATAATCCGGCTATATTACATATAACAGACTTATATAATATATATCATTTTATCGAATCAACACTTGATCCGATAACCTGGCTATATCACATATACCGGGCCGATATCATATATAGCGAGAATAGAATACGGTATCATATACACGTATTATTCTCGGTCCCGTACATATCACATATGTGCACCTACTCCGTTTCGCCTGAGCCATGGAAATCTCTGTGTAGGACTCTAAAGACTCGTCAATACGCCGGCAGTAGGTGATGGTCATATCAAACACCCACAAGACGCAAGCGGTCAGCTAAACGTAACGGCCACCCGGGTATTGAGCGATCAGAAGATCAACAAGCAAGCCTGCTCACACTCTTGTGAATCCAATCAGTAACACTACCGTACAGTCCGGTCTTTTCGTCTGATATGTCGCATATCGAGTTTAGGGGTGGTAAACGTCAGACCCCATTAACCGATAAGTCGTGTTGATGTGAAGCTCATAATGGGTCGAGAAACTACTAATAACACTTACCAGTAGATCTCCATATCAGCCCTGGCCAGGGACTTCCAGTTATAGCCAATTGAGCACAGCGCAACATCAACCCCCAATACCGGGAGAGAAGAAACCCCTCCTATCGCTCATTTCCTCCATGTGATTCGGGACTGCACCCAAAAGCCACCGTTTTGCACGTTCTCATGAACGTAGTAAAGTGGAAATCAAAGCACAGTGGGAATCACACAAGACTTTATGACGATCTCGGGTCTACAGACTAACCTGTATCAGTGTCACCAGAGAACTGCTATCTAACGATAGGTATAATACTATCTAGGAGTTCTCGGCGAGTCCGTTCAGTGTACCCAATCTCTACTGAGCACTCGTATACCATCTTTGATGTCAAACACCAATAGATGTAGGATCATCCATCGCCCATTATATGGGTCAAGATGCGTATACGCTAGTCTACTCTGGAGTATCGATGCCCTGTCTCGATACACTCTCGACTAGGAATAGTTATAGGATGTACTTATGGGCTACCCTGGCCCCACCAGTATGATCTGCATCATAGTCCTAGTAGTCAAGTACACATCCTAAGGGCTTTATCAACACGTGAGAGCAAGACAATAATACAATACAAATCAACATATTAAGACAAAGAGTAACCAGATAGCATACTATCATATCGAGCAAGAAAGTCATCTCTATATATATCCAAGCATCCACTATAATATACATCATATGTACAATAATGGCCTCTAGGGCATACATAACTAACAATCTCCCACTTGCACTAAGGCCAGCTGTTGTAATATCTCATACCCAACATCCCGAAGAGTCTCTCAAATTGTATCTGGGGTATGGCCTTCGTGAGTGGATCCGCAGTGTTGTCCTTCGTGTCAACTCTCCTGACCTCGATCTCGCGGCGATCAATTATCTCCCGGATCAGGTGATACCGCCTCAGAATATTCCTGGATCTCTGATGGGACTTGGGTTCCTTGGCCAAAACTACAGCTCTATTTTTATCACAATACAAAGGTATTGGATGCTCAATGGACGAAACCCAAGTTCGTTTATGAACTTCTTCATCCAGACAGCCTCTTTGGCAGCATCGTTGGCAGCAATATATTCAGCCTCCATCGTTGAGTCTGCCACGGTTTCCTGTTTGGAGCTCTTCCAACAAACCGCTCCTCCATTAAGGGTAAAGACAAATCCCGAGTGCGACTTAGAGTCGTCTTTATCACTTTGGAAGCTCGAATCGGTAAAGGACTCCACTTGGAGTTCTCCGTTACCATATACCAAGAACATCTCCTTAGTCCTTCTCAAGTACTTAAGAATGTTCTTCACATCTATCCAGTGACTCTCTCCAGGATCTGCTTGATACCTACTCACTACACTTAGTGAGTATGCTACATCGGGTCTGGTACATAGCATCGCGTACATGATAGAGCCTATTGCCGAAGCATAGGGTATCCCTTGCATGCGGGCTCTCTCCAAATCAGTCTTAGGAGACTTCTCTTTGGAGAGAGTGAGTCTAGAGATCGTGGGTAAATTCCCAGGCTTGGATTCTTCCATACTAAATCTCTTTAGTATGGCGTCAATGTACCTAGATTGGGACAATCCCAGTATCCTATGAGATCTATCTCTATAGATCTTAATCCCTAAGATGCAGGGCATCACCTAGATCTTTCATTGAGAATCTTTGTGATAAGAAGAGCTTGACCGAGTGCAGCATAGGAACATCATTTCCTATCAAGAGTATGTCATCCACGTACAATACGAGGAAGACAATCTTACTCTCTGCCACCTTCTTGTATATACAAGGTTCATCTACGTTTTTGATGAAGTCAAACTCTTTGACTACAACATCAAAACAGATGTTCCAACTTCGCGATGCCTGCTTTAAACCGTAGATGTATTTAAGCAGATTTCACACCTTTCCGTTGCTCCCACTGTCTACGAAGCCCTCTGGCTGAGTTAACATCCATTTGGAAAGGCGGTCTTAACATCCATTTGCCAGATTTCGTAGTCATGGTATGCAGTAACGGCAAGTAAGATCCGGATGGACTTAAGCATAGCCACTGAAGAAAAGGTTTTGTCATAATCCACACCTTTTCGTTGATGAAAACCCTTTGAAAAAAGTCTAGCTTTGAAAGTCTCAACTTTTCCATTTACACCAAGTTTCTTCTTAAAGATCCATTTGCTTCCAATGGGTTTTACCCCTTCAGGAGCAACTTCCAAAGTCCATACTTTGTTGGTGTATATGGATTCCATCTCAGATCGCATTGCATCCAGCCATTTCACAGAGTCCCCACTCATGATGGCCTGCTTGAAGCTAGTCGGGTCATCATCTTCTATGATACTGTCCTCGCTTCCACCATCGATGAGAAAACCGTAGTATCTCTCAGGTGGATGAGGAACCTTACTAGATCGGCGGAGTGGCTGAGGTTCGTCGGGAACTATTGAATCCTCCGGTTCTACCAAATCTTCTTCTGTAGTTTGTGCGGCTGGAACTTCTTTCAGTTCTACCTCCTCGCCACTAATTTCCTTTGAAATAAATTCCTTTTCTAAAAAGGTGGCATGTCCAGAAACAAACACCTTTTGTTTCTCGGTGTGGTAGAAGATATACCCTTATGAGTTTTTGGGATATCCTACAAACTTGCACAGAACAGACCTTGCCTCGAGTTTGTCCGGATTGCTCCTTTTGACGTAGGCCGGACAACCCCATATCTTTACATAATTAAGACTTGGTCTCTTCCCCTTCCACATCTCATATGGAGTGGTAGGCACTGATTTGGTAGGGACCATATTCAATAGGTGTATGGCTGTCTCAAGCGCATACCCCCAAAAGGAAATAGACAACTCAGCAGTGCTCATCATAAAACGCACCATATCTAATAGGGTGCGATTCCTCCATTCTGATACACCGTTGTGCTGTGGTGTATACGGAGGAGTAAGCTGAGAGAGAATCCCATTCTCTTTTAGATAGTCCAGGAAATCATTGCTCAAGTAGTCTCCTCCTTGATCAAATCGAAGGATCTTAATACTTTTACCCGTTTGGTTCTCGACTTCGTGCTTATATTCTTTGAATTTCTCAAAAGTTTCAGACTTGTGTTTCAACAGGAACACATGTCCATATCTTGAGAGATCGTCAGTGAATGTAATGAAGTACGAGGAACCATTCCAGACATGTGTAGACATGGGACCGCATACATCACTATTTATTAGTCCTAAGAGTTCCGTAACTCTTTCTCCGTGTCCAGTAAACGGAGTTTTGGTCATCTTGCCTTTGAGACATGACTGGCAAGTATCATAAGATGAAAATTCGAACGGATTCAAATATCCATCCTTATGTAACTTAGCTAGTCGTGATGTGTAAAACTCTTCCAGAAGTAACTCTTACTCATAGTGGGTATCGGGATCCAACTATCTCATAGAAGGTATGCAATCTCATTGCAAATTTCAACACTTGAAATTCCCGATAATACTTTTTCCCCTAACGTGCTATGACCTTGACGAAAGCCAGCAAACCATAGTCCGCTAGTCAAGTTCAACCCATACATTTCATGATTGAATTAAATCCACCCGCACGACCCTTGATAAAAGCCAAAAAAGCTATACGACTACCCAATCACATCATATGCAGCAGATAAGCAGTAAGTAGATACCGCATACTACGCCTTGACGAAAGCCAACAAACGTAGCATGAATACTAAATATTACTTATTTGAAATGTCGGAGGGCTACGACAGGTTCTTCAGAAAACCTTTTGCGTAATGAACTTGATATCGTTGTAGAAACAAGTGATTTTGAAAAGGAGTGTTTTTGAGGATTTTACTAGTTTCTCTAAAGAGGTCACTCCCGGTGAAGGGATATCGGCTCTTTCCTTATCGAATAAAGTGCAGGATATTTTACAAATACCGCTATGCAAAGCAAGAACTATAGAAGCAATCAAAAACAAAACCGAGTGAGTTGTAGCATCTGCTAGTATCGCTAAAAAGGTCACTCCCGGTGAAGGGATCTCGGCTCTTTCCTTATCGAATAAGGTGCTGGATATTCTACAAGGAATACCGCTATGCAAAGCAAAAACTAGAGGTACCCTTTTAATAAATTTGATTCTACAATATCTTTTAGGTTTCTTTTATTTCATTAATCTCATTAATGAAGTCCCATCAATTATGCTTCCTAAGTATCACAGAAGAAACGAAAATACAACGTACGCTTATGCCATCCGCATTCGCCACAGTGTCCCGTTATGCACCGTTAGGTTACTTAACTAACGGCATACCGGGACGGGACTAGCGCGGATGCAAAACATAAGCAGCGTTTATTATATATCATATATACAATAATAAAGTATTCGTCTCACGCATATAAAATGATCACATCATAGAATATCAGCAGCAGAAGATAACATATGAAATATTGGATATACTAGGAGGTCCGTGTTTTCTTTTGAGACTGTATAAAACACGGATTCCACGGTCGCGATGAATAGCCAAACCCATATCGCTAGACCCCTACGAGAGCGTCAAGTAACCCTACCAATTCTAGAGTTAGGAGACCCGGACTCGACTCGTCGAGTTGGTCTCCCACTGGACTCTAGAACCCGGTTACCTGTGCTCCCCTCCTTGGGTCTATCCTAATGCGGAAAAGTAAATAATATACAACAATTGTGACATCATCCTCAATCCGGAAGTGCCCCAATAAAAGAATATTACATACAATGAATTTTACATGAATGAAAATAAAAACTCTCATCTCACATAAAACACCCGGCTATTCAAAACACGATGATCCAATATAACATATCACAGCAACACATAACATCACATGTCATCAACGTAAGTAAATATGCGTATCACAATTGTCGTTGACATATAGCAACAAAAATGGTAATACACCACATTTTACACTTACGGTCGCAGAAAAGAAAATGTCAAACTACAACATTTGGAATCCACAATCATCTTAGACATCATAAACCCGAAATATCATATATTACGGATTTCATGCCTAACTATATGAATTCCACATATTGTATCACATTCCAGAAAAAGCTAGACGACGTTAAACATTCCGATCGAATCAACAAACACCCAAAATTTCCCAAAAAGCTCAACACTTGAGTGTAGTTTAAAAATACTCAGTACATACCACAGTACCAATGAACCAGCCGTAGAAGGGTCAACCAATGCCTCACCTGTGGCACCGCGGAACTACTGCAAACCTCAGGGTTTAGCGGCGGTTCTTATGGTCGCAGAATCGAGTTAGGGTTTCGTTCTTCTAGAGAGTCCACCGCATCACTTGCACGATATTTGAATGTTCTTTAACTATGAAACATCCAACTCTTGGAAAATTTTCCGAAAAGGGTTATAGTTGGTATTTGATATCCGATCGAATTTTTTAACACCGTCTAAAATGACCCAAAAACAAAATAGAATTACGAACACGAAACACTCCGAATTGCCTTTGTAAAAAGATAACATCACATGCAAATTTAGCAAAAACAAACAACACCTGAAATACCAAACCCCAGAGCCTAGAACACACCAAAAATTTGAGGCCAAAATTCTCCCAGAAAACCGAGCAGCTCGGATTTTCATCAAGTGTGGCCGGCCATATTCCGACCAAATAGGCTCAAATTTCATATGTGTTCATGTAATATCCCATACAATATTCTGCACTTGTTTAGATAATTTTTTGACTCTCAGAAAATTTTGACAGAAACTAGGGTTTACATTCGGGTGTTTCGGTTTCGTAATCCTACACAATCCGTCTAATTCTCTAGCTAAGCTCTGATACAACTGTAGGGTTCCTAAGCACAACAGCAAGATTTCGGGTGGCATCATCCATGCCAAATTAAAATTTTTGCCATGCTTAAACAACCCTAAACAAGATCTTTAACTAGAGAATCTTGCGGAATCGAAATGTAAACAACTTTACATCTAAGTGATTAGGGATTAAAACCTTTGCAGCCCTCTCCTTAACTTCTATAGCTCCAAGTTGTGGTTCCTTCACTGCGATCCAAGAACTCCCGGACTCTTGAGAAGCTCCACACGGTGTAGGGTGCATGCTTACTTGTAGTCTTCGAAATTCAAGATGATCTATTTCGAGAAAACACGAACTCAAGCTATCTCTTCACTAATATGAAATTAGTGAAGCCAACACACTAAACTATATGGCTAGTATAGAAGAGGATGATGAAGAAGGAATTTTGCTCTCTTTAGTTTTCTTTTTCTCACTTTCTTTCATCACATATAAAAAAGCTAGCAAGCTTTTGTGAGGAAGAAGAAGATGAACAAGTGATGAAAGAATAATGAGCTTGGGTTAGAAATGCAACCATGGTGAGTTAGTATATGTCATGGCTAACTCATATAGAGAATAAACCATGGGCTAGGGTTAAAGGTTAGATTAACAAATATCTTAGTAAATATCAAGAAGGGTGGACTGAGTCAACAAGATAAATATCTTAGCATAATCCACACAATTTTGATTTAACTAAAATATAATTAAAATCTAACCCTAATCTCTAGCCATGATGTGAATCTCATAAACCCTAGTTGCATGTATAACGTAGCATCATACAATTATACATATCACATATATATAATTTTGTAACAAAAGAAAAGAATACAATAAACATATATCACATATATGTTAAATATATCCAAAGTCAGAAAATGAAATACTTAAGTGAGCATATATTAGTTAATGTAATTTAATATATCAAATATATAATTATACATTAAATTATTAAATCAATACTTGATTTAATAATCCGGCTATATTACATATAACCGACTAATATAATATGTATCATTTTATCGAATCAACACTTGATCCGATAACCCGGCTATATCACATATACCCGGCCGATATCACATATCGCAAGAATAGAATACGGTATCACATACACGTATTATTCTCGTTCCCGCACATATCACATATGTGCACCTACTCCGTTTCGCCTGAGCCATGGAAACCTCTGTGTAGGACTCTAAAAACTCGTCAATACGCCGGCAGTAGGTGATGATCATATCAAACACCCACAAGGCACAAGTGGTCAGCTAAACGTAACGGCCACCCGGGTATTGAGCGATCAGAAGATCAACAAGCAAGCCTGCTCACACTCCTGTGAATCCAATCAGTAACACTACCGTACAGTCCGGTCTCTTCGTCTGATATGTCGCATATCGAGTCTAGGGGTGGTAAACGTCAGACCCCATTAACCGATAAGTCGTGTCGATGTGAGGCTCATAACGGGTCGAGAAACTACTGATAACACTTACCAGTAGATCTTCATATCAGCCCTGGCCAGGGACTTCCAGTTATAGCCAATCGAGCACAGCGCAACATCAACCCCCAATACCGGGAGAGACGAAACCCCTACCATCGCTCATTGCTTCCATGTGATTCGGGACTGCACCCAAAAGCCACCGTTTTGCACGTTCTCATGAACATGGTAAGGTGGAAATCAAAGCATAGTGGGAATCACACAAGACTCTATGACGATCTCGGATCTACAGACTAACCTGTACCAGTGTCACCAGAGAACTGCTATCTGACGATTGGTATAATACCATCTAGGAGTTCTCGGCGAGTCCGTTCAGTGTACCCAGTCTCCACTGAGCACCCGTATACCATCTTTGATGTCAAACACCAATGGATGTAGGATCATCCATCGCCCATCATATGGGTCAAGATGCGTATACGCTAGTCTACAATGGAGTATCGATGCCCTGTCTTGATACACCCTCGACTAGGAACAGTTATAGGATATACTTGTGGGCTACCCTGGCCCCACCAGTATGATCTGCATCATAGTCCTAGTAGTCAAGTACACATCCTAAGGGTTTTATCAATATGTGAGTGCAAGACAGTAACACAATACAAGTCAACATGTTAAGACAAAGAGCAACCAGATAGCATACTATCATATCGAGCAAGAAAGTTCTCTCTCTATATATCCAAGCATCCACTATAATATACATCATATGTACAATAATGGTCTCTAGGGCATATACATAACTAACACATGTCTTATAGATACCGTCCCCTGTATAAGATTTTGCGATAGAGTGAATACCCCCAAGCTTTTGCGAGAGAAAAGATTTCCCCATAAGCGTCCAAAAAAACCAAGAATTTAATTCTCATCTCGAAGAAGATCATCCATTTGCCAAAACACTAGGTAAAACCAGAGATAAGATTATCTCCCTCCTTACCTATCTGATGCATTAAATAAGAGTTTAACCCTTTAAAAAGAACTTAGTTCTTCCTTGGGATCTGAGATCCACAAGACAAATCTCCCAAGGATAAGAATTTAATTCTCATCGGGAAAATTTTGTTCTTCGGATCGAAGATCCAGGGGAGAACTATGATGCTTTACCCCTCTGCATAAAAGAAAGAGAGAACATGGAAGAACGGAACAAAAAAGACGGAATTGATATTCCAGGAACTTAGTTCCTTCAAAATATGACAGGGTTTTATCCCAATAAGAACATAGTTCTTGCAAGATCTGCAGATTTTAGAGTTTAACTCTAATTTTCAGAGTTAATCTCTGCATGAATATGGAAAGGATTATGTGAAAGACACGTGAGAACACTACGAAACAAAGAAAATGAAGACCCACGTGAAAGGCACGTGAACGCCTAAGGGAGAAACATGAAACATGCGTCTCACGTGAAAATCACGTGAGCGGCCAAAGAAGCCATAAGGACAGAGTCTCACGTGGAAGACACGTGAGCGCTGAGAGTTAAATTCTTACGTGAAGAGCATGTAAGCCCTTATAAAGAAAAAACGGTTCACGCGATATTCACGTGAGCGCCACATAAACCAGTGCTTAGCACAACTCACGTGAAGAGCACGTGAGCGACCATGAACATAGTGCTTCATGTGACACTCACGTGAGCCCCAGATGAACCAGTGCTTAGCACTATTCATATGAAGAGATCGTGAGCGACCATGAAAATAATGCTTCACGTGACACTCACATGAGCGCCATATGAACCAGTACTTAGCACTACTCACATGAAGAGCACGTGAGCACCGAAGCGGAACTTATGATGAAGCTTAAGCTTCTGGGCCCAGTGTTTAGCACTGTCGGATTATCTAAAGCCCAAAATAGAACGTGGAATAGTACTTAGCATTGTTGGGAAACAGAGTCCGACATTTAGTCTAAAATTAGACTAATCCCCTGAAGTATCAAACTTCTTTGATTTTCAAAGGAAAATCAACTATGATAATACATATTTTAAATTGGTTTTAATTTAAGACTAGATTAACAGCCCTCAAACGTATTTTAAATCGATCTTAATCTAAGATTAGACTAACGATCCTTAAACTTCTTAACTGATAGCAGATATTGCCTAAGTTCACTCAAAATATGATTTATAGGTTTGGACTAATCCACGCCCTACGGGCATAACAAGATTAGTCTTCATATACAATCCAAGTGCAACCCCGTATAAACAAACATAATACGACACGGAGTGATCAACTGAAGAATGTGAAAGTTGTTATCGCGTTGCGATAGCGTAATTAATTGCAAGGGCTTGCGCCTGCAGGGAAAAACGTCCCCAAAATTAAAAAAAATCCCTCAAAGGAGGGGGAATCTCATAAGTCAGCTAAAACGGTCCCATCTATCCAAACTTTCGATATACGATGCCATATATCAACTTGGTATATTCGGAGGTGTGGATGGATATGTTCCATATAGCATTTGCCCCCAAATTCAGGCTAGATGTCTCCAACGTCCCAGTCCGGTCTTCGGCGGTAAACAAATTCTGGCATGTCCGGTAGGACCTTTTTCTCTTTCCACTCCACATTTCGTGTGTTGTGTTTCGCTAACCAATCACGGTATATTATGTTTATGGTTGCCCTTAGGTTTCAGGATACTAAAGCTGGTTCTCCTCCCTATGCAGATCAAAGGCCTCGTTTAGAAACGTCAGAAGCAACGCTAGCGTCAACACCACTCTGGCCGGAATAACCTAGTCAGGGCAATCCATGGCCCCGGAGCTTTGCATCCCTATGGCTCAAGTAGCCCAGCAATTGGATGGGCTTTTCCTAGGAACAATGCTTCCGCCTCCCTCCCTCGGCATTCCAGCACCAAGGGAGGCTACTCAAAAGAAGTCAGTCTTTGATCGGCTAGATACTACTTCAGGCTCTGCTGATAAACCTGAAGGCTTAGTCTTTAAGAGACTAGGAACAAGCTCCATGGGCTCCCCTGGAAAGCCTATGATTTCGAAGAAAGCCGTCTTCAAAAGATTGTCCTTTAAGGCGTCAGCTACTCCTAAGGCACCGAGGAGTGCTTCACCTCCGCCCTAGTCAGTATTCAATAGGCTGGCACCCCATGCTCATACTCCGGTCCAGCCAAAAACATCAGTCTTTCAGCGACTAGTTCATGCTCCAATCTCGAAGCCATGCGGGGGACAAAATGTCCCAGCTTCAAAAGAACACAAGGGGTAGGATATTTCGGCCCAGAAGCAGTGCAGAGGGCAAATACAAGAGGTTCCCAAAGCTCAAGAGGCTCCTATCTCCAGAAACGCTCGACGTCAATACTGGCGCCGAGTAAGGTAAGCCGGAAGCAGTTCTCCATCCGCGCTAACCCCGCCAGCTCTAATGGTGCAGGCTGCTGTTCCAATCGGGGACAGCTTTGATACGCTAACATGGTGAAGTGCAACTCTCCAACTCCTGTATTGATGAAAACTCCACCTCTCGCCGAGAGGAATGATGAGCCAAAATTGGTTCGATCGGCAAAAAGACTTTCTCCGACCATTCATAAGGTCTGGAAGGAGGTGCATAGGTCAGTGATCAATAAAGATTACTCTCCTCGACCTAAGAACCTGAAGAGCCATAATAAACGCTCTACCTGTCAACCAAAGGAGGCTCCTGCAATGATGGTTCCTCCAAAACCGACATCTCATAAAAGAGAGAGGTCAGAGAAAATGCAAAGTCCCGAGGCATACTCCAAGGGCCCGCACTCTAAACTTTTCAAGACTAGAGGATTGATAGTTCACACTGCCTATATGGTGAACTCCAAGGATGAAAGTAAAACTTCCATCTCCATAGACAAATCACACAGTATGTAACAAAAAATCTACAGAAGCTGCAGGAGTTGATGGCTCAGGCGTCTGAAATAACGAGTCCTTCGCCAGGTGCAAGTTTGGACGGCTCTTCCGAGGAAAGGGCGGAGCGGGAGTCTGATACGAACTACCTGAAGCATATGCTCCAAAAGAAGGACAAAAAGGCTACGGAAATGGAGGCCCGAATGGAAAAGATGACCCATTTGTTCCAAAGCATGCTCGGGGTAATAGCTTATCCCAAACCACGAGCAGATGAATCACCGGTGGTCGTCGTCGAAGACAAAGGAGATACCTCCAATCCCCTCCAAACCTCATCAGTGGTGAAAGAGGAAGTCATCTCCAAGTCATGGTTGGAAGAATACATCGCCCAGCAGTTTAAGGCTCACTTAGCCAGTGAATCCGCCGGCAAGTTGACAAATACTGGCCAACCCTATCCGGTGGGTTACAATCAAATACAATACCTTCCACGATGCACAATTCCGACGTTCCCCATATATAAAAGAATCAGAAATCCGAAGCAACATATCACCTAGTTCAGGTCCAAATGCGGCAATACTAGGAGTAACGACATATTGATCCCGCGACAGTTTGTTAGCAGTCTAGCGGACGTAGCATTCGAATGGTACTAAGATATTCCTAATGACTCGATCAAAACCTTTGACGAGATGGAACTCCTCTTCTGCTAGAGATTCGCCAGTGCAAGCGAGCGTACTACTTAGACTGCCTTGGTCAACGAAAGGCCCAAATCAAACGAGACATGGGTCCAATACGCGATGAGATGGAGGAACCTTTACTCCAAATGCGAATAAAGGATCGCTGAAGCTCCGGCTATAAATATGTTTGTGAGAACTATCGACAAGAAGGCGCAAGTATTCCCATATCTGGCCCTTCTTAGCCAAATGACTTGCCAAGAACTCATCGACAAGTTGGCCCGGCTGGATGCGATGAACCAGGGATCTTCCTCTTCTAATGGAGATTCATGAAACTTCAAAGGCAAGAATAAGGTAGCGTTTGTCGCTAACACACAGCAATAGCCGAGCGGTCCTAAGGCGGTCATCAAAATAACAACCACATGAGACCCACTCTTGAAGAAAGAATGGGACGGGAATACTCCTTCCCTCGTGATAAAACAAGGAAATTATTTGACCTCGCAATGAAGAGTGGCTTCCTGATTTTTCCCGAGTCACGGAGTCAGGCCCAACCCCATGACGTCAACATTCCAACTTATTGCCCATATCATCGGGTGTTAAATCATCCAATTGATGATTGTTACGTCTTTAAGTACTGGGTTAAGAACTAGTATAAACACGGTAAGTTCATGCTCTCCGATAAATGGAAGGCGGACCCTCTTCAGAAGCATATTGCTAAAGGGGGACCAACACGCAGGGGACATCCTGCTCGCTCGTTGAAGAAATCCTATAGGAGGTAATGTTGTCTCCCAAAAATAAAAGAACGCTGAAAGATCTCCAAGCATACCCCGCGATCAGGTGGAAAAGCCCATTTGAACTAGAGATCATACTAGGGATATTGAAGCCGCGTCCTACTCTGAAGGCTATCGATAAAGGGAAAAGTCCCGAAGTCAAGAAGTCTTCCAAGAAGAAAAACCAAAAGAAAGCGAAGAAGCTTATACAGCCAGCGCGAGAAGTTCGACAGCAATTCGGACATCCAAAAATACATTGATGCACTAGATGGATACGATCAGAAAGCGCACTCTCCTGTCACTCTTGAGGAGTTTATTAAACACATCCTAGAAAATAATAGAGAGGATGACGACGATGACTCATAGGGAGAGACAGAAGGCGGAAAGCTGTCGCATAGTCTCTCACTCCTCCATCTATGATGATAAGGCTCCACCCGTGTTCGAAAGTGATTTAGACGAGCAGGGGGCAGAATCAATGCCTGAAGCTCCGAGTTCGCCACAACAGGACCCAGATGAGAAGCTTCTAAGGGTACCTTCCAAAGGAGCAAAGAAAATCAAAGGCGTGAGCTGGCTATTTATGAAAAAACCAGACATCAATGCCTAAAAAGGGAAGCAGCGGAAAATGCGAGTTATGTAGCTCCCCAAACAAAGTCGAATATACAACCAAAACAGAAGATACTGCTGAAGAAAGACAAGGTCGGAAAACATTTCGTCAAGGCCTTATCCAAAGAGATGAAGATTCCGCCTTTAAAGATGTATTCCCCAAGGGTAGTAGACGTCAAAGGTAGAGAAAAGCATCTAAAATATCGCCTCTACCACTGGAGGGTATGCCATCCCATCGACGAGTGCAAATCGTTCGGATAATGGTGGTGAAAATATGTTCTCTATGACATGCATCTTAAAAGAGAGAAGCAGATGGCCAAGGCTCACTCGCCCCTACATGATGGTCCCAAGGCAAATGGCCAAGTAAGGATGATCACTACGAGTTGTTATATGATCAAGGCTCAGACTTCAGAAGGAGGAAGTTCGGTAGTACCGGCGTTCAGAAGTGATTCAGAAGATGAACCTCCTGTTGATCTCCTCTATATAAGCTTCTCATCAGGAGATGAAGAGAAGACCGAGGACTGCAGCAACATCCGTTTGCGGAATCGCACTCTCCTCAAGAAAAACCTTGGGCCCACAAATAATATTCCTAATAATCAAGATAAGGGTAAAGGGAAAATGCTCGAAGACATCACCCTTGATGAAGACGTGGCCAAAGAACTCGCCGCCAAAGATATCCATTAGAAAAATAAGGTATACTACAATGTGTTAGTTCATCTGAAGAAGTTACTCTCGCACTTGAGCATATAGGATGCTCTGCTCTTGTTAAAAGAACTGCGAGAGTCTTTAATTAAAGACCTCGAAAAATTGGACCTCTTCCAAGAACACTTTGCAGAGGAAGCGATGAAAGATAAGATGGCGGAGGTATACACGGCCGATATCTCCTTCAATGAAGAAGATCTTCGTGTAAGGACATTCGAGCACAATCGACCACTCTACATCACCGGGTACTGTGATGATCAGAGGATAAACAAAATCCTCGTCGACAATGGCTCTTCGGTCAACCTGTTGAACGTTGAGGTGCTTAAGCAGCTGTCCATGGATGTACGATACCTTGGCCGAGAGAAAATCACTATCTCCAGATTTGACTCCCAGTCTTCAAGGATGTAGGGGTCCATAGTGTTGACACTCCGCTTTGGATAACTTGTCACATGCATCAAATTTCACATCATTGAAGGCAAGATCTACTATAAAGCTTTGCTGGATAGACCTTGGCTACACCAGTATGGTGTCATCCCTTCTAGACAACATCAGTGTATGAAGTATTTCAAGGATAGCCAGGAGCACACCATTACAGGATAGCTCAACCCGTTAGTGTAGAAATATGAAGATACGAAGTACTTCTTGTTGGACTATGAAGATACAGAGAAGTGCGACAAGCCCAAGGACAAACAAGTTCAATCGGAGGTCATCCCTATCTTTGGAAGCGACTTCGAGGAAGAAATAGTACTCACGGGTCAAATTCCAAAGGAAGCCGATAAACCAATCTCGTCCCCATCTTCGGCAGTAACTCGAAGAAAGAAACTGATCCGGTTTTCTCCATTCATCCATGGGTGAAGGTCCCCGATGAAGACGATCGAGCACTGCATATTACAATAGATCCACTGCATCACTACAAAGAGCTCGATGCAGTTAACACCGACATCGTGCAAAAGTTAATAACCTTCCATGTGCCTCACAGGAATAAAAGAGAAAAGACGATTCTCTTTTATAAATCAAAAGAGATCAAGGTGGAGAACGAGATTTAGCATGGACTCGAGCCGAATCTTGATAGGTTACAACCCATATCCATGCCGAGATACTATACAAAGAGCTTAAAGAAACTCCTTCATCAGCAGGGTGTACCATTCGAGCAAATTACCCATCAGGCCTAGTATTTCAAGAAGATCTAGGAAGTGCCAGGGAACCGCCAACCAGCGTTCCACGGGAAGTTCGATACTACTGGTTTGGGCTATGTTCGACCAAAGAAAAAGAAGCGAGCTCACGGTTTCTATGTTTTAAACAAAAAGGACGATGTGTGGATGGTAAACAACTCAGCCAAGTAAGGTCGAGAAATCTCGCAAAGTGCTCCATTCAGATCATGTGAACTTCCGCTTGAGTCGCTGGTAGCCCTATACGAAAAGGTCATGCAATTACCCCGAGCAGGCGATATAATGAAGCTCTACACAACATTACGACTCTACCAACAGAAGACCTAACTGAGAAGCTGATGAGAGAAGCTTATCAAATAGGTCAGACAGCTTTGTATGAAATAGCCGAAAGATCGTACCTAAGTAGGCAGTCTATGGGAGAGACGGGCCATGATCCTCATCCTCAACAGCTGCCTATACCTTCCTTTAAAACTAAATAAAGACATGGTGGCCGCATTGAAGATAGGATGACGTCCACATCCAAGCCGCAAGGTCGCTCGTCCATACCTCTTGAAAAGATGATGGGACGGGGATATTCCTTTCCCTCGAGAAAAATATTTAATCTCGCCATAAGGCACCAAGTGTTAATGCTGCCCAAGTGCAAGCAGCCTCATTGAGTCATTAGTCATCTAATCATTCAAAATTTGGATGGAAGACCAATACAGGCAAGGCAAGTTCACGCTGAGTGACAGCTGGAAAGTGGAACGTCTGCAAAAGCATGAGCCAATGCGAGAGAATCCCGCCAAGTCAGAGTGTAACCAACCCAAGGTACGGAAGCTCACCCACACTTGTCACATGATAAGACTCCTTAATGAAAAGAAGGATGAAGATACACTGCAGTGCCTTGACTGCTTCACCAATGAGGAAGAAGAAATTTCGAAGCTGCCACAAGCACCAAAGGAGCTGGAAGATGGGATCCATACCACTGCTGATGAATTGAAAAAGATAAACTTGAGAACCGAAGAAGATCCTCGACCCACGTTTGTTAGTGAGCTGTTGTCAGATGAACAAGTAGCTGGTCTAAAAGAAGTACTCATTGAGTACAAAGACTGCTTCGTGTGGAATTACTTTGAGATGCCAGGTCTCGATCCAAAGGTAGAAGTTCAGAAATTGGCCATAATGCCGGAAATAAAGTCGGTCAAGCAAGCTCCAAGAAGGATGCGGCTTGAACTTGAGATGAGTATCAATGCCGAAGTCAAGAAACTTATGGATTTCGGTTTCATCCAGGAAGTCCAATACCCTGACTGGATCGTCAACATTATCCCTATGATGAAGAAGAACTGGACCGTCCGGATCTGCGTGGAATTTCGAGACCTCAATAAAGCATGTTCGAAAGATGACTTCCCCGTACCAATTACTGAACTGATGATCGACAATACCTCTACCCATGAGGTCTTCTCCTTCATGGACGGATTAATGATCGTTTTGTGAAGCCTTAAAAACAATGTCTTCAAAATTGTCACATTTCCGTAGCAGAAAAAAGAAAAAACCTTGTCAGAATACAATCAGATAAAGATGGATCCCGAAGATCAAAAGCATACGGCCTTCCACACATCGTTGGGCATATACTGTTATAAAGCCATGCCTTTCGGACTAAAGAATGCTGGGGCGACATATCAAAGAGCAATGACTAAGATATTCGACGGCATGATACATGACATTGTTGAATGCTACATCGACGATCTTGTAATCAAGAGCATGTTGTATGAAGGAAACTTGAAGCATCTAAGGACAGTCTTCAAGCGCCTTCGAAAATTCAACCCGAAGATGAATATATTGAAATGCGCCTTCGATGTCTCATCAGGAAAGTTTCTGGGTTTTATAATCCGCCACCGAGAGATCAAAATCGATCCCTCCAAGATCAGGGAAATTATGGAGATGCCCTCTCCGAGAAATCTCAAACAACTGTGGTCTCTCCAAGGAAATCTCACTTATATCCGACGGTTCATTGCCAACCTCTCTGAGAAGTGTCGTCCGTACAGCCATCTGATGAAGAAAGGAACCTTATTCATATGGTACCAAAAATGTCAACAAGCGCTGTAGGAGATCAAGCAATATTTATGGAATCCATCAGTCTTGCCGCTTCGGTTAAGGGAAAGCACTTAATCCTTTATACAACTACCCTTGATGGTTCTCTAGACGCACTTTGGGCATAAGAGAATGACCAAGGAAAGGAGAGGGCTCTATACTATCTAAGCCGAGTCCTGTTGGTTGCAGAAAGTAATTACTCTCCCATCGAAAAGTATTACCTGGTATTGATCTTTGCCGTCACAAAGTTCAAACATTATGCCCTCGCGCATGAAGTCCATCTCATATCGAAGGTTTACCCTCTCAAGTATCTCATGTCCAAAGCTATGCTGACCGGGAGACTTGCCAAAAGGGCCCTCATGTTGATGGAGTTCACGATTATTTATCGCCCACTCAAAGCGATAAAAGGACAAGCCATCGCCAACTTCCTCGCAGAGTATCCAATTCCGGCCAACTCTCCATTAAATAGCGAGCTGCCAGATGAAAATGCATTCAGCACAAGTGAAGAGGTAGAAGAAACTGGAAATACTGGTAGTAGCTATACTTTGACGGAGCATCTTCAATAAAGGCCTGGAAGAGGAAGACCCTAATAATCAAAGCCGAGATAGGTCTTGTCTTCATGACTCCGCAAGGTGGGATACTCCACTATGCCTGCTTATTGACAGAACCAAGAACCAACAACGAGGTTGAATATGAAGCTCTCATTGCCGGTCTCGAAATCGTGATTGACATGTGCACTAAGGATCTCGTAATATATGGAGATTCACAGTTAGTCGTCAATCAAGTAAACGGCGACTACAAAACATGCAAGATGGAGCTGATAAAGTATAACGAAAGGGTACAACAACTACTGACATAGATCCCCATTTGCGTACTGAAAAGCATATCACGAGCGGAAAACAGCAAAGCCGACGCGTTAGCAAATCTTGCCAAAGAAACAGCAGATGAAAATCTCGACGATATAAGGATCAGTGTCCGAAGCCGCAAGATCCTGTCGCCGGCCGAATTTCCTTCGGAGCCTCCAGTGGAAACGCCTGAAGGAGAAGAAAAGATACTTGGAGAGAAGGTTCTCCAAGCCGAAAAGGGAGAAGAAGATGAAGACTGGAGGAAAGCATTTATGGACTACTTCAAGCCCCAGCGGATGCTTGAAGATGCATCACAAAGGCACCAGCTCATTAAACGAGCATCGTCTTTTGCTCTAATTAACGGAACTTTATACAAAAGGTCCTTCGATCATATATGGCTGAGATGTTTAGATCCACAAGAATATAAAAGGGTCATCCAGGAAATCAATGACGGTCATTGTGGGTCCTATTTGTTAGTTGTATATATGCCGTAGAGGCAATTGTTGTACATATGATGTATATTATAGTGGATGCTTGAATATATAGTGAGGACTTTCTTGCTCGACATGATAGTATGCTATCTGGTTTCACTTTGTCTTAACATGTTGACTTGTATTAGTTTACTGTCTTGCTCTCATATGTTGATAAAGCCCTTGGGATATGTACTTGACTACTAGGACTATGATGAGATCATACTAGTGGGGGCAGGGTAGTCAACGAGTACATCCTATAACTGTTCCTAGTCGAGGGTGTATCGAGACAGGGCATCGATACTCCAGAGTAGACTAGCGTACACGCATCTTGACCCATGTTATGGGCGATGGATGATCCCATATCCATTGGTGTTGGACATCAAAGATGGTGTATGGGTGCTCAGTAGAGACTGGGTACACTGAACAGACTCGCCGAGAACTCCTAGATGGTATTATACCTATCGTCAGGTAGCAGTTCTCCGACAACACTGGTACAGGTTAGTCTATAGACCCGAGATCGTCATAGAGTCTTATGTGATTCCCACCGTGCTTTGATTTCCACCTTACCATGTCCAAGAGGGCGTGAAAAACGGTGGCTTTTGGGTACAGTCCCGAATCACATGGAGGCAATGAGTGATAGGAGGGGTTTCGTCTCTTCCGGTATTGGGAGTTGATGTTGCGCTGTGTTCGATTGGCTATAACTGGAAGTCCCTGGCCAGGGCTGATATGGAGATTTACTAGTAAGAGTTATCAGTAGTTTCTCGACCCGTCATGAGCCTTACATCGACACGACTTATCGGTTACTGGGGTCTGACGTTTACCACCCCTAGACTAAATATGCAACATATCAGACGAAGAGACCGGAATGTACGGTAGTGTTTACTGATTGGATTCATAGGAGAATGTACAGGCCTGCTTGTTGATCTTCTGATCGCTCAATACCTGGGTGGCTGTTACGTTTAGCTGACCGCTTGCAGCTTGTGGGTGTTTGATATGATCATCACCTACTGCCGGAGTATTGACGATTCTTTAGAGTCCTACACAGAGGTTTCCTGACTCGGGCAAAACGGAGTAGGAGCACATATGTGATATGTGCGGGACCGAGAATAATACGATATGAGATACCGTATTCTATTCTCGCGATATGTGATATCGGCCGGGTATATGTGATATAGCCGGGTCATCGGATCAAGTGTTGATTCGATGAATTAGTACATTTTATATTAGCACGTTATATGTAATATAGCCGGATTATCGGATCAAGTGTTGATTCGATAATTTAATGTATATTATATATGAGATATATTACATTAAATTAACTAATATAAGCTCGCTTTATTAATTCATTTTCTCACCGGATAATACATTGATATATATGCGATATATGTTAATTGTATTATTTTCTTTTGTTACAAAATATATTGTATATGTGATATATAATATTGTAACAAGTTAGGGTTACAAATGCAATATGGTTGTTATGTTTAAACCAAGTTAGGGTTTGGATTTGGGTTAGCTTTTGGGTTAGCTTTTTCATGAAGCTTAATGAAGCTTTCCTTTTGTCATTTAGCTTTGATATTTTGTGTAGATATTTGTTAACCCAACCCAAACCCTTAACCATGGTTTATTCTCTACAAGGGTTAAGCCAGTCATTCTTAACCTATGGTTGCAATTGTAACCACAACAGCAATTCATTATTCATCACAAAAGCTTTCTTCTTCTTCTTCTTCCTTGAAAAAGATTTCTAGCCTTTTGTGTTGTGATGATTAATAGTGAGAAATTGAAAAAAAAAAGAGAGCAATATTCCTACTTCATCATCCTCATCTATTCTAGCCACTTAGATTAGGGTGTTCACTTCTCTAATAAGTTCATTAGTGAAGTGTAAGCTTGGGTTAGAGATTCTTCAAGGTAGATCATCTTAGATCTAGAAGACTTCAAGCAAGATGCGTCATTCACCTCTCAGAGCCTCACGAGAGTCAGAGTTCATGATGATCGCAGCTAAGGGACCTCAAGACGGAGCGTATGAAGTGAAGGAACGGACTACAAAGGTTGTAATCCCAAACTCTTAGATGTAAAGTTGTTTACATGCAATGTTAACCCTAATTCTCTAGTTCAATTACTTGGTTGGATTGTTTAGCACCCAATTTTTTTTAATATAGCATGTTTGATGCTTGCTAAACCCTTACTAAGGTGCTAAGATAACCCTACAGTAGTATCAAAGCCAAGCTAGAGCATTAGGGGTTGTCTAGAAGATGTTAGAAGTCCGATCGAACCCCGAAACCCCGAAACGACCCCTTTTCTTGAATTTTTTCAAAAAGTTGAAATTTTTCATCTTAAAAATACTCAGAAAATCATGCAGGGAATTTTATGGACCCACCTGAAGAACGACTCCCTAACTCGCTACAGTGACTGCGTAACCGCGGCGCCACTGTGGAGGCTTGGGACGGGCCGTTCAGCGACGGTCCGTAGGTGATAGGGCATGCTTCTGGGAATTTTTATTTTCTGCTCAAGTGTTGAGCTCACTGGGGTATGTTGGGAATTCGTTGAATCGATCGAATTGTGTAACTTCGCCTAGATATCTGTGTTGTGATACAATATATGGAATTCATTTAGTTAGGCATGAAATCCGTAATATGTGATATTTCGGGTTTACGATGTCTAAACAGATTGTGGATTCCAAATATTGCAGTTTTACATTTTCTTTCCTGTGACCGCAAGTGTAATATGTGGTATATCGCCGTTTTCGTCGTTATAGATCGACGACAATTGTGATAGGCATATTTACTTACGTTGATGACATGTGTTGTTATGTGTTGCTGTGATATGTTATATTAGATCGTCGTGTTTTGAATAGCCGGGTTTTTTATATGAGATGAGAGTTTTCATTTTCATTCATGTAAAATTCATCTGTATGTAATATTCTTTTATTAGGGCACTTCCGGGTTGAGGATGATGTCACCATTGTATATTATTTACTTTTCTGCATTAGGATAGGCCCAAGAAGGGGAGCACAAGTAACCGGGTTCTAGGGTCCAGTGGGAGGCCATCTCGAGGAGTCGAGACCGGGTCTCCTAACCCTAGAATTGGCAGGGTTACTTGCCGCTTGTAGGGGTCTAGGGATGTGGGTTTGGCTATTCATCGCGACTGTGGAATCCGTGTTTTATACAGGATCAAAATAAAACACGGACGTCCTAGTATATCCAATATTTTATATGTTGACTTCTGCTGCAATGTTCTGTGATGAGATCATATTACTGCCTGAGACGATTGCTTATACTATATATGATATATAAATATTACTGCTTTCGTTTCTTCTGTGATGCTTAGGAAGCTTAAATAATGGGATTTTATTAATGAGATTAATAAAAGAAAAGAAACCTAAAAGATGTTATAGAATCAAATTTTCAAAAAGGGTAGCTACAGTTTTTTGCTTTGCATAGCGGTATTCCTTGTAGAATATCCAGCACCTTATTCGATAAGGAAAGAGCCGAGATCCCTTCACCGGGAGTGAGCTCTTTAGTAAAACTAGCAGATGCTACAAACTTACGGTTTAGTTTTTGATTGCTTCTATAGTTCTTGCTTTGCACAGCGGTATTTATGAAATATCCTGTTCAATGAGGAAAGAGCCGAGATCCCTTCACCGGGAGTGACCTCTTTAGCGAAACTAGAAAAGCCTCAAAAACACTCCTTTTCAAAATCATCTGTTTCTACAACGATATCAAGTTCATTACGCTTATGGTTTTTTGAAAAACCTTCCTAGCCCTCTGACATTTCAGATAAGTAATATTTAGTATTCGTATTACGTTTGTTGGCTTTCGTCAAGGCATAGTGTGCGGTAGCTATTTACTGCTTATCTGCAACATATGATGCGATTGGGTTAGGATAGTCGTACAGCTTTGTTGTCTTTCATCATGGGTCATGCGGGTTGGTTTAATTCAATCAAGAAATGTACGGGTTGAACTTGACTAGCGGACTATGGTTTGTTGGCATTCGTCAAGGTCATAGCATGTTAGGGGTAAAAGCATTATCAGGAATTTCAAGTGTTGAAATTTGCAATGAGATTGCATACCTTCTATCAGATAGATGGATCCCGATACCCACTGCGAGTAAGAGTTACTCCTGAGAGAGTTTTACACATGACAATTAGCCGATCAAGTAGGTGTCTAGAAAGGCGTTAACGGGGTTATGCCTCTGGGAAAATGAGGTTTATACTAATTAGGTCCGTGCGAAAGCACGGGGAACCTCTCTCAAAGTACCAACACTGATCTGGCTGAATGATTGACGAAATTGTAGGGTGTAATTAATCCCGGCTAATCTTACCTTTTAGGGTTTGAAGGAAGATTTGATTAAAACAGTGGGAGCCATCCTGATTAGATAAAATAATAACCAATCTAATCTTGCAAGAGTGCACGCTAAAGTGTTTTCTTCTCTCTCTCTCCAGGTAGCGACCATGTCAGGCCTTAATCAAGATAATAATATGGATGTATTGACCGAACCCACTTGTTATACTGAGCAGGGGAACGTTTGTTCCGTTCTTTCTTATAATTGTTATAAGACTGAACAGGAAATAGGGGAATACCAGAATTCACACGCCGCCTAAACGAAGAATAAACATGTTGATGCATCTTCTTCGGATGTGTTAGTTACCGAGAACTGTTTCTCAGTTCACTCTACGTCCTGGGCATTAGATACCGGATCAGGATCCCACATATGCAATATATTGCATGGGCTAAAGAAAGGTAGAGAACTGGGAATGGGTGATCATTCCGTAAGAGTAGGGAATGGTGCAAATGTTGCAGCCAAAGCAGTTGGCGAATATCACCTTGTATTACCAAGTGGTAATACATTGATTCTGAACGAATGCTATTACATACCGAGCATGATATGCAACATTATATCAGTTTCTTTATTAAGTAAAGAAGGATATAATTTTGTAATACATGATAATGTTATGAACATCTGCCTGAATCAAAAGTTGATTGGATCAGGCTCGTTAAATAATGGCATATACGTTCTAAATCAAAACACAGTTCTTAATATACAGAACACTCACAAAAGGAAAAGTTCAGAAATGAACGAATCCTTCTTGTGGCATTGTAGACTTGGTCATATCAATGCGACACGACTTGCTAAGTTACATAAAGATGGTTATTTAAATACGTTCGAATTATCATCTTATGAAACTTGCCATTCATGTCTCAAAGGCAAAATGACCAAAACTTCGTTTAGTGGACACGGAGAAAGAGTTATAGAACTCTTGGGACTGATTACATAGTGATGTGTGTGGTCCCATGTCTACATATACCAGGAACGGTTCCTCATACTTCATTAAATTCACTGACGATCTTTCAAGATACGGACATGTGTTCCTGATGAAACACAAGTCTGGAGCTTTTGAGAAATTCAGAGAATATAAGAACGAAGTAGAGAACCAAACGGGTAAAAGTATTATTCGATCTGATCGAGGAGGAGAATACTTGAGCAATGAGTTCCTCGATTATCTAAAAGAGAATAGGTTCTCTCTCAGCTTACTCCTCCCTATACACCATAGCACAACGGTGTATCGGAGCAGAGGAATCACACCCTATTAGATATGGTGCGCTCTACGATGAGCAATGCTGAGTTGCCTATTTCCTTCTGGGGGTACGCGCTTGAGACAGCCATACACTATTGAATACGGTTCCTACCAAATCAGTGCCTACCACCCAATATAAGATATTGAGGGGGAAGAGTCCATCTCTTAAGTATGTTAAGATATGGGGTTGTCCGGCCTATGTCAAAAGGCACAATCCGGACAAACTCGAGGCAAGGTCTGTCCTGTGCAAGTTTGTAGGATATCCCAAGAATTCACAAGGGTATATCTTCTACCACACTGAGGAACAAAAGATGTTTGTTTCTCGACATGCCACCTTTTTAGAAAAGGAATTTCTTACAAAGGAAATTAGTGGCGAGTAGGTAGAACTGGAAGAAGTTCCGGCAACACAAACTATGACAGAAGATTTGGTGGAACCAGAGTATTCAGTAGTCCCCGACGAACCCCAGCCTCTCCGCCGATCTAGAAGGGTTCCTCATCTACCTGAGAGATACTACGGTTTTCTCATTGACGGTGGAAGCGAGGATTGCATCATGGAAGATGATGACCCAACTAGTTTCGAGCAGGCCATCACGAGTGGGGACTCTGTGAAGTGGCTGGATGCAATGCGATCTGAGATGGAATCTATGTACACCAACAAAGTATGGACTTTGGAAGTTGCTCCTGAAGGGGTAAAACCCATTGGGAGCAAGTGGATGATTAAGAAGAAACTTGGTGTAAATGGAAAAGTGGAGACTTTCAAAGCCAGACTTGTTGCAAAGGGTTTTCGTCAACGACTAGGTGTGGATTATGACGAAACCTTTTCTCCAGTGGCTATGCTTAAGTCCATCCGGATCTTACTTGCCATTGCTGCATACCGTGACTACGAAATCTGGCAAATGGATGTTAAGACCGCCTTTCTAAATGGTGATTTAGAGGAGTGCGTGTACATGACTCAGCCAGAGGGCTTCGTAGATAGTGAGAGCAGCGGAAAGGTGTGCAAGCTGCTTAAATCCATTTACGGGTTAAAGCAGGCATCGCGGAGTTGGAACATCTTTTTTGATGTTGTAGTCAAAGAGTTTGACTTCATCAAAAACGTAGATGAACCTTGTATATACATGAAGGTTGCAGAGAGTAAGGTTGTCTTCCTCGTATTGTACATGGATGACATACTCTTGATAGAAAACGATGTTCCTATGCCGCACTCGGTCAAGATCTTCTTATTACATAGATTCTCAATGAAAGATCTAGGTGATGCCTCCTGCATTTTGGGAATCAAGATCTATAGAGATAGATCTAGACAGATACTGGGATTGTCCCAATCCAGGTACATTGACACCATACTAAAGAGGTTTAGTGTGGAAGAATCCAAGCGTGGGAACTTACTGACGATCTCTGGACTCACTCTTTCCAAAGAGATGTCTCCTAAGACTGATTCGGAGAGAGCTCGCATGCAAGGGATACCCTATGCTTCGGCAGTAGGCTTTATCATGTACGCGATGCTATGTATCAGACTCGATGTAGCATACTCACTATGTGTAGTGAGCAGGTATCAAGAAGATCCTGGAGAGAGTCACTGGACAGCTGTGAAGAGCATTCTCAAGTACTTGAGAAGCACTAAAGAGATGCTCTTGGTGTATGGTAACGGAGAACTCCAAGTGGAGTCCTTTACCGATTCGAGCTTCCAGAGTGATAAGGACGACTCTAAGTCGCACTCGGAATTTGTCTTTACCCTAAATGGAGGGGCGGTTTGTTGAAAGAGTTCCAAACAGGAAACCGTGGCAGACTCGACGATGGAGGCTGAATACATCGCTGCCAACGATTCTGCCAAAGAGGCTGTCTGGATAAAGAAGTTCATCACTGAACTTGGTGTGGTTCCATCCATTGAGCATCCAATACCTCTGTATTGTGATAACAATGGAGATGTGGCTTTAGCCAAGGAACCCAGGTCCCATCAGATGTCCAGACATATTCTGAGGCAGTATCACCGGATCCGGGAGATAGTTGATCGACGGGAGATCGAGGTTAGGAGAGTTGATACGAAGGACAACAATGCGGATCTACTCACGAAGGCCATACCCCAGATACATTTTGAGAGAATCTTCGGGTTGTTAGGTATGAGATACTACAACAGCTGGCCTTAGTACAAGTGGGAGATTGTTAGTTGTATATATGCCATAGAGGCCATTGTTGTACATATGATGTATAAATAGTGGATGCTTGGATATATATAGTGAGGACTTTCTTGCTCGACATGATAGTATGCTATCTGGTTTCACTTTGTCTTAACATGTTGACTTGTATTAGTTTACTGTCTTTCTCTCACAAGTTGATAAAGCCTTTGGGATATGTACTTGACTACTAGGACTATGATGAGATCATACAAGTGGGGCCAGGGTAGTCAACGAGTATATCCTATAACTGTTCCTAGTCGAGGGTGTATCGAGACAGGGCATCGATACTCCAGAGTAGACTAGCGTACACGCATCTTGACCCATGTTATGGGCGATGGATGATCCCATATCCATTGGTGTTGGACATCAATGATGGTGTACGGGTGCTCAGTGGAGACTGGGTACACTGAACAGACTCGCCGAGAAATCCTAGAGGTATTATACTTATCGTCAGGTAGCAGTTCTCTGGTGACACAGGTACAGATTAGTCTGTAGACCCGAGATCGTCATAGAGTCTTGTGTGATTCCCACTGTGCTTTGATTTCCACCTTACCACGTCCAAGAGGGCGTGCAAAATGGTGGCTTTTGGGTACAGTCCCGAATCACATGGAGGCAATGAGCGATAGGAGGGGTTTCGTCTCTCCCGGTATTGGGAGTTGATGTTGCACTGTGTTCGATTGGCTAAAACTGGAAGTCTCTGGCCAGGGCTGATATGGAGATTTACTGGTAAGAGTTATCAGTAGT
This sequence comes from Agapanthus africanus, assembly GCA_030015575.1. Taxonomy (NCBI): domain Eukaryota; kingdom Viridiplantae; phylum Streptophyta; class Magnoliopsida; order Asparagales; family Amaryllidaceae; genus Agapanthus; species Agapanthus africanus. Next base: position 130,411,687 of record CM057346.1, read on the forward strand.
TTCTCGACCCGTTATGAGCCTTACATCGACACGACTTATCGGTTACTGGGGCTGACGTTTACCACCCCTAGACTAAATATGCAACATATCAGACGAAGAGACCGGACTGTACGGTAGTGTTTACTGATTGGATTCATAGGAGAATGTACAGGACTGCTTGTTGATCTTCTGATCGCTCAATATCTGGGTGGTTGTTACGTTTAGCTGACCGCTTGCAGCTTGTGGGTGTTTGATATGATCATCACCTACTGCCGGCGTATTGACGATTCATTAGAGTCCTACACAGAGATTTCCTGGCTCGGGCAAAACGGAGTAGGAGCACATATGTGATATGTGCGGGACCGAGAATAATACGATATGAGATACCATATTCTATTCTCGTGATATGTGATATCGGCCGGGTATATGTGATATAGCCGGGTCATCGGATCAAGTGTTGATTCAATGAATTGGTACATTTTATATTAGCAGGTTATATGTTATATAGCCGGATTATCGGATCAAGTGTTGATTCGATAATTTAATGTATATTATATATGAGATATATTACATTACATTAACTAATATAAGCTCGCTTTATTGATTCATTTTCTCACCGGATAATACATTGATATATATGCGATATATGTTAATTGTATTATTTTCTTTTGTTACAAAATATATTGTATATGTGATATATAATATTATAACAAGTTAGGGTTACAAATGAAACATGGTTGTTATGTTTAAACCAAGTTAGGGTTTGGATTTGGGTTAGCTTTTGGGTTAGCTTTTTCATGAAGCTTAATGAAGCTTTCCTTTAGTCATTTAGCTTTGATATTTTGTGTAGATATTTGTTAACCCAACCCAAACCCTTAACCATGGTTTATTCTCTACAAGGGTTAAGCCACTCATTCTTAACCTATGGTTGCAATTTTAACCACAACAACAATTCATTATTCATCACAAAAGCTTTCTTCTTCTTCTTCTTCCTTGAAAAAGCTTTCTAGCTTTTTGTGTTGTGATGATTAATAGTGAGATACTGAAAACAAAAGAGGGCAATATTCCTAGTTCATCATCCTCATCTATTCTAGCCACTTAGATTAGGGTGTTCACTTCTCTAATAAGTTCATTAGTGAAGTGTAAGTTTGGGTTAGAGATTTTTCAAGGTAGATCATCTTAGATCAAGAAGACTTCAATAAAGATGCATCATTCACCTCTTGGAGCCTCACGAGAGTCGGAGTTCATGATGATCGCAGCGAAGAGACCTCAACACGGACCTTATGAAGCGAAGGAACGGACTACAAAGCTTGTAATCTCAAACTCTTAGATGTAAAGTTGTTTACATGCAATGTTAAGCCTAATTCTCTAGTTCAATTACTTAGTTGGTTTGTTTAGCACCCCAAAAATTTTAATATAGCATGTTTGATGCTTGCTAAAACCTTGCTAAGGTGCTAAGCTAACTCTACACTATCAAGCATGCCCTAAGATGAAATTGAAAATCAAAAGGATGGGTTACTACTGGCCTACGATCATTCGGGATTACATCGAATATGCGAAGCGATGTCATTCGTGCCAAATAAACGGGGATTTTATAAATCAGCACCCCGATCCGCTGCATCCTATCGTAGCCAGATGGCCATTCGAGATATGGGGTATAGATATCATAGGTCCTATTGAACTGGCGTCATCAAGAAGGCATCGATTCATCCTGGCAACAACAAACTACTTCTCCAAATGGGAAGAAGTGATACTGCTGAGGAAGTAAAGGAGAGAATATTCTCCACTTCTTTAAAATTCATGTGATATACCGGTTCAGAGTTCCACGACGCATAATTTCGGACAATGGACCGGCCTACAGAAGCCATAAAATAAGCTTCTTTGCTAGGCAACACAAGATAGACTGGAGATATTCTTTCGTCTATAACTCTCAAACCAACGGTCTAGCTGAAGCCTTAAACAAGGCATTGACAAAACTTATAAAGAAGATGGTGTCCAATAATAAAAAGGACTGGCACAAAAGGCTATATGAAGCTCTCTGAGCGTACCGAACACTGTTCAAGACAACCATAAAAACAACACCTTATGCCTTGGTGTTTGCAGCCAAAACAGTGCTCCCATTAGAGATAGTATTTCCCTCATTAAGGATGGCAGTTCACTAAAAGCTTACGGGTGAAGATAATTCTCACCTCCGACTCAAAGAACTTGATGCGCTTGATGAAATTGATCTCGCGGCACAGCAAAGCCTGGAATCCTATCGAGCGAGAATGACCCAAGCATATGAGAGATTGACTAGACCGAGGACATTCTGCCAAGGAGAACTCGTACTAGTTGTCAAAAGAGCTATGATCCATAACTGCGCAAAGCGTGGGAAGTTCGAGCCAAATTACGAGGGCCCGTATGTTATAGAGGAAGTCTACCAAAATGGAGCATACCAACTCGTGGATATGCATGGAAAAAGAATATATCGACCAATAAACGGTTGATTCCTCAAGAAGTATTACGCTTAAGGGGTTACGATCTAGGTCAACGATAAATGACGACGCCTGTGTCCGCTCCTTATCTTTCTAAATCGGAACTCTAAGAGCCAAGCACTTCGCCCCAAACAAGGGGATGTTGGACCACAACGTCCTTAAACTAATATTGGACCGAAATGTCCCTAAACTAGTATATCATCTCTAACACGGGAATGGTGGACCGAAATGTCCCTAAACTAGTATATCGTCTCTAATACGGGAATGGTGGACTGAGATGTCCCTAAAATAATATGTTCCCCCATGCATGATGATGTTGGACCGAAATGTTACTAAACTAGCTCGTCTCTCTATGAATGGTGATGTTGGACCATGATGTCCATAAACTAATATGCTCCTTGAGATCGACATTGCAACTGAATTCCTACCGGCAAAGATTGAAACTCAAGTCCTACCTACGAGACTGCACTTGAAGTTCCACCGGCTATGATGCTCTGCCGATGATGCAGTCCTTAAAAAAAGAAAAAAAATGGTATGTCCACAAGTAAAATGGGCACAGATGAAAACTCGAAAGGATTCCATGAGTAAAAACAACAGGAATTCCGGAGAGCTTGTAAAATCCTGAAAGGGTGCAAACTCGTAAAAGAATATACACTTGCAAAGTCTTCTTGACATGCAAGGAGAACACTTAAGCGAGATCCTTACGACTCACAAAGGTGAGAGACACTTAGAAATCCCCACGATATCCAAGGAGAATATGCATTTGCGAGATCCTTTCAACTCGTAAGGAGAAAATACCCCTTTATGAGACCCTAAGGGCTTATAGAATTACAAAGTCTTAGGTTACAGATCAGACCATGTGCCTAAGCCATCATATGCCCCTTTAAAATAGTCCTATAGGTAGTTCGATCTCCACTCTTGTATACAATCTACGGGCATAAATAAACGTAAATAAATCCAAGTTCCACATGGTGGACGACACTTGTAAGTTCTCCTAACTTGCAAGGAGAAAAGTACTCTTGTAGAATCCTTACGACTTACGAGATTCACTTGGGGGTCCTCACGATTCCTAGGGAGAAAATGCACCTATGAAATCCTCTCGACTCTGTTAGTTATATGTATGCCCTAGAGGCCATTACTATACATAGGATGTATATTGTAGTGGATGCTGGGACATATATAGGGAGGACTTTCTTGCTCGACATGATAGTATGCTATCTGGTTGCTCTTTACCTTAACGTGTATACTGATTGTCTCTCTGTTACATGTTGGTAAAGCCCTTAAGATCTGTACTTGACTACCTGGACTATGATGCGGATCATACTAGTGGGGACATGGTAGTCCATAAGTACATCCTTCACAGTCCCTAGTCGTGGGTGTATCGAGATGGGGCATCGATAATACCAGAGTAGACTAGCGTGTACCTTCTCGACCCATACAGATGGGCGATGGATGATCCCATATCCATCGGTGTTTGACATCAGAGGAGATATACGGGTGCTCAGTAGAGACTGGGTACACTGGACGGACTCGCCGAGAACTCCCAGATGGTATTATACCTCACGTCAGATGGCAGTTCTCTGGTGACACTGGTACAGAGTAGTCTGTTGACCCGAGATCGTCATAGAGTCTTGTGTGGTTCCCACTGTGCTTTGATTTCCATCTTACCACGTCCAAGAGGGCGTGCAAAACGGTGGTTTTTGGGTACAGTCCCGAGTCACATGGAGGCAATGAGCGATAGGAGGGGATTCGTCTCTCCCGGTATATGGGGGTTGATGTTGCGCTGTGTTCGATTGGCTATAACCGGAAATCCCTGGCCAGGGTTGCTGAGATTTACTGGTAAGTGTTACCAGTAGTTTCTCGAACAGTTATAGACCTCATATCGACACGACTTATCGAGCTACTGGGGTCTGACGTTTACCACCCCTAGGCGAGATATGCAACATATCAGACGATCAGACCGGACTGTACGGTAGTGTTACTGGTCGGATTCACTGGAGTGTGAGCGGGCTTGCTCTTCGATCTTCAGATCGCTCAATACCCGGGTGGCCGTTACGTTTAGCAGACCGCTTGCGGCTTGTGGATGTTTGATATGATCATCATCCGCTGCCGGCGTATTGACGAGTCTTTAGAGTCCTACACAGAGGTTTCCTGGCTCAAGCGAAACGAAATAGGAGTGCATATGAGATATGTGCGGGACCGAGAATAATGCGTGTATGTGATACCGTATTATATTCTCGCGATAAATATATCGAATGGTTGTATGCGATATAACCTAGTTATCGATTCAAGCGTTGATTCGATAAGCCGATATATTAGATACCAGTCGGTTATGTGCGCATGACCGGATCATTGAATCAAGTGTTGATTTAATGATTTAATGTATAATTATATATTTGATATATTACTTTGCGTTAACTAGTATCGGTTCACTTTAGACGGATTTTCTCACTCGGATGTGCGCATTGTATATGCGATATACTTTTGTGCACTTGCTTGTATCATGTTTGATGATACATGTCATGCTAGGGTTCAAGTGTAAAGATTAAACCTTGGTTAATGAAATAGTTTAGGGTTTCCTTTTTGTTATTCATTTATCTATTTATTTATCCTTTTTATTTTTGATAAATGAATAAATGAAAATGAGAAAAGAATGGTGGCTTCTTTTGTTCTTTAGTTGAAGCTTCATGAAGCTTTGTTCAAGTCAACCATACTTATCTCATCCTTAACCCTAACCATTCCCACTAACCATGATTCATTCTCTACACTTAACTCTAGTTAATATTATGATAAGAATTCATTTTCTTTTCATTTTTCTATTAACTTATCATAATGTTTTTCTTCTTCTTCTTCATGCTTCAAGTGAAGAAGCTTGAAGTCCATCAATGGTGATTGTTGGAAATGAGTGAGAAATCCAATTCTAAAGTCTACCCACTTCCTATTTCTTCATCCTCTACCTCTTGCCAAGTAGTAGAGTGTGTTTCCTTCACAACTTTTCACGGTTTGGTGAAGGTGGAGCTTGATTCATCGATGCTTCGACGTAGATCATCTTCGGCATGGACATCGACGACCTAGCTTGCCCATTCTCCGACGAAGCCGACTCTAGAGCCCGGATTTGATTTGGACAGCGGAGACGACATCGTTGCGGAGCCGTGGAGGTGGAGCACCGGATCTACAAAGGTTGTATTTCCGTATTCTCTTTAGCTAAGTTGTTAGCTAGCTTTCTTTTCGCCTAGACATCTAGTTATCGATCCGTACACTAGGGTTTGTAGGCACCATAATTTTTGAAATTGCCATGGTTGATGGCTTGAGAGACCTCACTAGAGTGCCTAGGAACCCTGCAGTGGTATCAGAGCCTAGCTAGAGCCTTAGGCGAAGTCCAGATGGAAATTGAAGTCCGATCGAACTCGAAACCCCGATTCAAAGTTGCTCTCTGTACTATTTTTAAAATCTGGGATTTTTTAACATTAAAAATATTCAGAAAAATAAGCAGGAAATTCTAAGAAATACTGTAAAATTCGTGCAGCCAATTCAGTCAAATCGCGGCGCTTCCGCGGCACAAGCTAGGCTTGTGCGGCGGAAGAGCGGCCATTTTGTCGTCTTGTGCAACTTGTCTTCTACAGTAATTCTTATTGTACTGTGCTGGTGTTTCTGGGAATTTTTAATAATTTTTCAAGAGTTGATTTTTCTGCAGTTGTTTTGGGAATTCGGTGTTTCGATCGGGGTATCAAATTTTGTCCGTGTGGCTTTCCGGATAAATTTTAGAATATGTTAAAAAGTTCGACCGGATATAAATACCCAACTTTTCCCCTGTCGGGAAATTTCCAAGTGTTGGATTTTTCCGTAGTTTAACGACGTTCTAAGTAGTGCAAGTAACGCGATGGTCCCTCTAGAAGACACAAACCTTAACTCGATTATGTGACCGTCTTGAACTGCCCTTTGAACCTTCGGGTTTGGGGCAGTACGGCGTGCCACATGTGAGGCGTTGGCTTGACCCTTCTACGGCTGGATCGTTGGTACTGAGGCACGAACGGAATGTTGTTAGACTTGTTTCATGTGTTGATCAGTTTCGGGAAAACTTGGGTGTTCGATTGTTCGATCGAAAAGTTTAACATTTTCTGTTTATCTGGAATGGGATACAATAATTGGAATTCACAATAAGTTATGAGATAACTAAATGAATGTTATAAACATAGCACTTTAGTCTCACTTGATCGGTTGCCACGGAATTTTGATGTGATCAAAAGTCCGTCGCAATCACGTAGCGTACGCGGATACTCGCCGGGTAAACTTAATAGACAGCTTCACTCCATAGCCCCGACCAAGTGACTGTAGGAGAACCTCGTCGCCGAAAGCATCCGTTCGGGTGCTCGCGGTAGCGGTGTTCCGCCTTGGTGCACTTCGTCGACGGTATCAGGGGTGCGGCCGTCTACTTAAGTTTGCGACGAGTATTCGATCAGACTGTCGGGAATCTTGTTGAATTCCCCGACTAGATATTGAAAAGAGTTTTCGATAATGAGACTAAAATGCGGGGTTTATAATTGTTAGGCATGCGATGTCTAAGTAATTCATTTGGTCAGGCATGCGATGTCTGAGGTGGTTGCGGATTCCAACTGTTGTAGTTTTACACTTTCTTTTCTGTGACCGTAAGTGTAATATGTGATATCGCCGGTTTCGTTGCTATATGTCAACGACAATTGGGATGGACATATTTACTTACGTTGATGACATGTGATGTTATGTGTTGCTGGATATGTTATATTGGATCGTCGTGTTTGAATAGCCGGGGGTTTTTATGTGAGATGAGTGTTTTTCATTTTCATTCATGTAAAAACTTGTATGTAATATTCTTTTATTGGGGCGCTTCCAGGTTGCGGAAGTTGTCACCGTTTGTATATTATTTACTTTTCCGCACTAGGATAGACCCAAGGAGGAGGGCACAAGTAACCGGGTTCTGGAGTCCAGTGGGAGACCAACTCGAGGAGTCGAGTCCGGGTCTCCTAACTCCAGAATTGGTAGGGTTGCTTGCCGCTCTCGTAGGGGTCTAGGGGTGTGGGTTTGGCTATTCATCACGACCGTGGAATCCGTGTTTTATACTGGCTCGTATTGAAAACACGGACGTCCTAGTATATCCAATATTTCATATGTTTCTTCTGCTGCGATATCTGTGATGTGATCATGAGATGTTCTGTGATGGATATAGTATATAGTATATATGATATATTATATAGACGTTACTTATGTTTTACACCCGCGCTAGCCCTGCCCTGCTCTGCCGTTAGTTACCTAACCTAACGGTGCACGAGGGGACATCGAGGCGAATGCGGATGGCATAAGTGTACGTCATATCTATCTGTGATGTTTAGGTACTTAAATGATGGGATTTCATTAATGTGATTAATGAAAATAAAAGAAACCTAAGATGTTGTAGAATCGAATTTCAAAAATAAAACAGGTAGCTACAGTTCTTGCTTTGCACAGCGGTATATGTGATATATCCTGCACCTTATTCGATGAGGAAAGGACCGAGATCCCTTCACCGGGAGTGACTCCTTTAGCAATAACTGGCAGATGCTACACACTCGGTTTGTCTTTTGATTGCTTTTAAGAGTTTTTGTTTTGCACAGTGATATATATGATATATCCCGCACCTCATTCGACGAGGAAAGGACCGACGATCCCTTCACCGGGAGTGACTCCTTTAGCAAAACTAGAAAAGCCTCAAAAACACTCCATTTCAAAATTCATTCGATCCTACAACGATATCAAGTTCATTACGCAATAGGTTTTCAGAAAAACCTGTCGTAGCCCTCCGTCATTTCAGATAAATCCTGTTTAGTATTCGTGCTGCGTTTGTTGACCTTGTCAAGGCGCAGTGTGCGGTAGCTAACCAGTATTTATCTGCTTATGCATATGATGCAGATTGGGTTAGGGTAGTCGTGCGGCCTTGTTGACCTTGTCAAGGGTCGTACGGGTGGGTTTGATTCAATCAAGAAATGACGGGTAGAACTTGACTTGCGGTCTATGGTTTGTTGACCTTGTCAAGGTCATAGATCGTTCGGGGCAAAACATTATCGGGAATTTCAAGTGTTGAGATTTGCAATGAGATTGCATACCTTCTATGAGATAGTTGGATCCCGATACCCGCTGCGAGTAAGAGTTACTCCTGGGAGAGTTTTATACATTACAATTAGCCGATCAAGTAGGTGCCTAGAAAGGTGTCAACGAGGTTACGCCTCTGGGAAAACGAGGTTTACATTAATTAGGTTCGTGCGAAAGCACGGGGGACCTCCCTCAAAGTACCGACACTGGCCTGGCTGAAAGATTGGCGAACTTGTAGTGTGTAATTAATCCCGGCTAGTCTTTCCTTTTAGGGTTTGAAGGAAGATTTGATAAAAAGCAGTGGGAGCCATCCTGATTAGATAAAATAATAACCAATCTATTCTTGACAGAGCGCACGCTGAGTGTTTTCTTCTCTCTCTCTCCTGGTAGCGACCATATCACGCCTTAATCAAGATAATAATATGGATTATTGACCGAACCCGCTTGTTATACTGAGCTGGGGAACGTTGGTCCCGCTCCAACTTATAATTGTTATAAGACAGAGCAGGAAATTAGGGATTACCAGAATTCCCGTGCCGCCCAAACGAAGAGAGTGCATGCTGATGCATCATCTTCGGGTGTGTTCGTTATACAGAACTGTTTCTCAGTATCCTTTACGTCCTGGGTATATGATACCGGATCAGGATCCCACATATGTAATCTGTTACATAGGGCTACAGAAAGGTAGAGAACTGAGAACGGGTGATAAGTTTCATGAGGCAGAAAACGGGGCAAGAGTTGCAGCCAAGTCTGTCGGTCACTGTCACCCTGTATTACCGTTACATTGATTATGAACGAATGTTGTTAGATATCGAACCTGATATACAAAATCATATCTATCTCTTTATTAGTAAAGAAAGGATATAATTCTGTATTGTTGGATAATGTTTTGAACATTTCCTATATCAAAAGTTGATCGGTTCAGGCACGTTATCTAAAAGCGTTGATGTTCTAAATCAAACTACAGTTCTTAGTATATGGAACACACACAAGAGGAAGAGTTCAGAAATGAACGAATCCTTCTTGAGGTATTGTAGACTAGGTCAGATCAATGTGACCCGACTAGCTAGAGTTACATAAAGATGCATATTTAAATCAGTTTGAATTTACATCTTGTGAAACTCGCCAGTCATGTCACAAAGAAAAGATGACCACAGCTCTGTTTATTGGAAACAGAGAAAGAGTTAATAAACTCTTGGGATGATACATGTTGATGTATGTAGGTCCCCTGTCTACACATGCCAAGACCGGTTCTTTATACTTCATTATATTCTCTGATAATCTCTCAAGATTCAGTCATATGTTCCTGTTGAAACATGAGTCCGAACCTTTTGAGATATTCACAGAATATAAGTTGGAAGTAGAGAACCTAAACGAGTATAAGTATTATGTCCTATGATGAGATCAAGGAGGAGAATACTTGAGCACGGAAATCCTGGATTATTCTAAAGGAGAATGAGATTCTCTCTCAGCATTACTCCTCTGAATACACCATAGCACGATGGTATATCGGGGCGGAGCAGATACACCCTATTTGATATGGTGTGCTCTATGATGAGTATTACTGAGGTACCTATTTCCTTTTGGGTGTTCTGCACTTGAGAAGCTGCATACCTATTGAATGTGGTTCGAATCAAATCAGTTGCCTACCACTCCATATGAGATATGGAAAGGGAAGAGCCCATGTCTTAAGCTAGTTAAGATTTGGGGTTGTCCGGCCTATGTCTGAAAAGCAAAATCCGGACAAGCTCGAGGCAAGGTAAGTTATGTAGAACTGGAAATGTTCCAGCTATACAAACTACAGCAGATGATTTGGTACAACCAGAGGATTCAGTGGAAACCAACGAACCTCAGCCTCTCCGCCGATCTAGTAGGGTTCCTCACCCACCTGAGAGATACTTCAGTTTCTCTATGACAGTAGGAGCGAGGATTGCATCATGAGATGATGACCCAACTAGCTTCGAGCTGGCCATCGAGAGTAAGACTCTGTAAGAATGGCTGGATGTTTAGCGATCTGAGATGGAATCCTTATACACCAACAAAGTATGGACTTTGGTTGCAATATCTGAAGGGTTAAATTCCCATCAGGAGCAAGTATATCTTGAGAAGATTACTTGGTGTACATGGAAAAGTTGAGACTTTCAAAGCTAGAATTGTTAAAGGTTTTCGTCATCGACCAGGCGTGGATAATGATGAAATCTTTTCCAGTAGCTATGCTTAAGTCCATCCAGATCCTACTTGTCACGGCTACATACCATGACTACGATATCTGGTGGTTGGGTGTCATGACTGCTTTTCTAAATGATGTTTTAGAAGAGTGCGTCTATAAGTACACAGCCAGAGGGCTTCGTAGACAGTGGGAGCAGCGGAAACGTGTGCAAGATGCTTTATAGGATAAAGCAGGCATCGCGGAGTTGGAACATCTGTTTTGATGAAGCAGTCAAAGAGTTTGACATCATCAAAATGGTAGATGAACCTTGTACAAACAAAAAGGTAGTAGGGAGTATGGTGATGATCCTCGTAGAGTACGTGGATGACATACTCTTGATAGGGAAGGAGTTTCCTATGCTACGCTCGATCAATCTCCGCTTATCACTATGATTCTCCATATAGGATCAAAGTGATACCTCCTAAATCCTGGATTTTGGATCTATGAGATAGATCTAAATGGATGTTAGGATTCTCACTAGTTGTAGTGAGATGGTATCAATCGATCCTGGGGAGAATCACTGGAAAGGTTCCAGGGTGATAAAGACGACTGAATGTCAGTCGCAGGCATTGTCTTTACCCTCAGTAAAGGGACGGTATGTTGGAAGAGTTCCAAGCTAGATACCGTGACATACTAGACGATAAAGGCTGGATACATCGCTACTTAAGATGCTACCAAAGAGGCTGTTTGGGTGTATATTGGTTCATGAGATGAACTATGTTCCTACCATTGTGTGACAATGGAGTTGTGGCTTATGCCAAGGAACGTCCGTCCCATCAGTGATCCAGACATATTCTAAGGCAGTATCACCTGATCATGGAGATGGTTGATCTCCAGGGAGATCGAGGTTAGGAGAGTAGATTCTGAGGACAACACAGCGGATCCACTCACAAAGGCCTGTTCCCAGAGAGAGACTTTTATGGGATGGTTGAGTATGAGATACTTCAAACCACTGCTACAGATGGCCCTAGTGCAAGTGGGAGATTGTTAGTTATATGTATGCCCTAGAGGCCATTACTATACATAGGATGTATATTGTAGTGGATGCTGGGACATATATAGGGAGGACTTTCTTGCTCGACATGATAGTATGCTATCTGGTTGCTCTTTACCTTAACGTGTATACTGATTGTCTCTCTGTTACATGTTGGTAAAGCCCTTAGGATCTGTACTTGACTACCTGGACTATGATGCGGATCATACTAGTGGGGACATGGTAGTCCATAAGTACATCCTTCACAGTCCCTAGTCGTGGGTGTATCGAGATGGGGCATCGATAATACCAGAGTAGACTAGCGTGTACCTTCTCGACCCATACAGATGGGCGATGGATGATCCCATATCCATCGGTGTTTGACATCAGAGGAGATATACGGGTGCTCAGTAGAGACTGGGTACACTGGACGGACTCTCCGAGAACTCCCAGATGGTATTATACCTCACGTCAGATGGCAGTTCTCTGGTGACACTGGTACAGAGTAGTCTGTTGACCCGAGATCGTCATAGAGTCTTGTGTGGTTCCCACTGTGCTTTGATTTCCATCTTACCACGTCCAAGAGGGCGTGCAAAACGGTGGTTTTTGGGTACAGTCCCGAGTCACATGGAGGCAATGAGCGATAGGAGGGGATTCGTCTCTCCCGGTATATGGGGGTTGATGTTGCGCTGTGTTCGATTGGCTATAACCGGAAATCCCTGGCCAGGGTTGCTGAGATTTACTGGTAAGTGTTACCAGTAGTTTCTCGAACAGTTATAGACCTCATATCGACACGACTTATCGAGCTACTGGGGTCTGACGTTTACCACCCCTAGGCGAGATATGCAACATATCAGACGATCAGACCGGACTGTACGGTAGTGTTACTGGTCGGATTCACTGGAGTGTGAGCGGGCTTGCTCGTCGATCTTCAGATCGCTCAATACCCGGGTGGCCGTTACGTTTAGCAGACCGCTTGCGGCTTGTGGATGTTTGATATGATCATCATCCGCTGCCGGCGTATTGACGAGTCTTTAGAGTCCTACACAGAGGTTTCCTGGCTCAAGCGAAACGAAATAGGAGTGCATATGAGATATGTGCGGGACCGAGAATAATGCGTGTATGTGATACCGTATTATATTCTCGCGATAAATATATCGAATGGTTGTATGCGATATAACCTAGTTATCGATTCAAGCGTTGATTCGATAAGCCGATATATTAGATACCAGTCGGTTATGTGCGCATGACCGGATCATTGAATCAAGTGTTGATTTAATGATTTAATGTATAATTATATATTTGATATATTACTTTGCGTTAACTAGTATCGGTTCACTTTAGACGGATTTTCTCACTCGGATGTGCGCATTGTATATGCGATATACTTTTGTGCACTTGCTTGTATCATGTTTGATGATACATGTCATGCTAGGGTTCAAGTGTAAAGATTAAACCTTGGTTAATGAAATAGTTTAGGGTTTCCTTTTTGTTATTCATTTATCTATTTATTTATCCTTTTTATTTTTGATAAATGAATAAATGAAAATGAGAAAAGAATGGTGGCTTCTTTTGTTCTTTAGTTGAAGCTTCATGAAGCTTTGTTCAAGTCAACCATACTTATCTCATCCTTAACCCTAACCATTCCCACTAACCATGATTCATTCTCTACACTTAACTCTAGTTAATATTATGATAAGAATTCATTTTCTTTTCATTTTTCTATTAACTTATCATAATGTTTTTCTTCTTCTTCTTCATGCTTCAAGTGAAGAAGCTTGAAGTCCATCAATGGTGATTGTTGGAAATGAGTGAGAAATCCAATTCTAAAGTCTACCCACTTCCTATTTCTTCATCCTCTACCTCTTGCCAAGTAGTAGAGTGTGTTTCCTTCACAACTTTTCACGGTTTGGTGAAGGTGGAGCTTGATTCATCGATGCTTCGACGTAGATCATCTTCGGCATGGACATCGACGACCTAGCTTGCCCATTCTCCGACGAAGCCGACTCTAGAGCCCGGATTTGATTTGGACAGCGGAGACGACATCGTTGCGGAGCCGTGGAGGTGGAGCACCGGATCTACAAAGGTTGTATTTCCGTATTCTCTTTAGCTAAGTTGTTAGCTAGCTTTCTTTTCGCCTAGACATCTAGTTATCGATCCGTACACTAGGGTTTGTAGGCACCATAATTTTTGAAATTGCCATGGTTGATGGCTTGAGAGACCTCACTAGAGTGCCTAGGAACCCTGCAGACTCACAGGGAGAAGATAACTTTTACGAGATCCTCACGGCTCGTGAATATTGAAAAGCGTTAGTTGATGGAATCCTGACCCCGTCTTCTAAGCCACCTTTACCAAAATAGGCAATGGCATATGATGAGTCTCTCCTGGCAATATTCCAGTTGTAGCGATACTGATGCCAAGATTGGTATCAAACCAAAAAAATGAATATGATATAGCCGAAATGATAGGGCATTACGAAAAATAGCCAAAATAATTGGGCAATCATGACTTTCGTGATATGAAAAGCTGAAATGATAGAGTATCGTGGAGAATTAAAAAATGATAAAATAAATTTTTTCCCTGCAGATGGTTCGAATCTTGAGTTTTGTAGACAATTCATGGATGTTCGAATCACTCTGGTGCAGTACGATTACAACGTTAGCAAGGACCAAAAGGTCAAATCAAAATGGAGTGATAGCAAAATCCTAGCTCTAGGTCTCGATGGCAGACTATGTGGCCTAAGGACCAATTCGACGTCCTTCTCATTCCAGCAGGGTATAGACGCAACGTCGACAAAGAACGAATGGCCCAAATGAAGCTAAGGGATGGCATATTCCTAACTTCGGATATTGATGGCAATACATGTAGAAGCCTAAAGACCATCGGATGTTAACCCACCTATGACAAATTGGTGGATGAAGACGCCATAGAAAGGAGAAAGGTGCAGACTATTGGATATGTATGCCCTAGAGGCCTTCATTGTATATGATTCTAGGGATATGTATGTACAGGACAATTTTGCTCAATATGGTAGTATGCTATTTAGTTTGCCTTTCTTAACATGTGATATGTTTTACTTGTTATTTCATATCCCTGTTAGGACCTTGCTTGACTACCGGCGTTGTGATGGCAATCATACTTGTGGGAGCTGGGTAGTCGATAAGCACATCCTTAAATGTCCCTAGTCGTGGGAGTATCGAGACTGGGTATCGATATTCAAGAGTAGACTAGTGTATACATTTCTAGACCCTGACGAGGGCCGATGGTTATTCCCGTAGCCATTGGTGTGATGCACCTAAGATTATATATTGGTGCTCACTGGGCGTGAGTACACTGGACGGACTCGCCGAGAACTTGGTAGATGGTATTATACCTATCGTCAGATAGCAGTTCTCTGGTGACATGAGTACAGATAGTCTGTCGACTTGAGATCATCATTTGTCTCGTGTGAGTTCCCATTATGCTTTGATTACTACCCTACCACGGCTCTACTGAGTCGTGCAAACAAGTTTTGGTTGAGTACAGTTCCGAGCCATATAGAGGTAGTGAGAGATTGTTGGGGATTTGTCTCTTCCGGTATAGAGAGTCGATGTCGCCATGTGTTCGGTTGGCCAATACCATAAGTCTCTGGACAGGGAGGATTGAGAATTAATGATAGTTAGATCAGTAGATTTTCGGATGGCTTTGAGCCACATCGGCACAACTTGTCAGGTTATTAGGGGTCTGACGTTTTCCACCTTTACAGGGCATGCGGTACTTCAGAAGAACAGATCGAACTGTACGGAGATTGTCACAGACAGGCTCAGTAGGAGTTCGGATGAGTTTGCTCATCGGCCTTCTTTTCGATAAGTACCTGGATAGCCGTTACGTACAGCTAGTTCCACTGACGTGCTTGTGGTTAAACCCACTGCCAGCGTACTGTCGAATCTTTAGAGTCCTACACAAAGGGTTTTCCTTCTTCAGACGAAACGATGTAGAGACCGTATGGTTTTACATGTAAGGTTCCGATCATATACGTGTACTAGCTATACGTATTTTTGATCGGACGGATAATACTAGCGGGCTTAGGATTAAGCCGTATTCTAGTATTATAATATTGGATTATTTTCATCTCTTGGTATTCGTAGTACAAATACGGGTATGCATATACGGTGAGGGGTATTCTTGTATTTTCACAAGAGTGCTTCTAGAAGAAGACACCTCATTTGTGATAAATCCATTTGTTTAAATGGATAATGAGGTGGATGTATGGGGTGTTATTTAAGCATGGTTGAAGCATGGCTATTTTAGATGACCCATTCATTTGGATAACTATTGAAGCATGTCACATTTTTTTAATGAAAACGATATGCTTGATATTATCAACACTTAGCCATTCTTCATCTTATTCTTGACTTCACATTCTCTCTCCTCTTTTGCTTTCTTCTTCTTCCTCAAACCCTAACCCTTTCATGAGTTGAGAAACCTAGGGTTAATGAGATAAATTAATCCAATAAACATTCTCTACATATTCTAATCTACTTAGATTAGCAAACTAGGTACTTTAGTTACCTCATTTTTGAGGTTAAAGCTTGAACCATAGACTCTCGGGTGAATCTTCTTCGACACGAGGAGGCTGACGATCGAACTCGATCTGTACCAACGAGGAGCATAAGAAGACCCAAAGGACTTGAACACAAAGGTATAAATCACTTCATAATAGATTAGAACTTTTGTTAGTTTTTGCTAGTTAGGACTTATGGTAGATCTTGAAAGTTTAGTCGATATTGCATGCTATAAAATTGTTTTTTATTAATTCTGCCTCTCTACAAATCCTTCAGAGTAAGCAACATCGAATTAGACCATGGGCTTCAAGACATAGAATTGCATTTCTTAAGTATCGTAATTTGAGTCAATAGTAGATGACGACGCCTATGTCTGCTCGTTACCTTCTCAGATTAAGATTCTGAAAGTTTGTACAATACGTCAGCTTGAGAGCAGTCGTGTACTTTACACTACTTTATCCATGCATATACCTCCATGGAAAAAGTAGTGGGGGGCATTTATTCCCTTCAAAAAAGAAAAGAAAAGATGAATGAAAGCTCTCGTGTGTTAAACACGTGAGCATTCACATGTAAAGCATGTGAGCGTCGGTTTCAGATAGAATTAAATCCTATGATAAGCCCCCACGTGTTAAACACATAAGCGCTCAAGCGTAAAGCACATGTGCGCTGGTGCCATATATGTATACAGCAGTGCTCACATGATATCCACGTGAGTGCATCAATTTGAAGCGCTAGTTTCGAGTAGAATTAAATTCTATTCGGCAAATATTTCCCCCGATCTTTCTAACATTAGAAAGATTTTCTCTATTAAATAGAGGGCCCTTGGATTTAAAATCCAACGGTGATTATAATATCACCAATCAAATAAGAAGATAGAATCAAATTCTTTGTTATGAAAATATTTTCCTAATCTATAAAACGAACAAAAAATATTTTCTGTTAAACAAAAATTCCCTGGATCTTAGATTCAACGGTGGATAAAATTCCCCTCTTGATCTTTGAAATCAATTAGATTGATTGAGATATCTCAATGAGAGATTTTCTCAAACTAATTGATATTTCTCCATCTCCTATAAAAAGGACCCAAGACTTTAAGTCTCATATATACAATCCTCTCCATAAGCTT
Organism: Agapanthus africanus; assembly: GCA_030015575.1. Classification (NCBI taxonomy): domain Eukaryota; kingdom Viridiplantae; phylum Streptophyta; class Magnoliopsida; order Asparagales; family Amaryllidaceae; genus Agapanthus; species Agapanthus africanus. The sequence goes on from CM057346.1 coordinate 130,429,094, forward strand.
TTGCGATATAGAGAGTACTCCCCCCAAGTTTTTGCGAGAGAAAAGATTTTCCAAAAGTTTCCACAAAAACAGTCGAGAATTTAATTCTCATTTTGAAGAAGATCATCCCTTTGCCAAAACACTAGGTAAAAACAGAGATAAGATTATCTCCCTCCTTTCCTATCTCATGCATGAAACAAAGGTTTAACCCTTTAAAAAGAACTTAGTTCTTTCTCAGGATCTGAGATCCACAAGACAAATCTCTCAAGGATGAGAATTTAATTCTTATCGGGAAGATTTTGTTCTTTAGATCGAAGATCTAAGGAAGAACTATGATGTTTTACCCCTCCGCATAAAAAAAAGAGAACGTGGAAGAACAGAACAAAAAAGACGGAATTGATATTCCAGAAACTTATTTCTTTCAAAATATGACAAGATTTTATCCCAATAAGAACTTAGTTCTTACAAGATCTGCAGATTTTAGAGTTTAACTCTAATTTTTAGAATTAATCTCTGCATGAACATGAAAAGTATCATGTGAAAGACACGTGAAAACAATGAAGACGAAGACCCACGTGAAAGGTACGTGAGTGCCTAAGGGAGAAACATGAAACATACGTCTCACGTGGAAACTACGTGAGCGCCCAAAGAAGCCCTGAAGACAGAGTCTCATGTGGAAGACACGTGAACGCTGAGACTTAAAGTCTCACATGAAGAGCACATGAGCGCTTATGAAGACACAGCGGTTCACGTGACATTCAAGTGAGCACCAGATGAACCAGTGCTTAGCGCTACTCACGTGAAGAGCACGTGAGGGACCATGAAGATAGTGCTTCACGTGATATTCATGTGAGCGTTAGATGAACCAGTGCTTAGCACTACTCACGTTAAAATCACATGAGCGACCATGAAGATAGTGCTTCACGTGACACTCACGTGAGAGCCATATGAACCAGTGCTTAGCACTACTAACGTGAAGAGCACATGAGTACTAAAGCGGAACCTATGATGAAATTTAAGCTTCTGGGCCCAGTGCTTAGCACTGTTGGGTTATCTAAAGCCCAAAATAGAATGTGGCTTAGTGCTTAGCATTGTTAGGAAACAGTGCCCGGCATTTAGTCTAAAAATGGACTAATCCCCTGAAGTTTCAAACTTTTTTTATTTTCAAAAGAAAATCAACAATGATCAAACATATTTTAAATTTGCTTTAATTTAAGACTAAATTAACGGCCCTCAAATATGTTTTAAGTCGATCTTAATCTAAGAATAAATTAACGATCCTTAAACCTTTGAACTGATGGCAGCTATTGACTAAGTTCACTCAAAATATGATTTACGGGTTTGGACTAATCCGCGCCCTATGGGCATGACAAGATTAGTCTTCGTATAAAATTCAAGGGCAACCCTATATAAACAAACATAACACGACACGAAGTAATCAACTGGAGAAGGTGAAAGTTGTTATCGCGTCGCGATAGCGTAATTAACTGCACAGACATACGCCTGCAGGAAAAAGTGTCCCCACAATAAAATACTTCAAATGAGAGGGAATTAGATAAGTTTTCTAAAACGATCGCATCTATCCAAACCCCCGAAATACGATGCCATAAATAAACTTGGTATCTTTGGAGAGGTGGATGAATATGTTGCATATAGCATCTGCCCTCAAATTAAGGCTGGACGTCTCCAATGTCTCAGTCTAGCCTTCAGCGGTAAACAGACATCTCTTTAGAGAGAGTGACAACATCACTTGCGGGTACACCACCATGCTAGGAGTCATCCATTCTAATCACTTTTAGAATGGTTTCTAAGTATCCGGATTTGGACAATTCCCAAATCTAGATCTAAAACTATAGATCTAGTCACCAGAATTTATGATATCTTATCCAAATCATATATGGAGAAACATCTGTGACAACCAAAATTTGACCGATTGTAGTATAGGAACATCACTTCCTATCAGAAGTATATAATCTAAATTTTAGGTCATAACTCCCTACATCCTTCTTACTAGGTTCATTTGTTGTTTCGATGATGTCAATCACCATCGTTGGATATAGTGCCCTCAAGTCAATTATTGTAATCGCAAGCTCGCGATTGTGATGATTGAGAGAGGACCTATACGGGTAGGACAATCTTACTCAAAATGATAGTATTCTATCTGGTTTGTCTTTATCATCATGTACATGCATTATGTAGTATTGCAGATCACTATTACATGTTGATAGAGCCTATAGGATTCTTGCTTGACTACCGGCATTATGATGGTGATCATATACGTGAGAGTTGGGTAGCCTATAAGCACATCCTTAAATGTGCCTAGTCATGGGAGTATCGAGACTGGGCATCGATATTCCGGAATAGACTAGTGTATACACTTCGATACCCCGACGAGGGGCGGTGGCCAGTCTCACAAGCTATTGGTGTTGTGTCACCTAAGATAGTATACAGGTGCTCATTGGAGGTGAGTACACTGGACAGATTCGCCGAGAACTTCTAGATGGTATTATACCTATCGTCAGATGGAAGTTCTCAGGTGGCATGAGTACAGGTTAGTCATTTGACCTGAAGTCGTCATTTGTCTCGTGTGAGTTCCCACTGTACTTTGATTACTACCCTACTACGACTCAAAAGAGTCATGCGAACAGGTTTTAGTTGGGTAAAGTCCCGAGTCATATGGAGGCAGTGGTCGATTGTCAGGGATTTGTCTCTCATGGTATTAGGAGTCGATGTCGCGCTGTGTTCAGTTGGCTATCACCAGAAATCCATGACCACGGTAGGCGAGATTTACTGATAGTTGATCGATAGTATCTCAGTTGGTGATGAGTTTGACTCAGACACGACTTATCGGGTTAGTAGGGGTCTAACGTTATCGACCCCTAGATTGTCACATTCAGGCTCAGTAGGGTAAGGACACACTTGATTGTCGACCCCTTTTTCGAAAAGCACCTGGATAGCCATTACGTACAGCTAGTGCCACTGACGTGCTTGTGGTTAAACCCACTTCCAGTATATTTTCGAGTCTTTAGAGTCCCACATAGAGCGTTTTCCCGGTTCAGGTGACAGATGTAGGAGCCGTATGGTGGTATGTGCAAGGGGCCCGATTAAATACGTATACGCGATACATGGACTTTAATCGGACGTTTGATAATACTAGCCGGCTTAGGATTAAGCCGGATTATTAAATCAGGTTTTCATTTATTAATTTATATATGTATTTTGATACATATATTTTAGTATTATTGTTCACTATTCATTTTCTCTCTTTGGTGCTATTCGTATTTTTATACGGATACGTGTATATGTAGCGATACATATACCAGGTGAAGTATTCCGTATTTGTACGGGAATACTTCTAGAAAAAGGACACCTCATATTTGATTTTCTTTTTTGGAAAATTAAATGGGAAATGAGGTGGCAAGTGGAGATATTGAAGCATTGGTGCTACATGGTAGAAAGGCATGGCTCGGTTTTTTAAATGTTATTTTCATTTGGATATACTATTGCATCATGGTTGAATTATTATAGCCATTCTCTTTTCTACTGGTTTACTTAATGAGATTTTTCTTCATCTCCTCCACCATAGCTCATGCTTCATCTTCTCCATCTCCTCCTTCTTGCTTCCATTTTTGAGTAAGATCCTAGAGAGAAAAATATAGTGGAGTATTCCTAAATCACCGACCATCCAAACGTAGCATCTTTGGATCGTCGGTTTGAGCCTCCTCCGCGTTGCCTCAGGTGGATCGTCTTCGGCAAGGGTGATCGATACTCAAGCATGTTCCTGGCGGCTACGAGCTTGGAGGGGTCTTCAACAATTCGATGGATACGCGACAAAGGTTGTATTTCTCAACCTTGCTTGTTTCAGATTATCTAGTTTAGGGTGTTTTGTTCCTATCCTTAGGTTGGCGGGACTCCGGTGCCCGCAAAAAGTTTTTGTTTTCGCTTCCTTCTTGCCCGCGGCCTCTACAGCGTGGGTGCCGGATCCCAACATGGTATGAGAGACACCGAAACACCATAAACTAGTGTTTGACGATGCTTAAGTTTCAAAACCAAAAACACTGATTTAGAAAACCCAGTTTCTGTCGAAATATTTTTGGTCTTTGAAATTTTTTTAAACAAGTGCAGAAGTTTACTCTAGACTAGATAGTGGCACACAATGAAAATGAGATGATTCCATCAACTTTGGCCCAACGAGATTCCAAAAATGGCTAGCCTCACCCGTTTACTATTCATGAATGGGGCTCATTTTCATGTTGTGTGCTGGGTTTTGTAAAGTGGTATTTTTGGTGTTGTTTGATTTGTCCCAGATTTCACTTTGTGTCATCTTAGCTTAGGGACAACTCGGGAGTTTTAAAAACTCGAAACTTTTGCATCGTCGGTATCTGTGATGTTATATATGTGTTGCTGAACGTCGTTTAATTGCTATATGTTCATTTAAACGGGGTTGCACACATTCTGGTGTTGCTTGCTTCTGCGGTTATATATATATCTGGTTATGGTTCGTGCGGATTGTCATGATGGATACCCTTGTGTGCAATGTTCGATGTATATTTAAGATTCATTTGTATATTCATTATTGCGGGGTGAGCGTCCGACATGTGCACTGCCGTCACTGCCAGTTTGTATAGTCTTTTGTTGGAGACGACCGGGTTGAGGTCGATGTCGCCGTTGTATATATATTTTCTTTTTTGTACTAGGATTACCCCGTAGATGAGTGCTCGAATAGCCAGGTTCTAGAGGGCAACGGGCCCGCATCTCATGGAGTTGAGACTGGAGGGCTTTACTTTAGAATTGGCGGACTATTTTCCGCACTCGTAGAAGGTATAGGTTGACCCACGGAGGGGTGCTCAAGTTACCGGATTCCGTGAAGTGCTGGGTGGCCCACTCACTTTATTGATTGGGGTTGCCTCACTTCGGGGATTGGCGGGTAACTTGCCGCACGCGTAGGGGTCTAGGATCTTTATTACACTGGCTATCCACATGTCCGGGGAACGCGACGTTTCATTTATGGCTCAAATGAAACGCAAGGCTCCTAGATTATTGTTGGAGTTAGTGCCCTCAGAGTCAATTATTGGATCACAGGCACGTGATTGCAATGATTGAGGGAGGACCTATCCCGGTAGGACAGTCTTACTCGAGATGATAGTATGCTATCTGGTTTATCTTTATCATCGTGTACTGCTTTAGGTGACCTGACATGTCGCTATTACACGTTGATAGAGCCCCTAGGATTCTTGCTTGACTACCAGCAGTATGATGGCGATCATATACGTGGGAGCTGGTGGTCTATAAGCACATCCTTAAAAGGTCCCTAGTCGTAGGAGTTTCGAGACAGGGCATCGATACTCCGTTAGTAGACTAGTGTATACAGTCGAGACCCCGACGAGGGGCGGTGGCCGGTCTCACAAGCCACTGGTGTCAGTTGGTTCACCTAAGATGTATACAGGTGCTCATTGGGTTATGAGTACACCGGACAGGACTCGCCGGGAACCTGCTAGTTGGTCTTATACCAGATGTCAGATAGCAGTTCCCTGGTGACATGTGTACAGGTTAGTTCATCGACCTGAGATCGTCATTTGTCTCGTGTGAGTTCCCACTGTGCTTTGATTACTACCCTACCACGGCTCAAAGGAGTCGTGCAAACAGGTTTTAGTTGGGTACAGTCCCGAGCCACATGGAGGCAGTGAGCGGATCTGCAGGGGTTCGTCTCTCCCGGTATTGGGGGTGAGGTCGCGCTGTGTCTAGGAGAGCCATTACGCAAAGCCCTCGGCCGAGGCAGGAGATTTACTGGTAGGTATTCCAGTAGTATCTCAGGGCGTTCTGGGCTACGCTCCGACACGACTTGTACCGCTTTTGGGGGTCTGACTTTCACCAACCCCCTAGGCCCGCCATGCGATACTCATAGACGAACGGACCGGACTGTACGGATATTGTCACTGACAGGCTCAGTAGGGTGTCAGGATGGGTTCGCTCATCGACGTCCCTTTTGGTCAATAGCTGGTGGCCCGTCACGTATTGGCTTATACCTCTGACGTGCTAGTGGTTAAATCCACAGCCATAGTATTGACGAGTCTTTAGAGTCCACCACACTTTCAGTTACTCAGCTTTCGGGCGAAACGCTGTAGAGGCCGTATGGAGATATGGCAGGGTCCGATAAGATACGTGCGGTATTGCACGGATCAGGATCGGACAGTTTTGTACTAGTGGCCGTATAGTTATATGGCAGGGTTCGATCAGATACGTGCGGTATTGCACGAATCAGGATCGAACGGATTTTACTAGCCAGCTTTGGCTTAAGCCGGTCCTAGTCTAGTACAGTGTAGATTTTGTCTCATTGCATTTGTATCCGGTCGGAATACAGATGCGGGTGTGTATGCACAGTATAGGGGTTTTTCCTGTAATTTATTACGGGACCAGTTTTCTGGAGTTGCCAGTTTGCATTCCGTTCCGGCCGGTTTTCCTTTGTTCTTTCCCGGCCGGACTTTTCTGATGGAGGGGGTAATTTGCAGTTTTGCAAATTACATTTGAGGAGGGGGTTTCTTGTAAGTTGATTTATTATGATAACTTATTTAGATACCATTCCTTTCTTGCTTTATGGAGATTAGATGTGATAAGAAGTGATTTGGAGTTGATGTGATTTGGTTATGATGATGTTTTGCTTGTGGTTACCCTCCACCTTTTCCTACACTCACCTTCCTTCTAAGGTGATGGTTTGATATTCTTTTCTTCTCTTCCTCCACCATTCTTATGCTTACTAGATGATAAGTTTTTTCATTAGAAAAGAGAGAAGAAGAAAAAGAAAGAGAGAAGAAGAAGGAGAGAGTTCTTCATTCTTGAGAGTTTCTTTCTTGATCTCTTTTTCATGCTAGAAAAATGCAAGCACCATTTTTCTAATCCTTGTTTCCTTCATCATCTTCAAATGGCAACAAAACCCAAGTGAGACAATCTACTACACATTCTACAGCACATCTTGAGCATGTCGAGTTGCCGGCTTCATGCGCGAGTTGCCTCGGTATTGAGGCGGGAGCCCGTAAATGAAGAAGGCGATGTGGTGCCCTTTCCGGCGAGGAGGCGACGATGTGGAGGCAACACTTTCCGCGGGAGATCGGGACGATGACGAGAAGACCGGAGGACTCGGATCACTCGGTATACTTCTTTTCCCATCTCTAGTTAGCTAGCGTAGGTTAATGGTTAACGATCCGGGTTTTTCTTTGTCCGCGGTAGCGCCGGTTTCCGAGTAAGAAAAAAATTTTGATTCCGCAATTTGGCCTCGAGTAAGACGGCCGGGGCGCTGCCGTGGCGCAACATGGTATCAGAGCCACGCCATTAACCTTACCTAGCTTCGTTTGATGTGTTTGCGTTTCCGATCGACCGAAATTTCCAAAAACCGTATTTTTATTGCACATCAGTTTCTGTCGAAATTTTTTGAAGTCCAAAATTTTTTCAGGTGGTTGCAGAATGATATGCAGGGAAATATAAGCATAATGAAAAAAATTTGTACCCTGAACTGTTCATACGACCGCGGAAGGGCGGCCAAAAGCTTGCTGGCGCCGCGCTTCCGCGGCAATGTGAACTGTTCACCCCCTCAAAATTTTTCAGTATGTTCCTCAGTGAGAAATGTGGTTTCTGGGATATTAAAATTGGGCCCAGGTTTTCTGTGAGTGCTACAGTTTTGTTTGGGGGCCCACTTGTTAATTTTTGGTCAATCGGAAAATTTTAAACACATTATTTCACAGTATTTACATTATATCTGCGACCGTGAATGTCACTCGATCGGTAAATCCGGTCTAACTGCTATAGCCCGGTTAGACGGATTTGCGAACGTGACTTTCACGTTGATGTTCTATGTTTATGCTGTGTTTTTGCGGATCGGTCGTGGGGGATAGCCTGTATGCAATGCTAGTACAGTTTTGTTGTATTATGTACATTTGATTTTGCGGGGCGAGCGTCCGACATGTGGACTGCCGTCACTGCCTGTTTGTATTATTCTTTTGGGGCACGACCTGGTTGCGGTCGATGTACCCGGTGTATGTATATTTTACTTTCTGTACTAGGATTGCCCCGCGGTGGGGTGCACGGATAGCCGGGTTCTGGAGGGCAACGGGCCCGCATCTCAGGGCATTGAGACGGAGGGGGCTTCAGTCCAGGATTGGCGGGCTATTCGCCGCACTCGTAGGGGGTACAGGTTGACCCAGGAGGGGTGCCCAAGTTACCGGATTCCGTGAAGTGCTGGGTGGTCCATTCACGGTGCTGGAGGGGGCTGCCTCGCTTCAGGTTTTGGCGGGTGACTTGCCGCGCCCGTAGGGGTCTAGGATTTCATTGCACAGGCTATCCACACGACCAGGGGAACGTCGGGTTTCAGCAGCGGCTCTGTGAAACCCGGGGTTTCCAGATATCTGTATTGTTCTGTGATGCTGTATATTTCTGTGATGTTGCATTTTATCACGCCTTGAGCGAAATATAATATATTGGTATATATATTAGTAGATGTTGTATATGTTTTTCATCCGCGCTAGTCCAGTCCCCGCTCTGTCGTTAGTAAGCTAACCTAACGAGTGATGACGGGACCCAGTGGCGAATGCGGATGGCATATACGTACGTCAGTATATTTTCGTTCTTTGTGGTGTGATCAATTGATGGGACTTCATTGATTCGGATCAATGCAAGATAAACAAACCTAATCTGATGTTGTTGGAACATTTTTCAAAAAAAGCTGTTATTGCAAGGACGTTCACTTTTGTTTTGCATCGTGGTATTCATTTGGAATATCCTGCTCCTCAGTCGACGAGGCAAGGGCCGAGATCCCTTCACCGGGAGTGACCCCTTGGACAGAAGTTTGCGTCAGGGCAATAACTTCACTATAGCTGATTACTTTTGCTTTGCATCGTGGTATTCAGTTGGAATATCCTGCACCTCATTCTACGGGGAAAGAGCCGAGATCCCTTCACCGGGAGTGACCTCTTTAGTAAAGGTTTTCGTCACTATATTTTATAAAAGGCTATGCAGTTCCTTCAACGATATCAAGTTCATTACGTTAAAGGTTTTTCGCTAAAAACCATTCGTAGCCCTCCGTCATTTCCTACAGGTATTATTTAGTATTCGTGCTGCGTTTGTTGACCTAGTCAAGACGTAGTGTTCGGTAGCTGAGTGGTACTTGTTTGTTGCATAAGTGGGATTGGTTAGGACAGTCGTGCGGCCTTGTTGACCTAGTCAAGGGCACGTACGGGTGGGTTTAATGCAATCCAGAATAATGACGGGTTGAACTTGACTGGCGGTTTATGGTTTGTTGACCTAGTCAAGGTCATAAACCGCTTGGGGTAAAAATCACATCGGGAGTTTCAAAAGAACTGAAACTTGCCAAGCATGCGCATACCTTCTGGAGTGTGGTGACGTGAGTGGATTCCGTCACGTTATCATGCGATGAGAGTTGGATCCCGATTCCCACTGATGAGTTGGTTTACTCCTCGGGTGATCCCGACTAATTCTTCTTTCAGGTTTGGAGGAGAATTTGAGGTACAGTGGGAGGTTTCCAGATTAGACAAAGTGGTAACCATTCTGATCTAGGTTAGAGTGCACGCTGAGTGTTTCTTTTCTCTCTCTGGCAGCGACCATTGACCCGACCCTGGATTTTGACTCAGTGACCAAGTTGACCGAACCTTCTTAACAATGGCTTTTGGATTGTCAGAGTTGCAGACCTCATTGCCACTCCTGCTTTTACCCTTTTCTCCAGGACACCCCGTATTACTACGAACGTCCACTTCCATTGGACAAAACCATCGTATGGTTATATACGAACTCGAAGGACTTCGAGGATGGTTTCTGGTTCTGGAGAAAACGGATAGGACTATTCAGTTGTCTTTTCTTTTCACCTTCTCTCGGGTTGCGAGTACTCCTTGGTTTAGGAGTAGTACACCTATTACGTAAATTGGATAGTCTTCTTCCAAACCATAGGCTGGTGCCGACCGGTAGGGAATGAAGAAAACCAGTTAACCTAGACGGTGTACAGAAGGTATTAAGTTCAGACAAAGAAAGGGATTAGTAGGAGGGCAAAGTAAATTGCGACTGATATTCACGACCAAACCAAGTATTTCTTCGCCAATCCTAAATCACCTTTGTATTTCTCCAGGACATTCCGTATCACTACGAAGATCCACAGTTTATTGGATATTCCATCGTATGGTTATATACGAACTCGAAAGGAACTTGTTCCAGTTCGGGGATGGATTCTGGTTCAGGAGAAATAGGAATAAAGTACATTCAGGTGTCTTTTATCTTCACCTTCTCTCGCATTGCGAGTGCTCCTAGGATTAGGACAGTACACCCTTTATGCTTATTGGATAGTCTTCTTCCAAACCATAGGCTGGTGCCGAACGGTAGGGAAGGAAGAAAGCCAATTGGCCTAAAGGGGTGTGCGGACGGTAATGACTAAAGACATATAAAGGGATTTGGACAGATGGCAAAGAGATATACGGTTACAGTTGTGAATCTGGATAATGGAAGAGGCATTACTAGGAATACCAGGATACCCCGACGAAACATTTCAATGTTTCAGTTTCACTGTGTACTGTTAATAGAAAACTGATTTCCCGATTATACACTTACTCCAGGGTATGTATTTACCAGGTATGATTCTCACATCTGTATGGTTTTACAGATGATGAGTGGGAGTAAGTTATTGGGAATTGGGTGATCATCCTCATTATATCGGGATTCGTTGTAATCGGTGATATTTGAGGAAGTCACCTGGGTTGTTTGCCGGTCGGCAAATATTTGGTTTTGAATATCCGCTGTTGTGCACCAATTTCAAATCGATATATCTGTACGTCTATTTTCATAGAGTGAGATATACCTTTTGATATTATGTCGATGACATTTACCTATATCAGTGGATGGTTAGGTAAGGAGCATTGAACAGCGGTGTAATTCTTCTTAACCATAAGTACAGTTTTCAACCTACGACGCACAGTGAAAGAGTTGTTAGACTCAGCGGACTTATACAGAGTATTGTATGTTGTCCAGTGTCCATTAGGACAGAGGGGTTGGTGCTCGTACTATATTCGGTTTACTTATGGCTTCTCTAGATTTTAGACAGCTGTTTCGTGGAAACACAGGGTCTAAGTTTTGAGGAGTTATAGGTATTTGAATAGAGTAGAGTACCAGGTGTAGCAAGTATCGGGATTCTTCAAAGAGATTGAAGATGTAGATACTTGTGTATGATATTCAGTTGATAGTAATGATGAAGACAGATTGCTTCTCTTTCAGGTTACTCATAATTGGAAGCATTCCTAAGTTGAGTAACGCTGATCGACCTCCTTCCATTTAGTTGACATGCACTGGAGATAGTTGCATGATTTGAATCTGGTTCAATTGAATCAGTGCCTCTGGTTCTATATTGGATATAGAACAGTTCATATCTTAACGATGTTAAGGTACGGGGAGTTGTCCGGCTTATGCTTAAAACCAGACTCCGGATAACTCAAGGCACGTTTCTGTAATGGCTGTTTGTGGGTTGACCCAGGCTATGACGAGGGTTGATTTTCTACCATCTGACAGATCAATAGAAATATTGTTCTAGACTCGCCACAGTTTTAATAAAAATTGGATTTTTCAGAAAAAGTAGTGGGAGTATGGTAGAACTGGAAGTGATTCCAGAACCACAAACGATTACTGAAGATTTGATAAGGAACCTAAAGATTCAATCTGGACTGACATTCCATTGGCCACTCCGCAGATACGGTGGGTAACTTCAGGCACCCGAGAGGTACTCCGGTAGCCTCAAGGACGGTGACAGGGAAGTTCTTGTTTACCCACACTTGCCATGGCTGTTGTTCCAGGCTGCGAGACCCGGTGAGAGGATGAGTATAGCGTCGTTCTAAACTAGCTTTAGAAGTGCGCGTCTATATGACTCCACCAGAGGGTTGTCGTAGTCAGTGGGAGCAGCGGAAGCATTGGTGGACATCAGGCTTATGTCTATTTATAGACTAAAGCAGATGTAGCGGAGATAGATCATCTGTTTCTGATGTGACAGTCATGGGTTTGACGTCATCAGAATAGGGGATGGATCTGTTGAGAAGGTAGTAGGAAGTGATATTCCTATACTACGATCGGTTATACTTTGGTCGTCACACAGTGTTTTCTCCACATGGGACTTGGACATTATATCAGACATACTGGTTACTAGATCTATGGTTTTAGATCTAGATTTGGGTGGTTTCCCAATCAGGGTATTTTGACAGCATTCTATGAGTATTTAGAATGGACGACTCCTGGCATGGTAGTATACCTGCAGATAATGGAGTCACCCTCTCTAAAGGTGTCTTACAGACTAAAGGGGAGAGGATGTGCATGATTGGCAGATCATTTGCTTAGGCATTTGAGTCAATCATGAGATGTCAAATACCACACCAGATGTTGTTCTTGCACTAGATGCAATAAGTTGATATTAATCCAATCCTGGAAAACCAGTCGGAAGCAGTTTTAGAACATAAGTGAATGTTCTAGGGATATGATAACGGCTGCCTCCTTTAGGAGACGGTTATCACTCCGGGCTTCCAAGGTGACATGGACGACAAGCAGGTTGTCAGAGTTATAGATTTTCCTTCTGACGAGGGGCAGTATTTTGGACAGGTGGTCCAAGGCAATACTGAGGGAGGCATGGCGCAGGATACTGATTAAGTTCAGTTGTTGATACAGTCTAAGAAGTTTGGATTTGGAGTTCATTTATGAGCTAGGTCCCATCAGACATCCAGATATTCTAAGACAGGTATTGCTCATTTCGGGAGATGGTTTTCTCCGCGAACATGAGATATAGAGAGACACAGAAAGAAACATCACTGCGGATCCACTCACTGAGGCTATTCCTCGAACGCAATAGTTTCGCAAACAGGTTTTGTGAGACTGACTAGTAGAGGAGTTGGGTGTTCGGTATCACACGGGCTGTGAGTATGCGACATCGCAATAATTAGCCTTGAGTGCAAGTGGGAGATTGTTGGAGTTAGTGCCCTCAGAGTCAATTATTGGATCACAGGCACGTGATTGCAATGATTGAGGGAGGACCTATCCCGGTAGGACAGTCTTACTCGAGATGATAGTATGCTATCTGGTTTATCTTTATCATCGTGTACTGCTTTAGGTGACCTGACATGTCGCTATTACACGTTGATAGAGCCCCTAGGATTCTTGCTTGACTACCAGCAGTATGATGGCGATCATATACGTGGGAGCTGGTGGTCTATAAGCACATCCTTAAAAGGTCCCTAGTCGTAGGAGTTTCGAGACAGGGCATCGATACTCCGTTAGTAGACTAGTGTATACAGTCGAGACCCCAACGAGGGGCTGTGGCCGGTCTCACAAGCCACTGGTGTCAGTTGGTTCACCTAAGATGTATACAGGTGCTCATTGGGTTATGAGTACACCGGACAGGACTCGCCGGGAACCTGCTAGTTGGTCTTATACCAGATGTCAGATAGCAGTTCCCTGGTGACATGTGTACAGGTTAGTTCATCGACCTGAGATCGTCATTTGTCTCGTGTGAGTTCCCACTGTGCTTTGATTACTACCCTACCACGGCTCAAAGGAGTCGTGCAAACAGGTTTTAGTTGGGTACAGTCCCGAGCCACATGGAGGCAGTGAGCGGATCTGCAGGGGTTCGTCTCTCCCGGTATTGGGGGTGAGGTCGCGCTGTGTCTAGGAGAGCCATTACGCAAAGCCCTCGGCCGAGGCAGGAGATTTACTGGTAGGTATTCCAGTAGTATCTCAGGGCGTTCTGGGCTACGCTCCGACACGACTTGTACCGCTTTTAGGGGTCTGACTTTCACCAACCCCCTAGGCCCGCCATGCGATACTCATAGACGAACGGACCGGACTGTACGGATATTGTCACTGACAGGCTCAGTAGGGTGTCAGGATGGGTTCGCTCATCGACGTCCCTTTTGGTCAATAGCTGGTGGCCCGTCACGTATTGGCTTATACCTCTGACGTGCTAGTGGTTAAATCCACAGCCATAGTATTGACGAGTCTTTAGAGTCCACCACACTTTCAGTTACTCAGCTTTCGGGCGAAACGCTGTAGAGGCCGTATGGAGATATGGCAGGGTCCGATAAGATACGTGCGGTATTGCACGGATCAGGATCGGACAGTTTTGTACTAGTGGCCGTATAGTTATATGGCAGGGTTCGATCAGATACGTACGGTATTGCACGAATCAGGATCGAACGGATTTTACTAGCCAGCTTTGGCTTAAGCCGGTCCTAGTCTAGTACAGTGTAGATTTTGTCTCATTGCATTTGTATCCGGTCGGAATACAGATGCGGGTGTGTATGCACAGTATAGGGGTTTTTCCTGTAATTTATTACGGGACCAGTTTTCTGGAGTTGCCAGTTTGCATTCCGTTCCGGCCGGTTTTCCTTTGTTCTTTCCCGGCCGGACTTTTCTGATGGAGGGGGTAATTTGCAGTTTTGCAAATTACATTTGAGGAGGGGGTTTCTTGTAAGTTGATTTATTATGATAACTTATTTAGATACCATTCCTTTCTTGCTTTATGGAGATTAGATGTGATAAGAAGTGATTTGGAGTTGATGTGATTTGGTTATGATGATGTTTTGCTTGTGGTTACCCTCCACCTTTTCCTACACTCACCTTCCTTCTAAGGTGATGGTTTGATATTCTTTTCTTCTCTTCCTCCACCATTCTTATGCTTACTAGATGATAAGTTTTTTCATTAGAAAAGAGAGAAGAAGAAAAAGAAAGAGAGAAGAAGAAGGAGAGAGTTCTTCATTCTTGAGAGTTTCTTTCTTGATCTCTTTTTCATGCTAGAAAAATGCAAGCACCATTTTTCTAATCCTTGTTTCCTCCATCATCTTCAAATGGCAACAAAACCCAAGTGAGACAATCTACTACACATTCTACAGCACATCTTGAGCATGTCGAGTTGCCGGCTTCATGCGCGAGTTGCCTCGGTATTGAGGCGGGAGCCCGTAAATGAAGAAGGCGATGTGGTGCCCTTTCCGGCGAGGAGGCGACGATGTGGAGGCAACACTTTCCGCGGGAGATCGGGACGATGACGAGAAGACCGGAGGACTCGGATCACTCGGTATACTTCTTTTCCCATCTCTAGTTAGCTAGCGTAGGTTAATGGTTAACGATCCGGGTTTTTCTTTGTCCGCGGTAGCGCCGGTTTCCGAGTAAGAAAAAAATTTTGATTCCGCAATTTGGCCTCGAGTAAGACGGCCGGGGCGCTGCCGTGGCGCAACAATTATATGCTATTCCATATTGTTGTTCGCATGCTTGTGATGATTTTATCCGCAGTGATGACTATTATCTGCCTGCGATATTGATATATATTTAGTAGATGCTTCTATATGTTTTGCATCCGTGCTAGTCTAGCCCCCGCTCTGCCGTTAGTTAAGTAACCTAATGGTGCATGACGGGGCTCTATGGCGAATGCGGATGGCATATAAAAAGCATGTTATTTTGGTTGTTTCTTTTGTGGCTTGGAAACATAAAATGATGGGAACACATTATCTAAATAATGTAAGGAAAAATAAACCTAAATGATGTTGTCGGAACCAATTTTAAAACTACTCGGTTTTCTTCAAAACTTTTGGTCGTATTCTTTTGCTTTGCACAGAGCTATTCGGTTAGGAATATCCCGCACCTCATTCTATGAAGGAAGAGCCTTGATCCCTTCATTAGGAGTTCACTCTTAAGCAAAAGTTTATGTTACTAGTTTTAAAATGCGGAGCTTAAACCACTCCATTTCAAAGCCACTCGAGTTCCTTCAACGATATCAAGTTCATTACGTTAAAGGTTTTTCGCCAAAAACCAGCCGTAGCCCTCCGTCATTTCAGAAAAGTAGCGCCTAGTATTCGTGCTATGTTCGTTGGCTTCCGTTAAGGCATAGTGTGCGGTAGTTATATGTTACTTTTCTGTAGCATGGATATACATTAATCTAGGACGTCGTACAGCCTTGTTGGCATCCGTCAAGGGCGAGTATGGGTGGGTCTAAATTAATCAAGAAAATGATGGGTATAATTTGACTTGCAACTTATGATTGTTGGCTTCCGTCCAGGTCATAAGTTGCTTAGGGGCAAAAACCACATCTAGAGTTTCAAACATATGGGAAACTTGCCAGGCATACGCATACCTTCTGGAGTGTGGTGACTTGAGTGGATTCTGTCAGGTTATCACATGATGATAGTTGGGTCCCGATTCCCACCGATGAGTACGTATTACTCCTCGGGAGATTTTTCATTTAAATGATCCCGACTAGTTCTCCTTTTAGGGGTTGAAGGAGAATTCGAGGAAACAGTGGGAGCCATCCTGATCAGATAAAGTGATAACCGATCTGATCTTGATAGAGTGTACGCTGAGTGTTTTTCTCTCTCTCTCTCTCTCTGGTACAGCGACCGATGACTTATCTTAAAAACCCATGAACCAATTTGACCGAACCTTCTTACACCTTTTGGGTTAGGTTTGACTTGATTCGCGACAAAGTCGTATAAATCCCTGCCACTTCTACTTTACCCTTTGCATTTCTTCAGAACACGTCGTATCAATACGATGATCCATATTGCTTGGAACGACCATCGTATAGTTACATACAAACTTGAAGAAGTTACTTCAGTTGAGGATTGCCACAGGTTCTGAAGAAATTAAATAGGATTATTCGGTTGTCTCTTCCCTTTACCTTCTTTCAGGTTGCGAGAGCTCCTTGCATTAGTAGAGTACACCCATTAGGCTTATTGGATAGTCTTCTTCCAAACCTTAGGCTGGTGCCGAAAGATAGGGTAGGAAGAAAACCAATTAGCGTATGGACGGTGTGCAGAAGGTAAGAAGTAGAGACATATAAAGGGACTAAAGTGAGGGTAAAGGAAATTGCGACTACTGTCTTGAATATGCATAATGGAAAAGGCACTACTAGGAATACCTGACCATCCCTATGAAACATTTTCATGTTTCAGTATTTCTGTGTACATGTAATAGAGAACTGTTTTCCCAGTCAATTCTGACTCCAGAGTATGTATTTACCAGATTTGGATCTCATATCTGTACGGTATTATAGATGATGAGTAGGATCAGAATATTGGGAAATGAGCAATTTGATCCTCAATATCGGAATTCGTTGTAATTGGTGATATTCGATTAAATCGCCTGGTTTTTGCCTGACGACAAATATTTGGTATCGAATAACCGTTGTTGTACACCAAATTTTAAAATGAAATATCTGTACCTTTATTTTTATAAAGTGAGATATACATTTTGGAAATTGTGTTGTAAACATTTACTTTTATCAGTTGAGGATAAGATAAGGAGTATTGAATAACGGTGTAAGACATTTTTAACCAAGATACAGTTTTCAATTTACAAAACACAGAATTTGAGTTGGTATACTCTTGGGACTTATACTGTCATGATCCGAAATTTAAGCTCGTGACCGGCACTTAAATCACGCAACGTCTAAACCGGCAACGTAAATTAAGTAAGCCGAAGCTCAGAAATCTAAACCTTTTTAAGAAAATAAAAGAGGTGAAGTTTTGAAATAAAGATATAATGAAATCAAAAGTTTTCTTAAATGCATAAGTAATGGAACATGAAAATGCAAATAAATTTTACTAGTTGAAAAAAAACATGTTTCGTCTTTTAAAAATTTGGGCAGCACCTCCTTTGTATATTTTGATCCAAAACCATATACACATGATAATATAAAAGGCATCCCTAAGTGGGAGCTAGCTCTTCGCCAATCGGCGGAATCACAACCATGCAAATCATAATATATGTATACGATGCCCAACGACGAAGATCACCACAAAAGATAAAGCAAATAAAGAAAGACATCAAATCCCCCAATAGCGAACATATAGTCCATCGCTCTAACTCTCGCAAATACAAGTATTTCTAAGTCTTACTATTATACAATTACTAGTTTTTATTGATGGAATTGACTAGATACAATATGAATAATAAAACAAGAGTGGCACGATCCAACATGTACAACCTACCAAAGCAAAACACCCAAATGCAGCTGTGTGCCAGCGATGCCTCTACTGATCCATACGGTTAACCTGCAAGAACTGCGGCATAACGGGGGTGAGTTGCCAATTTGTGAGTAGAAAACATCATCAGGTAGAAATCGAATAAAACAACGATTCCTAGGTCAACTATATCATAAAGGTAATACTATGATATCTAGGGTGACCGTATCTGCATATGTGCCAACAATATAATAAATGACTATCAGCATGTGGCTAAAATTTACGTGTCCATCAATGATACAACAATATCATGCATGTAAATATCATAAAGCATATGCATGTAAATATCATAAAGCATATGCATGTAAATATCATAAAGCATATGCATGTAAATATGAGGATATCAACCAACGTGTGTCCATCAATGACACATCAAAATCATGGAACCTGAGTGTCCAACATCGATACTGGAAACATTATGAAACCCGTGTCCAATATCGACACGTAAATTCTCAAATATCAGGCTCCGTCAGTCCGGATCAGCCCACGGGCTCCGTCTGCGGGATCGGCCCTCGGGCTCCGGCAGTACGGATCAGCCCATATCCATCTCCCGACTCCGGTCGGTATCCTCCGGATGACCGCCAGATCCAACCAATCACCGGTAGGTAGTACTCTCCCTTCCAGGTTCATCATCATCCCTACGAAATCTCTCTCGCCTCGGGGTACCATACCGGGTCCATCATGAACCCGTAAACGGATCATCCAACTTCTCGAATAGGGTTTCACATATCACATGTCTCAGAACCGAGAAAACGCATGGTGGACACACTGAAATATCACATCGAGAGAAACCGGGTTTTTAAAACAATACATACTTTCTTTTGAAATAACCACGGTTCTCAAATCCAGAAATCTCATGAAAACAGCATATCTCAATGCGTATAATCATAAAGCATGATGTATGCGACATATAACAGAATGTAAGCATATCCGTATATCATGCAACATGGAACAGTGATGTGGGCATGAGCATATCATCATAATGTGAGCATAGCAATATAATAGTATGATGTAGTAATTCTACTGTGTGAGTGACATAGCAATTATCGATGATGAATTGTGTGAGCCAGCAAATCCGTGTAAGTGTAACATACGGATCATCGATAATAGTGTAGGTGTACTAGCACAGGTATATGTAATGCAATGAGAAGACATGAACGTAGCATAAAGTACATCGTTGGCTAAATGCTATAAGGTATACATATCTAACATGACCGAGTCGGTGAATCTATCAAATTGGCATCCAGCCTCACAACATCATGTACGGTATAATCCATCGTACGACATCCTCTAGTCATGGATACGGATCAATCATCAAGTAACACTCATCACACACGGTATCCATCGTACGGCGGCATTAAACCATTAGGGATCCTATCAACCTATAAGACAATGAGGGTACGGACCTAACGTCTCATACGGCATAACATTCAAGATTCACAACATTATATATATCTATATACCTATAACCCAGGCCACATCCGTATCAATCTCATATCATGGGACCGACAAAGGTTTCAATTATCTCATATCGACTCACATCCATATAACGACGTATCACACCAAGTCATCATATCACATCGTATACTCTTTTCATCACATTTATATCCCACATCAAGTCATTTTACATATATATATCCTATCTTATAAATCTCATGTCTTGCTACTCTAAATCTAATACTTACTCTCATGCAACTATATATCTATAAGTCGTGATTCACATTCACTTTTCATATCCCTAAAGCTTTCCTCTCATATCTCAATATATATATATATATATATATTCAATCACTCATATCATCTCTAACTATCTTTTTAACCATATCCATAGTTTTCTAATCTAGCTTTCTACGACTGTGTCCTATAGATCGGTTTCCATTTATAATTTGCGGGGGTGCTATACGCCATCCACCTAACTTCCCCTGTAGGTATAAATCTACTCACCTACGGATCTTCTTGTTCAGCTGTAGTCGATGGCTTCGTCATCTCGGAATCTACGCGAAGGTACCTACAATAAATACACAATCGCAAATGCTATTAAAATCAAGTCTGGAAAACCAATACGGCACACGACGCGCTCATAGGTTAGAACCTATTGCCTACGCATGCAAAAACAACCAACAACCCTCGTCGTTGACGTACAAACATCAAACGACCCAAAACAATATCAAATACCAAATCCCAAGTTTACAAATCATGAATACCAAATTCAGCAATGAAGAAAATCACTCCCAGATTTCACTATAGGACAAACTAGGGAGTTTTGCATATAGGGTTGCTCTAGATATAACATAACCAAGCTATGGTCCAAGATCCAACACATTTCACCACAACTTGGCTGCAATTTGCGGCCAAATCAAATAAATATGCGGCCAGATTATGGGCCATTGGGCTCGGGTTTCAGGGGTATATACATGGTTGCCTGCATGTCTCACTGTCAAGGGAATTTATTTTATAATGGCCTCGGGTCATCCCAGATCTCTAAATACCATCACTAAATCCACAAAAACCCAATATTAACAAATCTAAAGTTCGTATCGTGGTGTCTAGTCTCTGGTTTTGTCCAGAATTCTAACACTAAGGTCTTGTAACTGTTAGTTATATGTATGCCCTAGAGGCCATTACTGTACATACGATGTATATTGTAGTGGATGCTTGGACATATATAGGGAGGACATTCTTGCTCGACATGATAGTATGCTATCTGGTTGCTCTTTATCTTAACATGTACGCTGATTATCTCTATGTTACATATTGATAAAGCCCTTAGGATGAGTGTTTGACTACCAGGACTATGATACAGATAATACTAGTGGGGACAGAGTAGTCGCTAAGTACATCCTTCAAATTTTCCTAGTCGAGGGTATATCGAGACAGGGTATCGATATACCAGGGTAGACTAGCGTATAGCTTCTCGACCCATGTAGATCGGCGATGGATGATCCCATATCCATTGGTGTTTGACATCAGAGACAGTATACGGGTGCTCAGTGGAGACTGGGTACACTGAACGGACTCGCCGAGAACTCCCAGATGGTATTATACCTAACGTCAGATGGCAGTTCTCTGGTGACACTGGTACAGGTTAATCTGTAGACCCGAGATCGTCATAGAGTCTTGTGTGATTCCCACTTTGCTTTAATTTCCACCTTACCACGTTCAAGAGAACGTGCAAAATGGTGACTTTTGGGTACAGTCCCGAATCACATGGAGGCAATGAGCGATAGGAGGGGTTTCGTCTCTCTCGGTATTGGGAGTTGATGTTGCGCTGTGCTTGATTAGCTATAACAGGAAGTCCTTGGCCAAGGCTGCTTCAGAGATATACTGGTAAGGGTTATCAGTAGTTTCTCGACCCGTTATGAGCCTCATATCGATACGACTTATCGAGTTACTGGGGTCTGACGTTTACCACCCCTAGACGAGATATGCGACATATCAGACGAAGAGACCGGATTGTACAGTAGTGTTACTGATTTGATTCGCAGGAGTGTAAGCAGGCTTGCTTGTTGATCTTCTGATCGCTTAATACCCGGGTGGCCGTTACGTTTAGCAGACCGCTTGCGGCTTGTTGGTGTTTGATATGATCATCACCTACTGCCGGCGTATTGACGAGTCTTTAGAGTCCTACACAGTGGTTTCCTGGCTCAAGCGAAATGGAGTAGGAGCACATATGTGATATGTGCGGGACCGAGATTAATGCGATATGTGATACCGCATTCTATTCTCGCGATGTGTGACATGAAAGGTTATATGTGATATAGCCGGGTTATCGGATCAAGTGTTGATTCGATAAGATGTTGCATTATGATATTAGTCGGTTATAGGTGATATAGTCGGATTATTAAATTAAGAGTTGATTTGATAATCTAATGTATAATTATATATTTGATATATTACATTACATTAACTAGTATTAGCTCACTTATGATTTCTTTTCTCATTTTGGATACATTGATATATATGTGATATATGTTAAATGTATCATGTTTGGTTACAAATGCAACTAGGGTTATAAGACTTGAACCATGCTAGGGTTAAGATTAGGGTTTTATATTTATATTAAGTTATTCAAAATTGTGGATTTTATCATGGTTGATATTTGTTGAAAGCTTGTAGAAGCTTGTAAGCATCTTTGACTTTGTCCACTCTTTTGTCTAGCTTAGGCTATTTGTTTAACCCAACCCTTTAAGCCATGGCCATGGTTAACTCTCTACAAGGGTTAAGCATGACATGCTTAACCCTTAGTTGGATTTCTAACCTCACACAATAATTCATATGATGAGTTCATTCTTCTTCTTCTTCTTCTTCTTCTTCCTAAAAGCTTTCTAGCTTCAGTGGAGGTATGAGAAAAAGTATGAGAAAATCAAATCTAAAGTGAGCCCACTTCCTACTTCATCATCCTCTACTACTTGCCATTTAGTATAGGGTGTTTGATTCACTAATTCCATGATTAGTGAAGAGATTGCTTGTGTTAGTGTCTCCTCGACGTAGATTATCTTTGGCCTCGAAGTCTTCGAAGCAAGCATGTTCGTTTTTTCATGGGAGCCTCTCTAGAGTCCGGAGTTCACGATCGCAGCGAAAGGGACTACTAAACGGATCTATTGAAGTTAAGGACCGGTCTACGAAGGTTGTATTCCTTGGTCACTAAACTTGCAAAATGTTTGCATTTATATTTCCGTTGATTTCTAGTTAACGATTTTAAATTAGGGTTAGCTAAAACGGCAAAAATTTGAATTTGGTATGGATAATGCCTCCCGAAACCTTGATGCCATCTTAGGTAACCCTGCAATGGTATCAGAACCATGCTAGAAATTTAGACGGATTTTGTTAAGATAGCGAAACCGAAATACTCTGAAACTTGAAACGCAAAATCATAGTTTCTGTCGATTTTAAAAGTTTGTCAAAAAATTATTTAAACAATTGCAGAATGTTGTATGTGATGCAACATGAACACACAAGAAAATCCAACCCCACTGCTCGTAAAATGGCCGGCGACATGAAGCCCAGATCCGGCGACGTCGGATTTTTGGTGGAGGAATGGGTTGAATTTTTTGGTGTGTTCCAGTCACTGGGTTTTGGTGTTTCAGGTGTTATTTGTTTTTGCTAATTTTGCATGTGAAGTAATGTCACGACCCGAAATTGGCACGTGACGGCCCTAATACTACGCAACGCCTAAAGACGAAACGCTGTAAAAGAAAGCCAAAACCCAGAAATCTAAACCATTAAAAAAAGACAAGAAAAGATAATAGCAGTTTTGAAACATTTGAAATCACAACCCAAATTCTTTAAAAGTCCAACTTTCTTTCTTTAAAATTTTGGCAACACCTCCTTTGTAAAAACTAGCCCAAAAATGGGTACAACATAAATATAAATGAAGTATCCCCAAACGGGAGCAAATACACGCCCAAAGGCGGAAAACAATCACCATCACAAATATACGACGCCGTAGCGAAGAAATAAAAGACAATAGAAAGGAAACTGTATAAAAGACAACAAATCCATAAATAATATACAATATCGTCCTCACCAAGTCTCTAAGTCAACAACATAATAGTAGATGGAGACTACAAGGATACAACAATAAACAATACAAAATACAGGTAACCACCAAAACCCACCTAAGAAAAATAGCACACTGTGAGCCGATGCGGTATCTGTAGCAAAAGAAGATAGATGAATAGCCTGCCTCGACTACTCTGGGGAGACACCCTGCAAAACAACTGTGGCACAACGGGGGTGAGGTGCCAACTCGTGAATAGTAGATAACATATGCAGGTAATCGCAGGTATGTACGTACAGCATGAATCTAAGATATGCAATTAACAGTAATAACAGGTCATATGAATACAGAATAATGGAAAGTACACTAGCAGGTACAACAAATATATAGAGCAATAATGATAGGACAATTAGTATACAATAATCATGCAATAAGGATATGAGAATGTAAATATACAACAATCATGAAAGTACACTAACATGTACTACTAATGCATGAAACAGTGCATAAACAAATAGGTGTGAGGTATGGAGAGAAATATGTCATTTCCACGGAATCCTGACATCGTGGTAGGATCACAATCCATCAAGACACTCAAAATCCAAATTCCTCAAATCATCCCCCAATCGGCTTTCATATCATATAAGTCTCATATCTCCTCAATGTACAATATCGAATAAATCTCCTATGTCCCGAATGTAGAAATCAGCAATCTCATATATATATATCCAGTATTCAATCTCAATGAATCACCTATATCCCAAATCAAATCTCAAGTAAAATTCTAACATCCTAAATATATATGTGCATAAATAAATATGATGGGGTCAATACACATATATTAGCGTCCCACTGCACTAATATTGGTGTAAAGGTATATATAACAATGGCTGAATCCCCTGTTATATATACAAAGTGATTAGAAATATCATGAAAACCAATGTGCCAAGCATCGACACAGAAATACTGATCTATCAGATGCCGTCACCAAGACTGGCATCCTGATAGGTACGTATCATACGCTATCCCGAAAAGCACGAGTGCCTAGCTCTGACCCTCGTCTTTTCACGTATCGATACGTACATGACTCCCAACGGTATCCCCTTGATGACCGCCGAGTCATTGGTACTGTCACCGGATGGTATGGTTCCCCTGACGGGCTCATCGGCGTGGTACATCGACATCCCTTTTTTGCCCCGGGGTACCTCCGGGCCCCACCATGTACCCTCTACGGCCTCGACGCCTCCTCGTAGGGGTATATATAAATCAGAACCGATAAAACTCATGGTGGATGCGCAAATATTATATCAAGGAAACTGGGTTTTTCAATTTATGCATAATTTCATGAACTCCCGCGGTTTCCAAATCCAGAAAATATCATGAAAAATCCATATAAGAATGCGCAAATCCATGAATACAATATGTTCGACATAACTGAAATGTAAGCATATAAAAGGAAGAAACTGCTAAGTAACATCAGTAAAGGTAAGTATGTAACCGAAACTGAATACATGTGTAACAAGGTATAGGTATCTACCTATAAGAACTGATGAAGTATACCCCCCCGGGTATGAGTGGAATATGTGAGTAAGGTATATCTGTAGCTAAATATCATATGTGATGAGTAATATGAATCGATGTCGCAAAGTCCCTAACCAAGCAATATAATATATATAAGTGGTTTGTGTGTGACATGGCAATTATTGACGGTGTGTGTAGCATACAATCCGTGCTCGTGCAACATGAACCGTCAATAATATGTGCAGTGTCCTACGGCTACTAGTCATAGTACAACTACATCTAAGTAATAGGGTGAATGCATAATTCTAAATATAACCTAGAATATGAGACAGGTATTAACATTCCTAGCCCAGACGCATAACGCCATGCGGGAGATTCCCCTGTAGATGTTAAATCTACCCACCAACGCTCCAAGCTAGGTGAATCCTACCACCTGTTTTCCTTTCGTTGCTGCGTCCGATGTACTCACCTGCAAACCTGGAAATTAGACAAGAAATCCATATATAGGCAAAATAACTCGCAAAATACGATATCGAAACCAAACGAGAAACTCGCGTTGCGAACTAAACGCGCGTGTGCACGATACGCTGAAACGTGTGTATACGCGTCTAAAACTACAGCGACACGCCGCGACACGCTGGATCAAAGAACCCACTCACGTATCACGCGTATCGCGCAAACAAAATGAACTAGAAATACGATATATAGTCCCAGATTTTGCTACAGGTAAAATCATACAAAATTGCACATGCCAACATACTAGAAAACACAGCAGACTACCATAGGAAAAAGCCCAACACCCCAGCCCCTTACCTGGCCGCAATTTGCGGCCAGAACTAATAAACCGGCGGCCACTGTTTGGAATTAGGGTTTCTTGCTCAGGTGGTGTAGTCTATACCTAGCAAGCATGCTCCAGTTTCCTCAATTTTATCCTGAAGGATCCGGGTCAAAAGCAGATCATAGAAAGCCACAATGTCGCTTAAAAACGCTAATTTTGCACAAAATGGAAACCCTATGGTATTTTAGTGAAATCTGGGTTAAATCTCAGTTAAGGTGACCCTAATAACACTTAAATAGGAAGGGTTAACCAACACAATCAACACTTAATCAAAAGTCCACATAAATCACCATAAATAGCACAAAAGCTAACTTAAATCGCAAACCGACGCTAATTCTACATACAAGCTAGGAAAAAGGGAAATGAGTTTAGAAATTATACCCTAAGGATCCTAGGAAGCAGGAGAAGGAGTGGATGGAGGAGATGAGAGCTGCTGCAGGTTGCTGGAGCTGCTGCTGCTACAGCTGCTGCTGTTGCCGTCTGCTGCTGCTGCTGCTACTGCCTTTGCTGTTGCTGCTACTTGCTTCTGGTGCTGCTGCTTGCTTCTGCTGAAGGTGTGTGTGTGTGAGTGAGGGAATGAGAGGAATGAGAGTGAGAATGAGAAATGAGAGTAACCAACACAAACACCCCCCTTCTCTTTCTCTCTCATCATTTAATGAAGCATGGCATAAGCCATGTAGCACCATGCTCTCTCTCTCTCATGGTCAACAAAAGAAATCATTTCAAATTCATTTTTTCATTTTTCTTTTTAAAAACAACCATACAACATAAAACCCAAAACACTTAATACAAAAATTATAAAACTAGATTAGGGAATGGTTACCTCACCATGTTTGCTAATCATGGCTAAACCCCAAAATAACACCCTAGTTAACATGCACAAGTGTGTGCAAGCCTAGAAAAAATATAATAAAATATTCATTAAATAGGATAAAATAATTGAAACTCAATTTGGTAAACTTTTTATTAAAAACCATGTATTAAAATATAATATCCCAAGAACACATTCTAAGGTGTTACAATCTTCCCTCCTTAAAGAAATTCGTCCCCGAATTTAAAAATATACTGCTACGCGTACCTTCAAAGAGAAGATTACAACTCTCAAATCTCGCTCCCAGCCTCCCAAGTGATTACCTCACTATACGGCTACGTCCAAGAAAAACCCTTCACAGATGGCAAGACCCTTGACCGACGTTTCTCCACCTGCCGAGCCATTAATACAATTGGCTGCTGGTGAACGAAAGATCGCGTCCAAGCTAAATGGTCTGGTGCTGAATCATGTGGGAAAGGTCATGAAGGTAATTGCAAAGTATCGACACAAGGAATACGGGGTGAATACTCAATAATCTGGACGGAAGTGCCAAATTAAAGGCAACGAAACTAACCCGCTTATAGGATCTCAAAAGGACCTAAAAATCCTAGGACAAGCTTCCCAAAATCCAACACGTCATTCATCGAAAAAGTCCATAGGAATACATGATCTGTCCCTGCGAACTCGAGTCTACGACCAACACAGTCGGCATAAGACCTCTGTTCGCAATGGACAATTTTCATCCTGACCTAACACAACTGGATCATCTCCGAAGTCTCTAGACTAGCTGGGGTCCAGAAATCCTACTTACGCAGAGTCAGAAAAACAACAGACTGGTGATCGACACGATCTAACCTCTAAACCTAAAGGTTGCCAATTGGAGTGTCTCCTAATAACTGCTATCAAAGAAGTATCCTAACGATGGCAAGTGACGATCCCAACTGCCGACAACAATTAACACATACGCACAACTTAACAAAGAACAACTGAGCAAACTGAGCAAAACCGGACAACAAGCATCTGAATGGAGTCACACCCTGACTAAACCTGGGTAGACACCATAACGAAATTCGGGGAGATCTGCTCCCACTCCTACTTCGGAACGGTTAAAGGTTGCAACTCTCCAGCCGGCCTCAGATGCTCAACCCAAGCACACAACCAGACAGACACCTTGAAATGAAACTTGAAACTTCTCTTTACATCCCTGCCCACCCGTAACTATCTCACAAGTCACGCCAATGTTGGTGGAACTTAAATGAATATAGAGAATTGACAGATGTGCCAGCTCTAGGATTTCACGTCTCTACCCGATAATATCAGGTACACAAACGCGTCACTAACTTAGCACACCATTGTCACAAATCAAGGACTCCGAATCATTACCCAGCCGAGTATGCTCAAGTATCTCTGACGAACGAGCATCGGCGGGCAGTGTCTCGCGAAAGCGATTAAAGAAAAGTGGTCGGGTGCGGACATGAGCAAGCTGTCCCCTCAGTAGAGACGAACTTAAGTTGTACTCAACGATCGCACAAGAACTGTAAATCTGCAGAAGACTATCACAACAGTCAAAATCCGCTGCAGGAAGATGTATATTAAGCTCTGGTGTTCCGTGAAAATCTGACATGACTCTCGAACAAATAGTGTCTCCAAATCTCCAACGCAAAACCACCGCGGCCATCTCCAGATCATGAGTGGAATATCCTTCTTGTACTTCCTTCAAATATAGGGAAGCAAAAGCGATAAATCTATAGTGTCACCTCAGTACACACTCGAGCCCCACTCAAGAAACATTACAGTTAAACAACAAGGTCGCCCGAGCCAAAAGCAAGAAAGAACTGATGCAGTTGTTAACCGAATCTTCAACTGTCGAAAACTCCGCACACATGCCTCAGTTCGAAGAAAAGAAACCTCCTTCCCGGTCAATTCAGTCAACGGTGCAACACTACACTAGCAATCTGCACGAAACGGCGGTAAAAACCTGCTAAGCCCAAAAATCTGCGGACCTCTGTCCTGCTCATAAGTCTGGGCCCAAGCTGTACGGCCATGATCTCCCTCGGAACCATACAAAACCGTTTCCCGTGACAACAAGACCTAGGAGTCAACACAAACAAGCGTGAAGGAACATTCCGAGAATTTAGTAGACCGCTGGGGCTCTCCCAGTATCTGCATAACAAATCCTCAAGTGCTGCTCCTGTTCCTCAAGACACATTAAATAGACCAGAATGTCGTAAATAACACAACAATAACTGGTCGAGGAACGGCCTGAAGAAATCCGGTTCATCACATCTACGAATGCTGCTAGGGCATTGGTGAGTCCAATGACACACCAAAACACACAAAGCCCGTAGCACGCACAAGGCAGTCTTCGGAATGCCATCACTCCAAACCCGCAACAATGATGACCCGATCCCAAACAAACTTAGAAAATGTCTCTCACTCTGGATCTGATCGAAGAAATCGTC
Source organism: Agapanthus africanus (assembly GCA_030015575.1). NCBI lineage: Eukaryota > Viridiplantae > Streptophyta > Magnoliopsida > Asparagales > Amaryllidaceae > Agapanthus > Agapanthus africanus. The sequence goes on from CM057346.1 coordinate 130,458,237, forward strand.
AATGCGAGGTAAGGGATACCTATCCGCACCGTAAGCCGGTTCAATTGACGATCCGTCGATACACAACCTCAAACTGCCGTCTTTCCTCCTGACGAACAGAAATAGGAGTTTCCAAAAGCGAAACACTCAGACGCACAAAAACTCCCCAAACAACAACTTTGCAGCTGGTCCTTAAGCTCCCTAAGCTTCGCCGGTTCATATGGAACAACGTCGGAAAACTCTCGCATGAAAGGAAACCGGTCCAACAAACCAACTATGGCTACGGTATCACGAATGAACGTCAATAATCCACGACATCTCCTCAAAAGCCGACTAGCGAAACAGGCTGAATTCAAGCTGTGAGAGGCAGCACCACTGTCCGCCTGCACAACAAGAACTGACTCGCAGAGGAAAACAAAACCTGACTGTTTCCCTCACGGTAGTCCACAGACGCCTAGCACGTATCCAGGAGAATGTCAAATCCAACATCTCTATAAGGACCAAAATGATGGACGAATCTCTATCTCCTATCCGATTGGCACACAACTGAAATACGTGTCGCGCAACAAAAGAATCGCTGACAGAAGTTAACACAAACAAACGGCTAATCTACCCAACACGACTCTCGTCCCAACCACGGTACAAGTATGCAAAACAAACAAATACACCAAAAGAACATACGAATTAAGGATACCTGAAAACTCTGAATTGGACGCCTGCGCGTCCCGATGAGTAGAAGCAAACTCCTGTGTCTGCCCCCTACCCGCGACTGGCTGAACTCCTCTGGTAGACTGACCCCTCTGAGCGAACCTTCCACGTCCACGACCTCTCTGCACATGTCCGTGACGAGGTGCTAAGGAACAATGTCTGACGAAGTGCTGAAGGATTTCGCATCGAAAACATCCAAGTGGTGGCTGTTGACCCTCCTGGGAATGAGAGCTGAACGACTGTCCTCGTCATAAGCCTCTGCTACTCCCACGACAACCACGAAATCTGTCTCGATGACTAAACCTCTGTCTCTGGGATGGTACACTGGTACGAGTCCTCCTCTGTCCTGGAGCCCTCCAAGTCTCTGGAATATGTGCCTCGTCAACTGGAGCTGCGTCCAGTGGTGCTATGTAGGTGACTGGCTGCTGCATGCTGATCCCAAGGAACAACTGAGTAACAGGGTTGACAACCTCCTGTCGTAGCGCTCGTACGGTCTCAACAAATGAACTCATCGTCTGGCGCAAGTCCTGCATCTCGACCACAAGCCTAGCGAGCTGATCTGTCGAAGGCTGATCCGTCTGCACCTGTGCAACTAGAGTGCCATCCAGGTCAGTGCTCGTCTCACCCGAACTAACTCTGACCTCGGCCCTCGCTGCATCACTCTGAGTCCCCATAGTCATCGGCGGCAAGGCTTTACATAGAGATAAGATTCGATAAGAACACGGAAATCGAATCACAAGGATATGAATCATCAAGGAAGGAATTTCAAGAAATTTATACTTAGGTCACTTTAGGCGAAGTACCGCATCGTAGGTATGCTGCAGACATACACACACTACGTTACTTTGCTTAAGCTACCTACTCCATCATACCAAGGTCATCCTACACTCCAAAAGGTAAAACCAAGCGCTCTGATACCAACTTTTTCACGACCCGAAATTGGCACGTGACGGCCCTAATACTACGCAACGCCTAAAGACGAAACGCAGTAAAAGACAGCCAAAACCCAGAAATCTAAACCATTAAAAAAAGACAAGAAAAGATAATAGCAGTTTTGAAACATTTGAAATCACAACCCAAATTCTTTAAAAGTCCAACTTTCTTTCTTTAAAATTTTGGCAACACCCCGTTTGTAAAAACTAGGCCAAAAATGGGTACAACATAAATATAAATGAAGCATCCCCAAACGGGAGTAAATACACGCCCAAAGGCGGAAAACAATCACCATCACAAATATACGACGCCGTAGCGAATAAATAAAAGACAATAGAAAGGAAACTGTATAAAAGACAACAAATCCATAAATAATATACAATATCGTCCTCACCAAGTATCTAAGTCAACAACATAATAGTAGATGGAGAGTACAAGGATACAACAATATACAATACAAAATACAGGTAACCACCAAAACCAACCTAAGCAAAATAGCACACTGTGAGCCGATGCGGTATCTGTAGCAAAATATGATAGATGAATAGCCTGTCTCGACTACTCTGGGGAGACACCCTGCAAAACAACTGTGGCACAACGGGGGTAAGTTGCCAACTCGTGAATAGTAGATAACACATGCAAGTAATCGCAGGTATGTACGTACAGCATGAATCTAAGATATGCAATTAACAGTAATAACAGGTCATATGAATGCAGAATAATGGAAAGTACACTAGCAGGTACAACAAATATATGGAGCAATAATGATAAGACAATCAGTATGTTAGTGTATATGCCCTAGAGGCCATTACTGTATCATACTAGTATGTATATTACTTGATGGAAGCTTGGGATATTCACAGTTGTACAGACAATCTTGCTCAATATAGTAGTATGCTACTTGGTTTGCCTCTGCTTTAATGTGTACATGTGTGTTTATTTATTATATCACCTATACGCATTAGTAGAGCCCTTAGGATCTTTGCTTGATTACCGGCGTTGTGATGGCGATCACACTCGTGGGGGCTGGGTAATCTACAAGCACATCCTTATACACGTCCCTAGTCGTGGGAGTACCGAGATAGGGCATCGATACTCCGGAGTAGACTAGCGTATGCGCTTCTCATCCTAGCACGGGAGACGGTCTGTCCCACAGCCGTCAGTACGTCGTACTTGAGATAGTATGCGGGTGCTCGTTGGGTTACGAGTACACTGGACAGGACTCGTCGGGAACTGATGGTTGGTATTATACCTATCGTCAGTTATCAGTTCCCAGGTGACATGAGTACAGCTTAGTCCGCTGACTTGACACTGTCACTTCGCCTCGAGTGTGTTCCCACTGTTCTTTGATTACTACCCTACCACGGCTCTATTGAGTCATGCAAACAGGTAGTAGTTGGGAGCAGTCCCGAAGCACTTGGAGGCAGTGACGGTTAGACAGGATTCGTCTCTCCCGGTATTGGGAGTTGACATCGCGCTGTGTCTAGGAGAGCCATTACACAAGTAGTCCCTGGCCAGGGCAAGCGAGATGTACTGGTAGGTTCCAGTGTTATCTCAGGGTATATTGGGCTTCACTCCGACACGACTTGTACCGCTATTAGGGGACTGACGTTTACCGCCCCCCTAGGCCCGCCATGCGATGTATCAGACGAACAGACCGGACTGTACGGAGAATGTCACATTCAGACTCAGTAGGAGTTCAGATGGGGTTTCACCTCGTCAGCCTTCTTGTCGACATCTACCTGGGGACCGTTATGCACAGCTAGTGCCGCTTGCGGTCTGTGGTTAAACCCACTGCCAGCGTAGTGTCGAGTCTTTAGAGTCCCACACAGAGGGTATTCGCCTCTGGGCAAAACAGAGTAGAGGTCGCATGGTTTTGCGACAGGGTTCGTTCTCATCCGCGCACTTGTGCACGTTTGGAGTCCGGACGGATTATACTGGCAGGCTCTGGTTTGAGCCAGATACTGGTATATGTTTTTGGGGTTGCTTTTATATCTTGGTATTCTTGTTCCTCGGAACGAGAATGCAGGTGTGTATGCACAGTTGCTTGAGGCGGAGAATGAGGTTTTTCATTAGGGTTTCGGATCGGGTGCGTATGCACAGTTGACAGTCTTCTTTTTCCAAACCCTAATGGATTTATATATTATCTATTAATAATAATAATTAAATGAGAATTATGTTATGGTTGTTTTTTGTTGACTTGTTGACCTTGGTTGACTTGTTGACCATTGACCACTTTCATGCCTTGAAAGTCTTCCTTGATTCATGCTTACTTTTTATTAAATGAAGCATGGTTGTGGTCATTCAAAATACTACCATCAACTATTCTCATTTTCAATTATTATCATTTAGATAATATTTTTTCTTTTGCAATATGGTTGCAAGAAAGAAAAATGAGAGCTCATTCTATCATAACCTCTCTCTCTCCCCATTTCATCTTCTTCCTCCTCTTGAAAAGAGAAACCTTCTCATGTGTTGAGAATCATTCTCTTTAGATAGAAAAGCAAACCCTAATCACTCTCTACTCATTCTAGGATGAAGGTTTAGCAAGCCGGAAACCCTAGTTCACTCAAAGATCGAGGAAGAGCCCAAAGTCGAACCTTCGAGGTGGATCTATCTTCGGCAAGAAGAAGGCGACAAGAAGAGGACCACTCCAGCTTCTACAAAGAACAAGAAAGAAGAACAACAACAAGAAGAGAAGGAGTTCAAGTTTAGGTATAACCATCAACATAGTAGCTAACTCTCTTTAGCTAGAATACTAGTTTTAGTTTAGCAAAGATCCGGCTTTTACGGTCCATGTTACAAAGTTTAGAAAAAATTTTGATTTACCGTTTCCGCAACCCCGTAAGTACCGGGAGAGGTAACGTGGACCTAACAGTGGTATCAGAGCCTGACTAAACTTAAACTAGCTTGGTAGTGAAGTGTAACGAAGTTCGGAACCGAAAAATCGCAAAACCGGAAAAACTAAAAACCTGAGTTTCTGTTGAAATTTTTTTGGCTCAAAATGAAAAACTTTATACTTGTAAAATCGTCTCAGGGTTTTGTTTGAACACAGAAGAAAAACGATGACGTCATTCATTTAAGTCGCCGCGCTTCCGCGGCACGAGGTAGGCATGTGCCGCGGAAGCGCCGCAGATTGGTTTCCTTGCTGCATCGTTTTTCGTGCAGTGTTCTTCTGGTTGGATTTTGTGATTTTTAAGATGTATTATATGTACCCAGATTTTCCAGAACTGAAATTTGCTTTTGGGGTCCTATAATTCCGTATTTTTTTTCCGAACTTCACTGCACTTTGACTATGTTGGTTATATCTGTGATGTTTGCATGTATTGAACGTCGGCTAATCGCTATAAGTCGATTAGTCGGGGTTATACATGATCTGTAATGTGCTGGAATGTGTATATGAATGTGTTGGACTGTCGCGGGTGAATAGCCGGGGTGGATGTGAGATGAGCTTTTGTTTTTCTTTCATTCATTGTAAATGTAAATTGATGTAATTATATTATTTGTTTGGCCGCACAACCGGGTCGGGGTTGTAGCCGTCATTGTATAATTCTTTTTACTGTTTTTGCTCCTAGGATAGACCCATGGAGGGGTGCACAAACTACCGGGTAGCTCGAAGTGCCGAGTGGCCTACTCATGGCATTGAGGGAGGTTGCTTCGCTTCGGGTACTTGGCGGGTAGTTTGCCGCACCCGTAGGGGTCTTGGGTGGGGTATTTGGCTATTCACCGCGACCGTGTTATCCGCTTTTCGTTTCAGGCTCGAAAGGATTGCGGATTGCTAGTATATCCAATGTATTCATCTGTGATCTGTAATGTCTATCATTGCTTTACTATTTAGGCGTTGCTTATGTTTTACAGCCGCGCTAGCCCAGCCCCCGCTCTGTCGTTAGTTAAGTAACCTAACGAGTGATGACGGGACCCCGTGGCGAATGCGAATGGCATAAGCGTACGTCATATTTTGGTTGTTTTCTGCAATGGTAGGATTAAATGATGGGACGCATTAAAAGAACTAATGCAAGAATATCACGCATTAAAAGAACTAATGCAAGAAAAATAAACCTATAAAACGTTGTTGGAACAAGTTTTTCAAAAAGCTGTTATTACAAGGACGTTCATTTTTGTTTTGCATCGCGGTATTCGGTTATGAATACCCAGCACCTCAGTCGACGAGGCAAGGGCCGAGATCCCTTCACCGGGAGTGACCCCTTGGACAAAAGTTTGCGTCAGGGTAATAACTTCACTATAGTCGATTATTCTTGCTTTGCATCGAGGTATTCATCTTACGAATGCCCAGCACCTCACTCGACGAGGAAAGAGCCGAGATCCCTTCACCGGGAGTGACCTCTTTAGCAAAAGTTTTCGCCACTGTATTTTTCAAAAAGAATACCAGGTTCCTTCAACTATATCAAGTTCATTACGTTAACGGGTTTTTCGCCAAAAACCCAGCCGTAGCCCTCCGTCATTTCTTACAAGTAACACTTAGTATTCGTGCTGCGTTTGTTGACTCCGTCAAGGCGTAGTGTACGGTAGCTAAGTGCTGCTTGTTTGTATCGGTATATGGGATTGATTAGGACAGTCGTATAACCTTGTTGACTCCGTCAAGGGTTATGCGGGTGGGTTTAATGCAATCCAGATAATGACAGGTTGAACTTGACTAGGACTTTTTGATTTGTTGACTCCGTCAAGGTCACTTAAGTCCTAGGGGCAAAAACCACATCGGGAGTTTCAAAAGAACTGAAACTTGCAGATTTAGCATACCTTCTGGAGTGTGGTGACTAGAGTGGATTCCATCTAGGTTATCACACAATGACAGTTGGATCCCGATCCCACTGATGAGTTGGTTTACTCTCGGGAGATTATTTCACTTAACGATCAATGCTATAAACCTAGTAGGTGTCTAGAAAGGTGTTAGCGGGGTTACGCCCACAGGGAAAAGAGGTTCTTTAATTAAGGAACTTCGCGAAAGCGTTGGAAAACCTCCCTCGAAGTACCGACACTAGCCTGGCTGAAAGGTTAAGCAAGTATTGTAACGTGAATTAAAACCCGGCTAGTTCTTCTTTTAAAAAGGTTTTAAGAAGGATTTGAGGAAACAGTGGGAGACACCCTGGTTAGATAAATTAATAAACCAATCTAATCTTGCACGAGCATACGCTGAGTGTTTCTTTTCTCTCTCTCCAGGCAGCAACCTTTTCACGCCCTAATCAAGATAATAAAATGTATCGCTTGACCGAACCGAATTCTTATTCGGGACTGGGGAAAGTTGGTTCAGCTCTAACTTATGACAACCGTCATGAGTATGAGAATGGGAAAGAGGAAAGTATGGATTTCCAGGATACCCAGTTGAAGAAGAAGCATGGTTTTGCATCTACTTCAGGTGTTCTTGTAATTGAGAACTGTTTTACGGTCAGCCCTACCTCCTGGGTACTTGATACCGGATCAGGATCTCATATTTGTAATTTATTGCAAGGACTGAGAAAAAGTAGGAAAGTTGCACCGGGTGATATGTCGCTCAGAGTAGCGAACGGAGCACAAGTTTATGCGGCAGCCGTCGGTGAATATCACCTAGTATTGCCAAATGGCAAGACTATGATTTTGAACGATTGTTACTATGTACCCTCTATGGTTTGCAACATCATATCAGTTTCTTTACTCGATAAAGATAGATATAAGTTTGTTCTTGAAAAGAATATCATGAACATTTACCTTGATAAGGTACTGGTTGCAGAGGGTACACTGTTTAATGGTATCTACGTTCTAAATCAGAATACAGTTCTCAATATACAAAACACACGCAAGAGGAAGAATTCAGATACGAATGAATCCTACTTGTGGCATTGTAGACTCGGTCATATCGGAGAGAAAAGACTGAGTAAGTTGCATAGAGATGGACTCTTGAATGCGTTCGAGTTTTCATCTTATGAAACTTGTCAGTCTTGTCTCAAAGGGAAGATGACCAAATCTCCGTTCACCGGACATGGAGAAAGAGCAGCAGAGCTCTTGGGACTCATACATAGTGATGTATGTGGTCCGATGTCTATACATGCAAGGGGTGAGTTCTCGTACTTCATCACATTCACTGACGATCTCTCTAGGTTCGGATATGTGTATCTGATGAAACACAAATCTGAAGCTTTTGAGAAATTCAAGGAATACAGAAAGGAAGTAGAGAACCAGACAGGCAAAAATATCAAGATCCTCCGGTCTGACAGGGGAGGGGAGTACTTAAGCACGGAATTCCTAGATTACCTAAAAGAGAATGGTATTCTCTCTCAGCTTACTCCTCCTTATACACCACAGCACAACGGTGTTTCGGAGCGGAGGAATCGTACCCTATTGGATATGGTTCGCTCCATGATGAGTAGTGCTGAGTTGCCTCTTTCATTTTGGGGACATGCGCTTCAGACAGCGGCGTACCTATTGAACTATGTTCCATCCAAATCAGTGCCTAAGACTCCATATGAAATATGGAGTGGAAGGAATCCGTATCTTAAGCGATTTAAGATATGGGGTTGTCCAGCCTATGTGAAAACACAGAAACCGGACAAGTTAGAGGCACGGTCAGTTCTCTGTAAATTTGTGGGATATCCTAAAGACTCACTAGGATATCTGTTCTACCACACTGAGGAACAGAAGGTGTTTGTATCTCGCCACGCTACCTTTTTGGAAAGGGAGTTTCTTGCAAAAGAAACTAGTGGGAGTTCGGTAGAACTGGAAGAAATTCAGCGACCACAAAATGTAACTGAAAATTTGGAGGAACCGCTAGATTCAATAACCCCAAACGAACCTCAGCCACTCCGCAGATCTGGTAGGATTTCTCATCCGCCCGAGAGATACTACGGTTTTCTCATAGACGGGGATCGAGAGGATTGCATCTTGGAAGAAGATGACCCTACCAGTTTCAGGCAGGCCATTATCAGTAGGGACTCTGATAAGTGGCAGGAAGCAATGCAATCTGAAATGGAGTCCATGTACGCCAATAAAGTGTGGACCATGGATATTGCTACACCTGGGGTAAAACCCGTTGGATGCAAATGGATCTACAAAAGGAAACTTGGTGTAGATGGGCAGGTGGAAACCTATAAAGCTAGACTCGTTGCAAAAGGTTTTCGTCAAAGACCTGGTTTGGACTATGACGAGACTTTTTCTCCGGTGGCTATGCTCAAATCCATTCGGATCCTACTTGCCATTGCTGCCTTCCATGACTATGAAATCTGGCAGATGGATGTTAAGACGGCTTTCCTAAACGGTTGTTTGGAAGAGTGTGTTTACATGGATCAACCAGAAGGTTTCGTAGACAGTGGGAGCAGCGGAAAGGTGTGCAAGTTGCTTAAATCCATTTATGGATTAAAGCAGGCATCGCGGAGCTGGAACATCTGTTTTGATGAGGCAATCAAGGAATTTGATTTCATCAAGAACGAAGATGAACCCTGTGTATATAAGAAGATTGTAGGACGAACTGTCGTGTTCCTAGTCTTGTACGTGGACGACATTCTTTTGATAGGAAATGATGTTCCTATGCTACATTCGGTCAAGCTGTTTTTGTCACAAAGGTTCTCCATGAAGGACCTGGGTGATGCCTCGTACATTCTGGGGATCAAGATCTATAGAGATAGATCCAAGAGACTATTGGGACTTTCGCAGTCCAGGTACATAGAGACCGTACTAAAGAGATTTAGTATGGAGGGTTCCAAGCGCGGTAACATACCCGCATTGCACGGAATTACCCTCTCCAAGAAGATGTCTCCTAAGACTGACGAGGAGAGGGTTCGCATGAGCACTATACCCTACGCTTCGGCGGTAGGATCTATAATGTATGCGATGCTATGTACAAGACCAGATGTAGCTTACGCGTTGAGCACGGTAAGCCGGTATCAGTCAGACCCAGGGGAGGACCACTGGATAGCAGTGAAGAACATTCTCAAGTACCTGAGAAGGACTAAGGAGATGTTCCTGGTTTACGGTAATGGAGACCTCAGGGTCGAGTCCTTTACCGATTCAAGCTTCCAGAGTGACAAAGATGACAGCAAGTCTGTCTCGGGTTTTGTGTTTACCCTCAACGGAGGGGCGGTATGTTGGAGGAGTTCCAAGCAGGATACCGTCGCAGACTCGACGATGGAGGCTGAATACATTGCTGCAAGCGATGCCGCAAAAGAGGCGGTCTGGATTAAGAAGTTCATTAGTGAACTTCAGGTGGTTCCGTCCATTGTTGACCCAATACCTTTGTATTGCGATAACAATGGGGCTATAGCTTTAGCGAAGGAACCAAGGTCCCATCAGAAATCCAGGCACATCTTAAGGCGGTATCACCTGATCAGGGAGATCATTGATCGACAGGAGATCGAGGTGCGGAGAGTGGACACAAAGGACAACACTGCGGACCCATTCACAAAGGCTTTACCCCAGACTCAGTTCGAGCGGCTGATCGAGATGATAGGTCTTCGATACGCCAGTACATGGCCTTAGTGCAAGTGGGAGATTGTTAGTGTATATGCCCTAGAGGCCATTACTGTATCATACTAGTATGTATATTACTTGATGGAAGCTTGGGATATTCACAGTTGTACAGACAATCTTGCTCAATATAGTAGTATGCTACTTGGTTTGCCTCTGCTTTAATGTGTACATGTGTGTTTATTTATTATATCACCTATACGCATTAGTAGAGCCCTTAGGATCTTTGCTTGATTACCGGCGTTGTGATGGCGATCACACTCGTGGGGGCTGGGTAATCTACAAGCACATCCTTATACACGTCCCTAGTCGTGGGAGTACCGAGATAGGGCATCGATACTCCGGAGTAGACTAGCGTATGCGCTTCTCATCCCAGCACGGGAGACGGTCTGTCCCACAGCCGTCAGTACGTCGTACTTGAGATAGTATGCGGGTGCTCGTTGGGTTACGAGTACACTGGACAGGACTCGTCGGGAACTGATGGTTGGTATTATACCTATCGTCAGTTATCAGTTCCCAGGTGACATGAGTACAGCTTAGTCCGCTGACTTGACACTGTCACTTCGCCTCGAGTGTGTTCCCACTGTTCTTTGATTACTACCCTACCACGGCTCTATTGAGTCATGCAAACAGGTAGTAGTTGGGAGCAGTCCCGAAGCACTTGGAGGCAGTGACGGTTAGACAGGATTCGTCTCTCCCGGTATTGGGAGTTGACATCGCGCTGTGTCTAGGAGAGCTATTACACAAGTAGTCCCTGGCCAGGGCAAGCGAGATGTACTGGTAGGTTCCAGTGTTATCTCAGGGTGTATTGGGCTTCACTCCGACACGACTTGTACCGCTATTAGGGGACTGACGTTTACCGCCCCCCTAGGCCCGCCATGCGATGTATCAGACGAACAGACCGGACTGTACGGAGAATGTCACATTCAGACTCAGTAGGAGTTCAGATGGGGTTTCACCTCGTCAGCCTTCTTGTCGACATCTACCTGGGGACCGTTATGCACAGCTAGTGCCGCTTGCGGTCTGTGGTTAAACCCACTGCCAGCGTAGTGTCGAGTCTTTAGAGTCCCACACAGAGGGTATTCGCCTCTGGGCAAAACAGAGTAGAGGTCGCATGGTTTTGCGACAGGGTTCGTTCTCATCCGCGCACTTGTGCACGTTTGGAGTCCGGACGGATTATACTGGCAGGCTCTGGTTTGAGCCAGATACTGGTATATGTTTTTGGGGTTGCTTTTATATCTTGGTATTCTTGTTCCTCGGAACGAGAATGCAGGTGTGTATGCACAGTTGCTTGAGGCGGAGAATGAGGTTTTTCATTAGGGTTTCGGATCGGGTGCGTATGCACAGTTGACAGTCTTCTTTTTCCAAACCCTAATGGATTTATATATTATCTATTAATAATAATAATTAAATGAGAATTATGTTATGGTTGTTTTTTGTTGACTTGTTGACCTTGGTTGACTTGTTGACCATTGACCACTTTCATGCCTTGAAAGTCTTCCTTGATTCATGCTTACTTTTTATTAAATGAAGCATGGTTGTGGTCATTCAAAATACTACCATCAACTATTCTCATTTTCAATTATTATCATTTAGATAATATTTTTTCTTTTGCAATATGGTTGCAAGAAAGAAAAATGAGAGCTCATTCTATCATAACCTCTCTCTCTCCTCATTTCATCTTCTTCCTCCTCTTGAAAAGAGAAACCTTCTCATGTGTTGAGAATCATTCTCTTTAGATAGAAAAGCAAACCCTAATCACTCTCTACTCATTCTAGGATGAAGGTTTAGCAAGCCGGAAACCCTAGTTCACTCAAAGATCGAGGAAGAGCCCAAAGTCGAACCTTCGAGGTGGATCTATCTTCGGCAAGAAGAAGGCGACAAGAAGAGGACCACTCCAGCTTCTACAAAGAACAAGAAAGAAGAACAACAACAAGAAGAGAAGGAGTTCAAGTTTAGGTATAACCATCAACATAGTAGCTAACTCTCTTTAGCTAGAATACTAGTTTTAGTTTAGCAAAGATCCGGCTTTTACGGTCCATGTTACAAAGTTTAGAAAAAATTTTGATTTACCGTTTCCGCAACCCCGTAAGTACCGGGAGAGGTAACGTGGACCTAACACAGTATACAATAATCATGCAATAAGGATATGAGAATGTAAATATGCAACAATTATGAAGGTACACTAACAGGTACTACTAATACATGAAACAGTGCATAAGCAAATAGGTGTGAGGTATGGAGAGAAATATGTCATTTCCACGGAATCCTGACATCGTGGTAGGATCACAATCCATCAAGACACTCAAATTCCAAATTCCTCAAATCAGCCCCCCCAATCGGCTTTCATATCATATAAGTCTCATATCTCCTCAATGTACAATATCGAATAAATCTCTTATATCCCGAATGTACAAATCAGCAATCTCATATATTTATCCAGTATCCAATCTCAATGAATCACCTATATCCTAAATCAAATCTCAAGTAAAATTCTAACATCCTAAATATATATTTGCATAAATAAATATGATGGGGTCAGTACACATATATTAGCGTCCCACTCCACTAATATTGGTGTAAAGGTATATATAACAACGGCTGAATCCCTTGTTATATATACAAAGGGATTAGAAATATCATGAAAACCAATGTGCCAAGCATCGACACAGAAATACCGATCTATCAGATGCCGTCACCAAGACTAGCATCCTGATAGGTACGTATCATACGCTATCCCGAAAAGCACGAGTGCCTAGCTCCGACCCTCGTCTTTTCACATATCGATACGTACATGACTCCCAACGGTATCCCCTTGATCCGCCGAGTCATTGGTACTGTCACAGGACGGTATGGTTCCCCTGACGGGCTCATCGGCGTGGTACATCGACATCCCTTTCTTGCCCCGGGGTACCTCCGGGCCCCACCATGTACCCTCTACGGCCTCGACGCCTCCTCGTAGGGGTATATATAAATCAGAACCGATAAAACTCATGGTGGATGCGCAAATATCATATCAAGGAAACCGTGTTTTTCAATTTATGCATAATTTCATGAACTCCCGCGGTTCCCAAATCCAGAAAACATCTTGAAAAATCCATATAAGAATGCGCAAATCCATGAATACAATATGTTCGACATAACTGAAATGTAAGCATATAAAAGGAAGAAACCTCTAAGTAACATCAGTAAAGGTAAGTATGTAACCGAAACTGAATACATGCGTTACAAGGTATAGGTATCTACCTATAAGAACTGATGAAGTATACCCCCTCGGGTATGATTGGAATATGTGAGTAAGGTATATCTGTAGCTAAATGTCATATGTGATGAGTAATGTGAATCGATGTCGCAAAGTCCCTAACCAAGCAATATAATATCTATAAGTGGTTTGTGTATGACATGGCAATTATTAACGGTATGTGTGTAGCATACAATCCGTACTCGTGCAACATGAACCGTCAATAATATGTGCAGTTTCCTACGGCTACTAGTCACAGTACAACTACATCTAAGTAATAGGGTGAATGCACAATTCTAAATATAACCTAGAATATGAGATAGGTATTAACATTCCTAGCCCAGACGCATAACGCCATGCGGGAAATTCCCCTGTAGATGTTAAATCTACTCACCAACGCTCCAAGCTAGGTGAATCCTACCACCCGTTTCCCTTTCGTTGCTGCGTCCGATGTACTCACCTGCAAACCTGGAAATTAGACAAGAAATCCATATATAAGCAAAATAACTCGCAAAACGCGATATCGAAACCAAACGAGAAACTCGCGTTGCGAACTAAACGCGCGTGTGCACGATACGCTGAAACGTGTGTATACGCGTCTAAAACTACAGCGACACGCCGCGACACGCTGGATCAAAGAACCCACTCACGTATCACGCAAACAAAACGAACTAGAAATACGATATATAGTCCCAGATTTTGCTACAGGTAAAATCATACAAAATTGCACATGCCAACATACTAGAAAACACAGCAGACTACCATAGGAAAAACCCCAACACCCCAGCCCCTTACCTGGCCGCAATTTGCGGCCAGAACTAATAAACCGCCGGCCACTGTTTGGAATTAGGGTTTCTTGCCGTCTGCTGCTGCTGCTGCTACTGCCTTTGCTGTTGCTGCTGCTTGCTTCTGGTGCTGCTGCTTGCTTCTGCTGAAGGTGTGTGTGTGAGAGTGAGAGAATGAGAGGAATGAGAGTGAGAATGAGAAATGAGAGCAACCAACACAAACACCCCCTTCTCTTTCTCTCTCATCATTTAATGAAGCATGGCACAAGCCATGTAGCACCATGCTCTCTCTCTCATGGTCAACAAAAGAAATCATTTCAAATTCATTTTATCATTTTTCTTTTTAAAAACAACCATCCAACATAAAACCCAAAACACTTAATACAAAAATTATAAAACTAGATTAGGGAATGGTTAGCTCACCATGTTTGCTAATCATGGCTAAACCCCAAAATAACACTCTAGTTAACATGCACAAGTGTGTGCAAGCCTAGGAAAAATATAATAAAATATTCATTAAATAGGATAAAATAATTGAAACTCAATTTGGTAAACTTTTTATTAAAAACCATGTATTAAAATATAATATCCCAAAAACACATTCTAAGGTGTTACATGTAATCTTACACTATAAACAATTCGGAGTGTTTCGTATTTGTAGTTTTAACAATATTTTGGGTTATTCGCATGTTATCTAGGTGAAGTTAAAAAGTTTGATCGAATATCAAAAACTTATTTTTCCAAGTTTAACGTATTAGGAAAAACATGAAAGTGAATCTATGAACCCTCTAGAAGAATGAAACCCTAACTCGACTTTTTTGGATCGCGGAACCGCGGTCAAACCCTAGGGTTTGCCGTAATTCCGTGGCGACATGAGTGAGGCTTGGGTTTGCCCTTCTACGGCTGGTGCATAGGTACTGTGGCATATTCTGGGTATTACTAGAACTGTGCTCAAGTGTTGAGCTGTCGGGAAATTGTGGGACTTTGATAAATCTATCGAAAAGTTTAACGTCGTCCGGATATTATGTGATGGGATACAATATTTGGAATCCACATGAGTTATGAGATAACTAATTTTAATGTTATAAATATAGAAATTTAGTCTCAATTGATCGGTTGCCACGGGATTTTATGTGATCAAAAGTCCGTCGCAATCACGTAGCGTACTCGGATACTTGCCGGGTAACCTTATCCGATAGCCACGCCCCATAGCCTCGACCAAGTGACTGTAGGAGAACCCCGTCGCCAAAAGCTTCCGTTCGGTTGCTCGCAGCAGCGGTGTTCCGCCTTAGTGCACTTCGTCGACGGTATCGGGGGGTGCGTCCGTCTACTAAAGTTTCCGACGAGCATTCGATCAGGATGACGGGAATCTTGTTGAATTGACCGATTAGATATTGAAAAGTGTTTTCGAGATCGAGACTAAAATGCGGGGTTTATAATTGTTAGGCATGCGATGTCTAAGGAATTTATTTGGTTAAGCATGAAATCCAAAGTATGAGATACGTTGGGTTTATGATGTCTAAGGTGGTTGCGGATTCCAACTGTTGTAGTTTTTCACTTTCTTTTCTGCGACCGTAAGTGTAATATGTGGTGTATCGCCGGTTTCGGTCCTATATGTCAACGACAATTTGGATACGCATATTTACTTACGTTGATGACATGTGATGTTATGCGTTGCTGTGATATGTTATATTGGATCCTCGTGTTTTGAATAGCCGGGGGTTTTATGTGAGATGATAGTTTTTTCATTTTCATTCATGTAAAATTCATTGTATGTAATATTCTTTTATTGGGGCACTTCCGGGTTGAGGATGATGTCACCATTATATATTATTTACTTTTCCGCATTAGGATGACCCAAGGCGGGGAGCACAAGTAACCAGGTTCTAGGGTTCAGTGGGAGACCATCTCGAGGAGTCGAGACTGGGTCTCCTAACTCTAGAATTGGTAGGGTTGCTTGCCGCTCTCGTAGGGGTCAGGGGTGTGGGATTAGCTATTCATCACGACCATGGAATCCGTGTTTTATACAGGCTTAATTTAAAACACGGAAATACTAGTATATCCAATATTTCATAAGTTTTTTATTCTGCTGCGATATTCTGTGATGTGATCATTGATTATATTCTGAGACGAATTCTTTTATCATATATATGAGATATAATTAATCTTGTTGCTTTCATTTCATATCTAATGCTTGGGAAGCATAATAAATGGGACTTCCTTAATGAGATTAATGAAATAAAAGAAACCTAAAGATGTTGTAGAAACTTGTCTCGAAAACTGGTAGCTATAGTTCTTGCTTTGCATAGCGATATTCCTTGTAGAATATCCAGCACCTTATTCGATAAGGAAAGAGCCGAGATCCCCTCACCGGGAGTGACCTCTTTAGCAAAACTAGTAAAAGCCTAAAAAACACTCCTTTTCAAAATCACTCGATTCTACAACAATATCAAGTTCATTATGCTCATGGTTTTCTTAAAAACCTGCATAGCCATCCGTCATTTCAGATAAGTACTTTATCGTATTCGTGCTACGTTTGTTGGCCCGCGTCAATGCGTAGTGTGCGGTAGTTATTTATGCTTATATGCTAAAGCATATGATGCGATTGAGTTAGGTTAGTCATGCGACTTTTTTGGCCTGCGTCAAGGGTCGTGCTGGTGGGTTTAATTCAATCGGGAAATGTACGGGTTGAACTTGACTAGCGGACTATGGTTTATTGGCCTGCATCAAGGTCATAGAACGCCAGGGGTAAAATATTATCGGGAATTTCAAGTGTTGAAATTTGCAATGAGATTGCATACCTTCTATGAGATAGTTGAATCCCGATACCCACTGCGAGTAAGAGTTACTCATGCGAGAGTTTTACACATTACAATTAGCCGATCAAGTAGGTGTCTAGAAAGGTGTTAACGGGGTTACGCCCCTGGAAAAACGGGGTTTATTTTAATTAGGTCCGTACGAAAGGACAGGGAACCTCCCTCAAAGTACCGACACTGGCCTGGCTGAAAGATTGGCGAACTTGTAGGGTGTAATTAATCCCGGCTAGTCTTTCCTTTTAGGGTTTGAAGGAAGATTTGACTAAAACAGTGGGAGCCATCCTGATTAGATATATTAATAACCAATCTAATCTTGCAAGAGCATACGCTGAGTGTTTTTTTCTCTCTCTCTCCAGGTAGCGACCATATCACGCCTTAATCAAGATAATAATACGGATGTATTGACCGAACCCCTTTGTTATACTGAGCTAAGGAACGTTGGTCCCGCTCCAACTTATAGTTGTTATAAGACCAAGCAGGAAATAGGGGAATACCAGAATTCCCGTGCCGTCCAAACGAGGAAAGTGCATACTAATGCATCTTCTTCGAGTGTATTCATTACCGAGAACTGTTTTTCAGTATCCTCTACGTCCTGGGTATGTGATACCGGATCAGGATCCCATATATGTAATCTGTTATATGGGTTGTAGATAGGTAAAGAATTGAGAACAGGTGATAAAGTTTCAAGAGTTGGAAACGGTGCAAGTGTTGCAGCCAAACTTGTTGGTAGTTATCACCCTTTAATACCAAATACATTGATTCTGAACGAATGTTATTAGATACCGAACTTGATATACAACATCATATCGGTCTCTTTATTTAGTAAAGAAGGATATAATTTTGTATTGTTGGATAATATTTTGAACATTTCCTATATCAAGAGTTGATCGGTTTAGGCACGTTATCTAAAAGCATATACGTTCTAAATCAAACCACGGTTCTTAACGTACAGAACACACAAAAGAGGAAGAGTTCAGAAATGAACGAATCCTTCTTGAGGCATTATAGACTGGGTCATATCGATGCAACCCGACAAGCTAAGTTACATAAAGATGCATATTTAAATTAGTTTGAATTTACATCTAGTGAAACTTGCCAGTCATGTCACAAAGATAAGATGACCATAGCTCTGTTTATTGGAAACAGAGAAAGAGTTAGATGAACTTTTGGGATTGATACATGATGATGTATGTAGGTCCCCTGTCTACACATGCCAGGACCGGTTCTTTGTATAACATTCACTGGTGATCTTTCAAGATTCGGACATGTGTTCCTGTTGGAACACAAGTCTAAACCTTTTGAGAAATTCAAAGAATATAAGTCAGAAGTAGAGAACCACAATGGGTATAAGTATTATGTCCTTTGATGAGATCAGAGAGGAGAATACTTAAGCACGGAATTCCTGAACTATTCTAGAGGAGAATGAGATTCTCTCTCAGCACTACTCCTCCGTATACACCACAGCACGTTGGTATATCAGGGTGGAGCAATCGCACCGTGGGTGATATGGTGTGCTCTAAGATGAGTACTACTGAGTTGCCTATTTCCTTTTGGGGGTTATGCACTTGAGAAGCTGCATACCTATTGAATAGGGTTCCAACCAAATCATGTGCCTACCACTCCATATGTGATATGAAATGGGAAGAGCCCATCTCTTAAGTATGTTAAGATTTGGATTGTCCAGCTTATGTCTAAAAGCAAAATCCGGACAAGCTCGAGGCAATGTCAGTTCTGTGGAAGTTTGTTGGATATCCCAAGCATTCGCAAGGGAATATCTTCTACCACACTGAGGAGCAAAATGTGTTTTGTTTCTCAGCATGCCACCTTTTGGAAAGAGAATTTCTTGTGAAGAAATTAGTGGTCATGAGGTAGAACTGGAAGGAGTTCCAGCTATACAAATTACAACTGATGATTTGGTAGAACCGAAGGATTCAATAGTTCCCGACGAATCTCAGCCTCTCCGCCGATCCGGTAGGGTTCCTCATCCACCTAAGAGATACTTCGGTTTTCTCTATGAAAGTGGGAGCGAGGATGGCATCATAAGATGATGACCCAACTGGTTTCGAGCAGGCCATCAAGATTGGGGACTCTGTGAGAATGGCTGGATGCTAAGCGATCTGAGATGGAATCCATATATACCAACAAAGTATGGACTTTGGTTGCTATATCTGAAGGGTTAAATCCCCATCAGGAGCAAGTATATCTTGAGAAGATTACTTGGTGTACATGGAAAGGTTGAGACTTTCAAAGCTAAGGCTTGTTGCAAAAGGTACTCGTCATCGACCAGGAGTGGATAATGATGAAACCTTTTCTAGTGCCTATGCTTAAGTCTATCCGGATCCTCTTGCCATTGCTATATACCATGACTACGATATCTGGCGGTTGGGTATCATGACCGCTTTTCTAAATAGTGATTTAGAAGCGAGCGTCTATAAGTTCACAGCCAAAAGGCTTCATAGAAAGTGGGAGCAGCGGAAACGTGTGCAAGTTGCTTTATGGGATAAAACAGGCATCGCGGAATTGGAACATCTGTTTTTATGTGGTAGTCAAAGAGTTTGACTTCATCAAAATGGTAGATGAACCTTGTATATACAAAAAGGTAGTAGGGAGTATGGTGGTGATCCTCGTATTGTACGTGGATGACATACTCTTGATAGGGAAGGAGTTTCCTATGCTACGCTCGGTCAATCTCCTCTTATCACAAGGATTCTCCATATAGGATCAAGATGATACCTCCTAAAATCTGGGTTTTGGATCTATGAGATAGATCTAAGTGGATGTTAGGATTCTCACTAGGTGTAGTGAGATGGTATCAATTGATCCTGGGGAGAATCACTGGATAGCTTCATGGGTGGTAAGGTCGACTGAATGTCAGTCACAGGCATTGTTTTTACCCTCAGTGGAGGGACGGTATGTTGGAAGAGTTCCAAGCTAGATACCGTGGCAAACTAGATGATAAAGGCTAGATACATTGCTACCAAGGATGCTACCAAAGAGGCAGTCTGGAAATATATAAGTTCATGAGATGAATTTCGTTCCTACCATTGTGTGACAATGGAGTTATGGCTTATGCCTTGGAACCTCCGTCCCATCTATGATCCAGACATATTCTTAGGCAGTATCACCTGATCATAGAGATGGATGATCTCTAGGGAGATCGATGTCAGGAGAGTAGACTACAGAGGACAACACGGCGGATCCACTTACAAAGGCCTATTCCCAGGAGAGACTTTTATGGGATGGTTGAGTATGAGATATTTCAACCACCGCTGATTGTTGGGTATGAGATACTACAACAGATGGCCCTAGCGCAAGTGGGAGATTGTTAGTTATATGTATGCCCTAGAGGCCATTACTGTACATACGATGTATATTGTAGTGGATGCTTGGACATATATAGGGAGGACTTTCTTGCTCGACATGATAGTATGCTATCTGGTTGCTCTTTATCTGAATATGTACGCTGATTGTCTCTATGATACATGTTGATAAAGCCTTTAGGATGAGTATTTAACTACCAGGACTATGATGCAGATCATACTAGTGGGGACAGAATAGTCGCTAAGTACATCCTTCAAATGTTCCTAGTCGAGGGTGTATCGAGACATGGCATCGATATACCAGAGTAGACTAGCGTATAGCTTCTCGAACCATTGGGATGGGCGATGGATGATCCCATATCCATTGGTGTTTGACATCAGAGACAGTATACGGGTGCTCAGTAGAGACTGGGTACACTGAACGGACTCGCCAATAACTCCCAGATGGTATTATACCTAACGTCAGATGGCAGTTCTCTGGTGACACTGGTACAGGTTAGTCTGTAGACCCGAGATCGTCATAGAGTCTTGTGTGATTCCCACTGTGCTTTGATTTCCACCTTACCACGTTCAAGAGAACGTGCAAAACGGTGGCTTTTGGGTACAGTCCCGAATCACATGGAGGTAATGAGCGATAGGAGGGATTTCGTCTCTCTCGGTATTGGGAGTTGATGTTGCGCTGTGCTTGATTGGCTATAACAGGAACTCCTTGGCCAAGGATACTTCAGAGATATACTGGTAAGTGTTATCAGTAGTTTCTCGACCAGTTATGAGCCTCATATCGACACGACTTATCGAGTTACTGGGGTCTGACGTTTACCACCCCTAGACGAGATATGCGACATATCAGACGAAGAGACCGGACTGTACGGTAGTGTTACTGATTAGATTCGCAGGAGTGTGAGCAGGCTTGCTTGTTGATCTTCTGATCATTCAATACCCGGATGGCCGTTACGTTTAGCAGACCGCTTGCGGCTTGTGGGTGTTTCATATGATCATCACCTACTGCCGACGTATTGATGAGTCTTTAGAGTCCTACACAGGGGTTTCCTGGTTCAAGAGAAACGGAGTAGGAGCACATATGTGATATGTGCGGGACCGAGATTAATGCGATATGTGATACCGCTTTCTATTCTCACGATGTGTGACATGAAAGGTTATATGTGATATAACCAGGTTATCGGATCAAGTGTTGATTCGATAAGATGTTACATTATGATATTAGTCGGTTATAGGTGATATAGCCGGATTATTAAATCAAGAGTTGATTTGATAATCTAATGTATAATTATATATTTGATATATTACATTATATTAACTAGTATTAGCTCACTTATGATTTCTTTTCTCACTTTGGATACATTGATATATATGTGATATATGTTAAATGTATCATGCTAGGTTACATATGCAACTAGGGTTATGAGACTTGAACCATGCTAGGGTTAAGATTAGGGTTTTATATTTATCATTAAGTTATTCAAAATTGTGGATTTTATCATGGTTGATATTTGTTGAAAGCTTGTAGAAGCTTGTAAGCATCTTTGACTTTGTCCACTCTTTTGTCTAGCTTAGGATATTTGTTTAACCCAACCCTTTAACCCATGTCCATGGTTAACTCTCTACAAGGGTTAAGCATGACATGCTTAACCCTTGGTTGGATTTCTAACCTCACACAATAACTCATATGATGAGTTCATTTTTCTTCTTCTTCTTCTTCCTAAAAGCTTTCTAGCTTCAATGGAGGTATAAGAAAAAGTGTGAGAAAATCAAATCTAAAGTGAGCCCACTTCCTACTTCATCATCCTCTACTACCTGACATTTAGAATAGGGTGTTTGCTTCACTAATTCCATGATTAGTGAAGAGATAGCTTGTGTTAGTGTCTCCTCGACGTAGATTATTTTCGGCCTCGAAGTCTTCGAAGAAAGAATGTTCGTTTCTTCATGGGAGCCTCTCTAGAGTCCGGAGTTCACGATCGCATCGAAAGGGACTACTACACGAAGCTATTGAAGTGAATGACCGGTCTACAAAGGTTGTATTCCTTGCTTACTAGACTTGCAAAGTGTTTGCATTTATATTTCCGTCGATTTCTAGTTAACGACTCTAAGTTAGCGTTAGCTAAAACGGAAAAAATTTGAATTTGGCATGGATGATGCCTCCCGAAACCTTGATGCCGTCTTAGGTAACCCTGCAGTAACAGCCCCTACACATTACCACAACACAACTCAAACCCTAATCCTTCTCTTGGAATTTCTAAACATCACAATCTAAATAGATTTAACTCTAAACTACTATAGGATGCTAAGAAACTAAAAACTAAACTAAATGAAAGGAATTATACCTCATTTAGGCAACTCTAGAAAAACCTTAGCTTTCCAAAGTCTTCAAAATCCAACTTTGCTTGGTCCAATGTGTTGAGGATGAAGTGGGGATCAAATTTTGTGAAGGGAGTATAGGGTTTTGATGAAGATTTTGAGAAGGGTCATGAGGGTAGAATGAGGGAGATTGAAGATGAAGAAGGAGAAGAAAAACGATGGGGGCAAAAGAATGCGGCAGCCCTCACTCTCTCTCTTCTTATTCTCGTCCTCTTACACTCATGTCTCACACTCTCTCTCTTTCTTCAATTATTCTCCTTTTAACTCCATTCTCTTTTTCTCACAAAAATACACATAATACTCATAAAATAACACAAATGCAACAACATGCAACAAAATGCAACATGACATGGTGCACTAGCCATGGAAAAAGTAGAAACACGGATTTGGCCTAATCGTGATTAGTAGTGCACTAATCGGGTTTAATTTTTTAAACTGCATATAATTAATTATAAAATTGCCAAATCCAATAAATATATTTTTAAATGAATAAATTATTTTAATCTCCAATTATTTCACAAATATTGGTACATATTTATACCATTTTACGAAAACCCCAGATTCGCAAATCGGGTAGTTTTCGCGAAATATATTATTTTAATATTAAATTCCAAAAATAATATTTTATATTTTCTGAAATGTTACAATATTCCCCCCTTAAATAAATTCGGTCCCCAAATTTAAATTTAAACCCCCAAATATTAAAACATTTTAATAATTTGCTCAAATCACAGGGCTCCGAAATCACGGAAGATATAGAAATACCACAGCGTATTGTGTGCGCCTGAAAACGAGTACGAAACTCAAAAATCGAACTCCGTCAAGCGTCAGGCAAATCATCGGATTTGTACGCATATCATCGGAGTTATAATGGAGATACAAATCTCAAAATCCACTAATAAAATCCTATATGCACTAGTAAAATACTATAATATGTATCTAGTACGCATCCTTGAAAAATATTCTAAAAAATGAATAAAACTCATGCAAAATCTTTTCTGTATCGCCGTGTGATGCGTAACTCACGGCACAAGTGATGGACGTTCATTGTAAGGTAATAAATATATGTTCATATAGGTTTTGCTAAAATATACGTTCCGCCTATTTAAAAATATCCCGAAAGGTTTTCCTTTATAAACGTTCGTGTCGCTCGCGGACACGCAGGAAATAGCGAGACTATAGCTCCTTTTTGAAAACCTCTTGTTAAACTTTTAATGCATGCGAAGTACTCAGGTACTGTCCTCAGATCAGTCTTGTTCGGCTACTATATAGTATAGTGCCCATCATGAAAACAAGGTGCTCAAGAGCAAAATCAGTCTCAAAATGCGTATCCAACAATCACGTGCGTCTGGTGTGCATGAAAATCAAATCCAACTACAGGTACCATAATATGCACAAAAGCAAAACTAAGTGCAAGGGGTGTGCACGAAAGCATCTGTCCAGTGCAACGGATGTGCACGACAACAATATCAAGTGCATCTAGAGTGCACGAAAATCTCAACCCAGTGCAACTAGCATTCACGAATGAAAATCCCAATCGAGTGCATCCGGTGTGCACAAAATCACATCTCATATCATGCGCCCAACATGCGTGAAAATCCAAATCAAGTGCATCCATCATGCATGAATGAAATCTAAATCAAGTGCATCCAACATACGCGAATAAAATCTCAATCAAGGGCATTCGACATGCACGAATAAAATCTCACTCAAGTGCATCTGATACGCACGAAATCCAATACCAAGCGCCTAATAAGCGCAAAAATCCAACCCAAGCACGTCAGGTCCGTAAAAAGTATCTAGGGTGCATGAAAACGAACGTCAAGTGCAAACGCGCACAAAAACACAAATCGGGCAACACAAATACTGCAAGACATAAATCGGGTGCAACCAAGGTACGAAGGATAAATCTGGTGCATCCAATGCACGAAATACCCATCAGGTGCAACAAATGCATGAAATATGAATCTGGTGCAACAAATGCACAAATACAAATCGGGTGCATCCAGTGCACGAAATACAAATCCGGTGCAGCCAATGCATGAAATCTTATCAATAACTCAAATACAAGCGATATAAGCATGATACTCGGATCATAAACGCAAATCGCAACAAATGACATTGAGGTACACCTCATTCAATGTCAAAAAATGTTGGTGCGCCCAAAACTGGTAGAGCAAGAACATCCGCTTGCCTCCTGCTCACGGTCCGACGTCCTCTGTCCGTGGGTCCTCATTTTCTCTATGGATTACCAATCTCGCAATCCGTCGGCTCGTCGGCCCGGTCAGGTGTACTAACGGAAACGATTCCGTTCTGACACATCTCTGGTCATCACTTGGCCAATTTGCATGACCACTCGTAAAGCCGCACGACACTGGCATCGGCCTCTGGCCCTCTGAATACATATGGCATAACTAATCTTCAGTGAAAATGTCATCACAGCAGTGCCCTAGAAGGCACCTGCTCAGGGTCTCTTCCGATCTCGCCTATGCCGAACTATACGAAGGCTGGTACTCTTAAACAATCTTTTCTCGCTTTCTGGACATCTGCGTCCTCAGCATAGCGTTTCCTCGGTAACTGTCCTTATCCTAACACCTCTGTATACATATCCGATCTCTAATCTCAACGGGGAGTAACAACAGCTCGTTAACATCTCGAACGAACTTCTTGTTCCACTCGTCTTATTTCGTCCACTTCGACATCACATCATACTATCTGCGTACTGCAATTGCTCTTAGCTACGGTCAATCCAGAATCTCTCACACGGACTCGAAATTACAAACTCGGTATCTTCATCACTCTGTAGAAGATCTCTAGCCGAACACGTCCTCGGGAACTCGTCCTAACTGCAGGGTTACCTAAGACGACAGCAAGGTTTCGGGAGGTATCGTCCATGCCAAATTCAAAAAATGCCGTTCTAGCTAACCCTAACCATGAATCGTAAACTAGAAATCGACGGAATATGAAATGTAAACACTTTGCAATAAGAAGTGAGCAAGGAATACAACCTTTGTAGACCGGTCCTTCACTTCAATAGCTCCGTGTAGTAGTCCCTTCACTGCGATCGTGAAGTCTCAGACTCTAGAGAGGCTCCGATGAAGAAACGAACATGCTTGCTTCGAAGTCTTCGAGGCCGAAGATGATCTACGTCGAGGAGACACTAACCCAAGCTATCTCTTCACTAATCATGGAATTAGTGAAGCAAACACCCTATACTAAATGGAAAGTAGTAGATGATGATGAAGTAGGAATTTTGCTCACATTAGATTTCATATTCTCACAAGTTTTGATCACAAACTCAAACTTTAGAAAACTCTTTTCTTTTTGAGTTCATGAAGAAGATGAAGAATTATCTCAAGAGAGAATGAATTATTGTTGAGGTTAAAAATGCAACTAAGGGTTAAGCATGTCATGCTTAACCCTTGTAGAGAGTTAACCATGGCCATGGGTTAAAGGGTTGGGTTAAATAAATATCCTAAGCTAGACAAAAGAGTGGACAATGTCAAAGATGTTTACAAGCTTCTACAAGCTTTCAACAAATATCAACCATGATAAAATCCACAATTTTGAATAACTTAATGATAAATATAAAACCCTAATCTTAACCCTAGCATGGTTCAAGTCTCATAAACCCTAGTTGCATTTGTAACCTAGCATGATACATTTAACATATATCACATATATATCAATGTATCCAAAGTGAGAAAAGAAATCATAAGCGAGATAATACTAGTTAATGTAATATAATATATCAAATATATAATTATACATTAGATTATCAAATCAACTCTTGATTTAATAATTCGGCCATATCACCTATAACAGACTAATATCATATGAATCAACTTATCGAATCAACACTTGATCCGATAACCCGGCTATATTATATATAACCGACCGATATCTCATATTGCAAGAATAGAATACGGTATCTCATATCGTATCAATCTCGGTCCCGCATATATCACATATGTGCTCCTACTCCGTTTCGCATGAGCTAGGAAACCCCTGTGTAGGACTCTAAAGACTCGTCAATACGCCGGTAGTACGTGATGATCATATCAAACACCCACAAGCTGCAAGCGGTCTGCTAAACGTAACGGCCATCCGGGTATTGAGCGATCAGAAGATCAACAAGCAAGCCTGCCAACACTCCTGCGAATCCAATCAGTAACACTACCGTACAGTCCGGTCTCTTCGTCTGATATGTCGCATATCTCGTCTAGGGGTGGTAAATGATTGATCTGGATTTATGTGTTGTAGTTAACTGTAATCAATAACGGTGTCGTGTGTAGCTAGACCGAGATGAGTACGGGTCGTCCTCTGGGAAATGTTGAATATTTTATTCTTACTTTAGGCGTGTTGAGAAAGAAAGGAGGAAGAATAAAGAATGGTGGAAATAGTTTCTAGATCTACGTTAAACACGGATGCAGAATATAGATCTAAATTAACTACGGAGGTAAGTTTAATATTAAAAGGGGGCTTGTAGGGTTCATTGGGATTTAGTAGTTATGGATGATTAATTAAAGATTACTCTTTTTATCCTTTAATAGATTTAAAACTAGATCGACAGTGATGCATGTAGATTAGGGTTTCTGGAGGGAAAAGGGTTCCCACTCTTAACCCTTATCTTGACATGGATCTCCATTCATGTCCACCCTTTACCAAAACAATTGTTAATCTAATCTCTAATCGCGGTCAAGACTAGCAATGAATTGGTAGCGCGCCCAATTAGGATGTTAACTATTCTTTTGATAAAGTTTATAAACTTTATAGGACTTAAAAAGAGTTAAAGGATCTTCATCATCCATTAACTACGCTAATCCCATGAACCCTAACAAGCGAAGAATTACTCGCGCATGTTGGGAGAAGAAGAGATGGAGATGGAAATCATATTAAAACTACAAAGAGATAGAATAAGAAAACAACTACCTTTATTAATCAACAAAATTCATTTACACTTTGTTTCCTTAGAAAATGATTACAAAATGCTAGTTTGCTTCTCGATCTCTTCTAAGGAGGTGGATGAACCATTGATGATCAGCCTGGATGCGTGAGCCTGTCGTGGACTTCATGATCTCTTCAGCTTGATAATTCTTCCAAGAGGCTCTCGGTCTTTATTTATAGTCACAGAGAAAGAACCCTAGTTTCCTTATTTGGAAACCAGTGGTTAAGATCCTAACAGAGAAAATCCCAACTCCTAACTCGTCTAAAACGCGGCGGAACCGCGGCCAATAGGTGGGTTTGGCCGCGGTTCCGCGGCCAAAAAGGGAGGTCATCTGTTAGTTTTTCTGGGGCTTTAACTTGATGACACGTGGTGATCTTTTCACATCTCTGGAAACTGAAAATTTTCTCTTCGTCATTGCCAGACTTGATTTCTTTAGTTTACTTTCTTAATTAGGCTGGTTTGTTTTGCCAACTTTGATTTCCTTGATTTCAGTCCTGAAAATTCTGCACAATAACTCACCAAATAATATTAGTTTGTTTTATGGAGATATTAACTTAACTATTAAGAATTGGTCAAAGGCTTTTAATAAGGTAAGCATATTTAAATGGGCCAAATGTTACATGGATATTATATGCTTACTTTTTCCTTCATAATGTTAATTATAATATATAAAAACATGAAAATAGTATTTTTATCGATAAACCCTCATATGTGTCATATATTATAATAAACACCTTTTTTATATAGAAATAGTAGGAAAAATGTCATATTAAAAGTCCAGTTTTATCAACTGAACAGTAAACGTCAGACCCCAGTAACTCGATAAGTCGTATCGATATGAGGCTCATAACGGGTCGAGAAACTACTGATAACACTTACCGGTATATCTCTGAAGCAGCCTTGGCTAAGGACTTCCTGTTATAGCTAATCGAGCACATCACAACATCAACTCCCTATACCGGGAGAGACGAAACCCCTCCTATTGCTAATTGCCTCCATGTGACTCAGGACTGTACCCAAAAGCCACCGTTTTGCACATTCTCATGAACATGATAAGGTGGAAATCAAAGCACGGTGGGAATCACACAAGACTCTATGACGATCTTAGGTCTACAGACTAACCTGTACCATTGTCACCAGAGAACTGCCATCCGACGTTAGGTATAATACCATCTGGGAGTTCTTGGCGAGTCCGTTCAGTGTACCCAGTCTCCACTGAGCACCCGTCTACTGTCTCTGATGTCAAACATCAATGGATATGGGATCATCCATCGCCCATCTACATGGGTCGAGAAGCTATACGCTAGTCTACTCTGGTATATCGATGCCCTGTCTCAATACACCTACGACGAGGAACATTTGAAGGATGTACTTAGCGACTACTCTGTCCCTACTAGTATGATCTGGATCACAATCCTGGTAGTCAAGTACTCATCCTAAGGGCTTTATCAACATGTAACATAGAGACAATCAGAGTACATGTTAAGATAAAGTGCAACCAGATAGCATACTATCATGTCGAGCAAGAAAGTCCTCCCTATATATGTCTAAGCATCCACTACAATACACATCGTATGGACAGTAATGGCCTCTAGGGCATACATATAACTAACAATCTCCCACTTGCACCAGGGCCATATGTTGCAGTATCTCATACGAAACAATCAGCAGTGGTTTTAGTATCTCATACTCAACCATCCCATAAAAGTCTATCCTGGGAATATGCCTTTGTGAGTGGATCCGCCCTGTTTTTCTCTGTGTCTACTATCTTATCCTCGATCTTTCTGGAGATTATCCATCTCCATGATCAGGTGATACTACCTAAGAATACGTCTGGTTCTCTGTTGGGACGGAGGTTCCTAGGCCAAAACCACAACTCCATTGTCTCACAATGGTAGGAACGAAGTTCATCTCATGAACTTATATACATCCAGACTACCTCTTTGGTAGCATCCTTGGTAGCAATGTATCCAGCCTTTATCTTCTACTATGCCACGATATCTAGCTTGGAACTCTTCCAACATACCGTCCCTCCACTGAGGGTAAAGACAATGCCAGTGACTGACATTCAGTCGACCTTACCACCCTAGAAGCTATCCAGTGATTCTCCCCAGGATCGATTGATACCATCTCACTACACCTAGTGAGAATTCTAACATCCACTTAGTTCTATCTCATAGATCCAAAACCCCAGGATTTAGGAGGTATCACCTTGATCCTATATGGAGAATCCTTATGATAAGAGGAGATTGACCGAGCGTAGCATAGGAAACTCCTTCCCTATCAAGAGTATGTCATCCACATACAATACGAGGATCGTCACCATAGTTCCTACTACGTTTTTGTATATACAAGGTTCATCTACCATTTTAATGAAGTCAAACTCTTTGACTACCACATCAAAACAGATGTTCCAACTCCGCGATGCCTGCTTTAACCCGTGTTCCCCTCCGAAAGGTGGCGCACAGGACCGCGATGCCCTGGCGCTGAGATTCGGGGCAGATGCTATATGGTTTTATCCGTCTACCTCTCCGAAAATGCCAAGTTGATTTATGACACCGTGTATCGGAGGTTTAGACGGATGCGGCCGATGTAGCAGACTTCGTCAGATTCCCCCTCGCTAGAGGGGTTTTTGATTGTGGGGACGCTCTTCCCTGCAGGCGCAAGCCCCTGCAGTTAATTACGCTACCGCATCGCGGTAGCCACTTTCTCCTTCTCCAGAGTTTCACTTCGTGTCGTGTGTGTTTGTTTTGTTTGTGGTTGCCCGTGGATTGTATACGGAGACTAAATAATGCCGTCGCCCGTAGGACGTGGATTAGTCCAAATCCGTATTTATTTAGATTTGGGTTTGGTGTTTTTTTTTAGTTTAAGGATGCGTTAGTCGCGTTGCGGCTAAGATCAACTTAAACGTTCGCCAAGGATACGTTAATCCTATTTTGGACTAAGATCGACTTGAACGGGATCGTTTAGATCCGAAAGAAGAGCAAATGGCTCTATTGTTCCAGTTTAGAGACGTGGTGGTCCATGTTCCAGTTTAGGGACGTGGTGGTCCGTCATTAGTTTAGGGACGTCTCGGTCCGATATTAGTTTAGGGACGTCTCGGTCCGATATTAGTTTAGGGACGTCTCGGTCCAATATTAGTTTTAAGGACGTTTTGGTCCGATACTAGTTTTAAGGACGTTTCGGTCCGATATTAGTTTAGGGACGTTTCGGTCCACGAGTTTAAGGACCCCGCAGTCCATATTCATGTGTGATCGTTGGGACCCGTCGCCTCTCTGATGTCGTTGAAGGATTACAACGATAGATGTCAGAGGAGTTCGGAGATGTACCCTCGAACCGGAGATAAATTGATTTAGAAGAGCAATTTTGCTCAGTCAATTTAATTTGAGGACTTACGGCCAAAATTGGGTTAAGTCCAGTTGAGAATATTCAACATTTTTCTTGATTTTTGGCCTATTAGGCATGTGCTGGGGCTTTGCCCATATTTAATAATGCACTGCATTCTATTCTGGCCTGCTAGGCTTTTGATTTGGGCTCTGTCCCTTTATTTATGATGCAGAGCATCTATTTTAGTTTGGGCTCTGTCCCTTTTTTAAAGCAATGCATTGCATTTTATTAGACCTGTTAGGCCTTCTTTAATTGGGCTTGGCCCCTTTTGTAACCAAGGCAGTGCATTTGTCTGGCGCTTTGCGCCGAGTAATGAGCGCAAGCTCATATGGTGATGACACGTGTCATGCTCTGGTGAGCGCAAGCGCACTAGCGCAGTGCGCTGCGCTAGTGCGCTGCGCTGTTGCGCTGCTGACACGTGGCGCGCTCTCAGCGAGTTGTACCAATTCCAGAGAGCAAAGCTCTATCTTAAGAGCGCTTAGCGCAAGTGGTTCTATAGCTGACACGTGGCGCTCTCTTAAGAGCGCAACGGCGCAGTTTGGAAGTGCAAAGCACTAAGAATCTTTTAGATTCAAGAACGGAAGTGCAAAGCACTATTTAATTTCTTGATCTAAATTAGATCAAAGAAAAATAAATTTTTCTTTTGTTTGAAGAACCAGAGGTTCTTAAAAGTGCAAAACACTATTTTTTATTTTTATTGTTTTAAAGAACCAGAGGTTCACAAGAAGTGCAAAGCACTGTTTATTATGTAAAGATCATTGATCTTGTTTTTAGATCAATGATCTATTAGAAGGAATTTCTTCTACTTCATGAAGATTCTTTACCTTTTTCTTGAAATCTTCTCAGAGTTCTCTCTGTTTAAAGTTCTTGATTTTTCCAGAAAATGTTGATGCCTTTGAATTGAGGCTTAGGGTCCTTTTTATAGTGCTCACAAATTAGTTAAATTTGTTAAAGAGATCATTCTCTGAGTGATTTGGGGTATTTTTCCCACCGTTGGATCTTTGATCCAAGGGCTTCTGCTTTGCAGAAGAAAATTTTCTTGTTTTAACAAGAACAGAAAAGATTTCTTAAAATCTTAATTCAGTTTGGCGCAGATGCCCCAGCGCGTGACACGTGTCGCGCAGCGCAGGGCGCAGCGCAACTGCGCTAGCGCATCTGTGCTGACAAGTGTCGCGCAGTGCAGGGCGCAGCGCAACTGAAGCGTTGCTTCATAAAAATAGAGCTCTGCTCTGATTGGGCGCGCCTTCTTGGGCGTTGCGCTGACGTATTAGCGCCTGACACGTGGCACGTTGCGCCCGAGACTTGAAGCGTTGCTTCAAAATTTTGAATTTTGAATTTGAACAGAGCTTTGCTCTGATTGGGCGAAACAAATTCCCCCCACCGTTGCGCTCACGTGGCGCACACGTGAGTGCAGCGGTGGCAAGCCCTTGACCGTTGGATCAAGAGGCGAGCTCCAGGGACGCAAGCGCCTTATAAATAGGGCCTCTGACCCTTAGAAAATCTCACCATTTTCCTAGATTTTGATTTTTAGAGCTTTGCTCTCGCTTAAAACTCCAGAGCTTTGCTCTCGTTTCCAGAACTTTAGAGCTTTGCTCTCATTTTCCAAGTTAGAAAATTTTAGGTAAACTTAATCTTAGATTAAATATTTTAATTAACTAATAGAGCTTTGCTCTTACAGATCTTTCGATCTAAAGAGATCCCCATTGGGATTTTATAAACAGAGCTTCGCTCTCAAAAAACTTGCAGATCTATAGGGATTTTGTTCATAGGTTTTAACCCATGAACAGAGCTTTGCTCATAGATCATCTGTAGATCTTTTAGATCTGATAAAAAAAAAATGAAAAATTTGCGCTGGTTTTTTGTGGATTTTCCAAGATTTCAAATTTTTTAATTCTTTTAAATGTAGACATTTTCTAATGGACCTTTCCATTATTACCATAGAGCTGTGCTCTTTTTTAAGGAATTTTATTCGTTTGAGACCAGAATTTGACAAGTGTCATTCTGTGACAGAGTTTTGCTCTGAAAGAGGAGATTTTCTCCTTGTCTCTAGGGATTCTTCCCCCATTTTTAAAATGGGAATGTTTCTCCGGGGACCAACTGACAATCTCATCCAATGATGAGTTTGTCTTATTAACTGACGTATTGTCATTTAGATTTTGTGGGTCCTTCTTTGGTCTCCTACTCACTGCACTGTGGTGCGGTGTAATTAATTAATTTTGATTTTAATTTAATTAATGCATTTTCTTCTTTCAATGCCAAACGTTGGGATTACAACACTAACGGCTACATTGTTCTTTTGCAGCGATCATGTCTGAAGACACTTCATTCCCGTTCGTCCGCTCGGAGGAGGGATTTCCCGAGGCGCCCTTGGACCGTGAAGCCCTAACCATGATTAGAGAGTACAACCCTGAGTACAAGAAACTCCACCTTTGGGGGTCTTGGTATAACCAGATTATTATGGGTCGACGCAGCTTCACCTGCACGGTGCCGTCAGAACCTATCACGGCAATTCACTACGCTAACCCACCTCTAGTGCAGTATGCCGTGGAGATGATAGACTGGACCGCGAACATCTTTCTTCATCCCGCTATGGATGCGGTTCCGGTTCAGCGTCCTATGGTTTTGGATATCCTAGGACTCCGTATCTGTCAGGAGGAAGCACGGCCCTGGGGGCAATCATATAACCTTGGTTTGATTCCCCGTCACCCGATTGGCTATCTGCCGTGGGC
This sequence comes from Agapanthus africanus, assembly GCA_030015575.1. Lineage (NCBI taxonomy): Eukaryota > Viridiplantae > Streptophyta > Magnoliopsida > Asparagales > Amaryllidaceae > Agapanthus > Agapanthus africanus. The sequence continues at coordinate 130,491,910 of CM057346.1, forward strand.
CCGGTACATCCTATCGACGAAGAAGTCGCAGTTGATAAGACTAGGACTGTATACCGCGGTCTACGTCTCTCTCTTCCAATACCCTACGCTCCCCACCTGGTGGTTCAAGGCTTTCTTGGAGCAATGGAATATTCCCACCCACACTTTCCTTGCCATGGATCGGGAAGTGTCTATTTCTTTGGAGGAATTCGCGGAGGTATCCGGCCTACCGGTCATGGGGGAACACTATGAAGAGCTGCTCCCGACAGATGAGTACATCTTTGGTGCTAAGTCGATGGTTAGGGGGATTACGCCGGAAAATGCCGTTCAACACCAATTCCCGAGCCTGATCAAGGTGTTGAACATCTACGAGTCCCTCTTCATTGAACACGGGAGCCGAAGAGTTAATTTTGAGGACTTCATTGCTCGCTTCCTCCGTCCGAGCGTTATTTCTCCAGGAGCCGTCAAATCTGCCATCCTGGATGATCCTTTTGGCCTAGGTTTGGATAACCTGCCGATGAAGGAGATAGACCAAAAGGCTTTCTTCCTCCCAGACCTCCCTACCATATCTTTCGCGGAAATTGCAGCCCCTGAGATGGATGAGGAGGCCTTTTTCTTAGGATTTCTCGGGCTGTGGCTGAGTTGGTTCGCGATCCCAATGCATTCTCATCGCATGCGGCCCTCTGTCTTTTATCCAGCCCACCGCATGGTCATCGGGGTAAAGGTGGCTGTAGGGATTGCCGGCCTGGCGCACCTATATCATGGCCTCAGCCGAGCAGCGGATGCCAACGAGCCCGGGGTACTGCACGTGGTCTTCCCGATGCACTACTTTGCATCGTGGCTCGAGCTACACACGGCAGGTGTCTTCGGTATGCATAAAAGGCCTTCATTCTTTGACAAGTGCGGTTTTCCTCGCATTTTACAGCTGATTGGCTCATCAATCGTGACCCCTTCACCACTGGACGTCAGAGGTTTACTGCTTCGCCCTCACACCGTTGGAGTCGGGATGTCCTTTATTGATAAGGTATTAACCATTGGAAAAGCGTCCACCACTGCGGTGCGACCACTACAGGACTCCTTCAAGGATGGAGTTTCAGTGTTAACAGCCCGGGAGATCCTTCATTTGTATTCTATTAGACCGGGTTTCCTAGTCTTCAGGCAGGGCGGTGCAGCAGTCTTTATGAGATATAACCCGCATCGTTTTGCCCGACAACTGGGTTACGATCAAGGGGTACCCTTAGAAGCTTTCTTACTGGAACCTGCTGTAAATGAAGAAGGGATGGAGAACGCGTTACACCACTTCATGCGCCTGAACACGGGTTCTCGTTTTTTCATTAGCACGCCGGCCTGTGCTCCACGACTCCTTAATGTATATAAAGAGTGGTACAATCATGCGACGGGGGCTGTTATAAAGGAAGAGAGGCGAGTGTTGATCAACCGTAAAAGTACCCCCCGGTACCAATCGTAACGCTCCCTTAGCGCCAAGGATCCTGGTGGTTCCTCCTCTAAAAGATGCTGGGGGCAGACCATCACGTGCGCAAAATCCTCCACGTGAGCTGCCACTCCCTGATATCACAGACGCACCTCCCGCACCCTGTGCTCCAGTGGAGGCAGTGGTTGTACCCTCGCCGGAGTCTGGCGTGGGTGCGGACATCGGGACCCGTCGTCCTAAAGTGGCTGCTAAGCGGAAGTCGATCCCTCGCGAGCCTAGGGTCGGAGGGCAAAAGAAAAAGAAGTCGCTCTTCGCCGCGGACGTTGTGTTCGGCCAGGAACCCCATGCTCCCTATGCCGAGGGTCTGCTCGAATATGGGATTAACGCAGGATTAGTGATGCCGCCGCCGGACGATACAGACTTGGAGGCTGCTCTCAAAGCTTCGGCATGGTTGGCGAAGCGTGACGCATGGTTAGCTAAGCTTACGCAGTCAGGTAACTACTAATCGCCTTTCTTTATTACAATATGTATTCTCCATTGTCTTTGACTAACGCTTTTCTTTCCTTTCTTTTAACAGGCATCACTGATGAAGGAGTCATTGCCGCTTCTCTGAAGACTTTCCAGGAAGAGGAACGTCTCAGAGCGTCTATGGGCCTTAGTAAGTTTTAATCCATCAAGTTTCCATCTTCCTCGTGTTATGGTCAATCTAACCTTTCTCTTTTAATTACAGGAACCTCAATGCCGTTCCCTCCTAGCGACGCAGATGTTCTACCAGCTGCCGACGTTCCTGCTTCTTCTGGGCCACCGCAGGAGGTTCGTCTTGAAGAGCCGATGAGAGATGCCTTAAAGGCTCTGGAGGCATCCCTGAATGAAGATGATGATGCCTTAAAGGAGGCGTCACAGAGGTCCCTCATGACCGCTCGGGAGGAGAGGAAGCGGTTGAGGCGTGAGGCGAAGGCGCGCAGGGCTGCCTTGGCTATGGGAGCGGGCCCCAGCACCGCCCCTCGAGCTGATACTCCCTCCGAAGAGGCCCCTGTCGCCCTATCCACTGCCCGCAGAGAGGTGGCGCGAGCAGTTCGGAGCGCAAACGGTAAATCCGCTTCAGGTAATATTTCTCTCAGAGTCTCTGTTATAAGGATTTTAATGTCATTGGTCCTTATATCTCTTATCTTTGCAGGGCCAAGTCCGATCGAGGGAGAGGCGGAAGCCGTCGATCCTAGGGGAACGGAGGAGGCGATGCCTGCCGAACTCGAGCCGACAGTGGGTAACATCGTTGAGGCCATGGAGCCTGAAGTGGAGGTCGAGGGGCCTACCGCCGAGAAGGTCATTGATGCCGAACCTGAAGCGGTGGCAGATGATATGATCATTATAACTGAGTCCAGGGTGGTGGCGGCTGAGGCGCTCAAGGTCGGCGGTCCCCTGGCGACGGTAGACGATACAACCGCAGCTACTGAACCTGAGAGAGTAATGGGTGAGGTGGCCATGATTCCCGAGGACGAGCCAACCGCTCCCTTTCTGGAATCTGGCAATACTCCAATCATAGCCCTTCCTGTCTATGGCCCTTCGCCGTCCCCGGGTCTTGCTAGCACGACGACGGTCCCCATCGAGTCGGGTGACGAGGCCACGGGCGGTGGTCTCATGTCGGTAGAGGAGGGAGTCGCCTCCGTTTCAGCCGGGAGCTCCTCAGGTGAACCCTAAGTGGCTGCTTTTCTTTACTTTACAACCTTTTCTGACAAGTTCACCTTTTCGTCATGCAGGTGCAGCTAGTGCCGATGCTCCACTGCTCGAGGGAGCACCTTCAACGACTGCTTTGGCGGTGGTCACCTCTCAACCTTCTCTCATACCCTCGAAGATGTTGGAAGGTATGTGTTTACGATTTATTAATCTTGTTTTCCAGACATATAATTCGTGTACTAAAGTCACACTGTTGTGTTTTCAGGAGTGCTTTTTGATCATGTATATCAGATGTTGCTCCCACACTTTTCCTTCCCATCTGAGCTTGCTTCTTCCTCTGGTGGCGTTGGTGAGTATGATTTCCGTTGACATCCCTCCTCTTTTTTTTCTTATTGATGGAATTACCTCTAACCTCTTTTTCTCATCTCAACTGCAGTGCTACAGATTGAAGGAGGGGATAAAAGATCAGCTGCGCCACCAGCCCTTCCGACCTTGCCACCTGTCTCAACTGGTACAATGACTATCATATTGGTAACTTTCCTCTCTTTATTTTCTGTACTGTTATCTGATCGCATCCTGTTTCTTTCAGCTGTCGTTCTGGCTTCGGCGTCCTTCGAACCTCGCATCACAATGCCGGCAGGTCCTTATCTGAGGAGTCTGTCTTCAAAAGGCGCCGCGAATAGTCTGCGCATGTTGAGTGACTATGTCGAGGAACTCGACGTTGAAACTCCTACATCTGCCACAGACTTCGCTATGGTGGTTAACCCGATGCTAGCAATACTCGTGAACTTTCATGATGAGGGCATCATTGCATCCTGGGTTAACCATTGTAAGGATATCGAGGGTCGCCTATATCAGTTGGAGTCGCTGCGTCCCGCTCCCGAGACCGTGGCTGCCAGTAATCAAAGGACAGCGTGGATTGAGCAGAGCGCTCCTTACTTCCGCCATCTTGAACAAGAAGTCATTTCAAGGCGTAAGGAGCGTGGTGAGACTTCGAGCAAGTCTGCTCAACTGCATGCTCGGGTGGAGGCCAATGCCGCACAGCTGAAGGTTATCTTTGAGGGCCTCCTGCAATGCCTCTCCGAAGGGTTATCATTGAGGCAAAAACTTGACGTTGTCGAGCGAGCTGCAGCCAGCCAGGAAGCAGCCCAGAAGGCGGCAGAGGAGCAACTTTCATCCTTCTTGCAGCAGCGGGCTCAGGTGGAGGCGGAGGTGGCCGCGGCTGTCGCTCGAGAGGAAGCGCTGAAGGAAGTGCGAGAGCAGCTTGTGAACTTACTAAAGACGCTTCCTCCTCAGTAGCTATCCATTTTTGTATCGTTCGTTCTTATAGATAAAAGAATGTATATGTATATTTTTTTTTATCCTTTGACATAATGTATCCTGTATCCGATCAAGTTTATGAATAAAAGATACACACTTTCTTTTGCAATATCTTGTATGCTCTTTTGTTTTCTGCCTTTACATCATGATGTTGTCGATGAACCTGATTGGCAGACAACTCAATTTTTCCAAGAGATAGCGATGGCTTAGGCCGCAGGTTCAGATCTGCCGCCTAAGACTTTTCAATTCTATGAGCCGTGAGGGTCTCATAGAGATTTTTCTCCCTACGGATCGAGAGGATCTCATAGGTGGATTTTCTCCTTAGGAATTGTGAGGATTCCTAAGTGTGGTTTTCTCTTATAAGTCGTAAGGATCCTATAAGAGAATTTTCCCTCTTACGAGTCGAGAGGATTCGTAAGCGGTTGTTTCCCTTCTTGTCGAAAATCGACTTCGGAGAGTGAGACCTGTGAATAGTATGCAAGAGACCATTTTGGATTGACTTGCAGGGCCCCATTGCTCAAGAAGCAAGCTTTTCAATCCTTACTGCCTGAGACCTCATCTTGCAAATTAAGAAGTAAGTTCAATTTGTTGAAGAAATCCCTTTTCTGAAAGATTTGGCGGGATTTCCCCCACCGTCGGATCTTTGATCCAAGGGCTTCTGTTTTACAGAAGATAATCTTCTTGTTTTTTAAAAAATAACAGAAAAGATTTCTTCAGAACCGTAATTTTTGTTTAGCGCAAATGCTCCAGGGTATGACGCGTGTCGCACAGCGCACAGTGTAGCGCAACTGCGCTAGCGCATCTGCGCCGACGCGTGTCACGCAGCGCACGGCGCATACGCCGCTGAAGCGTTGCTTCCTTTAGTTTTGCTTGAAATAGAGCTTTGCTTTGATTGGGTGCGCTGTTTTGGGCGTTGCGCTGATGCGTCTGCGTCAGACACGTGGCGTATTGTGCAGCGCAAATAATCTGAAGCGTCGCTTCATTAAATTAATTTTCAAGACAGAACTTTGCTCTGATTGGGGGAAGACGAAGCGTCGCTTCATCTCCCGCCTCGGAATTTGAACAGAAGTTCGCTCTAATTAAGGTAAACTGCCGTGACAACTCTTGGAAGTCGAAGAGGCACTTGATGCCTATAAATAGGACCTTTCATCCCCCCCAGATATTTATCATCTTTCAGATTTCTATTTTCGAAGACCTCAGAGCTTTGTTCTTGCCTTCAAGAATTCCGGTGCCTTGCTCCTCCTTTTTTTTCTTCAAAGTTTTTTAGGAAAACTTTAGGTAAAATCGATTCTTAGATTAATCTTAACCAACAGAGCTTTCATCCAGGGGACTTTATCCTTGAACATAGTTTCGCTCTCTAGGAATTCAGTCCTCTATGTATATTATTGCTTTTCTATTGTTGATCTTCCTGTAATATTTCCTCCAGGCATAATGGCGGCGGTGCATCTATACAGTTTGCACGAGTTTATTACCTACAACGATATCCGCGCTCAGAGTCGTCAACAAAACCAGGAATTTACAGACGCCGAATGTGCAGAAGTCATGGGTCGTCTGAACGCAAGCGGTGGTTGGCTGTTGCCTCGTCGTTCGGCCCTTTTGAAAGTCGTGTTGGGAGCCATATGGAGAGCACTTCCGGGTCTTCATGAGGCCTTACCGCTCAACGCGCTGGATGATGCCGAAGACAAGGTGTATTCAGTGTACCTGACAGGGCTGATTTCAAAGAAACGACGGAACAGCCTTATTGACATCCTACACCAAGTCTTCCAGCAGACGACGATAGTTGCTGCTTATCAAAGGCCAGGAGGGCTCGCCGATGATCTTGATACAGAGGAGCGAGAAAGACTGCGCATAAGAATAATTAGAAAGGCCAGAAGAACTCTGGATGGACTTACTTTTGATTTCCTCAATCCGTGCCCCGGATCTGAGGTTATACCGTTGTAATAATTTGAATAATGTTTCTTATGCTTGTAAAAGAAAATTTTCTTTTTTTAGCAGTATGAATGGAAACCCTTCCCTTTTCTATTTCAGCTTGTCTTATTTCTCGTCCTGAGTCTTCTGCCCATGCATAAATGAATGCGTCACGCACGCCAGATCAAATGTTGACCGGATATTCTTTCTTTCATCTTCTTTTTTTTATTGTCAGCAGGCTGTCTTAATAACCATGGTTGATGGATGTCTAAAACGAGTATTCCGACTTCCTTAGGAAATAGCGATGGCTTAGGCCGCAGGTCCTGGTCTGCTGCCTAAGATTTTTCAACTCTATGAGCCGTGAGGGTCTCATAGAGGCTTTTCTCCCTACGGATCGAGAGGATCTCATAGGCGGATTTTCTCCTTAGGAATCGTGAGGATTCCTAAGTGTGGTTTTCTCTTATAAGTCGTAAGGATCCTATAAGAGAATTTTCCCTCTTACGAGTCGAGAGGATTCGTAAGCGGTTGTTTCCCTCCTCGTCGAAATTCGACTTCGGAGAGTGAGACCCGTGAATAGTATGCAAGAGACCAGTTTGGATTGACTTGCAGGGCCCCATTGCTCAAAAAGCAAGCTTTTCAATCCTTGCTGTCTGAGACTTCTTCTTACAAATTGAGACGAATCGGGGATTTATTTGCAGTTGTAGCGGAACAGTTGACATGAGTTAAGCAGCTCTCGTCACGGAGTGTTTGTATCCGTGAGTCGAGGAGTTTGCTAGGGATTATTTGTTTCCCAAGCGCCAAGGATTATTTGTTTCCTTAGGGTTTGGAACGAGTCGAGAATTCCCACGGGGACACTGGTGGCTCTGCGGGTCGATGCGGATCAGGAGGCTCTCGTCAAGGAGTGTTTGTATCCGTGAGTCGAGGAGTTTGCCAAGGATTATTTGTTTCCCAAGCGCCAAGGATTATTTGTTTCCTTGGGGTTTGAAACGAGTCGAGGATTTCCACGGAGGCGCTGGTGGCTCTGCGGATCGACGCGGATCAGGAGGCTTTCGTCAAGGAGTGTTTGTATACGTGAGTCAAGGAGTTTGCTAGGGATTATTTGTTTCCCAAGCGCCAAGGATTATTTGTTTCCTTGGGGTTTGAAACGAGTCGAGGATTTCCACGGAGGTGCTGGTGGCTCTGCGGATCGACGCGGATCAGGAGGCTCTCGTCAAGGAGTGTTTGTATCCGTGAGTCGAGGAGTTTGCTAGGGATTATTTGTTTCCCAAGTGCCAAGGATTATTTGTTTCCTTGGGGTTTGAAACGAGTCGAGGATTTCCACGGAGGCGCTGGTGGCTCTGCGGATCGACGCGGATCAGGAGGCTCTCGTCAAGGAGTGTTTGTATCCGTGAGTCGAGGAGTTTGCTAGGGATTATTTGTTTCCCAAGCGCCAAGGATTATTTGTTTCCTTGGGGTTTGAAACGAGTCGAGGATTTCCACGGAGGCGCTGGTGGCTCTGCGGATCGACGGGGATCAGGAGGCTCTCGTCAAGGAGTGTTTGTATCCGTGAGTCGAGGAATTTGTTGGGAGGGTATGGTTCCCTCTTTATTTATGCCCTTGGATTGTATACAGGGATCGATGTGATCTTAACTGTAGGGCAAAAAGTTTCATTCTTTCATTTTTTTTATTCTTTCTGCGATGCTCTATCATTTCAGCTTTTATATCGCGAAGGTCGCGATTGCCCAATCATTTCGGCTATTTTTCGCGGTGCCCAATCATTTCGGCTGTTTATTTTATTTTTGCTCGCTGCTTTTTATTGCGAGTTGTCCAATCATTTCGGCTATTTCGCATGCATACATTTTACTTGCTGTTTTTTATTGCAAGTTGCCTTATCATTTCGGCTATTTCGTATGCATGTGCGGCCTACTGGCTTTTCACCGTAAACCTGAACTTGGACACCGATTTTGGCATCAGCACCGCTACAACTGGGATATTGCCAGGAGCGAATCATCATTTGCTTCTGTTGTTGTCGAACAAAGGAGGCTTAGCGACCAGGGTTAAGGTCCTGTCGACTAAGGCTTTTGACTTCATGAGCCGTAAGGGTCTCACAAAGGTATTTCTCCGTACAAGTCGTGAGGATCTTGTAGGTGTATTTTCTCCTTAGGAATCGTGAGGGTTCCTAAGTGTTTTGTTCCTCCGTAAGTCGTAAGGATCCTACAGGAGGGTTTTCTCCCTGTAAGTCGAGAGGATTTACAAGGGTTGTTTACCGTGTGGACATATCCCTAGTCTCAGATGGGACTTAGTTAGGGAAATGTTTATTCGCGCCCGTGGATTGTATACAAGGGTCAGTGCTGAGCCACTTGTAGGGCAATATCGAAAGTTGTGGGGGTTGCTTAAGCACAGGTTTAGATCTCTATAACTTAAGACTTTCAAATCTTACGAGCCGTGAGGGTCCCATAAGAGCGTTCTCCTTAAGAGTCGTGAGGATCTCGCAAGTGTATTTTCTCCTTAGGAATCGTGGGGATTCCTAAGTGTGTTGTTCCCTTGTGAATCGTAAGGATCTCACGCGGGTGGTTTCTCCTTATAGGGTCGAGAGGACCCTACAAGTGTTTCTTAACGAGGTTGTGCCCTTTCGGGTTTTCACAAACACTCGCCGGTAGTCCTGCTGTTTTTACTCACGGAGCCCTTTCGGGTTTTCATCCGTGCCCATTTTGCTTATGGACTTACCGCTTTTATTTTCTCTTCTTCTTTTTTTTTTTTTCTCTTTTTTTTTACGAGGTCGCGCCCTTTCGGGTTTTCGCGAACACTCGCCGGTAGCCCTGCTGTTTTTACTCACGGAGCCCTTTCGGGTTTTCATCCATGGCCCTTTTTGCTTATGGACATACCGTTTTTATTTTATTTTATTTTTATATATTTTTTTATATCTCGTCAGTCTAAAGATGCTGCGGTAGTAATTTAAAGACGTTTCGGTCCGCTGTTAGTTTAGGGACATTTCGGCCCGCTGTTAGTTTAGGGACATTTCGGTCCGCTGTTGAGAAGCTGGCTACTGCTTATAAAGTTTGAGCTTAGGAAGATAGCAAGCGGACATAGTCGTCGTCATCTATCGTTGACCTAGGCTGTGGCTCATTAAGCGTAGTATTTCTTTAGGAAGCGACCGTTTATTGGTCTGAAAGGCCTTTCACCGTGCATGTCCATGAGTAGATAGGCCCCACCCTGGTAAACTTTATCTATGATGTACGGGCCTTCATAGTTCGGCTCGAATTTTTCCCGCTTGGCGCGATTGGGGATCATAGGCCTTTTGACCACTAGCACGAGTTCGCCTTGGTGGAATGTCCTCGGTCGGGTCAATCTTTGCTTTATAAGCTTCCAGATTTTGTTGCGCTATGAGCCTAGTTTCATCAAGGGCGTCAAGCTCCTCAAGCCGAAGGTGAGCATTTTCTTCGTCCGTTAGCTCGTGATGAATTGCCACTCGTAGAGAGGGTAACTCTATCTCGAGAGGGAGTACTGCTTCCGTACCGAACACCAACGCGTATGGCGTTGTGTTTGTGGCTGTCTTGAACGTAGTTCGATATGCCCAGAGAGCTTCTTGCAGCCTCTCGTGCCAGTCTCTCTTATTTCGGGACACCGTCTTTTTCATGATTTTCGTCAGGGTCTTGTTGAAGGCCTCGGCGAGACCGTTAGCTCGTGGATTATAGACTGAGGAATATCTCCAGTCTATGTTATGCTGCTGTGCGAAGCGGCTGATTTTATGACTTCGGTAGGCTGGCCCGTTATCGGAGATGATCCGCCTCGGAGTTCCAAACCGATATATGACGTGCGTTTTGAAGAAATGGAGGATATTCTCCGTCTTCACTTCTCCCAATGGTACTGCTTCTGCCCACTTAGAGAAGTAGTCAGTCGTCGCCAGGATGAAACGGTGTCCTCTAGACGATGCTGGTTCGATGGGGCCGACTATGTCAGTTCCCCACATTTCGAATGGCCAGCTAGCCACTGTTGGATGTAATGGATTCGGGTGCTGGTGGATGAAGTCCCCATGAATCTGACATGAGTGACATTGCTTCGCATATTCGATGCAGTCTTGAATCATCGTGGGCCAGTAATAGCCCATCCGTTTGATCTTCAACTTCATCTTTGGACCTGCTTGGTGAGAACCCCAGATTCCGTCATGAACGTCCTGAACGACTCTTTCCGATTCGTCCGGTCCTAAGCATCTCAACCACAGAGAATCGAATGACCTCTTGTATAGAGTATCATTGACGAAGGCAAAAGACAGAGCTCGTTTTATGAGTTGATGTCTTGCGGACGCATCTTCGGGCATTTGGTGGGACTTGAAGTAGTCTATAAAGACTTCCCTCCAATCCTCAACCTTCTCATGATCTTTTATTTGCAAGGTCGCTTGTTCAGTCACTCCCTTTTCTTCGGGCGATCCCGGAGGTATTTCTGCGGGGGCGAGCACCCGACGACTTTGTACCATGATTCTAACGTCATCGAGGTTCTCGTCAGCCATTTCTTTAGCAAGTTTGGCCAACGCGTCCGCTTTGCTGTTATCCGCGCGTGGTATGCTCTCCAAAGTATAGGAGGGAATTTGGGTTAGCAGTTGTTGCACCTTTTCACCGTATTTTACCAATTCCGGTTTGCATGTTTGGTAATCGCCGTTTACTTGACTAACGACTAGTTGCGAATCTCCGTATATGAGGAGGTTTTCAATTCCCATGTCAATGGTGATCTCGAGGCCTGCTATCAGAGCTTCGTATTCGGCTTCGTTGTTTGTCCTCGGTTCCGTCAGGGAGAACGCGTAGCGCATTATCCCTCCTTGTGGAGTTATAAAGATGAGTCCTACCCCCGATTTGATTATAGGGGTACTTTGTTTGCGCTTCTTCACGGAAGATGCTCCGTCAAAATAAAGCTCCCATCGGGTATTATCACCATCGATCGTATCAAACGCATGTTCGTCTGGAAGATCGCAGTTTAAAGGAGAGTCGGCCGGTATCGGGTGCTCAGCAAGGAAGTCGGCGATGGCCTAGCCTTTTACTGCTTTGAGTGGTCGATATGCTATCGAGAACTCCATTAAGAGCAGGGCCCATTTAGCGAGTCGTCCCGTCAATATGGCCTTTGACATTAGATATTTGAGAGGGTCCACCTTTGAAATGAGATGGACTTCATGCGCTAATGCGTAATGTCTAAGTTTTGTTATTGCGAAGATCAACGCCAGGCAGTGTTTTTCAATGGGGGAGTAATTGCTTTCTGCCCCCAGCAGCACTCGACTTAAGTAGTAAAGTGCTCTTTCTTTCCCCTGGTCATTCTCTTGTGCCCATAATGCGCCCAAAGAACCTTCAAGGGCGGCCGTGTAAAGAATGAGAGGCTTTCCCTTCACTGGAGCAGCCAACACTGGAGGGTTTTGCAGGTACTGTTTGATCTCGTCTAGTGCGCTTTGGCACTTTTGATCCCAGACGAACGGGGTTCCCTTCTTCATCAGGTGGCTGTAAGGATGGCACTTTCCTGAGAGGTTGGCTATAAATCGCCGTATGTACGCGAGCTTCCCTTGGAGAGACCGCAGCTGTTTGAGAGTTCTCGGCGGAGGCATTCCCATGATTGCCTTGATCTTGGACGGATCTATCTCGATACCTCGGTGTCGAACGATGAATCCCAGGAATTTGCCCGAGGAAACCCCGAATGCACACTTCAGAGGGTTCATCTTCAAGTTGTATTGTTGAAGACGTTGAAATACGGTCTTCAGATGCTCGAGATGTTCCTCATATGATTTGCTTTTAACAACGAGGTCGTCGATATAGCATTCAACGATTTCGTGTATAAGGTTATCGAAAATCTTCCTCATAGCCCTTTGGTAGGTTGCACCGGCGTTCTTTAAACCGAAGGGCATCACCTTGTAACAGAATATTCCCAAAGGAGTCCGGAAAGCCGTATGTTTCTGGTCTTCAGGGTGCATTTTTATTTGATTATATCCTGATGAGCCGTCCATGAATGACAAAATCTCATGCGTGGACGTATTGTCTATCATCAGTTCGATGACTGGTACTGGGAAATCATCCTTCGGGCAGGCTTTGTTGAGATCCCGAAAGTCCACGCATATGCGCACCGTACCATTTTTCTTCATCACTGGGACGATATTAGCAATCCATTCAGGGTATTGAACCTCTTGGATAAAGCCGGAGTCTATCAGCTTTTTGACTTCCGCGTTGATGCTCATCTCGAGCTCAAGCCGCATTCTTCTCGGCGCTTGTTTGACCGGCTTGACACTCGGGGATATTGCCAGTCTATGTACAGCAACTTCTGGATCAAGTCCCGGCATCTCGGAATAGTTCCATGCGAAGCAATCTTTATGCTGTACAAGGACGTCCTTTAACGCAGCCACCTTTTCTTCAGACAGCAGCTCGCTGACGAATGTCGGTCGCGGATCGTTTATCGTCCCCAACTCAATTTTCTTGAGATTATCTGCAGTGGTATGTATGCCGTCCTCCAGTTCTTTCGGAGCTGGGGGAAATTCTGAGATCACCTCATCATTGCTGTTTTCGAGGCACCAGGGAAGGCTGCCCATATTCTCGGATTCTTCTTGTAGCATCGTTATCATGTGACAGGTACGAATTCGCTTCCAATCCCAATGTGGAACTGGTCTTTCTTTCATGGCCTTAGGCTCGTGCTTTTGTGGTGGTGCTACCCTCCAGTTGTTGGACAGAGCGAATTTACCAAGCTGATATTGATCTTCGACCCAATTCTTGAAGGTGAAGCAATCTTCAAGAGGATGCCCTACTACTCGATGGTAAGAGCAATAGTCCGGGTGTGAGGCTTCGCCTGCTTGTTCAGGGTGTTTAGACTCCGGCAGCGCGAGCATCTGATGTTTTAGAGCAAGCTCAAATATCCTCCTTGTCTTATCCCGAGGAAAAGAGTATGCTCGACTCATTTTCTTCAAGAGGGATAGATCAATAACGCTCGACTCCCGTTTGCGTGGCTTCTTAGCCCTGCTTTGTTGTTGTTGAGTGCCTTTTTGGCCTTTCGACTTATTTCTGCTTTTGAGCTGAGTCTTCTTTATAACAGGTTGACCAGGAGCGGCATTTTCATCCTTTACAGCTTGTTGGAGAAGGCGTTGCGTCTTGGCTTTCTCGTAGATGGCCGTCTCACGGTTGTGATCATCTCGGACTTTTTGACCAGCTTTCTTTATAAGTCTGTCCATTTGTTCCTCGAACGACGGACTGGGCTCTCTTGCATCTGGAACCTTCACTGGCTTAGGATTAGCGTCCTCCCATTGAGCATCCGCTTCTTCATCAAGGTCATATATGACGTAGCAGCCAGGTAGTAACTCTCGTTTCTTTGACCGGATGTATCCAAGCCCTCTCGTTTCCATTCTCCCATTAGGCAGTTTGCGTTGAGTCCCGGGAACATTCCAGACCCTCATAGAATTTGGCCTCTCTAACGGTCTGTTTGAAGGATATCCCCTGGCGTTTCAGCAGCTTCTTCAAACCCTCTGTATAATATCTGGGAAGACGGATAGGCTGAAGCCTGTCGAGCGCAGGCTCTGCGCCGTACCAGATTTCTTTTTTCATCTTGGTTTCTTCAGAGCGGTAAAACAGAATTGCTTTCTCGTTTTCTCGCATGGGAGGGATGTAGAATGTCCGTAGCTCTTCTATACTGTAGATATTAAGTGCGTCCAGTTCTTTATGATGTTTAGGTGGCACCATGGCGACTTGCAGACTTTGCTCTTCGTCAGCGGAAGCTTGTATTGAAGGTCGAGCAGAGAATACGACATGGACCTCATCCTCCGAGTCACTACCAAAGACCAATGTAGGAGTGGACGGTCCTGGCTTGTTATGTTGGGGCGGACCCGAATAAACGATCTCCTCTTCTTCCTCGGTATCACTGCCGAAGACAGGGATGGTGGCGTTAATTTTATTTTCCGGCTTGTGACACTTCTCCGTGTCTTCGAAATCCGGCAAGAAGTATTTGGCATCTTCGTATTTGCGGACCTCGTTCACAGAGAACGGGTTCAGTTCTCCCGTCACGGTATACTCGAAACCATCCTTAAAATACTTCATACACTGATGTTGTGTAGAAGGGATGATGTTGTACTCGTGTAACCATGGTCGGCCGAGCAAAGCGTTGTAGCATGTCTTGGCATCTATGACGTGGAACTTAATGTCCGTGACGAGTAGTCCGAAGCGTAGCGTCAGTATCACAGATCCAAGAGTCTTTGACGATTGGGAGTCGAACCCGGATATGGTGATCTTGTCCCGAGCAAGGTGCTGGACGCTCATGCAGATTTCCTTCAACACCCGCACGTTGAGTAGGTTAACAGACGACCCGTTATCGATCAGGATTTTGCCTATCTTTATATCATGGCAGTATCCCGAAATATAGAGTGGGCGATTGTGTTCGCAAGTCCCAAGTAGAAGGTCCTCATCGCCAAAAGTAACATCAGCCGTATGTACTTCCTCTAACTCATCCTTCATCTTTTCCTCGGCCAGGCATGCTTGGAATTGTTCCGGGTCTTGGAGTGCCTTAATCAATGAATCTCTCGCCTCTTTTGATAGCAAAAGGGCGTCAAGAATGCTGAGCTGCGAGGGCAGTTTCCTCAGATGTGCTAAAACGTTGTAATCCACCTTATTCTTCTTTAGTGGGTTCTTAGCGGTTAACTCTTCCGCAACTTGATCATCGAGAGTAATATCCTCAGAGACCTTTTCTTTCCCTTTATCTTTTCTGTTCAAGGGTCCGAGGTTCTTTTCAGGCAGCGTCCGATTTCGCAGCCGGATATTTTCGCAGACCTTCGGTTCTTCTTGTTTTCCTGAAGCGGACTCTTTAAAGAGAGGGGCAAGTTCTAGCTCTTCATCAGAATCACTCCCGAATGTAGGCACTTGTGATCCACCGGTGTTAACCATGCGACAATCGCCAGCAGTTCTTTTAAGCCCTTCGGTCATATTTCTCTGCTCCCGATGAGTTTTACGTTTTTCCCGCTTAAAGCGTTGTCGATGAGCAACGTATCCTTGCCACCATCTATCGAAAGCTTTGCACTCTTGAGTGGGGTGCGAAATCCTCTGATGATATAAGCAATACGAGGGGTGCGTTTCCACTTCACCGGCGATGTTTCCTTCAGAGGATGGTAGCTTCATGCCCATTGATATGGCCTTAGCGAACTTTTTCCTCATCCTGAGTTGGCTTTTGTCGGTAGTGGAGGTGTTTTGCTCCAGCGGGATCGTCTCAGCTCCTTCATCAAGTCGCTGGCGCTTGGCCCTTTCAAATATAGCCGCCTCGCGCTCCCGATCAGCTTTACTTTTCAACCGAGCTTCATTAAGGAGGGCGTCAATTACTTCATCTGATGGTCCCAGAACTTTTGGTTCAGGATCTGCCCCCAGCTTTTCGGTGCAAGGAGTCTCCTCATCATTCGTGATCGAATGGGAAATCACATGGCAACTTGCCACATGTTCTTCAGATTCATTTGACGAACTACCTCCCTCATCTTCTTCTTGGAAGACATGGTTGAGGAACTCTTGCAATGTAATGGGAGTCCGCGCCTTCTGGTTGTACTCTTCCAGCGCGTCAATTTGCTTTTGCTAGTCCGTGCGCCTATCGCTAGGCTTCACCGGCTTCTTGGCCTTCTTCTTTTTCTTCAAAGACTTTGACGACTGGCTACTAGTGCTCGAACCCCCATCATTGGTCTTTGGAGTTGGACGTGGCTTCAACATCCCCTCAACGACTTGCGGTTCCAATGGGTTCTTCCACTTGATCGCCGGACATGTCCGAAGATTATTTAGCATTCTCTTCGTTTTCGATGATAATACAACCTCCCACGGAGTTTCTTCAATGACAGAGCATGTTGCCCCCGGCGTATTCGTCCCTTTAGAGGTGGGGAGGGGTGTGGGGGATTCACCTTCCATTTGTCAGATAACGCGAACTTGCCCTGTCGGTACTGGTTTTCAAGCCAATTCTTGAAAACGTAGCAATCTTCGATCGGATGGCCTAGTACTCGATGATAAGGGCAGTAATTAGGCTCGTTGACGTCACTTGGTTGCAACGGTCGTTTTGGATCCGGCAGATTTATGAGTCTGTTGCGCAATGCCAGCTCGAATAACCTCCTCGTTTTATCGCGGGGGAAGGAATAAGGACGTCCCATCCTATCCTCAAGGGGTACGTACGGGCGCGTATTGTTTGGACGAGCAACCGGCTTCGAGTCGTTCGGTTGTTGTTGAGCATTAGCGACAACGATCGCTTTTCCCTTTCCTTTGTCATTTCAGGAATCCGGCTTTAGGAGAGGGGGTTTATGGCCCATCTGGTCCATCTGCGCTAGTTTGTCAATTAAAGCCTGGAAGGAAGTCGGCTTGAAAAACATTATAAACTGTGAGATGGTTGCTTGTGGATCAAGGGTTCCGACAAACATTCCCACCGCAGGGGCTTCTTCTATGCGCTGCTCACATTTTGACCATAGATTACGCCACCGTATAGCGTACTGAACCCATGTCTCGCCGGGTTTTACCCTGGCGTTAATCAGTGCCGTCATCGGGGTACGTTCACTGGCACTTGCAAAACGCTGGGTAAACAGCAGCTCCATTTCCGTGAAGGTTTTGATAGAATCATTAGGGAGTTCAGAGTACCACTCGAACGCCGTATCTGATAGACTTCCAACAAACTGGCGGAGCAAAAGCTTGTCATCGCCGCCGGTGTTACCGCAAAGCGCCCTGAACTGGGCGACATGCTGATGGGGATTGCCGGTCCCTTTGTAGACATGAAATTTGGGAATTGTGTAACCCGGCGGGTACTTGATTTGGTCATACCAGCCTGGATATGGCCGCCCCGTTTTTACGACGTGGCCAGTTGCTTTGGCCGCATGATGAACCCTTATTTGCTGGGCTATGTATTCGTCCAGATCAGTCTTAGAGATTGTATCCTCTTTAGCTGTTAATAGAGCGGGCTGCGAATTCAACGTCTCTCCCTTATTATCTCCAAGGACGATTAGGGGTTCTTCAGCGGGAGGATCTTGTTGTATCATCATCTCTATCATGTCCTGGAAGAGGAGGCCCATACGCTGTATGTTGGCCGCTTGTTCAGCAGCCTCTTTGTCCCTCTTTTCCAGTACTCGGCGAAGGAACTCGGCGTCGGTCTATTCCTCCTGGCGCTCATCTAAGGATGTCTCAGGGTTCTCTTTTGGCTCCGTGAGTGCATCCATTGTAGTCATCATCTCCTGGAGCTTTTGTTGCTGCTCCTGAGCCTTGGTCACTAATCGGGTAAGCGGACGGTGACCCGTAGAAGTGCGGCTTTCTTCCTTTCCAGAAGCCATATAAACCGTATGAACTGTTATGCCCCCTGACTTGGGGCGTTTAGGTTCACCGCTTTTAGACTTTGCCATTGACGCGGGGGTTTTCTCTGGCCTCCTCCTTTTGTGGGCCGTTGAGGTTGAAGGAACCATTGTAGGGGGCACCCTAGCAGCTGCTGTCCCCTGCTGTTTAATGGGACAATCCTTGTCTTTTTCCACCTTTTCCTTTTTCTGGCGACGAAAGTGGTCCGGGTCAATCACGGAGTCTTGAACCCTATGCCAAACCTTGTATATTTTTGACGACAGCCGTTGAGGGGGCTGTTCCAGCTTTGTCTCTGGAGCTTTGTCTATAGGAGGAGGAGATCTTTTCAATATAGCGGTTGGAGAGTTCTTCCGTACCCTTCTCAACAGCTCAAAGATGTTCCCAGTTGGAACAGCAGCATTGACTTCCACCACTGGAGCCGGTGGAGTTAGCCCTGAGGGAGTGTTGCCCCCTGCCTTCCTCACTCGTTGCCAATGGCGACGTCGAGCACGGCGAGCCGTTGGGATTGGCTCAGAGATAGTTTCTTTTTGCCCCCTGTCTGAATGAGGCGCTGTCGGTGTTAACCTCTTAAGGACTGCGGTTGTCTTTTGAGGGGTGATATTCAACCTGCTGAAGACGGATCCTTGAGCAGGGGCAGGAGCAGGAATCGTCAGTCTTGAAAAGGCTGACTCTTTGACAGGGGAAGCCGCTTTAACGACTTCCGGAGCAGTGGCCGTTGCCCTCTTTGGGACGGCCACTTTATGGTTCTGACCTAGCCTGGTGAAAACGGAGGCTGTCGGTTTAGTAACGGGCGACCCGTTGACAGGGGCTGTTGAAACAGTGAGCCGGTTGAAGACCGACTTTTTACTCACTTCCGGTATAGGTATTGGTGCAGAGAAGCTTGCAGGTGGGATCATGGTCCCGAAGAACAAGCCGGTGGTGGCTTGGGTCACCTGGTCTACCGGCAGAGTAAGGAAGGAAGCCGCTTGGGGCCCATACGTCATACCTCCTGGTGAAGTGGAACGTCTGTTGCAGTGGCGTTTCGAGCAGTTGGTGCAGTTAGAGGCCATTGAATCTGGAATTCTACGCCAGGTAAAAGACCAAATCTTAGTAACTTGAAATCCGAAGACAACCATTTAACAAACCGCGATTGGTTCGCGAAGACGACACACGAAGTGTGGAGTGGAAAGAGGAAGCGAAGTCCCACCGGGCGTGCCAGAATCTGTTCCCCTCCGAAAGGCGGCGCACAGGACCGCGATGCCCTAGCGCTGAGATTCGGGGCAGATGCTATATGGTTTTATCCGTCTACCTCTCCGAAAATGCCAAGTTGATTTATGACACCGTGTATCGGAGGTTTAGACGGATGCGGCCGATGTAGCAGACTTTGTCAGATTCCCCATCGCTAGAGGGGTTTTTGATTGTGGGGACGCTCTTCCCTGCAGGCGCAAGCCCCTGCAGTTAATTACGCTACCGCATCGCGGTAGCCACTTTCTCCTTCTCCAAAGTTTCACTTCGTGTCGTGTGTGTTTGTTTTGTTTGTGATTGCCCGTGGATTGTATACGGAGACTGAATAATGCCGTCGCCCGTAGGACGTGGATTAGTCTAAATCCGTATTTATTTAGATTTGGGTTTGGTGTTTTTTTTTAGTTTAAGGATGCGTTAGTCGCGTTGCGGCTAAGATCAACTTAAACGTTCGCCAAGGATACGTTAATCCTATTTTGGACTAAGATCGACTTGAACGGGATCGTTTAGATCCGAAAGAAGAGCAAATGGCTCTATTGTTCCAGTTTAGAGACGTGGTGGTCCATGTTCCAGTTTAGGGACGTGGTGGTCCGTCATTAGTTTAGGGACGTCTCGGTCCGATATTAGTTTAGGGACGTTTCGGTCCGATACTAGTTTTAAGGACGTTTCGGTCCGATATTAGTTTAGGGACGTTTCGGTCCATGAGTTTAAGGACCCCGCAGTCCATATTCATGTGTGATCGTTGGGACCCGTCGCCTCTCTGACGTCGTTGAAGGATTACAACGATAGATGTCAGAGGAGTTCGGAGATGTACCCTCGAACCGGAGATAAATTGATTTAGGAGAGCAATTTTGCTCAGTCAATTTAATTTGAGGACTTACGGCTAAAATTGGGTTAAGTCCAGTTGAGAATATTCAACATTTT
The DNA here is from genome assembly GCA_030015575.1 of Agapanthus africanus. Lineage (NCBI taxonomy): Eukaryota > Viridiplantae > Streptophyta > Magnoliopsida > Asparagales > Amaryllidaceae > Agapanthus > Agapanthus africanus. The sequence goes on from CM057346.1 coordinate 130,511,647, forward strand.
TCTTGATTTTTGGCCTATTAGGCCTGTGCTGGGGCTTTGCCCATATTTAATAATGCACTGCATTCTATTCTGGCCTGCTAAGCTTTTGATTTGGGCTCTGTCCCTTTATTTATGATGCAGAGCATCTATTTTAGTTTGGGCTCTGTCCCTTTTTTAAAGCAATGCATTGCATTTTATTAGACCTGTTAGGCCTTCTTTAATTGGGCTTGGCCCCTTTTGTAACCAAGGCAGTGCATTTGTCTGGCGCTTTGCGCCGAGTAATGAGCGCAAGCTTATATGGTGATGACACGTGTCATGCTCTGGTGAGCGCAAGCGCACTAGCGCAGCGCGCTGCGCTAGCGCGCTGCTGACACGTGGCGCGCTCTCAGCGAGTTGCACCAATTCCAGAGAGCAAAGCTCTATCTTAAGAGCGCTTAGCGCAAGTGGTTCTATAGCTGACACGTGGCGCTCTCTTAAGAGCGCAACGGCGCAGTTTGGAAGTGCAAAGCACTAAGAATCTTTTAGATTCAAGAACGGAAGTGCAAAGCACTATTTAATTTCTTGATCTAAATTAGATCAAAGAAAAATAAATTTTTCTTTTGTTCGAAGAACCAGAGGTTCTTAAAAGTGCAAAGCACTATTTTTTATTTTTATTGTTTTAAAGAACCAGAGGTTCACAAGAAGTGCAAAGCACTGTTTATTATGTAAAGATCATTGATCTTGTTTTTAGATCAATGATCTATTAGAAGGAATTTCTTCTACTTCATGAAGGTTCTTTACCTTTTTCTTGAAATCTTCTCAGAGTTCTCTCTGTTTAAAGTTCTTGATTTTTCCAGAAAATGTTGATGCCTTTGAATTGAGGCTTAGGGTCCTTTTTATAGTGCTCACAAATTAGTTAAATTTGTTAAAGAGATCATTCTCTGAGTGATTTGGGGAATTTTTCCCACCGTTGGATTTTTGATCCAAGGGCTTCTGCTTTGCAGAAGAAAATCTTCTTGTTTTAACAAGAACAGAAAAGATTTCTTAAAATCTTAATTCAGTTTGGCGCAGATGCCCCAGCGCGTGACACGTGTCGCGCAGCGCAGGGCGCAGCGCAACTGCGCTAGCGCATCTGCGCTGACACGTGTCGCGCAGCGCAGGGCGCAGCGCAACTGCGCTGACACGTGTCGCGCAGCGCAGAGCGCAGCGCAACTGAAGCGTTTCTTCATAAAAATAGAGCTCTGCTCTGATTGGGCGCGCCTTCTTGGGCGTTGCGCTGACGTATTAGCGCCTGACACGTGGCACGTTGCGCCCGAGACTTGAAGCGTTGCTTCAAAATTTTGAATTTTGAATTTGAACAGAGCTTTGCTCTGATTGGGCGAAACAACCCGTAAAGCAACTTGCATATGTTTCCGTTGCTCCCACTGTCTACGAAGCCCTATGGCTGTGTACTTATAGACGTTCTCTTCTAAATCACTATTTAGAAAAGCAGTCATGACACCCAACCGCCAGATATCGTAGTCATGGTATGTAGCAATGGCAAGTAGGATCTAGATGGACTTAAGCATAGCCACTAGAAAAGGTTTCATCATTATCCAAACCTGGTCGATGACGAGAACCTTTTACAACTAGTCTTAGCTTTGAAAGTCTCAACTTTTCCATGTACACCAAGTAATCTTCTCAAGATATACTTGCTCTTGATGGAGATTTAACCCTTCAGATAAAGCAACCAAAGTCCATACTTTGTTGGTGTATATGGATTCCATCTCAGATCGCTTAGCATCCAACCATTCTTATAGAGTCCCCACTCTTGATGGCCTGCTCGAAACTAGTTGGGTCATCATTTCATGATGCAATCCTCGCTCCCACTGTCATAGAGAAAACCGAAGTATCTCTCAGGTAGGTGAGGAACCTCACCAGATCGGCGAAGAGGCTGAGATTCGTTGGAAACTATTGAATCCTCCGGGTTTACCAAATCATCAGCTGCAGTTTGTATAGCTGGAACTCCTTCCAGTTCTACCTCATGACCACTAATTTCTTCACAAGAAAATCCTTTTCTGAAAAGGTGGCATGCTGAGAAACAAAACACTTTTTGTTCCTCGGTGTGGTAGAAGATATTCCCTTGCGAATGCTTGGGATATCCAACAAACTTCCACAGAACCGACCTTGCCTCGAGCTTGTCCGGATTTTGCTTTTAGACATAGGCCGGACAACCCCAAATCATAACATCCTTAAGAGATGGGCTCTTCCCATACCATATCACATATGGAGTGGTAGGCACCTGATTTGGTTGGAACTAAATTCAATAGGTATGCAGCTTCATAAGTGCATAACCCCCAAACAGAAATAGGCAACTAAGTAGTACTCATCATAGAGCACACCATATCATATATGGTGCGATTGCTCCGCCCCGATATACCAACGTGCTGTGGTGTATACGGAGGAGTAATGCTGAGAGAGAATCTCATTCTCCTTTAGAATAGTCCAGGAATTCCGTGCTCAAGTATTCTCCTCCCTGATCACATCAAAGGACATAATACTTATACCCATTTTGGTTCTCTACTTCTAACTTATATTCTTTGAATATCTCAAAAGGTTCGGACTTGTGTTTCAACAGGAACGCATGTGCGAATCTTGAGAGATCATCAGTGAGTGTAATGAAGTACAAAGAACCAGTCCTGACATGTGTAGACAGGGGACCTTCATACATCAGCATGTATCAATCCCAAGAGTTCACTAACTCTTTCTCTGTTTCCAATAAACAGAGCTATGGTCATCTTATCTTTGTGACATGACTGGTAAGTTTCTCAAGATGTAAATTCAAACAGATTTAAATATGCATCTCTATATAACTTAGCTAGTCGGGTCGCATTGATATGACCTAGTCTACAATGCCTCAAGAAATATTCATTCATTTATGAACTCTTCCTCTTGTATGTGTTTTGTACGTTAAGAACTGTAGTTTGATTTAGATCGTATATTCTTTTAGATAACGTGCCTGAACTGATCAACTCTTGATGTAGGAAATGTTCAAAATATTATCCAACAATACAAAATTATATCCTTCTTTATCTCAATAAAGAGACTGATATGATGTTGTATATCAGGTTCGATATCTTATAACATTCATTCAGAATCAATGTATTTAGTAATACAGGGTGATAACTGCCAACAGATTTGGCTACAACACTTGCACAGTTTCCAACTCTTGAAACTTATCACCCATTCTCAGTTCTCTATCTATCTGTAGCCCATGTAACAGATTACATATATGGGATCCTGATCCGGTATCTCATATCCAGGACGTAAAGGATCCTAAGAAACAGTTCTCTGTAATAAACACACCCGAAGAAGATGCATCATCATGCACTTTCTTCGTTTGGGCGGTACGGGAATCCTGGTAATCCCCTATTTCCTGCTCGGTCTTATAACAATTATAAGTTGGAGCGGGACCAACGTTCCCCAACTCAGTATAACAAGCGGGTTCGGTCAATACATCCGTATTATTATCTTGATTAAGGCATGACATGGTCGCTACCTGGAAAGAGAGAGTAGAAAACACTCAGCGTATGCTCTTGCAAGATTAGATTGGTTATTATTTTATCTAATCAGGATGGCTCCTACTGTTTTAGTCTAATCTTCCTTCAAACCCTAAAAGGAAAGACTAGCCGGGATTAATTATAGCTTACAAGTTCGCCAATCTTTCGGCCAGGCCAGTGTCGGTACTTTGAGGGAGGTTCCCTATGCTTTCGCACGGACCTAATTAAAATAAACCTCGTTTTCCCACGGGCGTAACCCCGTTAACACCTTTCTAGACACCTACTTGATCGGCTAATTGTAATGTGTAAAACTCTCCCAGGAGTAACTCTTACTCGCAATGGGTATCGGGATCCAACTATCTCATAGGAAGTATGAAATCCTTTTGCAAATTTCAACACTTGAAATTCCCGTTAATGTTTTTCCCTTAGCGTCCTATGACCTTGACGCAGGCCAACAAACTATAGTCCGCTAGTCAAGTTCAACCCGTACATTTCCTGATTGAATTAAACCCACCCGCACGACCCTTGACGCAGGCCAACAAAGTCGCACGACTACTATAATTCAATCGTATCGTATTGTGCAAATAAGAACTAGTTAGCTACCGCACACTACGCCTTGACGCAGGCCAACAAACGTAACACGAATACTAAGTGGTACTTATCTGAAATGACGGAGGGCTATGACAGGTTTTTAAGAAAACCCTTTACGTAATGAACTTGATCTCGTCGTAGAATCGAGTGATTTTGAAAAGGGTTGTTTTTTAGGATTTTACATTTTTGCTAAAGAGGTCACTCCCGGTGAAGGGATCTCGGTTCTTTCCTTATCGAATAAGGTGCAGGATATTTCACAAATACCACTATGCAAAGCAAAAACTATAAAAGCAATCAAAAGACAAACCGAGTTTGTAGCATCTGCTAGTTTCGCTAAAGAGGTCACTCCCGGTGAAGAGATCTCGGCTCTTTCCTTATCTAATAAGGTGCTGGATATTCTGCAACGAATACCGCTATGCAAAGCAAGAACTAGAGCTACCAGTTTTCGAGACAAGTTTCTAAACATCTTTAGGTTTCTTTTATTTCATTAATCTCATTAATGAACTCCCATCATTTTAAGTTACCTAAAAATCACATATAAATACAACGTACGCTTATGCCATCCACATTCCCCTCGGTGTCCCCTCATGCACCGTTAGGTTAGGTAACTAACGGCAGAGCGGGGCAGTGCTACCACGGGTGTAAAACATAAGCAACGTCTATATAATATATCGCATATACTATATCCAGTATCTATCTCATCAATATATCAAATGATCACATCACAGATATCGCAGCAGAATAAAACATATGAAATATTGGATATACTAGGATTTCCGAGTTTTAAATTAAGCCTGTATAAAATACGGATTCCACGGTCGTGATGAATAGCCAATCCCACACCCCTAGACCCCTACGAGAGCGGCAAGCAACCCTTCCAATTCTAGGGTTAGGAGACCCGGTCTCGACTCCTCGAGATGGTCTCCCACTGGACCCTGGAACCCGGTTACTTGTGCTCCCCGTCTTGGGTCTATCCCAATGCGGAAAAGTAAATAATATACAATGGTGACATCATCCTCAACCCGGAAGTGCCACAATAAAAGAATATTATATACAATGAACTTTACATGAATGAAAATAAAAACTCTCATCTCACATAAAACCCCCGGCTATTCAAACACGACGATCCAATATAACATATCCCAGCAACACATAACATCGCATGTCATCAACGTAAGTAAATTTACGTATCCCAATTGTCGTTGACATATAACACCGAAACCGGCGATACACTACATATTACACTTACGGTCGCAGAAAAGAAAGTGAAAACTACAACAGTTGGAATCCGCAACCACCTTAGACATCATAAACCCAATGTATCATATATATTGGATTTCATGCCTAACCTAATGAATTCATTAGACATCACATGCCTAACAATTATAAACCCCGCATTTTAGTCTCGATCTCGAAAATACTTTTCAATATCTAGTCGGGCAATTCCACAAGATTCCTGACATCCTGATCGAATGCTCGTCGGAAACTTTTGTAGACGGCCACACCCCTCGATGCCATCGACGAAGTGCACTAAGGCGGAATACCGCTGCCGCGAGCACCCGAACGGATGATTTTGGCAACGGGGTTCTCCTACAGTCACTTAGTCGGGGCTATGGGGCATGGCTATCTAATAATGTTATCCGGCGAGTATCCGCGTACGCTATGTGATTGCGACGGACTTTTGATCACATCAAAATCCCGTGGCAACCGATCAAATGAGACTAAATTGCTAGATTTATAACATTCAAATTAGTTATCTCATAACTACTTGTGGATTCCAAATATTGTATCCCATCACATGATATTCGGACGACGTTAAAATTTTCGATCGATTCATCAAAGTCCCACAATTTCCCGACGACTCAACACTTGAGCACATTTTTAATAATACCCAGAATATGCCACAGTACCTATGCACCAGCCGTAGAAGGGAAAACCCAAGCCTCACTCATGTCGCCACGGAACTACGGCAAACCCTAAGGTTTGACCGCGGTTCCGCGATCCAAAAAGTCGAGTTAGGGTTTCATTCTTCTAGAGGGTTCATAGACTTACTTGCATGTTTTTTCGAATACGTCAAACTTGGAAAAATGGGTTTTTGACATTCGATCGAACTTTTTAACTTCGTCTAGACAACATGCGAATAACCCGAAACAATGTTAAAATTATGAATACGAAACACTCCGAATTGTTTATAGTGTAAGATTACATCACATGCAAAATTAGCAAAAACAAACAACACCTGAAACACCAAAACCCAGTCATTTGAACACAGGAAAAAAATCTGGGGGTGAACTCGGATTTTGGCCGAGATCTAGGGTATGGTGCTCGACCAATTTTTCTCCAAATTACTTCAAATTTTGTCAGTGTTCATGTTATATCATATATAGCACTCTGTACTTGTTTTAAATTTTTTTTGACAAATATTTAAAATCGACAGAAACTGGATTTCGCAGTTTCAAGTTTCGGAGTAGTTTCGGTTTCGTAATCTTAACAAAATCCGTATAAATTTCCAGCATGGCTCTGATGCCATTGTAGGGTTACCTAAGACGACAATAAGGTTTCGGGAGGCATCGTCCATGCCAAATTCAAAAAATGCCGTTCTAGCTAACCCTAACCATGAATCGTAAACTAGAAATCAACGGAATATGAAATGCAAACACTTTGCAATAAGAAGTGAGCAAGGAATACAACCTTTGTAGACCGGTCCTTCACTTCAATAGCTTTGTGTAGTAATCCCTTCGCTGCGATCGTGAAGTTCCGGACTCTAGAGAGGCTCCGATGAAGAAACGAACATGCTTGCTTCGAAGTCTGCGAGGCCGAAGATGATCTACGTCGAGGAGACACTAACCCAAGCTATCTCTTCACTAATCATAGAATTAGTGAAGCAAACACTCTATACTAAATGGCAAGTAGTAGAGGATGATGAAGTAGGAATTTTGCTCACATTAGATTTCATATTCTCACAAGTTTTCATCACAAACTCAAACCCTAGAAAACTCTTTTCTCTTTGAGTTCATGAAGAAGATGAAGAATTATCTCAAGAGAGAATGAATTATTGTTGAGGTTAAAAATGCAACCAAGGGTTAAGCATGTCATGCTTAACCCTTGTAGAGAGTTAACCATGGCCATGGGTTAAAGGGTTGGGTTAAATAAATATCCTAAGCCAGACAAAAGAGTGGACAAAGTCAAAGATGCTTACAAGCTAATACAAGCTTTCAAAAAATATCAACCATGATAAAATTCACAATTTTGAATAACTTAATGATAAATATAAAACCCTAATCTTAACCCTTGCATGGTTCAAGTCTCATAAACCCTAGTTGCATTTGTAACCTAGCATTATATATTTAACATATATCATATATATCAATGTATCCAAAGTGAGAAAAGAAATCATAAGTGAGATAATACTAGTTAATGTAATGTAATATATCAAATATATAATTATACATTAGATTATCAAATCAACTCTTGATTTAATAATCCGGCTATATCACCTATAACCGACTAATATCATATGAATCAACTGATCGAATCAACACTTGATCCGATAACCCGGCTATATCATATATAACCGACCGATATCTCATATCGCGAGAATAGAATACGGTATCTCATATCGTATCAATCTCGGACCCGCACATATCACATATGTAGTCCTACTCCGTTTCGCTTGAGCCAGGAAACCCTTGTGTTGGACTCTAAAGACTCGTCAATATACCGGCAATAGGTGATGATCATATCAAACACCCATAAGCCACAAGCGGTCTGCTAAACGTAGCGGCCACCCAGGTATTGAGCGATCAGAAGATCAACAAGCAAGCCTGCTCACACTCCTGCGAATCCAATCAGTAACACTACCGTACAGTCCGGTCTCTTCGTCTGATATGTCGCATATCTCGTCTTAGGGTGGTAAACATCAGACCCCAGTAACTCGATAAGTCGTGTCGATATGAGGCTCATAACGGGTTGAGAAACTACTGATAACACTTACCAGTATATCTCTGAAACAGCCTTGGCCAAGGATTTCCTGTTATAGCCAATCGAGCACAGCACAACATCAACTCCCTATACCGGGAGAGACGAAAACCCTCCTATCGCTCACTGCCTCCATGTGATTCGGGACTGTACCCAAAAGCCACTGTTTTGCACGTTCTCTTGAACGTGGTAAGGTGGAAATCAAAGCACTGTGGGAATTACACAAGACTCTATGACGATCTCGGGTCTACAGACCAACCTGTACCAGTGTCACCAGAGAACTGCCAGCTGATGTTAGGTATAATACCATCTGGGAGTTCTCGGCGAGTCCGTTCAGTGTACCCAGTCTCCACTGAGCACCCGTATACTGTCTCTGATGTCAAACACCAATGGATATGGGATCATCCATCGCCCATCTACATGGGTCGAGAAGCTATACGCTAATCTACTCTGGTATATCGATGCCCTGTCTCGATACACCTACGACTTGGAACATTTGAAGGATGTACTTAGCGACTACTCTATCCCCACTAGTATGATCTGCATCACAATCCTGGTAGTCAAGTACTCATCCTAAGGGCTTTATCAACATGTAACATAGAGACAATCAGAGTACATGTTATGATAAAGTGCAACCAGATAGCATTCTATTATGTCGAGCAAGAAAGTCCTCCCTATATATGTCCAAGCATCCACTACAATATACATCGTATGTACAGTAATGTCCTCTAGGGCATACATATAACTAACACTAACCATTGGAGGAATACTCTATATTCGTCCGTTCTCGATCAACTCACAACGCATCTGGGTTAGGTCCTCTATCCGAAGCTGGTCAACTTACTGATCTCCTATCGGATCATCCAACGAACAACGTCATCTCTGTATCGATCTACTCTAGATCTGAATAAGGTTCTCCACACTGGAAATCTTCAGCTCAACTGGGCCTGCGTCGGCGCATCAAATCAGATGAATTCTTAGTCGCTCAACTCAACTCAAGTTAGACTAGCTATCTTCTGTCGCATCTTTGCCTGGAAGCTCCAGCGATCTCAGCTCATAAAGTCTGGAGGTGACATCCTATCAATCTCAGCAACAGCTGGGTCATCTGTTTGCAAGGTAGACGACATCACAACTCTGAGGTAGGCTGTATATCAACAGTCCTCTCACAATCCGGCAGCCTCTATCAGTGGCCCGGTCATCCGGTACAAAACCGAACACTCGCCTCAAATGAGAGGTCACAACACAAACACAACTCGATACGTTCTCATGTCACCAGCAAACACGATGTTCAGTCCTCGTCCATGACGAGCTCGCCCTGACCGCATCACAAGCAGCAACTCAATCTGTGCTCAAACAATGGTGACCGGAACCTCAAGTATGTATCGATGAAAACAGATCAAAGGAATGAAAGAAATCAACAGATCCAGAATGGATACATGATCATAAGGAGGAACAGAATCAATGAGAGTATGATCATGGAAACGAATAGAATCAAGGATCTCAAATGGATGTATAATCATGGGGACGAAAAGAATCACAGATCTCAAAATATATACATCTTAAGGTTTCTTAAGTGTAGTATCGTATCGTAAATATTCCGTGGAACTTACGTACGGTACGTCACACTACTTAAGCTACATAGTCCATCAATCAGGGTCAATCTATGTAACGAAAGTTCGGGTCTAATACCCCTCGTTCAAGTCTATGTTCCGTAAGGTCAAGCCTAGGTTCCGAAATAGATTACGCCCTAGACTCCGCATAGTCAAACCTAGACTCGCACAAAGGTTAAACCTAGCACTCTGATACCAACTTTGTCACGACCCGAAGTTTTAGCAAGTGACCGGCACTTAAATCACGCAACATCTAAAGGCGCAACGTAAATTAAGTAAGCCGAAGCCCAGAAGTCTAAACCTTTTTAAGAAAATAAAAGAGGTGAAGTTTTGAAATAAAGGTATGATGAAATCAAAAGTTTTCTTAAATGCATAAGTAATGGAACATGAAAATGCAAGTAAATTTTACTAGTTGAAAAAAACATGTTTCGTCTTTTAAAAATTTGGGCAGCACCTCCTTTGTATATTTTGATCCAAAACCACATACACATGATAATATAAAAGGCATCCCCAAGCGGGAGCTAGCTCTTCACCAATCGGCAGAATCACAATCACGCAAGTCATAATATATGTATACGACGCCCAACAGCGAAGATCACCACAAAAGATAAAGCAAATAAAGAAAGACATCAAATCCCCAATAGCGAACATATAGTCCATTGCTCTAAGTCTCGCAATACAAGTCTTTCTAAGTCTTACTATTATACAATTACTAGTTTTAATTGATGGAGTTGACTAGATACAATATGAATTATAAAACAAGAGTGGCATGATCCAACATGTACCACCTACCAAAGCAAAACACCCGAATACAGCTGTGTGCCAGCGATGCCGCTACTGATCCATGCGGTCAACCGCAAGAACTGTGGCACAACGGGGGTGAGTTGCCAACTCGTGAGTAGAAAACATCATCAGGTAGAAATCGAATAAAACAACAATTCCTAGGCCAACTATATCATAAAGGTAATAATATGATATCTAGGGTGACCGTATCTGCATATGTGCCAATAATATAATCAATGACTATCAGCATGTGACTAACATCTACGTGTCCATCAATGATACAACAATATCATGCATGTAAATATCATAAAGTATATGCATGTAAACATCATAAAGCATATGCATGTAAATATGAGGATATTAACCAACGTATGTCCATCAACGCCAACATCGACACTCGAAACATCATGAAACCTGTGTCCAATATCGACACGTAAATCCTCATATATCAGGCTCCGTCAGTCCTGATCGGCCCATGGGCTCCGTCAGTCCGGATCGGCCAACGGGCACCGTCTGCAGGATCGGCCCTCGGGCTCCGGCAGTACGGATTGGCCCATATCCAACTCTCGACTCCGGTCGGTATCCTCCAGATAATCGCCAGGTCCAACCAATCACCGGTAGGTAGTGCTCTCCCTGCCAGGCTCATCGTCATCCCCACGAAATCTCTCTCGCCCCGGGGTACCATACCGAGTCCATAATAAACCCGCAAATGGATCATCCAACTCCTCGAATCGGGTTTCATATATCACACGTCTCAGAACTGAGAAAATGCATGGTGGACGCACTGAAATATCATATCAAGAGAAACCGGGTTTTTAAAACAATACATAATTTCTTTTGAAATAACCAAGGTTCTCAAATCCAGAAATCTCATGAAAACAGCATATCTTAATGCGTATAATCATAAAGTATGATGTATGTGACATATAACAGAATGTAAACATATCCGTATATCATGCAACATGGAACAGTGATGTGGGCATGAGCATGTCATCATAATGTGAGCATAGCAATATAATAGCATGATGTAGCAATTCTACTATGTGAGTGACATAGCAATTATCGATGATGAAGTGTGTGAGCCGGCAAATCTGTGTAAGTGTAACATACGCATCATCGATAATGGTGTAGGTGTACTAGCACAGGTATATGTAATGCAATGAGAATGACATGAACGTAGCATAAAGTAAATCGTTGGCTAAATGCTATAAGGTATACGTATCTAACATGACCGAGTCGGTGAATCTATCAAATTGGCATCCAGCCTCACAACATCACGTATGGTATAATCCATCGTACAACATTCTCTAGTCAAGGGTACGGATCAATCATCAAGTAACACTCATCACGCACGGTATCCATCGTATGGCGGCATTAAATCATTAGGGATCCTATCAACCTATAAGATAATGAGGGTACAGACCTAACGTCTCGTACGGCATAACACTCAAGATGTACCTATATCCCAGGTCACATCCGTATCAATCTCATGTCATGGGACCGACAAAGGTATCAATTATCTCATATCGACTCGCATCCATATAACGACGTATCACACCAAGTCATCATGTCACATCGTATACTCTTTTCATCACATTTATATCCCACATCAAGTCATTTTACATATATATATATATCCTATCTTATAAATCTCATGTCATACTACTCTAAATCTCATACTTACTCTCGTGCAACTACATATCTATAAGTCATGATTCACATTCACTTTTCATATCTCTAAAGGTTTCATCTCATATCTCAATATATATATTCAATCACTCATATCATCTCTAACTATCTTTTTAACCATATCCCTAGTTTTCTAATCTAGGTTTCTACGATTGTGTCCTATAGATCGGTTTCCATTTATAATTTACGGGGGTGCTATACGCCATCCACCCGACTTCCCCCGTAGATATAAATCTACTCATCTGCGGATCTTCTTGTTCAATTGTAGTCGATGGCTTCGTCGTCTCGGAATCCACGCGAAGGTACCTACAATAAATACACAATCGCAAATGCTATTAAAATCAAGTCCGGAAAACCAATACGGCACACGGCGCGCTCATAGGTTAAAACCTATATCCTACGCATGCAAAAACAACCAACAACCCTCATCGTTGACGTACAAACATCAAACGACCAAAACAATATCAAATACCAAATCCCAAGTTTACAAATCATGAATACCAAATTCAGCAACGAAGGAAATCACTCCCAGATTTCACTATAGGACAAACTAGGGAATTTTGCATATAGGGTTGCTCTAGATATAACATAACCAAGCTATGGTCCAAGATTCAACACATTTCACCACAACTTGGCCGCAATTTTAGGCCAAATCAAATAAATATGCGGCCAGATTATGGGCTATGGGCTCGGGTTTCAGGGGTAGATACATGGTTGCCTGCACGTCTCACTGTCAAGGGAACTTATTTTATAATGGCCTCGGGTCATGCCAGATTTCTAAATACCATCACTAAATCCACAAAAACCCGATATCGGCAAATCTAAAGTTCGTATCTTGGTGTCTAGTCTCTGGTTTTGTCCAGAATTCTAACACTAAGGTCTTGTAACAGCCCCTACATATCACCACAATCCAACTCAAACCCTAATCCTTCTCTTGGAATTTCTAAACATCACAATCTAAATATATTTTACTCTAAACTACTATAGGATGCTAAGAAACTAAAAACTAAACTAAATGAAAGGAATTATACCTCATTTGGGCAACTCTAGAAAAACCCTAGCTTCCCAAAGTCTTCAAAATCCAGCTTTGCTTGGTCCAATGTGTTGAGGATGAGGTATGGATCAACTTTTGTGAAGGGAGTATAGGGTTTTGATGAAAATTTTGAGATGAGTCATGAGGGTAGAATGAGGGAGCTTGAAGATAAAGAAGGAGAAGAAAAATGATGGGGGAAAAAGAATGAGGCAGCCCTCTCTCTCTCTTCTTATTCTCACCCTTTCACACTCATGTCTCACTCTCTCTCTCCAATCATCCTCCTTTTAACCCCTTTCTCTTTTTCTTACAAAAATACACATAATACCCATAAAACAACACAAATGCAACAAAATGCAACATGACATGGTGCACTAGCCATGGAAAAAGTAGAAACACGGATTTGGCCTAATCGCGATTAGTAGTGCACTAATCGGGTTTAATTTTTTAAACTGCATATAATTAATTATAAAATTGCCAAATCCAATAAATATATTTTTAAATGAATAAATCATTTTAATCTCCAATTTTTTCACAAATATTGGTATATATTTATACCATTTTACGAAAACCCCCAGATTCGCAAATCGGGTAGTTTTCGCGAAATATATTATTTTAATATTAAATTTCAAAAATAATATTTTATATTTTCTGAAATGTTACATATACATGGAGGTGTATGTTGTCCAGTGTCCTTCGGGACAAAGGGTTGGTACTCTTACTTCATTCAGGATTACCTATGAGTTCTCTAGTTTTAGACATGCATTTGTAGTAATGCAAGGTCAAAGATTTTGAGAAGTTTGTAGGTATAAGAATAAAGTAGAGAACCATATATTGGAAGTATCAGGATTTTTCGAGGTGATCGAAGATGTAGATACTTATGCTGGGTATTTCATTATAGTAAAATCGAGAACTTGATTCTCTCACAGGTTACACATCAGTGGACGTGCTCCATGATAAGTAATGTTGTATTGGCCCTTTTCTATTAGGTAATATGCACTGGAAACAGCTGCATGACTTTTGAATCTGGTTCCATCTAAATTAGTGCCTTGATTCTATATGGATATAGAATGGTTGCCTATCTTATGGTTGTTGAGATAAAGAGTTGTCTTGTTTCTGTTTAAAAGTAGAATCCGGACAAACTCGAGGCACACTTCGGTAATGGCAGTTTGTGCATTATCCCGAGCATTCACTGGGATTTTGTTTCTACCATTTACAGGATCAATAGTTACATTGTTCTTGACTCGCCACCATTTTATAAAAGGATCTTTTTGCAAAAGAAACTAGTTGGAGAATGGTAGAGTTGGAAGTAATTCCAGGACCACAAACGGTTACTGAAAATTTAGTAGAACCTAAGGATTCAATTGGACTTGACAAACCGTTAACCACTCCGTAGATTTTAGTAGCTGACCTCAGACACCCAAGAAACACTTCGGTTTTCTCGTAGACGGTGATAGGGAGGCCGGCATCATGGTTATATTGGTCCTACTAGTTACAAACAGTTCATAGGAAGTGGTAACTTCCAGGTGACCAGATGCTTCATATCTAAGATGGACTCCACGCACTTCAGCAAATTATGGATTTTGGATTTTGCTGGGTGCTCCCGAACGGGGTAAAGCCCATTGGGAGTGGGTAAATCTTTCGAGATCTGTGCAGGTGGAAAGGTGCTTACCTAATAAGGCTAGATTTGTTGTAAAGAGTTTTCATCAAATACCCATTGTGGATTATGATGTGACTTTTACATCAGTGTCTATGCTGAAGTCCATATGGATATGCTTTGGTTCTGATGCAGTTCATGGCTATGATATATGGCAGGTGGGTGACTATTACGTCTTTCTAAATGGGATTTTGGAAGTGCACGTGTATATGAATCTACCAGAGGGTTATCATAGTGAGTGAGAGTAGCGGAAGGTGCACGGATGCTTATGTCTATTCGTAGACTAAAGAAAGGACAGCGGAGATGGATCATCTGTTATTGATGTGACAGTCAAGGTGATTGACTTCGTCAAAACAAAAGATAAACCTAGTAAGAAGGATGTAGGGAGTACTATCCATGTTTTAGATGACATACTCCAGATAGGAAGTGATGTTCCTATACTACAATCGGTCAGATTTTGGTTGTCACATAATGTTTTCTCCACGTTGGATATGGATAGTATATCAGGAGTTTCGGAGATTAGATTTATGGTTAGAGATCTAGATTTGGGAAGTTTCCCAAATCGGGTACTTAGGCAATATTCTAAAAGTATTTTATAATGGACGACTCCTAGCATGGTGGTGTATCTGCAAGTGATGGAGTCACCCTCTCTAAAGGGATGTCTTCTAGACTGATGGAGAGAGGGGAAGGCATGAATGGCATATCATTTGCTTAGGCAATTAAGTCAACTATGCAAAATCTTGTACAACACCAGATATTGCTTTTGCACTAGTTGCAAAAAGCATATTTTAATCCAATCCTCAAAAAACAAAGAGAAGCAGTAAAGAACATAAGAGGATATTCTTGGTATTTGGTAACGACAGCCTCCTCCGAGAGGCGGTTATCTGTTATGGCTTCCAAGGTGTCCTGGTTGACAGAGATGCTGTCAGAATTATGAATTTATCCTCTTCTGAGGATCAGTATATTGGATAGTGTTCCGATAGGGATACTGAGGTAGGTAAGGTTCAGGATGCTTTTTATAATTCAACAGAGGATACAGCCAAAGAAGTTTGTTGGATAGGAGTTGTTCATTGATGAACATGGTCCCATCAGGTATCCAGACAAATTTTTGTGGCTGGGTATTGCTCAGATTGGGAGATTGTTGATCTCTGCAAAGTTGAGATATAGAGAGAAGAAGTTGAAACATTATAGCGGATCCACTCACTTAGGATATTTCTCGAACACGGATGTTTCTCAAATGAGATTTGAGAAACCGATTAGTAAAGAAATTGGGTATTAAGTAGCACATGAGCTGTGGGTATACGATACCGCAATAATTATCCTTAAGTGCAAGTGGGAGATTGTTGGATATAGTGCCCTCAAGTCAATTATTATAATCGCAGACACGCGATTGTGATGATTGAGGGAGGACCTATACGGGTAGGACAGTCTTACTCAAAATGATAGTATGCTATCTGGTTTTTCTTTATCATCATGTACATGGATTATGTGATATTGCAGATCACTATTACATGTTGATAGAGCCCATAAGGTTCTTGCTTGACTGCCAGCATTATGATGGCAATCATATACGTGAGAGTTGGGTAGCCTATAAGCACATCCTTAAATTTCCTTAGTTGTGGGAGTATCGAGACTGGGCATCGATATTCCAGAGTAGACTAGTGTATACGCTTGGAGACCCCGACGAGGGGCGGTAGCCGGTCTCACAAGACATTAGTGTTGTGTCACCTAAGATAGTATACAGGTGCTCACTTAAGGTGAGTATACCGGACGGACTCGCTGAGAACTTCTAGATGGTATTATACCTATCATCAGATGGAAGTTCTCAGGTGGCATGAGTACAGGTTAGTCTTTTGACCTGAAATCGTCATTTGTCTCGTGTGAGTTCCCACTGTACTTTGATTACTACCCTACTACGGTTCAAAGGAGTCATGCAAACAGGTTTTAGTTAGGTACAGTCCCGTGCCACATGGAGGCAGTGGTCGATTGTCAAGGATTCGTCTCTCCTGGTATTAGGAGTCGATGTCGCGCTGTGTTCAGTTGGCTATCACCAGAAATCCGTGGCCACGGTGGGCGAGATTTACTGATAATTGATCAGTAGTATCTCAGTTGGTGATGAGTTTGACGCAGACACGACTTATCGGGTTAGTAGGGGTCTGAAGAAGAGACCGGACTGTACTGAGATGTCACATTCAGGCTCGGTAGGGTAAGGACGCACTTGATTGTC
Organism: Agapanthus africanus; assembly: GCA_030015575.1. Classification (NCBI taxonomy): domain Eukaryota; kingdom Viridiplantae; phylum Streptophyta; class Magnoliopsida; order Asparagales; family Amaryllidaceae; genus Agapanthus; species Agapanthus africanus. The sequence goes on from CM057346.1 coordinate 130,528,709, forward strand.
GACCCCCTTTTCGACAAGTACCTTGGTAGCCGTTGCGTATAGCTAGTGCCGCTGATGTGCTTGTGGTTAAATCCACTGCCAGCGTATTGTCGAGTCTTTAGAGTCCCACATAGAGGGTTTTCCCGGTTCAGGCGACAGATGTAGGAGCCGTATGGCGGTACGTGCAAGGGTCTGGTTAAATACGTGTACGCGATACACGGACTTTAATCGGACGGTTGATGATACCTGTCGACTTAGGATTAAGCCGGATTATTAAATCAAGTTTTGATTTAATAATTTATATATATATTTTGATATATATATTTTAGTATTATTGTTCACTATTCATTTTCTCTCTTTGGTGCTATCCGTATTTTTATACTGATACGTGTATATGTAGCAATACATATACCAGGTGAAGTATTCCGTATTTGTACGGGAATACTTATAGAAGGACACATCATATTTGATTTTCCTTTTTGGAAAATTAAATGGGAAATGAGGTGGCAAGTGGAAACTTTGAAGCATGGGTGCTACATGGTAGAAAGGCATGGCTTGGTTTTTTAAATGTTATTTTCATTTGGATGCACTATTGCACCATGGTTGAATTATTGTATCCATTTTGTTTTCTACTAGTTGACTTGATGAGATTTTTCTTCATCTCCTCCACCATGGCTTATGCTTCATCTTCTCTATCTCCTTCTTCTTCTTGCTTCCATTTTTGAGCAAGATCCTAGAGAGAAAAATATAGTGGAGTATTCCTACATCACTGACTATCCAAACGTAGCAACTTTGGATCGTCGGTTTGAGCCTCCTCCGTGTTCCCTCGGGTGGATCGTCTTGGTCAAGAGTGATCGATACTTAAGCGCGTTCCCGGCGGCTACGAGCTTAGAGGGGTCTTCCACAATTGGGTGGACACGCGACAAAAGTTGTATTTTTCAACCTTGCTTGTTTCAGATTATCTAGTTTAGGGTTCTTGGATCGTATCCTCGGTTGGCAGGATTCCGGTGCCCGCGAAAAGTTTTTGTTTTCGCTTCCGCCTCGCCCGCGGCCTCCGCGGCGTGGGCACCGGATCCCAACAACCATGATTGTCACATCAAAACAGATGATCCGTCTCCGCTATGCATGCTTTAGTCTACGAATAGACATAAGCAACTTGCACACCTTGCGCTGCTCCCACTGACTAAGATAACCCTCTAGCAAAGTCATATACACGTGCACTTCCAAATTTCCATTTAGAAAGACGTTGTAGTCATCCTCTTACTAGATATCATAATCTTGAATAGTAACAGCGGCAAGCCATATCCGTATAGACTTTAGCATAGACACTGAAGTAAAAGTATTATCACAATCTACAACACCTATTTGATGAGAATTTTAACAACAAGTCTATCCATATTAGTTTAATACTTTTTCACCTGCACAGATCTCGAAAAATCTACTTACTCCTAATGGGTTTTACTCTTTCAGGAGCACCTAACAAATTCCATAATTTGATGAAGTGCGTGGAGTCCAACTTGAATATAAAGCATCTAGCCATCATCCGGATATTACAACTTCCCATGGCCTGCTGACAACTAGTAGGGCCATCATCACAATAATGCAGACCTCCCTATCACCATCTATGAGGAAACCAAAGTATCCCTCAAGCGGCTGAGCTAACCTACTAAATCTGCGGAGTGGCTAATGGTTTGTCAACTCCAATTGAATTCTTAGATTTTACTAAATTTTCAGTAACCATTTGTGGTTCTGGAATCACTTCCAGTTCTACCATACTCTCACTAGTTTCTTTTGCAAAAAGATTCCTTTTATAAAAAAATAGTGAGTCAAGAACAAACTAATTTTTGATCTAGAAAATGGTAGAAGTAAAACCCTAGAAAATACTTGGGATAATTCACAAACTACCATTACTGAAGCGTGCCTTGAGTTTATCCGGATTCTACTTTTAAACAGAAACCGGATAACTCTATATCTTAACAATCTTAAGATACACAACCAATTTATGTCCATATAGAATCAAAGGCACTAATTTAGATGGAACCGGATTCAAATGTCATGCAGATGTTTCCAGTGCATATCACCTAAACGGAAAAATGTCCAATATAGCATTACTCATCAAAAAGCACACCCACGGATGAGTAACCTGTGAGAGAATCAAGTTCTCAATATTACTACGATAGAATACCTAGCATAAGTATATACATTTTCGATCATTTCAAAGAATCCTGATACTTCCAACATATGGTTCTCTACTTTATTCTTATACCTATAAACTTCTTAAAATCTCTGGACCTTGCATTTCAAAGAATGCGTGTCTAAAACCAGAGAACTCATAGGTAAAGCTGAATGAAGTAAGAGTGCCAACCCCTTGTCCTAAAGGACACCAGACAACATACATTACCATGTATAAGTCCCAAGAGTATGATAACTCAAATTTCGTGTGTTGTAAATTGATAACTGTATTTTGGTTAAGAATGTTTATATACTGTTATTTAATACACCTTACCTTATTCTCAACTGATAAAGGTTAATGTTTGGAACACAATTGTTTAAAATTTATATTTTACTTTATAAAATAAAGATACAGATATATCATTTTAAAAAACAGTGCATAACAACTTACAGGGTTCCCTAGGACGGCAGCAAGGTTTCGGGAGGCATCGTCCATGCCAATTTCAAAAATTTGCCGTTCTAGCTAACCCTAACCTTAGAATCGTTACTAGAAAATGCGACGATATGATATGTAAACTACTTTACATCTACGTGAATAAGGAATACAACCTTTGTAGACCGGTCCTTCACTTCTAATGCTCTGTGTAGTAGTCCCTTCGCTGCAAGTCATGAACACCCAAACTCTAGAAAGGGTTCTCCCGGAGAAATGAACAAGCTTGCTCGAAGTTTTCGAGGCCGAAGATGATCTATGTCGAGGAGACTCAAGCTCATGCTACCTCTTCACTAATTATGAAATTAGTGAAGCAAATACCCTATACTAAATGGCAAGTAGTAGAGGATGATGAAATAGGAAATGAGCTCACTTTAGTTTTATTTTTCTCACAATATTTTCTCACTTTTCCAAAAGCTAGAAAGCTTTTTCTCAAGGATGAAGAAGATGAAGAGAAGAGATGAGAATGAACTAATGAGGTGAGAATAACAACCATGGGTGAGTTAGTGTCATACACTAACCCATGTAGAGATTAAACCATGGCTAACAATAATGGTTAGGTTAATAAATATCTACAAGTAAAATAAAAGGAGTGGACTTAGTCAAAGATGCTACAAGCTTCTCCAAGCTTCCAAGCATATGACTAATTAACACTAATTTTTATTTACTTAAATAAATATAAACCCTCACATTATTATTAGTATGGTGTGAGTCTCATACACCCATGTAGCATGTGGCATCAAGCATGACACAATAAAATGTACACTAATATATAACACATATATACTAATGCGAGAAAAAGAAAAGTTTAAATGAGCTAATATTAGTTAATGCAATCTAGTATATCAAATATATAATTATACATTAAATTATTAAATCAACACTTGATTTAATAATCCGGCTATATCACATATAACCGACTAATATCAAATGCAACAACTTATCGAATCAACACTTGATCCGATAACCCGGCTATATCACATATAACTGACCGATGTCACAAATCGCGAGAATAGAATGCGGTATCACATACACGCATTAATCTCGGTCCCGCACATATCACATATGTGCTCCTACTTCGTTTTGTATGAACCAGGAAACCTCTGTGTAGGACTCTAAAGACTCGTCAATACGCCGGCAGTAGGTGATAATCATATCAAACACCCACAAGCCGCAAGCGGTCTGCTAAACGTAACGGCCACCCGGGTATTGAGCGATCAAAAGATCAACAAGCATGCCTGCTCATACTCCTGTGAGTCCAATCAGTAACACTACCGTACAGTCCGGTCTCTTCGTCTGATATGTCGCATATCTCGCTTAGGGGTGGTAAACGTCAGACCCCAATACCTTGATAAGTCATGTCGATATGAGGATCATAACGGGTCGAGAAACTACTGATAACACTTACCAGTAAATCTCATAAACAGCCCTGGCCAGGGACTTCCTGTTATAGTCAATCGAGCACAGCGCAACATCAACCCCCAATACCGGGAGAGACGAAATCCCCTCCTATCGCTCATTGCCTCCATGTGACTCGGGACTGTACCCCAAAACCACCGTTTTGCACTTTCTCTTGAACGTGGTAAGGTGGAAATCAAAACACAGTGGGAATCACAGAAAACTCTATGACGATGTCGGGTCGACAGATTAACCTGTACCAGTGTCACCAGAGAACTGCCATCTGACGTGAGGTATAATACCATCTAGAAGTTCTCGGCGAGTTCGTCCAGTGTACCCAGTCTCCACTGAGCACCCGTATACCATCTCTGATGTCAAACACAAATGGATATGGAATCATCCATCGCCCATCTACATGGGTTGAGAATCTATACGCTAGTCTACTTTGGTATATCAATGCCTCATCTCGATATAGCCACGACTAGGGACATTAAAGGATGTACTTACCGACTACCTTTGTCCCACTAGTATGATCCGCATCATAATCCAGGTAGTCAAGTACACATCCTAAGGGCTTTACCAACATGTAACAGAGAGACAATCAGTGTACATATTAAGATAAAGAGTAACCAGATAGCATACTATCATGTCGAGCAAGAAAGTCCTCCCTATATATGTCCAAGCATCCACTACAATATACATCTCATGTACAGTAATGACCTCTAGGGCATACATATAACTAACACAACTATTATTCAAAACAAAATATTTGTCGTTAGGCAAAACCAAGTGATTTAATCCAATATCACCAATTGGTACGAATTCCAATATTGAGGATCAAATTGTCCATTTTCCAGTATTCTACTCTTACTCAGCATCTGTAATGTAATACAGATGTGAGATCCGAATCCGGTATATACATACCCTAGAGTCAGAATGAATTGGGAAAATAGTTTTCAATTATAACATCACAGAAAAACTGAAACATAAATGTTTCAAGGGAGTGGCCGGGTATTCCTAATAATGCCTCTTCCATTATCCATATTTACGACACTAATCGAAATTTCCTTTGCTCTCACTCCAACCCTTTATATGACTCTACATCTTACCTTCTGTAGACCAGAATTAGGCTAATCGGTTTTCATCCTTCCCTACCATTTAGCACCAGCCTAAGATTTAGAAGAAAACTATCCAATAAGCGTAATAGGTGTACTCTCCTAATACAAGGAGCTCTCGTAACCTGAGAGAATGTAAAGGGAAGAGACAACCGAATAATAAAATCCAAATTCTTTAGAACCAGTGGCTATTCTCGACTGAAATAACTTCTTCGAGTTCGTATTTAACCATACGATATTCTTTCCAAACAATATGGATCATCATAGTGATAAGGAGTGTTCTAGAGAAAAGCAAAGGAAAAGTAGGAATAGTGAAGATATTATGCGACTTTGTCATGAATCATGACAATCCAAATCCAAAGCGTGTAAAAAGATAAAGTTAACTTGGTTAATGAGTTTTACTTTAAGGTAACTCATGGTCGCATAACTGGAGAGAGAGAAAAGAAACACTCAGCGTGCACTTTATCAAGATTATATTGGCTAATCACTTTATCTAATCAGGATGGCTCCTATTGTTTCCTCAAATTCTCCTTTAAACCCTAAAAGGAGAACTAATCGAGATCATGTATACCTTACAAGTTCGTTATTTTGGCTATAGTGCCCTCAAGGCAATTATCATAGTCGCGGACTTATGATTATGACGATTGAGGTAAGACCTATACCGATAAAACAGTCTTACTCAAGATAATAGTATGCTATCTGGTTTGTCTTTATCATCATGTATGTGTTGATAGAGCCCTTAGGATTCTTGCTTGACTGCCAGCAGTATGATGGCGATCACATATGTGGGAGCTGGAGTCTATAAGCACATCCTTAAATGTCCCTAGTCGTAGGAGTATCGAGACCGGGCATCGATACTCCAGTGTAGACTAGTGTATACTGATCAAGACCCCGACGAGGGGTGGTGGCCAGGTCTCACAAGCCAATGGTGTTAGTTTGTTCACCTAAGATAGTATGCAGGTGCTCATTAGGTTATGAGTACACTGGACGGACTCGCCGGGAACCTGCTAGTTGGTATTATATCTATTGTCAGATAGCAGTTCCCAGGGGACATGTGTACAGGTTAGTCTGTCGACCCGAGATCGTCATTTGTCTTGTGTGAGTTCCCACTGTGCTTTGATTACTACCCTACCACGGCTTAAAGGAGTCGTGCAAACAGGTTTTAGTTGGGTACAGTCCCGAGCCACATGGAGGCAGTGATCGGATCGTCGGGGATTCGTCTCTCCTGGTATTGGGGGTTGATGTCGCATTGTGTACGGGTGGCCATCACCATAAATCCATGGTCATGGTAGACGCGGATTACCGATCCAGGATCGATAGTTTCTCAGGAGGTGATGGGTTACATGCCGACACTAAATATCGCGTTGTTAGGGGTCTGACTTTATCCACCCCCTAGACTCGATATGCGACACTCTTAGACGAACAGACCAGACTGTACGGATATTGTTACTGTTAGGCTCAGTAGGGGTTCAGGATGAGTTTGCTCTTCGGCCTCCCTTTCGTTCAATACCTAGGTGGCCGTTACGTACAGCTAGTGTCGCCGACGTGCTTGTGGTTAAACCCACTGCCAACATATTGACGAGTCTTTAGAGTCCCACACAGAGGGTTTTCACGGTTCAGACGATATGGTGTACATGAGGTATGTTGATACATACACATGTCCGATTAAATATGTGCACTTGCTGCGCAGACTTTAATTGGACGGTTGATAATACTAGCGGCTTAGGATTAAGCCAGTTTATTAAATCAGGTTTTGATTTAATAATTTACATATGTATTTATATATATGTGTATTCTAGTATTATTGTTCGCTATTTATTTTCTCTCTTGGCTATTCGTATTTTTGTACGAATACACGTGTATGTATTTCGATACATGTACCGGGAAGTATTCCGTATTTTATACGGAATAGCTTCTAGAAGCTTTGCTACCTCATTATTTGATTTTCCATTTAAGGAAATTCATTTTGTTTAATAATGAGGTGGAGGGTGTGAGGTGGCACTTGCATAGTGTTTTGGGCATGGAGCAAAGGTATGGTGCATTTGTTTATTGTAATTTGAAAAAGGAAATGTTTTTTTTGTGTGATTGAGGGAGAGGGGGGCCGACCACATTTTTGGAGGTGGGGTTTTCTTTTCATTTTGAAAGATAACACATCACTCCCTCACTTTCTCAAGCACACAACAAAATACTTAGCCATTTTTGCCTCATGCCAAGATTTCCTCACTCGTCTTCTATGCTTGCTCAATGAGGAAAAAGGATTGAGAGAAAATTTATAGTGACACTTTCATACACCCCCACTCTCCATAGCTAGCGACTTTAGAGCGTCGGTTACCTCGTTTGTCGAGGTTGGAGCTTGCGCCGTTTCCCTCGGGTGGATCATCGGAGATGGAGGAAGACCGGCAACCAAACATCATCAAAAGATCGCTAGGAGCTTGGAATGAAGACCGAAGGACTTGGATCATCTCGGTATAACCTTTCTAACTCTTAGTTAGCTCGCTAGAATAGGGTTTAAGGTCGATCCGGAAATCGGGTAACGATAGCGCCGGTTTTAGAAATTTTTGTTCCGCATTTTGGCCGCGTTTCGATGGCCGAGGCGCTGCCGGGACCTAACACTGGTATCAGAGCCACTCTTTAAACCCCTTACTAGCTTGTTTAGACGTGTTTAAAAGATCGATCGACGTATTTTACCGAAATCACGATTTCATTCTTCAGTTTGCTGTCGATTTTCAAAAGTGGTCAAGAAATTATTTCAGTAGCTTAAAAATCCGTGCAGGCAAATACAAGGCTACAGAACAAATTTGAGCTCGTGATGCCACTAAAGTGCCGCGGATCCGCCGCACTAACCCCATTTTGGCGGCGGATCCGAGGCCGTTTATTGGCGACGGGCCTTCAAAATTTCACTGAAGCTCGGAGACTTGGAATTGTGATTTTGTGATATTCTGTTTTGGCTCAGGTTTCAGTAAAGTGTTGTTTTGTTATTGGGGCTAATTTGGAAATTTAGTCGATCGATATTTTAAGTGGGCGTTTAACAGTACATACATTTCAATCTGCGACCGTGAATGTCATTTGATCGGTAAACTCGTCTGATTGCTATATGTCTTTTAGACGGGTTTGCAAACGTGACATTCACGTTGATATTCTGTGATGTGCTGTGATGTTGGTTGGATCGTCGTGGTGGATAGCAATGGTGAAATGTTAGTACAGTTTTAATTTCATTTGTACATTTGATATTGCAGGGCGAGCGTCCGACATGTGGACTGCCGTCACTGCCAGTTTGTATATTATTCTTTTAGGGCACGACTGGGCCGAGGTCGATGTCACCCTTGTATATTATTTTATTTTCTGTACTAGGATTACCCCCCGGTGGGGTGCACGAATAGCCGGATTCTAGAGGGCAACGGGTCCGCATCTCATGGCATTGGGACGGAGGGGACATTACTCTAGAATTGGCGGGCTATTCGGCGCACTCGTAGGGGGTATAGGTGACCCAGGAGGGATGCTCAAGTTACCGGATTCCGTGAAGTGCTGGGTGGTCCATTCACGTTGCTGAAGGGGGCTGCCTCACTTCTGGTTTTGGCGGGTAACTTGCCATGCTCTCAGGGGTCTAGGTTTCATTGCACAGGCTATCCACATGACAGGAAACGTCGGGTCTGACTTGCTGCTCAAGTGAAACCCGGTGCTCAAGATTATCCACCATTCTGTATTGCTTCTGTGATGTTTCTGTGATGTTGCTTTATATCATGCCTGGGACGAATGTTATATATATATTTATATATACTAGTAGATGTTGTATATATTTTACACCCGTGCTAGCCCAGTCCCCGCTCTGTCGTTAGTTAAGTAACCTAATGGGTGATGATGGGACCCAGTGGAGAATGCGGATGGCATATACGTACATTTTATTTTCGTTCTTTTCTGGTGTGATTAATTGATGGGACTGCATAGATTCTTATCAATGCAAGGATAAACACAAACCTATATATGATGTTGTTGGAACCAAGTTTTTAAAAACTGACATTACAGACGTACACTTTTGCTTTGCATCGTGGTATTCATTTGGAATACCATGCACCTCATTCGACGAGGCAAGGGCCGAGATCCTTTCATCGGGAGTGACCCCTTGAGTAAAAGTTTGCGTCAACGTAATAACTTCACTATAGTCGATTAATTTTGCTTTGCATCGTGGTATTCAGTTTGGGATATCCTGCACCCCATTCGACGGGGAAAGAGCCGAGATCCCTTCACCGGGAGTGACCTCGTTAGCAAATGTTTTCGCCACTATATAATTATAAAAACCACTTGGATTCCTTCAACGAGATCAAGTTCATTACGTTAAAGGTTTTTTGCCAAAAACCAGCCGTAGCCCTTCGTCATTTCCTACAAGTAGTACTTAGTATTCGTGCTGCGTTTGTTGACTCCGTCAAGGCGTAGTGTGCGGTAGCTGAGTGGTGCTTGTTTGTAGCATGGATATGTGATTGGTTAGGACAGTTGTGCGGCCTTGTTGACTCCGTCAAGGGCTCGTACGGGTGGTTTTAATGCAATCAAGATAATGACGGGTTGAACTTGACTAGGACTCTTTGATTTGATGACTCCGTCAAGGTCACTTGGGTCCTAGGGGTAAAAACACACATCGGGAGTTTCAAACATACAGGAAACTTTCCAGGTTTGCGCATACCTTCTGGAGTGTGGTGACTTGAATGGCTTCCATCAAGTTATCATGCGATGATAGTTGGATCCCGATTCCCACTGATGAGTAGGATTACTCCTGGGGTGATTCCGATTAATTCTCCTTTTAGGTTTGGAGGAGAATTCGAGGAAACAGTGGGAGCCATCCTTATTAGATAAAGTGATCAACCATTCTAATCTAGGTTAGAGTGCACGCTGAGTGTTTCTTCTCTCTCTCTCTGGCTGCGACGATGACCCGACCTTTGACTAAAACTCATGAAACCAAGTTAACCGAACCTTCTTAAAACACTTTGACTTTTGGAATGTCACGGTGTCGCATACATCATTGCCACTTCTATATCACCTTTGCTTTTCTCCAGAACACCTCGTATCACTGCGAGTATCCACTTCCATTGGATAAATCCATCGTATAGTTACATACGAACTCGAAGGATCTGATTCGAGGATGGATTCTGGTTCTGGAGAGATTGAATAGGATTATTCGGTTGTCTTTTCTCTTTACCTTCTCTCAGGTTGTGAGGGCTTCTAGGATTAGGAGAGGGTACACCTATTGAGCTTATTGGATAGTCTTCTTCCAAACCATAGGCAGGTGCCGAACGGTAGGGAAGGAAGAAAACCAACAAGCTTAACTGTGGTGTACAGAAGGTAATAAGTAAAGACATATAAAGGGATTAGAATAATGGCAAAGGAAATTGCGATCACCATCATTCACGACAAAGACCGTGTATACCCTTGCCACTCTTACATCCACTTTGCTTTTCTCTAGAACACTCCGTATCACTACGGATATCCACTTCCATTGGATAAATCCATCGTATAGTTACATACGAACTCGAAGGAACTTTTTCGAGGATGGATTCTGGTTCAGGAGAAATAGAATATGATTATTCAGATGTCTTTTCCCATTACCTTCTCTGAGGTTGTGAGGGCTCCTAGGATTTGGAGAGTACACCTATTACGCTATTTGGATAGTCTTCTTCCAAACCTTAGGCTGGTGCCGAAGGATAGGGAATAAAGAAAACCAATTAGCGTAAAGGAGGTGTACAGAAGGTAATAAGTAAAGACATAATAAAGGGATTGCAGTGAGGGCAGATAAGTATATGGTTACTGTCATGATTCAGGATAATGGAAGAGGCGTTACTAGGAATACTAGTTAACCCTTTTGAAACATTTTTATGTTTCAGTTTTACTATGCGATGATAATTGAAAACTGTTTTCCCAATAAGAATCTAATTCCAGGGTATGTATTTACCAGATCAGTTTTTCACATCTGTATGTTATTACAGATGGTGAGTGGGAGTAAGATATTGGGAATTGGCTGATTAGATCCTCATTATATCGGAATTCGTTGTAATTGGTGATATTTGAGAAAATCATCTGGATTTTGCCGGATGGCAAATATTTGGTTTTGAATATCCGTTGTTATGCACCAATTTCAAACTGATATATCTGTATGTTTATTTTTATAAAGTGAGATATATCTTTTTGATATTATGCCTGTGACATTTACCTATATCGGTTGGTGATTAGGTAAGGTGTATTCAACAGCGGTGTAATTCTTCTTAACCATAATACAGTTTTTCAACCTACGATGCACAGGGTTTGAGTTATTGGACTTAGGAGACTTATACAAAGTATTGTATGTTGTCCAGTGTCCATTAGGACAAGTACTTGTACTATATTCTGTTCACTTATGACTTCTCCAGTTCTGGACATGTATTTCGTTGAAATGCAAGGTCCAGATATTCAGAAGTTATAGGTATAAGAATAAAGTAGAGGACCATTTGTTGTAAGTATCAGGATTCTTCGAGGAAGTCGAAGATGTAGATACTTGTGTTTGGTATTCAGTTAATAGTAATGGTTTTGAGAACTTGCTTCTCTTTCAGGTTACTCATATATGGATGCACTCCTAGATGAGTAATGCTGATTGTCCTCTTTCCATTTGGTTGATATGCACTGGAGACAGATGCATGATTTTGAATCTGGTTCAAATTAGATTAGTGCTTTTGTTTCTATATTAGATTTATATAGAATCAATTTATATCTTAACGATGTTAAGGTATAGGGAGTTGTCTGGCTGATGCTTAAAACCAGAATTCGGATAAACTCAAGGCACGTTTCAGTAATGGCTTTTTGTGGGTTATCCCGGGCTTTGACGAGGGTTAACTTTCTACCATCAGGAAGATCAATATTTATATTGTTCCTGACTCGCCACAGTTTTAGTAAAATGGATTTTTTTAGAAAGCAGAAGTGGGAGTATGGTAGAACCGGAAGTTATTCCAGAAGCACAAACGATTACTGGAACTTTAATAGAACCTAAGAATTCAATTGGATTTGACGTTCAATTAGCCACTCCGCAGATTTGGTGGGTAACCTCAGGCACCCGAGAGGTACTTAGGTCTTCTCAGAGACGGTGACAGGGAGGTTCTTGTTTACCCAGACTTGACATTGTTGCTATTCTAGACTATAAGACCCGGCAGGAGGGTGAGTATAGCGTCATTCTAAACTAGCTTTAGAAGTGCACGTGTATATGACTCTACCAGAGGGTTGTTGTAGTCAGTGGGAGCAGCGGAAGCATAATAAATAAGCAGCTTATGTCTATTTACAGACTAAAGCAGGTATAGCGGAAATAGATCATCTATTTTTGATGTAACAGTCATAGGCTTTGACTTCATCAGAATAGGAGATGGATCTGCTAAGAAGGTAGTAGGGTGTGATGTCCTGGTATTTAGGATGACATGCACTTGATAGGAATGAATATTCCTATACTACGATCGGTTATACTGTGGTTGTCACAAAGTTGTTTATCCACATAGGATATGGATATAATATCAGGTTTTCTGGTTACTAGATCTATGGTTTTAGATCTTGATTTGGGAAGTATCCTAATCTGGGTATTTTGATATTAAATGGACGACTCCTGGCATGGTGGTGTACCTGCAGGTGATGGAGTCACCCTCTCTAAAGGTATCTTACAGACTAAAGGGGAGAGAGATCTGCATGATTAGCATATCACTTGCTTAGGCAATTGAGTTAATCATGAAATGTCAAGTACCACACCAGATATTGTTTTTGCACTAGATGCAATAAGCAGATATATTAATCCAATCTTGGAGAAACATTGGGAAGCAGTTATTGAACATAAATGGATGTTCTTGCGATATGGTAACGGCAGCCTCCTTCTGGAGACGGTTATCATTTCAGGCTTCCAAGGTGACCTGGATGAAAGAGTGACTGTCAGAGTTATAGTTTTCCCTCTTTTGAGGGACAGTATGTTGGGCAGGTGGTCCAAGCGAATACTGAGGAAGGCATGGCGCATGTTACAGATTAAATTCAGTGGATGATACTGTCTAGGAGGTTTGCTGGATTTGGAGTTCATTTGTGAACTGGGTCCCATCAGATATCCAGACAAATTCTAAGACAGGTATTGCTCATTTCGGGAGATAGCTTTCTCCGTGAAGTTGAGATTAAGAGAGATACAGAAAGAAACATTGGAGCGGATCCACACACTGAGGCTATTTCTCGAACGCAATCATTTTCGTAAACGGGCTTTGCGAAACTGATTAGTAGAGAAGTTGGGTGTTCGGTATAACACGGGCTGTGAGTATGCGACATCGCAATAATTGGCCTTAAGTGCAAGTAGGAGATTGTTGGCTATAGTGCCCTCAAGGCAATTATCATAGTCGCGGACTTGTGATTATGATGATTGAGGTAAGACCTATACCGATAAAACAGTCTTACTCAAGATGATAGTATGCTATCTGGTTTGTCTTTATCATCATGTATGTGTTGATAGAGCCCTTAGGATTCTTGCTTGACTGCCAGCAGTATGATGGCGATCATATAAGTGGGAGCTGGAGTCTATAAGCACATCCTTAAATGTCCCTAGTCGTAGGAGTATCGAGACCGGGCATCGATACTCCAGTGTAGACTAGTGTATATTGATCAAGACCCCGATGAGGGGTGGTGGCCAGGTCTCACAAGCCATTGGTGTTAGTTTGTTCACCTAAGATAGTATGCAGGTGCTCATTGGGTTATGAGTACACTGGATGGACTCGCCGGGAACCTGCTAGTTGGTATTATACCTATTGTCAGATAGCAGTTCCCAGGTGACATGTGTACAGGTTAGTCTGTCGACCTGAGATCGTCATTTGTCTTGTGTGAGTTCCCACTGTGCTTTGATTACTACCCTACCACGGCTCAAAGGAGTCGTGCAAACAGGTTTTAGTTGGGTACATTCCCGAGCCACATGGAGGCAGTGATCGGATCGTCGGGGATTCGTCTCTCCCGGTATTGGGGGTTGATGTCGCATTGTGTACGGGTGGCCATCACCATAAATCCATAGCCATGGTAGACGAGGATTACCGATCCAGGATCGATAGTTTCTCAGGAGGTGATGGGTTACATGCCGACACTAAATATCGCGTTGTTAGGGGTCTGACTTTATCCACCCCCTAGACTCGATATGCGACACTCTTAGACGAACAGACCGGACTGTACGGATATTGTCACTGTCAGGCTCAGTAGGGGTTCAGGAAGAGTTTGCTCTTCGGCCTCCCTTTCGTTCAATACCTGGGTGGCCGTTACGTACAGCTAGTGCCGCCGACGTGTTTGTGGTTAAACCCACTGCCAGCGTATTGACGAGTCTTTAGAGTCCCACACAGAGGGTTTTCACGGTTCAGGCGATATGGTGTACATGAGGTATGTTGATACATACACATGTCCGATTAAATATGTGCACTTGCTGCGCAAACTTTAATTGGACGGTTGATAATACTAGCGGCTTAGGATTAAACCGGTTTATTAAATCAGGTTTTGATTTAATAATTTACATATGTATTTACATATATGTGTATTCTAGTATTATTGTTCGCTATTTATTTTCTCTCTTGGCTATTCATAATTTTGTACGAATACGCGTATATATATTTCGATACATGTACCGGGAAGTATTCCGTATTTTATACGGAATAGCTTCTAGAAGCTTTGCCACCTCATTATTTGATTTTCTATTTATGGAAATTCATTTTGTTTAATAATGAGGTGGAGGGTGTGAGGTGGCACTTGCATAGTGTTTTGGGCATGGAGCAAAGGTATGGTGCATTTGTTAATTGTAATTTGAAAAAGGAAATGTTTTTTTTTGTGTGATTGAGGGAGAGGGGGGCCGGCAACATTTTTGGAGGTGGGGTTTTCTTTTCATTTTGAAAGATAACACATCACTCCCTCACTCTATCAAGCACACAACAAAATACTTAGCCATTTTTGCCTCATGCCAAGATTTCCTCACTCGTCTTCTATGCTTGCTCAATGAGCAAAAAGGATTGAGAGAAAATTTATAGTGACACTTTCATACACCCCCACTCTCCATAGCTAGCGACTTTAGAGCGTCGGTTACCTCGTTTGTCGAGATTGGAGCTTGCGCCGTTTCCCTCGGGTGGATCATCGGAGATGGAGGAAGACCGGCAACCAAACATCATCAAAGGATCGCTAGGAGCTTGGAATGAAGACCGAAGGACTTGGATCATCTCGGTATAACCTTTCTAACTCTTGGTTAGCTCGCTAGAATAGGGTTTAAGGTCGATCCGGAAATCGGGTAACGGTAGAGCCGGTTTTAGAAATTTTTGTTCTGCATTTTGGCCTCGTTTCGATGGCCGGGGCGCTGCCGGGACCTAACACGCTAACCGTTCAGCCAGGTCAGTGTCGGTACTCCGAGGGAGGTCCCCCATGCTTTCGTACAGATCTAATTAGATAACCCGTTTTCGTAGAGGCGTAATCTCGTTAACACTTTCTAGACATCTAATAGGTTAGCTAGTTGTGAAGTGAAAATCTCCCGAAGAGTAATACCTACTCATCAGTGAGAATCGGGACCCAACTATCATTGTCAGAAAACCTTGATGGAAGCCGACTAAAATTACCACACTCCAGAAGGTATGAACAAATCTGGCAAGTTTCTCTTATATTTGAAACTCCCGATATAGTTTTTTCCCCAAGTACTTATGACCTTGACGAAGGTCAAAACATCATAAGTCACAAGTCAAGTTCAACCCGTCATTGTCCTGATTAATCTAGACCCATTCGTACTAGCCCTTGGCGAAGGTCAAAACAGTTGTACGTCTGTCCTAGATTAATGCATCTATCTATGCAACATATAAGTATCCCCTAGATACCAAACATTATGCCTTGGCGAAAGTCAAAACATATAGTTTGAATACTAGTTGAAACCCATCTGAAATGGCAGAGGGCTGCTAGTTTTGGCCAAAAAATGTTTAATGTAATGAACTTGATAACATTAAAGGAACTCGAGTGGCTTTGAAAAAGTAGTGTTTTAGGCTCCGCTTTTAAAACTAGTAACATAAACTTTTGATTAAGAGTGAACTCCCCGCGAAGTGATCAAGGCTCTTTCCTCATAGAATGTGGTGTAGGATATTCTTAACCGAATATCTCTATGCAAGGTAAAAGAATATGACTATAGTTTTGAAGATAGCCGAGTAGATTTAAAAATTGGTTCCGACAACATCAAATAGGATTATTTTACTTGCATTAAACATATAATGCAATCCCATCAATATAAGTTTCTAAGCCACACTAGAGACAACCAAATTAACATACTTTTTTATGCCATCTGAATTCGCCACGGGGTCCCGGTTCTTCACCGTAAGGTTACTTAACTTACGGCAGAGCGGGTACAGAAGCATCTACTATATATATGTCATGACCCGAAAAGTACGGAGCATGACTGGCACTTAAATTATGAAACATCTCGAGGCGTACGTAATCTAAGTAAGCCAAAACCCAGAAATCAAAACCAAATAAGCAGTAGAGTGAAGGAAAACTAATTTATTGAAAGCGATTTTAATCAAATAAGTCACATTAAGCTTTTTAAAAGCAACATTCATTTTCCGAAAATTTCGGAAGAGTCTCCTTGTAAAAACTGGCCCCCAAACAGGTACAAAACAGGAATATATATGAATAACATGAAATAAGGCATCCCCAAGCGGGAGCTAGCTCTTCGCCGAAGCGGACTCAAATCCCACGCAATATAAATCATCAATGTGCAAGATAAGCAATAAAGGCACAAGTAATAAACATCATGTCGGCTCAAGTGAACTCGACCCCAAAATACAACATAAAGTCCACAAATCTCATTGCCTCGTCTCTAGGTCAATAAAAATCAATACAATAGCAGGTACAGTAGATGGAGTACTCTAGATACAATGAATATACAAGGTGGAAACCAAAAAGATATCACAACCCACCTACGAGCAAAATCCTCAAGTCCAGGCAAAAGGAGCAAGTGCGTCCGCCGCTACTGTGCTGACGAAGCGGACCTGTAAGAAGGCAATGAGGATGATTTGCCAATTCGTGAGTAATAAATAACATCTATAGAAGCTATCGTAAGTATGCACGCAAGTGTCATAACTTCAACAATACTGATATGGCATGATATACTAGCAGATATGTATGCAACATGAATCAATTTCAACTCGTGATCTGAATATGTTGATATAAGAAAATCATTATTTTCTTCTTAGAAAACTCTTTTGAAATATCAGCATAATATCAATAGAACATAAATCCGTGTCCAACATCGACACCTCAACAACTATCTCAAATCTCATGTATCCATATCATAGTATCTCTGGCCCCAGCCGTCCGACTGACCCATCTCAAGTATCAATATCTCAACATCTCACGGCCACGGTCGGTATCCTTTGGATATCCGCCGCGCCAACAATCACCGGTAGGTAGTCTGTCCCTTCCAGGCTCATCGTCTACACCTCGATCTTCTTGCCCCGGGGTACCTTACCGGGCCCACCATATACCCGAGACGGTTCATCCAACTCCTCGAAACGGGTCTCGAAAACCAACAGAAAACTCATGGTGGACGACACATGTATCATATCACGAGAAAAACCGCAACTTTCCATGTTTAAAAATAATATCAGGTTTATTAAATCCTTGCAGCTTTTCCCAAAATCTCATAAATCTCAAGTGCTGAAATCCTCAAGAAAATCATCTTAAGTACATGTGTCAATGATAATGAATGCCTATAGTATCAACAAGTCGAACTGCAATGTATGACTAATAGGCTAGGCATGAACGAATGATGTAATGAGGTACATGCATATGAATAGCAATCCTACATGTTCATCCTGAGGAATTTAAATGCATTAGCGCAGGTTTAAGCATCATATACAGTGAAATTGTTCTATATTTCAGGTAATACAAGTTATCTAGTGTTGTGGCATAGCAATTACCAAGGCGTGTGTGTCCGCATGAATAGTGCTCGTGCTGCATAAAAACCCTGGCAATGGTGCAAGTGTCCTATGAAATGAGTTCGCACATGTATGTAAATATATAGGACCATGAATACAGCATGATGTTCAAGTAGGCACTATACTCATAAATACTATTACCACTAGAAGTCTTTTAAATTATTCAAACTACCGGGTGTCTTGCGTCATCGAAACGATTTTCCCCCGTAGATGTTACATCTACTCACCCGTTATCTCGTGCTAGCCGGGTCCAACCACCGCTTTTCCCTTCCGCGCCGCGTCCGACGTCTCCGCGATCGTCTCTAGAACACACAAACAATGCACATAAGGCTAAATCCTGCCAAAAATGCGATATCACGATCAAGGGAAAAATTCGCGTTGGAAACTAAACGCGCGTGTACTCGATATGTCAAAACATGTGTAGCCTCACCAGAAACCATCCCGACTCGCTGTGTTGCATAGTGCACCACAGACCCAACGCACAAAACACACGTGTCGCACGAGTTAAAAAGTATCGAAAAAGGGTATTATGTTCCAGATTTTGACTCGAGTGAAAATATAAAAAGTTGCATATACCAAAAACCCTAATTATACAGCAGACTCCCACAATCTAAACCCCAACACAAGACAACACCATCTGGCCGCAAATTGCATCCAGAAAGAATAAAACTGCGGCCAGATAGTTGGAAGGGGGTCTCGTGTTCTGGGGGTGTGGTCTAGGTATAAAGAGTATGCTCCAGTTAACTCAGAATTTTTCCTGAAGCACTCGGGTCAACAAAAGATCTTAAAATGGTTAAAAGTCTACATTAAAACACTAATTTACTCTAAATTTGAAACAATCTGGTATTTTTGTGAAATCTGGTGCAACACTTGTTTTAAATGGCCTTAAAAACACTTAGTCAAGCTATATTAACCATAAAAATCCTCACTTGGCCAAATCTCCACTTAAATCACAATTCTAGCACTAAAATCACATTAAACACTAATTAAAGCTTAACAACCATATTCTTTAGCAAAGCAAGAGGTTAAGTTTAAAAATTATACCTCACTTGATCCTAAGTGCAAGAAGAAGGAGGAGAAGAAGAAGGAGAAGGGGGTGAGCTCTTGCTGCAGCTGCTGCTGTTGCTGCTGTTGTTGTTGCTGTAGCAAATGCTGCTGCTGCTGTGATGCTGATGCTGCTGCTGCTGCAGCTATTGCTGTTGTTGCTTCAGCAGCTGCTGCTGATGCTGTGTGTGAGTGTGAGTGAGAGGGAGAGAGAGATATGAGAAAGAGAAATGAGAGTGAGGGAAATAATTGTTTGAAAAAGAAAGAAAAGGAAAGAGAGTCAACCCCTCTCTCTCTCTCTCATCATGACCTAGCATGGCTCATGCCATCATGCTCTCTCTCTCTCCCCCACCCAAGTCAACCCCTAACACAATGCTAATTATATTTAAAAAAAAGGAAAACTAATACATCTATTTAATTCAAATTAACTTAAACAAATGGTTTAGTCCACCATGGTTATCTAAACATGGTTTAACCCCAAACTTAACCCTAGTTAACATGCACATGTGTGTGCAGTCCAAATTAAATTCTAATAAAATATTCATAAATCCAGATAAAATATTTGAAAACCGTTTTGGTAAATTTTTTACTAAAAACTCCACATTAAAGTATAATAGTCACTAATCACATTCTAGGGTGCTACAATCTTCCCCCCTTAAAGAAAATCCGTCCCCGAATTTAAAATATAGCTACGCGTACCTTCAAAGAGATGGGGGAATTTCTTCCGCATCTCGCCCTCAGCCTCCCAAGTGATCTCCTCCCCATTCGGGCTGCGCCAAAGAACCTTCACAGATGGCAAGACCTTTGATCGAAGTTTCTTCACCTGCCGATCCAATAACTACTGGCTGCTCGGTGAACGAAAGATCGCGCTCAAGCTGAACGGTCTGATGCTGAATCGTGTGAGAAGGGTCATGAAGATATCTGCGAAGTATCGACACATGGAAGACGTGGTGAACATCCGGAAAGCTGGGTGGAAGAGCCAAACGATATGCAACCGCGCCGACATGCTCGAGGATCTCGAAGGGACCCACAAATCTAGGACTAAGCTTTCCTTTTCGCCCAAATCTCATCACGCCTTTCATCGGAGAGACCCTCAGAAAAACGTGATCGCCAACTGTGAACTCTAGTCTGCGACGGCGTCTATCCGCATACGATTTCTTCCTGCTCTGAGCCGCTCTCATCCGATCTCGAATCAACCGTACTTTCTCGGTCGTCTTCTGCACGATCTGCGACCCCAAAATACTGCTCTCGCTAAGCTCAGTCCAACAGAAGGGCGATCTACATCTCCTCCCATACAAGGCCTCGAAAAGTGCCATCTGAATAGTATCCTGGAAGCTGTTGTTGTAGGAGAACCACTAAGGGTAAATGATGATCCCAACTACCACCGAAGTCTAAAACGCATGCTCGGAGCATGTCCTCGAGAGTCTGAATTGTCCGCTCTGACTGGCTGTCGGTCTGCGGATGAAATGAGGTGCTGATACTCAGACGGGTGCCCAACGCCTCCTGAAGTATCTGCCATAGTCAGCTGGTAAACTGGGTGCCTCGGTCTGACACGATACAAGTCGGGACGCCATGCAATCGTACGATCTCGTCGATGTAAATCTGGGCATACTGAGCAAAACCGAAAGTGGTCTTCACTGGCAGGAAGTGAGCCGCTTTCGTCAATCGATCCACGATCACCTAAATGGAGTCGTACCCTCGACTGGTCCTGGGTAGACCCACAATGAAGTCCATAGAAATCTGTTCCCATTTCCACTCCGGAATTGGCAAAGGCTGCAACTCTCCAGCGGGCCTCTGGTGCTCGGCCTTGACTTGCTGACAAGTCAGGCATCTCGACACGAAGTCTGTGACGTCCCTCTTCATTCTGTCCCACCAATAAACATCTCTCAGATCGCGGTACATCTTGGTGGAACCTGGATGAATGCTAATATCGATCTATGCGCCTCCTCAAGAATCTCACGCCGCAGTCCCTCAGAATCTGGTACGCACAATCGAGTCCCAAATCGCAGTACTCCCTGATCATCGACACGAACTCAGAAACTCTGCCCTGCCTAATCTGCTCCATGATCTCTGAAAGACGGTCATCACTGGGCTGTGCCTCGCGAATACGGTCAAGCAACTACGGACGTGCACGAATATGCGCAAGCTGTCCCCCGGTCGGAGTGAACTCGAACTCAACTCGGCTGTCGCATAAAATCTGCCAATCTGCTGAGGACTGCCTCTGTACGGCGCTCAAACAAGATAGACTACCTCCGGGTCTCCTACTCAAAGCATCTGCCGCCACGTTCGCCTTGCCCGGATGGTAAAGGATTTCGCAATCATAGTCTTTCACCAGTTCCATCCAACGGCGATGTCTCAGATTCAGGTCTCGCTGCTGAAATATGTACTTCAAGCTCTTGTGGTCCGTGAATATCTGGCACGACTCTCCGTATAGGTAATGTCTCCAAATCTTGAGTGCAAACACCACTGCAGCCATCTCTAAATCATGCGTAGGATAGTTCTGTTCATGTGTCTTCAGCTGCCGAGAAGCATACACGGTAACTCTGTCGTGCTGAATCAACACGGAACCTAGTCCCACTCGCGAAGCGTCGCAATAAACCACGAATCCGCCCGATCCTGAACGAAATGACAACACTGGTGCAGTAGTCAGACGAGTCTTCAACTGCTGGAAGCTATGCTCGCACGCCTCGGTCCAAAAAAAAGGAACTCCTTTCTGGGTCAACCCGGTCAACGGTGCAACGATGCGGGAGAAGTCCTGAACAAATCGTCGGTGGTAGCCAGCCAGGCCTAGGAAACTGTGGATCTCCGTAACTGATGCCGGTCTGGGCCAATGCTGAACGGCCTCGATCTTCTTCGGGTCCACACATATGCCATCTCTCGTAATCACGTGACCCAAGAAATCAACGCTGTCTACACAAAATGCGCACTTGGAGAATTTCGCGAACAGCTGGTGCTCCCTTAAGGTCTACAATGTGATTCGCAGGTGCTGCTCGTGCTCCTCTCGGCTCCGGGAATATACCAAAATGTCATTAATAAGCACGATGATGAACATATCTGAATATAGCCGGAAAATGCGGTTCATCAAATCCATAAATGTGGCTGGTGCATTGGTGAGTCCGAACGACATCACCAAAAACTCATAGTGCCCGTAACGTGTGCGAAAAGCCGTCCTCGGAATATCCTCCTGCCGCACCCGCAACTGATGGTAACCCGATCGCAAGTCAATCCTCGAAAAGTATCCCGCACCATGAAGCTGGTCGAACAAATCATCGATACGTTGTAAGGGATATCTGTTCCGTACGGTAACCCTATTCAGCTGGCGGTAATCAATGCATAAGCGCAAACTGCCGTCTTTCTTCTTGACGAACAGGACAAGAGCACCCCACGGAGAAACACTAGGTCGAATAATCCCCTTATCCAACAAATCCTGCAACTGATCCTTCAGCTCTCTAAGCTCCGCCAGGGCCATCCGATAAGGTGGTATGGAAATAGGCCCCGAGCCGGGAATCAAGTCAATGCAGAACTCAATATCGCGCTTAGGCGGTAACCAAGGCAGCTCGTCAGGGAAAACATCAGGGAACTCACTAACAATCGGGACCTGGTCCAGAGGAACCTCTGCAGATCAAGTATCACAAACATATGCTATGAATCCCTGACATCCCTTCCGCAAGAGTTGACCGGCACGAAGAGACGAAATCAAGCTGGGAATAGTGACGCTGCGGTCTCCCTGAATAACAAGGACTGGCTCTCCCGGAAAGCTAAATCTGACTGCCTTCTCACGGCAGTCCATAGATGCATAACAAGTGGCCAGCCAGTCCATGCTCAGAAGCACATCAAAGTCCAACATATCGAGGAGAATCAAATCAACCGATGAATCCCTCTCCCCGATACGAACGAAACACAAACGAAACACCAAATGAGCGACAAACGACTCGCCTACCGGAGTAATAACAACAAGCGGCTGATCTAACGACGACGACTCACGGCCCAACATCGGTGCAAAGTGTGTAGATACATACGAATGTGTGGAAGCTGGGTCGAATAATACTCACGCGTCGAAAGAACATACTGACAAGGTACCTGTCACAATGGCATTAGATGCATGCGCATCCTGCGGAGTCAAAGCGAATACTCGGGCCTTTCCCCCACCAATAGCTGGCTGTCCTCTGCCCCGGCCTCTGCCTCCTCGTCTTTTCTGAACAGGACCACCGCATCCACGGCCTCTGGGGGCATCTAACTGACGTGGTGCATCACCGGGGGTAGGAAGTAGAGCTCTCTGAGGAGGTGGTGAAGGTGGTAAAGTCACGTGTGGAACTGTCGCCGCTCCTTGTCATCTCACCATACAGTCTCTGACACGATGGTGCGGACTCCCGCACCCAAAACATCCTGGCGACGCCTGCTGGCCCTGTGGATAAGAACCAAATAGCTGACCCCGTCCAACTCCTCTGTCGCCACCATCTCTCGGAAAGAATCTGTCACGATGCCTCTGAGCTGGCATATCGGTATGAATCCTCTTCGGCCCAGAAACGGCCGAAGTCTCTGAAATGCGCGCCTACATCTGTACGGCCGTGTCCATAACAGCTGCATAAGTGTCAATGTGCTGGGCGCCAATGGCAAGAAATAACTGTGTGTCGAGTCCCTTCATAAACCTCTTTATCCTCTTCTCTTCAGTGTCTACAAAGTACAGAGCATATCTGGACAATTGCGTAAACTGGATATTATACTCGGACACTGTCATCCTGGAGTCTTGCGCAAAGCCTCAAAACTACGAGCTCGAGCATCATGAATGCTCTCTGGAAGGAAACGGGCTAGAAATACTGTTGTGAACTCGTCCCAAGTCATAGGAGGTAGACCTGCAGCTCGACCTCTCTCGACCGACTCACACCATGTCTGCGCAAGGCTCTCTTGACGGATACTCGTAAGCTCCACCCATCTGTCGTCGGAACATCTGAGAGAACGGAAAATCCTAGCTAATTTGTCAAGGAATGTCTGCGGATCCTTCGCTGCATTTATGCCGATGAAGACTGGAGGTCTCAGCCTCATGAAATCCTGTAGCGATACTGGAATAGCCATGGTAGTAGTAGTAAGAGTAACTGTCTGGGCAGCAGGTACTATCGTAGTCTGTGCTGTGGTAGGTACGTCCTCCGATCTCGGTGCACGACTGGCCTCTACTAAGGATCCCACCATCTGTCGTAACTCCTGCATACCTCCCATCATCTGTCGTAACTCCACCATACCAGACTCTAGTCTATCCATGCGGCCTGGGGAAGGCGGATCAGTCTGTCTCTGGGGAGTAGGTACACCGTCTTGCTCGGTCCTCGTCTCGGACGAGCCTGCTCGGATCTCATCTCGGGAGGCAGCCCTCTGTGCCCTCATAGCCTTCGGCGGCATAGTAGCTGGTGCAAGAAACAAGATAATAAGAACAGTGCACTAGAATCATAGGATACACGGAATTGAAGAAGGAATTTCAAGCAAGTATATCCTAAAGTCACTTAGGCGGAGTACCGTATCACAAGTATGCTGCGGACATACACACGCTACGTTACCCTGCTTAAGTCACTTACTCTATCTACCAAGGGTCATCCTATACTCGGAAAGGTAAAACCTATCGCTCTGATTCCAATTTTGTCACGACCCGAAAAGTACGGAGCATGACTGGCACTTAAATTACGAAACGTCTCGAGGCGTACGTAATCTAAGTAAGCCAAAACCCAGAAATCAAAACCAAATAAGTAGTAGAGTGAAGGAAAACCAATTTATTGAAAGCGATTTTAATCAAATAAGTCACACCAAGCTTTTTAAAAGCAACATCCATTTTTCCGAAAATTTCGGCAGATTCTCCTTGTATAAACTGGCCCCCAAACGGGTACAAAACAGGAATATATATGAATAACATGAAATAAGGCATCCCCAAGCGGGAGCTAGCTCTTCGCTGAAGCAGACTCAAATCCCACGCAATATAAATCATCAATGTGCAAGATAAGCAATAAAGGCAAAAGTAATAAACATCATGTTGGCTCAAGTGAACTCGACCCCAAAATACAACATAAAGTCCACAAATCTCACTGCCTTGTCTCTAGGTCAATATACATCAATACAATAGCAGGTACAGTAGATGGAGTACTCTAGATACAATGAATATACAAGATGGAAACCAAAAAGATACCACAACCCACCTACGAGCAAAATCCTCAAGTCCAGGCAAAAGGAGCAAGTGCGTCCGCCGCTACTGTGCTGACGGAGCGGACCTGCAAGAAGGCTATGGCACAACGGGGGTGAGTTGCCAACTCGTGAGTAATAAATAACATCTATAGAAGCTATCGTAAGCATGCACGCAAGTGTCATAACATCAACAATACAGATATGACATGATATACTAGAAGATATGTATGCAACATGAATCAATTTCAACTCGTGATCTGAATATGTTGATATAAGAAAATCATTATTTTCTTCTTAGAAAACTCTCTTGAAATATCAGCATAATATCAATAGAATCAACAGAAATCCGTGTCCAGTATCGACACCTCAACAACTATCTCAAATCTCATGTATCCATATCATAGTATCTCTGGCCCCAGCCGTCCGGCTGACCCATCTCAAGTATCAATATCTCAACATCTCACGGCCACTGTCGGTATCCTCTGAATATCCGCCGTGCCAACAATCACCGGTAGGTAGTCTGCCCCTGCCAGGCTCATCGTCTACACCTTGATCTTTTTGCCCCGAGGTACCTTACCGGGCCCACCATGTATCCGAGACGGTTCATCCAACTCCTCGAAACGGGTCTCGAAAACCAACAGAAAACTCATGGTGGACGACACATGTATCATATCACGAGAAAAACCGCTACTTTCCATGTTTAAAAATAATATCAGGTTTATTAAATCCTTGCAGCTTTTCCCAAAATCTCATAAATCTCAAGTGCTGAAATCCTCAAGAAAATCATCATAAGTGCATGTGCCAATGATAATGACTGCCTATGGTATCAACAAGTCGAACTGCAATGTATGACTAATAGGCTAGGCATGAACGAATGATGTAATGAGGTACATGCATATGAATAGCAATCCTACATGTTCATCCTGAGGAATTTAAATGCATTAGCGCAGGTTTAAGCATCATATATAGTGAAATTGTTCTAGATTTCAGGTTATACAAGTTATCTAGTGTTGTGGCATAGCAATTACCAAGGCGTGTGTGTCCGCATGAATAGTGCTGGTGCTGCATAAAAACCCTGGCAATGGTGCAAGTGTCCTATGAAATGAGTTCACACATGTATGTAAATATATAGGACCATGAATGCAGCAAGATGTTCAAGTAGGCACTATACTCATAAATACTATTACCACTAGAAGTCTTTTAAATTATTCAAACTATTGCGCGTCTTGCGCCATCGAAACGATTTCCCCCCGTAGATGTTATATCTACTCACTCATGATCTCGTGCTAGCCGGGTCCAACCACCGCTTTTCCCTTCCGCGCCGCGTCCGACGTCTCCGCGATCATCCCTAGAAACACACAAACAATGCACATAAGGCTAAATCCGGCCAAAAATGCGATATCACGATCAAGGGAAAAACTAGCGTTGGAAACTAAACGCGCGTGCGCTCGATACGTCAAAACGTGTGTAGCCTCACCAGAAACCACCCCGACTTGCTGTGTCGCGTTGTGCACCACAGACCCAATCCACAAAACACACGTGTCGCACGAGTTAAAAAGTATCGAAAAAGGGTATTAAGTTCCAGATTTTGACTCGAGTGAAAATATAAAAAGTTGCATATACCAAAAACCCTAATTATACAACAGACTCCTAATGACCAAACCCCAACACAAGACAACACCATCTGGCCGCAAATTGCGGCCAGAATGAATAAAACTGCGGCCAGATAGTTGGAAGGGGGTCTCGTGTTCTGGGTGTGTGGTCTAGGTCTAAAGAGTATGCTCCGGTTAACTCAGAATTTTTCCTGAAGCACTCGGGTCAACATCAGATCTTAAAATGGTTAAAAGTCTACATTAAAACGCTAATTTACACTAATTTTGAAACATATGGTATTTTTGTAAAATCTGGTGCAACACTTGTTTTAAATGGCCTTAAAAATACTTAGTCAAGCTATATTAACCATAAGAATCCTCACTTTGCCAAATCTCCACTTAAATAACAATTCTAGCACTAAAATCACATTAAACACTAATTAAAGCTTAACAACCATATTCTTTAGCAAAGCAAGAGGTTAAGTTTAAAAATTATACCTCACTTGATCCTAGGAGCAAGAAGAAGGAGGAGAAGAAGAAGGAGAAGGGGGTGAGCTCTTGCTGCAGCTGCTGCTGTTGCTGCTGCTGTTGTTACTGCTGCAAATGCTGCTGCTGCTGTGATGCTGCTGCTGCTGCTTCTGATGATGTTGCTGCTGTTTCTTCAGCTTCTGATGCTGATGCTGGGTGTGTGTGTGTGAGTGAGAGGGAGAGAGAGATGTGAGAAAGAGAAATGAGAGTGAGGGAAATAATTGTTTGAAAAAGAAAGAAAAGGAAAGAGAGTCAACCCCCCTCTCTCTCTCTCATCATGACCTAGCATGGCTCATGCCATCATGCTCTCTCTCTCTCTCTCTCTCCCCAACCTAAGTCAATCCCTACCACAATGCTAATTATATTTTTTTTTAAAAGGAAAAGTAAAACATCTAATTAATTCAAATTAACTTAAACAAATGGGTTAGTCCACCATGGTTATCTAAATATGGTTTAACCCCAAATTTAACCCTAGTTAACATGCACATGTGTGTGCAGTCCAAATTAAATTCTAATAAAATATTCATAAATCCAGATAAAATATTTGAAAACCGTTTTGGTAAACTTTTTACCAAAAACCCCACATTAAAGTATAATAGTCACCAATCACATTCCAGGGTGCTACAATCTTCCCCCCTTAAAGAAAATTCGTCTCTACATCATATCGCCTGAACTGACAAAATCCTCTTTGTGGGACTCTAAAAACTCGACAATATGCTGGCAGCGATTTACTGGATAAATCCAAAACCACAAGCACGTCAGCAGCACTAGTTGTACATAACGGCTACCCAGGTATCTGCCGAAAGGGGGATCGACAATCAAGTCCATCCGTACCCTACTGAGCCTGAATGTGACAATCTCCATACAGTCCGGTCTCTTTGTCTAAGACTATCTCATACCGAGTCTAAGTGTGGATAACGTCAGATCCATAATAAACTCATAATTCGTACTGGAGTCAAGCATATAACCAACCGAGAAACTACTGAACTCCTATCAGTAAATCTCATCTACCGTGGCCACGGATTTAGGGTGATAGCCAATCGAACACAGTGCGACATCGACTCCTAATACCAGAAGAGACGAATCCCTGACAATAGCTCACTGCCTCCATATGGCTCGGGACTGTGCCCAACTTGTTGACTATAGTGCCCTCAAGGCAATTATTATAGTCGCAGACAGGTGATTATGATGATTGAGTGAGGACCTATACCGGTAGAACAGTCTTACACGAGATGATAGTATGCTATCTGGTTTGTCTTTATCATCACTATTACATGTTGATAAAGCCCATAGGATTCTTTCTTGAATACCAGCATTATGATGGCGATCATATACGTGGGAGATGGGGGTCTATAAGCACATCCTTAAATGACCCTAGTCGTGGAAGTATCGAGACTGGGCATCAATACTCCAGTGTATACAAGTGTATACTGATCGAGACCTCGACGAGGGGCGGTGGCCAGGTCTCACAAGCTATTGGTGTTAGTTTGTTCACCTAAGATAGTATACAGGTGCTCATTGGGTTATGAGTACACCGGACGGACTCGCCGGGAACCTGCAAGTTGGTATTATACCTATTGTTAGATTGCAGTTATATGTGTACAGGTTAGTCTGTCGAACTGAGATCGTCATTTATCTCGTGTGTGTTCCCACTGTGCTTTGATTACTACCCTACCACGGCTCAAAGGAGTCATGTAAACAGGTTTCAGTTGGGTACAGTCCTGAGCCACATGGAGGCAGTCATCGGATCGTCGGGGATTCGTCTCTCCTGGTATTGGGGGTTGATGTCGCGTTGTGCACGAGTGGCCATCACCAGAAATCCGTGGCCACGGTAGACGAGAATTACCGATCCAGGATCGATAGTTTCTCAAATGGTGATGGGTTTCATGCCGACACTAAATGTCACATTGTTAGGGGTCTGACTTTATCCACCCCCCTAGACTCGATATGCAATACCCTTAGATGAACAGACCGGACTGTACAGATATTGTCACTGTCAGGCTCAGTAGGGGTTCAGGATGAGTTTGCTCGTCGGCCTTTCTTTCGCTCAATACCTGGGTAGCCGTTACGTACAGCTAGTGCCGCTGACGTGCTTGTGGTTAAACCCACTGTCAGCATATTGACAAGTCTTTAGAGGCCCACACAGAGAGTTTTCACGGTTCAGGAGATATGGTGTAGATGACGTATGTTGGTACATACAGGTGTCCAATTAAATATGTGCACATGCTGCACGACTTTAATCGGACGGTTGATAATACTAGCGGCTTAGGATTAAGTCGGATTATTAAATCAGGTTTTGATTTAATAATTTATATATGAATTTATATATATGTATTCTAGTATTATTGTTCACTATTCATTTTCTCTCTTGGCTATTCGTATTTCTGTACGAATACGCGTATATGTATTTCGATACATGTACCGGGAAGTATTCCGTATTTATACGGAATAGCTTCTAGACGTGGAGACCTCATTTGTATGATTTTCCATTTTTGGAAATTCATTTGTTTCACAAATGAGGTGGAGGAGTGAGGTGGCAAGAGCATGGGTCATAGGTATGGCTTGGAATTGTTTATTTGCAAATTGAAATGAGATATTTCTGTGATGACAGAGGGAGAGAGGGAAACCACCATTCTATTCTTGGCCATGCTCATTTCTTGAGTTACTTGCTTCTTTGCTTCATTCTATTCTCACCTCAACACATAGTCATTCTTGAGTTGCTCATGCCATTGTTTCCTCACCTCCTTCATCTTCTATGGTTGCTCCCTTGAGCAATAGTGATGAGAGAAAAGAATATAGTGACACATTCTTACACCTCCACTCTCCATTACTAGCAACCTTGGAGCGTTGGTTGCCTCGCTAGATAAGGCTGAAGCTTGCGCCGTTTCTCTCAGGTGGATCATCGTAGATGGAGGAAGACCGGCAACCAAACTCGATCGAGGAACCACTAAGAGCTTGGGGATGATGGTTGAAGACCGAAAGACACGGATCAACTCAGTATAACCATCTAACTTCTTATACATAGCTTGCTAGTTTAGGGTTTAAGGTAGATCTGGGCATCGAGTAATGGTAGCGCCAGTTTAGAAAAATTTTGTTCCGCATTTGGCCATGGTTTGATGGCCAGGGCGCTGCCGTAACCCAACATGGTATCAGAGCGAGCCTTTAAACCCTTAACTAGCAGTTTTAGACAATATTAAACTATCGAAACCGAAACAACTCCGAAATATCACTCGATGCATTACAGTTTCTGTCGATTTTCAAAGTGTCTTTAAAAATTATTTAAACAACTGCAGAAGACTACTTAAGTGACATCTAGACTACACCCCCAAAACGAGACATTTCCACCAAAATTTGACCGAGCACATCATGCTTAAAACCGAGGAGGCTGTCTATTTCAGGGAGTCTGGGTTTCATTTTTTGGGTATGGTCTGGTCTCTGGAATGTTGGTTCAGTGGTATTGTTTGTTTAGCACAGTTTGGATATGGTTTTATGTTGTTGTTTCGGGCTATTCGGGGTTATTTCGAACTCGATAATTTCTAACATTGTTTAAAGTGTGCAGTACATGCATTTCTATCTGACCGTGAATATCATTTGAGTGGTACAACTCGTCTAATTGCTATATGTCTTTTAGACGGGTTTGCGAACGTGACATTCACGTTGATGTTCTATGTTGTGTTGTGTTGTGGTTGGATCATCGTGGTGGATAGCTATGGTGCAATTGTAGTACTGTTTAGTTTCATTTGTACATTTGATATTGCGGGGCGAGCTTCAGAAATGTGGACTGCCGTCACTGCCAGTTTGTATATTATTCGTTTGGGGCAAGACCGGGTTGAGGTCGATGTCACCCTTATATATTATTTTCTTTTCTGTACTAGGATTACCCTGCGGTGGAGTGCATGAATAGCAGGGTTCTAGAGGGCAACGGGTCCGCATCTTATAGAGTTGAGACGGAAGGGACCTTACTCTAGAATTGGCGGGCTATTCGCTGCACTCGTAGGGGGTATAGGTTGACCCAGGAGGGGTGCTCAAGTTACCGGATTCCGTGAAGTGCTGGGTGGCCCATTCACGTCGTTGAAGGGGGTTGCCTCACATTTGGTTTTGGCGGGTAACTTTCCGCACTCGTAGGGGTCTAGGTTTTCATTGCACAGGCTATCCACACGATAGGGAGCGTCGGGTTTCATTTGCAGCTCAAGTGAAACCCGAGGCTCCAGGATTATCCACCATTCTGTGTTGTTTCTGTGATGCTTCTGTGATGTTGCTTTATATTATGCCTGGGACGATTGTTATATATATTTATATATATACTAGTAGATGTTGTATATGTTTTGCACCCGCGCTAGCTCAGTCCCCGCTCTGTTGTTAGTTAAGTAACCTAACGGGTGATGACGGGACCTATTGGCGAATGCGGATGACAAATATGTACAT
Source organism: Agapanthus africanus (assembly GCA_030015575.1). Taxonomy (NCBI): domain Eukaryota; kingdom Viridiplantae; phylum Streptophyta; class Magnoliopsida; order Asparagales; family Amaryllidaceae; genus Agapanthus; species Agapanthus africanus. The sequence continues at coordinate 130,560,576 of CM057346.1, forward strand.
TCTATTTTCGTTCTTTTCTGGTGTGATTAATTGATGGGAATGCGTTGATTCTTATCAATGCAAGGAAAAAAACCTATATGATGTTGTTGGAACCAAGTTTTTTAAAAACTGACATGACAGACGTTTTCTTTTGCTTTGCACAGTGGTATTCGGTTATGAATATCCAGCACCTCATTCGACGAGGCAAGGGCCGAGATCCCTTCATCGGGAGTGACCCCTTGAGTAAAAGTTTGCGTCAATATAATAACTTGACTATAGTCGTTTCCTTTTGCTGTGTATCATGGTATTCAGTTTGGAATATCCTGCACCTCATTCAATGAGGAAAGAGCCAAGATCCCTTCACCGGGAGTGACCTCTTTAGCAAATGTTTTCTCCACTATATTTTTGTAAAACCACTCGGTTCCTTCAACGATATCAAGCTCTTTACATTAAAGGTTTTTCGCCAAAACATAGCCGTAACTCTCTGTCATTTCAGATTAGTATTGCTTAGTATTCGTGCTACGTTTGTCGTTGCTATTCACCAAGACGTAGTGTGCGATAGCTCTGTAATGCTTTTCTGTCACATGGATATATGGATTAGGACAGTCGTACGACTTTTTTGATTATTCGTCAAGGGTCGTGCGGGTGGGTTTAACGCAATCAAGATAATGACGGGTTGAACTTGACTAGGACCTTTTGATTTGTTGATTATTTGTCATGGTCACTTAGGTCCTAGGGGTAAAAATCACATTGGGAGTTTCAGACAAACTTACCAGGCTTGCGCATACCTTCTGGAGTGTGGTAACTTGAGTAGCTTCCATCAAGTTATCATGCGATGATAGTTGGATCCCGATTCCCACTGATGAGTAGGATTACTCCTCGGGTGATTTTAGATGATCCCGACTAATTCTCCTTTACGGTTTGGAGGAGAATTCGAGGAAACGGTAGGAGCCATCCTGATTAGATAAAGTGATTAACCATTCTGATCTAGGTTAGAGTGCACGCTGAGTGTTTCTTTTCTTTCTCTCTTTGACAGTGACCATGACCTAACCCTAAACTAAAACTCATGAACCAAGTTAACCGAACCTTCTTAAAACACTTTGCCCTTTTAGAATGTCACGGTGTCACATACATCATTGCCACTTCTATATCACATTAGCATTTCTCCAGAACACCCCGTATCACTACGAACATCCACTTCCATTGGATAAATCCATCGTATAGTTACATACGAACTCGAGGGAACTTGTTCCAGATTCGAGGATGGATTCTAGTTATGGAGAAATGGAATAAGATTATTTGGTTGTCATTTCCCTTTACCTTCTCTCAGGTTGTGAGGGCTCCTAGGATTAAGAGAGGGTACACCTATTGAGATTATTAGACAGTCTTCTTCCACACCATAGGCAGGTGCCGAATGGTAGGAAAGGAAGAAAACCAACAAGCCTAAGTATAGTTTACAGAAGATAATAACTAAAGACATAATAAAGGGATTAGAATAATGGCAAAGGAAATTGCGACTGCTATCATTCACGACGGAACCAGGTATACCCCTGCCACTCCTAGATCCATTTTGGATTTCTCCAGAACACTCCATATCACTACGGATATCCAATCCTATTGGATATGCGATCGTATAGTTACATACGAACTCGAAGGAATTCGTTCCAGATTCGAGAATGGTTTCCGGTTCAGGAGAAATAAGAATAGGATTATTCAGATGTCTTTTCCCTTTACCTTCTCTCAGGTTACGAGGGCTCCTAGGTTTAGGAGAGTACACCTATTACACTTATTGGATAGTCTTCTTCCAAACCTTAGGCTGGTGCCGATGGGTAGGGAAGGAAGAAAACCAATTGGCCTAAAGGTGGCGTACAAAAGGTAATAAGTAAAGACATAATAAAGGGATTGGAGTGTAGGCAGGTAAGTATATGGTTACTGTCATGAATCAGGATAGTGGAAGGGGCGTTGCTAGGAATACTCGGTTACCCCTTCGAAACATTTTCATGTTTCAGTTTCACTGTGCGGTGTTAATTGGAAACTGTTTTCCCAATTGGAATCTAACTTCAGGGTATGTATTTACCAGATTTGTTTCTCATATCTGTATGTTATTACAAATGGAGAGTGGGAGTAAGATATTGGGAATTGGATGATTAGATCCTCATTATATCGGAATTCGCTGTAATTGGTGATATTTGAGGAAATCATCTGGATTTTGCCGGATGACAAATATTAGGTTTTGTATCCGTTATTATGCACCAATTTCAAACTGATATATCTGTACGTTTATTTTTAAAGTGACATATAACTTTTTGATATTATGTCTGTGACATTTACCTATATCAGTTGGTGATTAGGTAAGGTGCATTCAACAGCGGTGTAATTCTTCTTAACCATAGTATAGTTTTTCAACCTACGACGCACAGGATTTGAGTTATTGAACTCAGGGGACTTATAAAAAGCATTGTATATTGTCCAGTGTCCATTGACCAATGGGGTTGGTACTCGTACTATATTATATTTACTCATAACTTCTCTAGTTCTAGACAAGTATTTCGTTGAAATACAAGGTTCGGATTTTGAGAAGTTATAGGTATAAGAATAAAGTAGAGAACCATTTGTTGGAAGTATCAGGATTCTTTGAGGAAGTCGAAGATGTAGATACTTGTATTTGGTATTCTGTTGATTGTAATGGTTTTGAGAACTTGCTTCTCCTTCGGGTTACTCATATATGGATGCACTCCTAGTTGAGTAATGTTGATTGGCCTCATTCCATTTGTTTGATATGCACTGGAGACAGTTGCATGATTTTGAATCTGGTTCCATATAAATTAGTCCTTTTGTTTCTATATTAGATATATAGAATCAATTTATATCTTAAAGATTTTAAGGTATAGGGAGTTGTCCGGCTGATGCTTAAAACCAGAATCCAGATAAACTCGAGGCACGTTTCAGTAATGGCAGTTTGTGGGTTATCCCGGGCTTTGATGAGGGTTAATTTTCTACCATCAAGAAGATCAATAGTGATATTGTTCTTGACTCCCCACATTTTTAGTAAAATGGATTTTTTCAGAAAACAGAAGTGAGAGTATGGTAGAACTGGAAGTGATTCCGGAACCACAAATGATCACCGAAGATTTAATAGAACCTGAAGATTCAATTGGATTTGACATTCTATTAACCACTCCGCAGATTTGGTGGGTAACCTCATGCACCCGAGAGGTACTTCGGTCTTCTCAGAGACGGTGACAGGGAGGTTCTTGTTTACCCAGACTTGCCATTACTGCCGTTCTAGACTATAAGACCCGGCAGGAGGATGAGTATAGCGTCGTTCTAAACTAGCGTTAGAAGTGCACGCGTATGTGACTCTGCCAGAGGGTTGTTGTAGTTAGTGCGAGCAGCGGAAGCATAGTGGGAAAATAGCTTATTTCTATTTATAGACTAAAGCAGGTATAACGGAAATAGATCATCTATTCTTGATGTGACGGTCATATGCTTTGACCTCATCAGAATAAGAGATGGATCTGGTAAGAAGGTAGTAGGGTGTGATGTCCTGGTATTTGATATGACATGCACTTTACAGGAAGTGAAATTCCTATACTACGATCGGTTATACTGTGGTTGTCACACAGTTGTTTCTCCACATAGGATCAGGATATAATATCAGGGTTTCTGGTTACTAGATCTATGGTTTTAGATCTGGATTTGGGAAGTATCCTAATCTGGGTACTTTGACATTATTCTAAAGGTATTTTAGAATGGACGACTCCTGGTATGATGGTATACCTGCAGGTGATGGAGTCACCTTCTCTAAAGGTGTCTTACAGACTAAAGGGGAGAGGGTTCTGCATGATTAGCATATCACTTGCTTAAGCAATTGAGTTAATCATGAAATGTCAAGTACCACACCAGATGTTGTTTTTGCACTAGCTGCAATAAACATATATTAATCCAATCCTGGAGAAACATTGGGAAGCAGTTATTGAACATAAATGGATATTCTTGGGAAATGATTACGGCAGCCTCCTTTGGGAGACGATTATCATTTCAGGCTTCCAAGGTGACCTAGATGACAGAGTGACTGTCAGAGTTATAGTTTTCCCTCTTTTGAGGGGCAATATGTTGGACTGGTGGTCCAAGCGGATACTGAGGAATGGCATGGCGCATTATACTGATAAATTCAGTGGATGATATAGTCTAGGAAGTTTGCTAGATTTGGTGTTCGTTTGTGAACTGGGTCCCATCAGATATCCAGACAAATTATAAGACAGGTATTGCTCATTTTGGGAGATAGCTTTCTCCGCGGAGTTGAGATATAGAGAGACACAGAAAGAAAAATTGGAGCGGATCCACTCACTGAGGCTATTTCTCGAACGCAATAGTTTGGCGAACGGGCTTTGCGAAACTGATTAGTAGAGAAGTTGGTTGTTCGGTATCACACGAGTTGTGAGTATGCGATACCACAATAATTGGCCTTAAGTGCAAGTGGGAGATTGTTGGATATAGTGCCCTCAAAGCAATTATCATAGTCACAGGCAGGTGATTATGATGATTGAGTGAGGACCTCTACCGGTAGAACAGTTTTACTCGAGATGATAGTATGCTATCTGATTTGTCTTTATCATTACTATTACATGTTGATAGAGCCCATAGGATTCTTGCTTGACTACCAGAATTATGATGGCAATCATATACGTGGGAGCTGGGGGTCTATAAGCACATCCTTAAATGTCCCTAGTCGTGGGAGTATCGAGACTGGGCATCGATACTCCAGTGCAGACTAGTGTATACTGATCGAGACCTCGACGAGGGGCGATGGCCAGGTCTCACAAGCCATTGGTGTTAGTTTGTTAACCTAAGATAGTATACAGGTGCTCATTGGGTTATGAGTACACTGGACGGACTCGCCGGGAACCTGCTAGTTGGTATTATACCTATTGTCAGATAGCAGTTCCCAGGTGACATGTGTACAGGTTAGTCCGTCGGCCTGAGATCGTCACTTATCTCGTATGAGTTTCCGCTGTGCTTTGATTACTACCCTACCACGGCTCAAAGGAGTCGTGCAAACAGATTTTAGTTGGGTACAGTCCTGAGCCACATGGAGGCAGTGATCGGATCGTCGGGGATTCGTCTCTCCCGGTATTGGGGGTTGATGTCGCGTTGTGCACAGGTGGCCATCACCAGAAATCCGTGGCCACGGTAGACGAGAAATACCGATCCAGGATTGATAGTTTCTCAAATGGTGATGGGTTTCATGCCGACACTAAATGTCACGTTGTTAGGGGTCTGACTTTATCCACTCCCTAGACTTGATATGCGATACTCTTAGATGAACATACCGGACTGTACGGATATTGTCACTGTCAGGCTCAGTAGGGGTTCTTGTTAGTTATTTGTATGCCCTAGAGGCCATTACTGTACATGTGATGTATATTGTAGTGGATGCTTGGACATTTATAGGGAGAACTTTCTTGCTCGACATGATAATATGCTATCTGGTTGCTCTTTATCTTAACATGTACACTTATTGTCTCTCTCTCATATGTTGATAAAGCCCTTAGGATGTGTACTTGACTACCAGGAATATGATGGAGATCATACTAGTGGGGCCAAGGGTAGTCCACAAGTACAACCTATAACAGTTCCTAGCCGTGAGAGTATCGAAATAGGGCATCGATACTCCACAGTAGACTAGAGTATACGCTTCTCGACCCATGAGATGGGCGATGGATGATCCCATATCTATTGGTGTTTGACATCAGAGAAGGTATATGGGTGCTCAGTGGAGACTGGGTACACTGGACGGACTCGCCGAGTACTCCTAGATGGTATTATACCTATCGTCGGATAGCAGTTCTCTAGGGACACTGGTACATGTTAGTCTGTAGACCCGAGATCGTCATAATGTCTTGTGTGATTCTCCCTGTGCTTTGATTTCCACCATACCAAGGTCAAGAGATCATGCAAAAAGGTGGTTTTTGGGTACAGTCCCGAGTCACATGGAGGGGTTCCGTCTCTTCCGGTATTGGGAGTTAATGTTGCGCTATGTTCGATTGGTCATAACAGGAAATCCCTGGTCAGGGTTGCTGAGATCTACTGGTAAGTGTTATCAGTAGTTTCTCAAACCGTTATAGACCTTACATCGGCATGACTTATCAGGCTATTGGGGTCTGACGTTATACCACTCCCCAGGCTGTGATATGCGACATATCAGACGAAGAGACCGGACTGTACGGTAGTGTTACTGATTGGATTCACAGGAGTGCGAGTAGGCTTGCTTGTTGATCTTCTGATCGCTCAATACCCGGGTGGCCATTACGTTTAGCAGACCGCTTGCGGCTTGTCGGTATTTGATATGATCATCACCTGCTGCTGGCGTATTGACGAGTCTTTAGAGTCCTACACAGAGGTTTCCTAGTTCATGTGAAACAGAGTAGGAGCACATATGTGGTATGTGCGGGACCGAGATTAAATCGTGTATGTGATACCATATTCTATTCTCGCGACATGTGACATCGTAGGTTATATGTGATATAGCAAAGTTATCGGATTAAGTGTTGATTCGATAAATTGTTACATTTGATATTAGTCGGTTATATGTAATATAGCCGGATTATTAAATCAAGTGTTGATTTAATAATTTAATGTAGAATTATATATTTGATATATTAAATTACATTAACTAATATTAGCTCACTTAAGGATTTATTTCTCTCACTTATGATACATTGATATATATGTGATATATGTTAAATGTATTGTATTCTTTTTAAGCACAATATATATATATATATATATATATATATATATATATATGTATGTATATGTATGTGTGTGTGTGTGTGTGTGATATATATTTGTGTTATGCAAGGTTACACATGCAACTAGTATGTATGAGACTAACACCATGCTAGGTTAAATGTGGATTAATATTTATTGTTAAGTAATTTAAAAGGTTTGGAATTAGTTATGGTGGAGCTTGGAAGAAGCGAATAGAACCATTGACTTAGTCCACATCTTTTGTCTTGCTTAAGATATTTGTTAACCCAACTTTAACCCTATACCATGGTTTAGTCTCTACAATGGTTTGTGTATGATAAGAACTCACCATGGTTGCATTTCTAACCTCATGTTATTGTTCATCACTTCATCTTCTTCCTCATGATTTTTGCTCTCTAGGTTTTGTTCATGTGATGAAACCTTGTGAGAAAAATAAATCTAAAGTGAGCCCACTTCCTACTTTATCATCCTCTACTATTAGCCATTTAGTTTAGGGTGTTTGCTTCACTAATTTCACACATTAGTGAAGAGGTAGCATGAGCTCGAGTCTCCTCGACGTAGATCATCATCGGCTTCGAAGACATTGAGCAAGATTGTTCGTTTCTTCAAGTGAACCCTCTCTAGAGTCCGGGAGTTCACCATTCGCAGCGAAGGGAATAAAACATGGAGCTATTGAAGTGAAGGACCGGTCTACAAAGGTTGTATTCCTTGTTCACTTCTTTGCAAAGTTGTTTTCATATCGATTCGTCAGATTTTCTAGTAACGATTCTAGGGTTAGGGTTAGCTAGAACGACAATTTTTGAAATTGGTATGGACGATGCCTCTCGAAACCTTGCTGCCATGCTAGACAACCCTGTAGTGGTATCATATCCATGCTAGAAAATTAGACGATGTTTGCTAGGATTACGAAACTGAAACTACTCCGAAACACCCGATATGAAAACTTGGTTTCTGTCGAATTTAAAAAGTCTTAAAGAAAATTTTAAACAACTGCAGAATGTTGTATGAGATATGACATGAACACCATGAAAATTTGAGGGGGTTTTGTGTAAATATGGCTGGCAACATAGGGAGAAAACCGGCCACCTCGGCCCAAATTTGGAGTTTTGACTTCAAATTTTCATGGTGTTCCAGTCTCTGGGTTTTGGTGTTTCAGGTGTTGTTTGTTTTTTCTAAATTTTCATGTGATGTTAACTTTCTGCAAAGGCAACTCGGAGTGTTTCGTAATCATAATTCTAACATGTATTCGGGTTATTTAGATGATGTTAAAAAGTTCGAACGGATATCAATAACCCAATTTTTCCCCTGCTGGAAATTTTTCAAGAGTTGGATTTTTTCCAAGTTTAAAATTTTCAGAAAATCATGCAAGCGATCCTGTGGACCCTCTAGAAGAACGAAACCTTAACTTGATTCTGTGACCGTCAGAACCGCCATCAAACCTAGGGTTTGGGGTACTTCAGCGATGCCACAGGTGAGGCATTGGTTGACCCTTCTACGGCTGGTTCATAGGAGCTGTGGCATGTTCTGGGTACTTTTTGAACTCCGCTCAAGTGTTGAGCTTGTTAAGAAATTTTGGGTGTTTGTTTATTCGATCGAAAAGTTTAACTTCATCTATCTATCTGTGATTGTGATACAATATTTGGAATCCACAAAAGGAGTTATGAGATAACCAGTTTGAATTTTATAAATCTAGCAGTTTAGTCTCATTTGATCGGTTGCCACGGGATTTTGATGTGATCAAAAGTCCGTCGCAATTACGTAGTGTACACGGATACTCGCCGGGTAATCTTATTAGATAGCCATACCCCATAGCCCCGACTAAGTGACTGTAGGAGAACCCCGTCGCCAAAAAAATCCATTCGGGTGCTCGCGGCCGCGGTGTTCCGTCTTAGTGCACTTCGTCGACGGCATCGGGGGGTGCGGCCGTCTACTAAAGTTTCCGACGAGCATTCGATCAGTTTATCGGGAATCTTTTTGATTTACCCAACAGGTTATTGGAAATTGTTTTCAATATCGAGACTAAAATGCGGGGTTTATAGTTGTTAGGCTTGTGATGTCTAAGGAATTCATTTGGTTAGGCATGAAATCCAATATATGTGATATATTGGGTTTATGATGTCTAAGATGGTTGTGGATTCCAACTGTTATAGTTTTTCACTTTCTTTTCTGTGACCGTAAGTATAATATGTGGTGTATCACCGGTTTCGGTGCTATATGTCAACGACAACTGGAATACTCATATTTACTTACGTTGATGACATATGATGTTATGTGTTGCTGTGATATGTTATATTGGATTGTCGTGTTCTGAATAGCCAGGTTTTTTTATGTGAGATAAGAGTTTTTCATTTTCATTCATGTAAAAGCTTATATGTAATATTCTTTTATTGGGGCACTTCTGGGTTGAGGATGATGTCACCATTGATGTATATTATTTACTTTTCCGCATTAGGATAGACCCAAGGCGAGGAGCACAAGTAACCGGGTTCTAGGGTCCAGTGGGAGTCCATCTCGAGGAGTCAAGACCGAGTCTCCTAACTCTAGATTTGGTAGGGTTGCTTGCCGCTCTCGTAGGGGTCTAGGGATGTGGGTTTGGCTATTCATCACGACCGTGGAATCCGCGTTTTTTACTGGCTTAAATAAAACACGGAGTTCCTAGTATATCCAATATTTCATATGTGATTCTTCTGCTGCTGATATTCTGTGATGTGATCACTTGATATGTTCTGAGATGAATGCCTATATTATATATATAAGATATAATTAATATTGCTGTTTTCATTTCATAAGTGATGCTTAGGAAGCATATAATAAATGGGACTTCATTAATGAGATTAATGAAATAAAAGAAACCTAAAGATGTTGCAGAATCTTGTTTTAAAAACTGATAGCTCTAGTTTTTGGTTTGCATAGCGGTATTCCTTGTAGAATATCCAGCACCTTATTCGATAAGGAAAGAGCCGAGATCCCTTCACCGGGAGTGACCTCTTTAGCGAAACTGGCAGATGCTACAACCCACTCGTTTTGTATTTTGATTGCTTCTATAGTTTTTGATTTGCATAGTGGTATTTGTGAAATATCCTGCACCTTATTCGATGAGGAAAGAGCCGAGATCCCTCCACCGGGAGTGACCTCTTTAGCAAAACTAGTAAAAGCCTTAAAAACACTCCTTTTAAAATTCACTCGATTCTACAACGATATCAAGTTCATTACGCAAAGGGTTTTCTTAAAAACCTGTCGTAGCCCTTCGTCATTTTAGATAAATAGTATTTAGTATTCGTGCTGCGTTTGTTGACTTTATCAAGGCGTAGTATGCGGTAGCTGAATAGTGCTTATCTGCTGACATATGATGCGATTGGATTAGGGTAGTCGTACGGCCTTGTTGACCTTGTCAAGGGTCATGCGGGTGGGTTTAATTCAATCAAGAAATGACGGGTTGAACTTGACTAGCGGACTATAGTTTGTTAGCCTGCGTCAAGGTCATAGGACGCTAAGGGAAAAACATTAACGGGAATTTCAAGTGTTGAAATTTGCAAAAAGATTGCATACTTCCTATGAGATAGTTGGATCCCGATACCCATTGCGAGTAAGAGTTACTCCTGGGAGAGTTTTACACATTACAATTAGCCGATCAAGTAGGTGTCTAGAAAGGTGTTAATGGGGTTACGCCCCTAGGAAAACGAGATTTATTTTAATTAGGTCTGTGCGACAGCACGGGGAACCTCCCTCAAAGTATCGACACTGGCCTGGCCGAAAGATTGGCGAACTTGTAGGATGTAATTAATCCCGGCTAGTCTTACCTTTTTGGGTTTGAAGGAAGATTTGACAAAAATAGTGGGAGCCATCCTGATTAGATAAAATAACAACCAATCTAAATCTTGTAAGAGCGCACGCAGAGTGTTTTCTTCTCTCTCTCTCCTGGTAGCGACCATGTCACGCCTTAATCAAGATAATAATATGGATGCATTGACCGAACTTACTTATTATACTGAGCTAGGGAACGTTGGTTCCGCTCTATCTTATAATTGTTATAAGTCCGAGCAGGAAATAGAGGAATATCCGGATTCCCATGCCACCCAATCGAAGAAAGTATATGTTAATGCATCTTCTTTGGGTGTGTTCATTACCTAGAACTGTTTCTCAGTATCCTCTACGTCCTAGGTATGAGATACCAGATCAAGGTGCCACATATGTAAGAGTTACATGGGCTACAGAAAGGTAGAGAACTGAGAATGGGTGATATATCTCTAAGTGTAGAGAATGGTGCAAGTGTTGCAGCCAAATCAGTTGGCAAATATCACCTTGTATTAATACATTGATTCTGAACGAATGTTATTACATACCGAACCTGATATACAACATTACATCAGATTCTTTAATGACTTAAAGAAGGATGTAATTATGTATTGGAGGATAATGTTGTGAACATTTTCCTGAATCAAGAGTTGATTGGATCAGGCACGTTATATAATAGCATATACGTTCTAAATCAAACCACAGTTCAAAGTATGCAAAACACACACAAGAGGAGTAGTTCAGAAATGAATGAATCCTTCTTGTGGCCTTGTAGACTAGGTCATATCAATGCGACACGACCAGCTAAGTTACATAAGGATGAATATGAGAATCTGTTTGAATTTTCATCTTATGATACTTTCCAGTCTTGTCACAAAGGTAAAGTGACCAATACTCTATTTACTGGAAATAGAGAAAGAGTTATTGAACTCTTGGGACGGATACATGATGATGTATACGATTCGATGTCTACAAATGCCAGGCTTGGTTCTTGTACTTCATTACATTCATCGACTATCTCTCAAGATTCAGACATGTGTTCCTTTTGAAACACGAGTCTGAAACTTTTAAGAAATTCAAGGAATATAAGCTTGAAGTTGAGAACCAGACGGGTAGAAGTATTAAGTCCTTCGATGGGATCGAGGAGGAGAATACTTGGGCATGGAGTTCCTGGAGTTTCTAAAAGGAGAATGTGATTCTCTCTCAGCTTACTCCTTCGTATACACCATAGCACAATGGTGTATCAGGGCGGAGGTATCGCACCCTATGAGGTATGGCATGCTCTATGATGAGTACTTCTAAGTTACCTGTTTTCTTTTGGGGTTATGCACTTGAGAAGCTGTATACCTATTGAATGGGGTTCCATCCAAATTAACGCCTACCACTACATATGAGATATGGAATGGGAAGAGACCATGTCTTAAACGAGTTAAGGTATGGGATTGTCCGGCCTATGTTGAAAGGCAGAATCCGGACAAGCTCGAGGCAAGGCCGGTTCTGTATAAGTTTGTTAGGATATTCCAAACATTTGTGAGGGAATATCTTCTACCACTCTGAGGAGAAAAAGGTGTTTTGTTTCTCAGCATGCCACCTTTTTAGATAATGAATTTCTTGTGAAGAAATTAGTGGTCATGAGGTAGAACTGGAAGGAGTTCCATCTAGACAAACTAACAGCTGATGATTCGGTGAAACCAAAGGATTCAATAGTCTCTAATGAACCTCAGCCTCTCCGAGAATCTGGTAGGGTTCTTCATCCACTTGAGAGATACTGTGGTATTCTCGGTGACAGTGGGAGCGAGGATTTCATCATAGTTGATGATGGCCCAATTAGGTTCAGGCAGGCCATCATGAGTAGGGACTCAGTGAAATGGCTGGATGCTATGCGATCAAAGATGGAATCCATGTACACCAACAAAGTATGACTTTGAATGTTGCACCTGAAGGGGTAAAACCCATTGGGAGCAAATGGATCTTGAGAAGATTCTTGGTGTAGATGGAAAAGTTGAGACTTTCAAAGCTATGCTTAAATCCATCAGGATCAATGCACGCATCGAGGAGTTGGAACATCTGTTTTGATGTGGTAGTCAAACAGTTTGACTTCATCAAAAAGGTAGATGTGTAGGGTTCCTAGGCACACTAGTGAGGTCTCACAAGGTATCGAACATGCCAAATTTAAAATTTTTGGTGCCGAGAAACCCTAGACTACGGATCTTAGACTAGATGTCTAGGCGAAATACAAAACTAGTTAACAAATTAACTAAAGGTTAGATGCTACAACCTTTGTAGATCCGGATATCCACCTCTTTAGCTCCACGTGGTCATGCTCTCGCTGTCCATCATGAATCCTCGACTCATTCGTCGGCTTCATCGGAAAATCGGGCGAGCAAGGTCGTCGGCTTCGTGTCAAAGACGATCTACGTCGAGGTTGCACTAGTTCAAGCTCCGACTTCACAAACTTGTGAAACTTGTGAAGAAAACACCCAAAACAACTTGGCAAGAGGTAGAGGGTGAAGAAATAGGAGATGGGTTCACTTTAGATTTGGATTTTGCTCACTAGATCACAAGTTGCCATTGATGGCATCAAGGTTGCTCACTTGAAGAAGAAGAAGAAGATGAGCTAGAATATTATGATAAGTTCTTTAGAAAATGAATAATAAATCAATACTTATCATAACAATAACTAGGGTTAAGTGTAGAGAATAAACCATGGTCAAATGAGTGGGTTAGGGTTAAGCATGAGGACAAGAATGGTTGCATAAGTCAAGGGTTCTTGAAGCTTCAACATAAAACAAGAAATGCCACCATTCTCCTCCAAATCTTTATCCAAATAAATGAATAAACAATTAAATGAATAAATGCATAAATAAAACCCTAATCTCAAGTTAACTATGGTTTAATTCCATACACTTAACAATATGGTCAAGTATCATCAAACATGATACATTAAAGTGCACAAAAGTATATCACATATACAATGTGCAAATCAAGTGAGAAAAATCCGTTTAAAGTGAACCTATACTAGTTAATGCAATGCAATATATCAAATATATAATTATGCATTAAATCATTAAATCAACATTTGATTCAATGATCCGGTCATGTCGCACATAACCGACTAGAATCTAATGTATCGATTTATCGAATCAATGATTCGATAACTAGGTCATATCAAATATAACCAATCGAAACATTTATCGCGAGAATGAAATGCGGTATCACATACACGCATTATTCTCGGTCCTGCACATATCTCATATGCGCTCCTATTTCGTTTCGCTTGAACCAGGAAACCTCTGTGTAGGACTCTAAAGACTCGTCAATACGCCGGTAGCAGATGATGATCATATCAAGCACCCACAAGCCGCAAGCGGTCTGCTAAACGTAACGGCCACCCGGGTATTGAGCGATCAGAAGATCGACGAGCTAGCCCGCTCACACTCCTGCGAATCCGACCAGTAACACCTACCATACAGTCCAGTCTCTTCGTCTGATACGTCGCATATCAAGTCTAGGGGTGGTATACGTCAGACCCCAATAACCCGATAAGTCGTGCCGATGTGAGGCTCGTAACGGGTCGAGAAACTACTGGTAACACTTACCAGTAAATCTCTGATCAGCCCTGGCCAGGGACTTCCCTGCTACGGCCAATCGAGCACAGCGCAACATCAACTCCCAATACCGGGAGAGACGGAACCCCTCCTATCGCTCATTGCCTCCATGTGACTCGGGACTGTACCCAAAGACCACTGTTTTGCACGCCCTCATGGACGTGGTAAGGTGGAGATCAAAGCACAGTGGGAATCACACAAGACTCTATGACGATCTCGGGTCTACAGACTAACCTGTACAAGTGTCACCTGAGAACTGCCATCTGACGTGAGGTATAATACCATCTGGGAGTTCTCGGCGAGTCCGTCCAGTGTACCCAGTCACCACTGAGCACCCGTACACCATCTCTGATGTCAAACACCAATGGATATGGGATCATCCATCGCCCATCACATGGGTCGAGAAGCGTATACGCTAGTCTACTCTGGTATATCGATGCCCCGTCTCGATACACCCACGACTAGGGACCTTGAAGGATGTACTTATGGACTACCATGTCCCCACTAGTATGATCTGCATCATAGTCCAGGTAGTCAAGTACAAATCCTAAGGGCTTTACCAACATGTAACTATAAGACAGTATAAAGAGACTAGTGTACATGTTAAGATAAAGAGTAACCAGATAGCATACTATCATGTCGAGCAAGAAATTCATCTCTATATATGTCCAAGCATCCAATATAATATACATAATCTGTACAATACTGGCCTCTAGGGCATACATACAACTAACAATCTCCTACTTGCACTAGGGCCAGCTGCTGTAGTATCTCATACCGAGCATCCCGAAGAGTCTCTCAAACTGTATCTGGGGAATGGCCTTCGTGAGTGGATCCGCCGTGTTGTTCTTCGTGTCAACTCTCCTGACCTCGATCTCCCGGCGATCAACTATCTCCTGGATCAGGTGATACCGCCTCAGAATATGCCTGGATCGCTGATGGGACCTGGGTTCCTTGGCCAAAGCCACCGCTCCATTGTTATCGCAATACAAAGGTATTGGATGCTCAATGGATGGAACCACTCCAAGTTCAGTAATGAACTTCTTGATCCAGACAGCCTCTTTGGCAGCATCGTTGGCAGCGATGTATTCAGCCTCCATCGTCGAGTCTGCCACGGTTTCCTGCTTGGAACTCTTCCAGCTAACCGTCCCTCCATAAAGGGTAAAGACAAAACCCGACTGCGACTTAGAGTCGTCCTTATCACTCTGGAAGCTGGAATCGGTAAAGGACTCCACTTGGAGTTCTCCGTTACCATACACCAAGAACATATCTCTAGTCCTTCGCAAGTACTTGAGAATGCTCTTCACAGCTGTCCAGTGACTCTCTCCAGGATCAGCTTGATACCTGCTCACTACGCTTAGTGAGTATGCTACATCGGGTCTGGTACATAGCATCGCATACATGATAGAGCCTACTGCCGAAGCATAGGGTATCCCTTGCATGCGAGCTCTCTCCAAATCAGTCTTGGGAGACATCTCTTTGGAGAGAGTGACTCCAGAGATCGTGGGTAAGTTCCCACGCTTGGACTCTTCCATACTAAACCTCTTTAGTATGGTGTCAATGTACCTGGATTGGGACAATCCCAAAATCCGTTTGGATCTATCTCTATAGATCCTAATTCCCAATATGCAGGAGGCATCACCAAGATCTTTCATTGAGAATCTTTGTGATAAGAAGAGCTTGACCGATTGCAGCATAGGAATATCATTTCCTATCAAGAGTATGTCGTCCACGTACAATACGAGGAAGACAACCTTACTCTCTGCCACCTCCTTATAGATACATGGTTCATCTGGATTTTTGACGAAATCAAACTCTTTGATAACGACGTCAAAGCAGATGTTCCAACTCCGCGATGCTTGCTTTAATCCATAAATGGATTTAAGCAGCTTGCACACCTTCCCGCTGCTCCCACTGTCTACGAAGCCCTCTGGCTGAGTCATGTACACGCACTCTTCTAAATCACCATTTAGAAAGGCGGTCTTAACATCCATTTGCCAGATTTCATAGTCATGAAAGGCAGCAATGGCAAGCATGATTCGGATGGATTTAAGCATAGCCACTGGAGAAAAGGTTTCGTCATAGTCCACACCTGGTCTTTGACGAAAACCCTTTGCTACAAGTCTAGCTTTGAAAGTCTCCACTTTCCCATCTACACCAAGTTTCTTCTTGAAGATCCACTTGCTCCCAATGGGTTTTACCCCTTCAGGAGCAACTTCCAAAGTCCATACTTTGTTGGTGTACATGGATTCCATCTCGGACCGCATAGCATCCAGCCATTTCACTGAGTCCCTACTCGTGATGGCCTGCTCGAAGCTAGTTGGGTCATCATCCTCCATGATGCAATCCTCACTACCACCATCAATGAGAAAACCATAGTATCTCTCAGGTGGACGAGAAACCCTACTAGATCGGCGGAGAGGCTGGGGTTCGTCGGGAACTACGGAATCCTCTGGTTCCACCAAATCTTCTGTTGTAGTCTGTGTCGCTGGAACCTCTTCCAGTTCTACCTCAATGCCACTTATCTGTTTCATAAGAAAACCTTTTTCTAAGAAAGTGGCATGTCGAGAAACAAACACCTTTTGTTCCTCGGGGTGGTAGAAGATATACCCTTGTGAATTTTTGGGATATCCTACAAACTTACATAAGACAGATCTTGCCTCGAGTTTGTCCGGATTTTGTCTTTTGACATAGGCTGGACAACCCCATATCTTAATATAATTAAGATGTGGTCTCTTCCCTTTCCATATCTCATATGGAGTGGTAGGCACTGATTTGGTAGGAACTCTATTCAATAGGTCCATGGATGTCTCAAGCGCATGTCCCCAGAAGGAAATAGGTAACTCAGCTGTACTCATCATTGAGCGCACCATATCTAATAGGGTGCGGTTTCTCCGTTCAGATACACCGTTGTGCTGTGGTGTATAAGGAGGAGTCAGCTGAGAGAGAATCCCATTCTCTTTTAGGAAGTCCAGGAATTCATTGCTCAAGTATTCCCCTCCTCGATCAGATCGTAGGATTTTAATACTTTTTCCGGTTTGGTTCTCGACTTCTTGTTTATATTCCCTAAATTTCTCAAAAGCTTCTGATTTGTGTTTCATCAGGAACACATACCCGAACCTAGAGAGATCGTCAGTGAATGTAATGAAGTATGAAGAACCATCCCTGGCATGTGTAGACATGGGACCGCATACATCACTATGTATTAGTCCTAAGAGTTCGGTAACTCTTTCTCCGTGTCCCGTAAACGGAGTCTTGGTCATCTTGCCTTTGAGACATGACTGGCAAGTGTCATAGGATGAAAATTCAAACGGATTTAAATATCCATCCTTATGCAACTTAGCTAGTCGTGTCGCATTGATGTGACCCAGTCTACAATGCCACAAGAAGGATTCGTTGAGTTCAGAACTCTTCCTCTTGTGTGTGTTTGTTATGCTCAGAACTGTTGATTGATTTAGAACATAAATGCCATTGCACAACGTGCCTGATCCAACCAGCTTTTGGTTATGGAAAATGTTCATAACATTGTCTTGTAATACAAAATTATATCCTTCTTTACTTAACAAAGAAACCGATATAATGTTGCATATCAGGTTCGGCATGTAATAGCATTCGTTCAGAACCAATGTATTACCAGTTGGTAATACAAGGTGATATTCCCCGACAGTCTTAGCTGCAACAATTGCACCATTTCCAACTCTAATGTCTTTATCACCTTCTCCAAGTTCTCTACCTTTCCTTAGCCCATGTAACTGATTACATATATGGGATCCCGACCCGGTATCCAATACCCAGGACGTAGAGCAAATGGAGAAACAGTTCTCAGTAACGAACACACCCGAAGAAAATGCATCATCATGTACTTTCTTCATTCGGGTGGCATGGGAATCCTGGTATTCCCCTATATCCTGTTCATTCCTATAACTCTTATAGGAAAGAACGGAACCAACGTTCCCCAGCACAGTATAACATGCGGGTTCGGTCAATACATCCATATTATTATCTTCATTAGGGCATGAAATGGTCGCTACCTGGAGAGAGAGAGAAGAAAACACTTTAGCGTATGCTCGTGCAAGATCAGATTGGTTATTATCTTATCTAATCAGGATGGCTCCCACTGCTTTTTATCAAATCTTCCTCCAAACCCTAAAAGGAAAGACTAGCCGGGATTAATTACACACTACAAGTTCGCCAATCTTTCAGCCAGGCCAGTGTCGGTACTTTGAGGGAGGTCCCCCGTGCTTTCGCACGAACCTAATTAATGTAAACCTCGTTTTCCCAGAGGCGTAATCTCGTTAACACCTTTCTAGACACCTACTTGATCGGCTAATTGTAATGTGTAAAACTCTCCCAGGAGTAACTCTTACTCGCAGCGGGTATCGGGATCCAACTATCTCATAGAAGGTATGCAATCTCATTGCAAATTTCAACACTTGAAATTCCCGATAATCTTTTGCCCCTAGCGTGCTATGACCTTGACGCATGCCAAACAACCCATAGTCCGCTAGTCAAGTTCAACCCGTCATTTCCTGATTGAATTAAACCCACCCGCACGACCCTTGACGCATGCCAAACAACGCCGTGCGAATACCCTAATCCAATCTGCATCATATGCATAAGCAGATAAATACTAGTTAGCTACCGTACACTACGCCTTGACGCATGCCAAACAACCGCAGCACGAATACTAAATAGTACTTATCTGAAATGACGGAGGGCTACGACAGGTTTTCTGAAAACCTATTGCGTAATGAACTTGATATCGTTGTAGAATCAAATGAAGTTTTAAAATGGAGTGATTTTGAGGCTTTTCTGGTTTTGCTAAAGGAGTCACTCCCGGTGAAGGGATCTCGGTCCTTTCCTCGTCGAATGAGGTGCGGGATATATCATATATATCGCTGTGCAAAGCAAAAACCCAAAAGCAGTCAAAAGCAAACCGAGTCTGTAGCATCTGCCAGTTATTGCTAAAGGAGTCACTCCCGGTGAAGGGATCTCGGTCCTTTCCTCATCGAATAAGGTGCAGGGTATATCATATATACCGCTATGCAAAGTAAGAACTGTAGCTACCTGTTTTATTTTAAAATTCGATTCTACAACATCTTAGGTTTCTTATCTTTCATTAATCACATTAATGAAGTCCCATCATTTAAATACCTAAACATCACAGATAGATATGACGTACACTTATGCCATCCGCATTCGCCTCGATGTCCCCTCGTGCACCGTTAGGTTAGGTAACTAACGACAGAGCAGGGCAGGGCTAGCGCGGGTGTAAAACATAAGTAACGTCTATATAATATATCATATATACTATATACTATATCCATCACAGAGTCACAACACAGATATCGCAGCAGAAGAAACATATGAAATATTGGATATACTAGGACGTCCGTGTTTTCAATACGAGCCAGTATAAAACACGGATTCCACGGTCGTGATGAATAGCCAATCCCACACCCCTAGACCCCTACGAGAGCGGCAAGCAACCCTGCCAATTCTAGGGTTAGGAGACCCGGACTCGACTCCTCGAGTTGGTCTCCCACTGGACCCCAGAACCCGGTTACTTGTGCTCCCCTCCTTGGGTCTATCCTAATGCCGAAAAGTAAATAATATACAACGGGTGACAACTTCCGCTACCTGGAAGCGCCCCAAATTAAAGAATATTACATACAAGTTTTTACATGAATGAAAATGAAAAACACTCATCTCACATAAAAACCCCCGGCTATTCAAATACGACGATCCAATATAACATATCCAGCAACACATAACATCACATGTCATCAACGTAAGTAAGTATGCATACCCCAATTGTCGTTGACGTATAGCAACGAAACCGGCGATATGAACATACTACACTTACGGTCACAGAAAAGAAAGTGTAAAACTACAACAATTGGAATCCGCAACCTCTTTAGACATCGCATGCCTAACAGATATAAATCCCGCATTTTAGTCTCATTATCGAAAACTCTTTTCAATATCATATGGGACTAAATTGCTAGATTTATAACATTCATTCAGTTATCACATAACTGTTTGTGAATTCCAATTATTGTATCTCATTCCGGATAAATAGAATATATCAAACTTTCCGATCGAACATTTGAACACCCAAGTTTTCCCGACACCGATCAACACATGAAATAGGTTCAAAGACATTCATTTCATACCTCAGTACCAACGGTCCAGCCGTAGAAGGGTCAAGCCAACGCCTCACATGTGGCACGCCGTACTGCCCCAAACCCGAAGGTTCAAAGGGCAGTTCAAGACGGTCACATAATCGAGTTAAGGTTTGTTGTCTTCTAGAGGGACCATCGCGTTACTTGCACTACTCAGAACGTCTTTTAACCACAGAAAAATCCAACACTTGGAATTATTCCGGCAGGGGAAAAATTGGGTATTTATATCCGGTCGAACTTTTTAACATATTCTAAAAAATTATCCAGAAAGCCAAACAGACAAAATTTGATATTCCGATCGAAACTCCGAAACCCCAAAACCACCTCTGAGAATTCAACTCTTGAAAAATTATTAAAAATTCCCAGAAAAAGAAGCACTGGAAATAAAGAAATACTGTGCAAATAAAATAAAATAATTCGGCCGTACCGCCGCGGAACCGCCGCACGAGCCTTGCTCGTGCCGCGGAACCGCGGCAGTTTGAAAGAGATAGGGGCACGAATTTCACAGTTTTTCTTAAATTCACCTGCTTATTATTCTGAATATTTTTAATGTTGAAAAAACCACTGTTTTCAAAAAAGTACAGAGAGCAATTTTCCGGGTTAAGTTTTGGTTCGATCGGACTTCAAATTTCGTCTTGACTTCGCCTAAGGCTCTAGCTAGGCTCTGATACCACTGTAGGGTTCCTAGGCACACTAGTGAGGTCTCACAAGGTATCGAACATGCCAAATTTAAAATTTTTGGTGCCGAGAAACCCTAGACTACGGATCTTAGACTAGATGTCTAGGCGAAATACAAAACTAGTTAACAAATTAACTAAAGGTTAGATGCTATAACCTTTGTAGATCCGGATATCCACCTCTTTAGCTCCACGTGGTCATGCTCTCGCTGTCCATCATGAATCCTCGACTCATTCGTCGGCTTCATCGGAAAATCGGGCGAGCAAGGTCGTCGGCTTCGTGTCAAAGACGATCTACGTCGAGGTTGCACTAGTTCAAGCTCCGACTTCACAAACTTATGAAACTTGTGAAGAAAACACCCAAAACAACTTGGCAAGAGGTAGAGGGTGAAGAAATAGGAGATGGGTTCACTTTAGATTTGGATTTTTCTCACTAGATCACAAGTTGCCATTGATGGCATCAAGGTTGCTCACTTGAAGAAGAAGAAGAAGATGAGCTAGAATATTATGATAAGTTCTTTAGAAAATGAATAATAAATCAATACTTATCATAACAATAACTAGGGTTAAGTGTAGAGAATAAACCATGGTCAAATGAGTGGGTTAGGGTTAAGCATGAGGACAAGAATGGTTGCATAAGTCAAGGGTTCTTGAAGCTTCAACATAAAACAAGAAATGCCACCATTCTCCTCCAAATCTTTATCCAAATAAATGAATAAACAATTAAATGAATAAATGCATAAATAAAACCCTAATCTCAAGTTAACTATTGTTTAATTCCATACACTTAACAATATGGTCAAGTATCATCAAACATGATACATTAAAGTGCACAAAAGTATATCACATATACAATGTGCAAATCAAGTGAGAAAAATCCGTTTAAAGTGAACCTATACTAGTTAATGCAATGCAATATATCAAATATATAATTATGCATTAAATCATTAAATCAACATTTGATTCAATGATCCGGTCATGTCGCACATAACCGACTAGAATCTAATGTATCGATTTATCGAATCAATGATTCGATAACTAGGTCATATCAAATATAACCAATCGAAACATTTATCGCGAGAATGAAATGCGGTATCACATACACGCATTATTCTCGGTCCTGCACATATCTCATATGCGCTCCTATTTCGTTTCGCTTGAACCAGGAAACCTCTGTGTAGGACTCTAAAGACTCGTCAATACGCCGGTAGCAGATGATGATCATATCAAGCACCCACAAGCCGCAAGCGGTCTGCTAAACGTAACGGCCACCCGGGTATTGAGCGATCAGAAGATCGACGAGCTAGCCCGCTCACACTCCTGCGAATCCGACCAGTAACACCTACCATACAGTCCAGTCTCTTCGTCTGATACGTCGCATATCAAGTCTAGGGGTGGTATACGTCAGACCCCAATAACCCGATAAGTCGTGCCGATGTGAGGCTCGTAACGGGTCGAGAAACTACTGGTAACACTTACCAGTAAATCTCTGATCAGCCCTGGCCAGGGACTTCCCTGCTACGGCCAATCGAGCACAGCGCAACATCAACTCCCAATACCGGGAGAGACGAAACCCCTCCTATCGCTCATTGCCTCCATGTGACTCGGGACTGTACCCAAAGACCACCATTTTGCACGCCCTCATGGACGTGGTAAGGTGGAGATCAAAGCACAGTTGGAATCACACAAGACTCTATGACGATCTCGGGTCTACAGACTAACCTGTACAAGTGTCACCTGAGAACTGCCATCTGACGTGAGGTATAATACCATCTGGGAGTTCTCGGCGAGTCCGTCCAGTGTACCCAGTCACCACTGAGCACCCGTACACCATCTCTGATGTCAAACACCAATGGATATGGGATCATCCATCGCCCATCACATGGGTCGAGAAGCGTATACGCTAGTCTACTCTGGTATATCGATGCCCCGTCTCGATACACCCACGACTAGGGATCTTGAAGGATGTACTTATGGACTACCATGTCCCCACTAGTATGATCTGCATCATAGTCCAGGTAGTCAAGTACAAATCCTAAGGGCTTTACCAACATGTAACTATAAGACAGTATAAAGAGACTAGTGTACATGTTAAGATAAAGAGTAACCAGATAGCATACTATCATGTCGAGCAAGAAAGTCATCTCTATATATGTCCAAGCATCCAATATAATATACATAATCTGTACAATACTGGCCTCTAGGGCATACATACAACTAACAAGATGAACCTTGTATATACAAGAAGGTTGTAGAGAGTAAGGATATCTTCCACGTATTGTATGTAGATGACATACTCTTGATAGGAAATGATTTCCTATGCACTACTACAATATGGGGTTGCCCCTACGGATAATGGAATCCATAGGGGCTGATGTTTGTTGCCCATACGGATTAGTCCGTAAGGCCCAATGGTTGTCCCTACGGTGCCCGACGTTTTAATTTAAAAATATTAAATCGTAATTTGTTGTTTGGCCCTACGGAGCTGTTCATACCAGAATACTGCATTTTATACCGCCCATTCTTACGCTCGTGTGTTTATAGGTAGGTGCTTTTGATCAGTGTTTGCTACATATTTGCAGAATACAGATTCTCGGCTCTGAACAGTGAAATCCATGAAAAGTACGACAAATTCTGGATTACTGCCAACAACTGATAAAACACGGTCTCCGCTCTCTATCCGTGTGTTGCCACATACCGGTTTAAGAAGACAAGATGGCAAATCAATTGTCATGTCATGCACAAAGCACAATGGCAACACCAAATCTAAGAAATCTACACGGAGCTCGAGAAAATCATGGCAAAAGATCCACATCACATCACCTTTTTGTTGTGCTAGAATTCTGGAAATATTGTGATGAGTTTCTGTGAAAAGAACCATACCACACTGAAGAACAAGCCAAACCAGGGAAGCACCCAAAGGACGAAGACCCAAATCATCAAGACGGCCGCGGATCCGCGGCCAATAAGGGGTATTGGCCGCGGAAACGCGGCCGTACTGTGGATTCAGAGTGTCATCTTTTAGGGGCTTTTTTGTAACTTCCCATGTGCTCTGGTGGTTGCCCTAGATTTCCATTCTCCAGCCTATAAATACAGCAGAACTGAGCCAAGCCAAGGTCATTCTTTTGTTCCTCTTTTGTAGTCTTTCGTATAGTTCTTTTTCTTCTTCTTCTTCATTCTTCTTCCATGAATTGTAGTGAGAGCTTTTTGTGGATGTGAATAAAGATGAAGGTTTTTGTATTATTCTTTTTGTTTAGCTTCCCCCTTGAGCTCTCTACCTTAACTTGATCTTGCAACCTCTTAAGTGAGCTTGCAAGTTTAAGTTTTGGTCATTGGTCTCAAGGGGTTGTATCATTTCATTCTCGCCTTAGCGCTTCAATTCACATGCGTTCTCTACCCTTCCCTTGATCTTGCAACCTCTTGATTGAGCTTGCAAGTTTAAGGGTTGGCTATTGATCCCATGCTTGTTTTGAGTTCTATGGTTCGTATATTTTATTACTCGCTTATTATTATCGTGCTTTACTTTCTTGCAATTTTATTCATGCACTTTAATTACTTGTTTGTAATCTTTTCTTTTCTTTGTTCTTTTCTTTTTGTTCTCTCTTTTTGGTTCTTTCTTGTGAATGAATGTAATTATCTTTGTTAAGAGAAAAATACGGTATTCTAAGTTAATGTTTCTTTGCCCATTTCCTTTTCCCGTATTTTCCATTGAACTCCGCCCAAACCATACGCAAGCGCTCCGTTAGGCACCGTACCCTGACAAGGTAACGGTGATTCCTAACCGCGACCGGTTGCGTTCGGTTTGGCCGGAGGCGAAAGCAAGAGACAAGAACGGAAGGACAAGGGTAAATAAGCCGTATTCCACGAATACCGCGCTTAAATCCCCTAATCCACGTTGTTGCCGATTGCTTAGTTTCAATTGGTCAAGATTCGGCTCAAAGGTTTTGAGTACGGATTTCTTTAGCTTATAATCTCGTATCTTTTTCTTAACAACTTTATACTTGCAAATAATACACTTAGGATAGAATCGAACACTCACATACAGATTCTTTATTGACTCGTCTAAGACAAGAAAGGACATACAACCATCTCCCTGTGGATCGACCCGTGCTCAACCGGCTAGCTGCATAGCGACACCGTCTTGATTGCGGTTAACTCAAATTCTACCAATCAAATGGCGCCGTTGCCGGGGAGACGGTAGCGTATTTTCTTTCTTGTTATTCGGGTTAATATTCTTTTTGTATATATAAAAAAATAAAAAAAATAAAAAATCTTTTTGTTTTTTTTGATAATTTTTGTGGGCAAGTGTGCAGATTTTTGCGTATTTGCAAACTGCGATTGTGGGGAGCAAAGTGTGCATTCAAGGCAAAGGTGATTACGAAGTACAGTGCCAAAGATCCGGGTGGTTTGACCCGCGCAAGCGAACCTTTCAAGCTTACCGGATTTGATTCAACGGGGGTTTCCTAACCCAAAACTTAACGGTACGTACTTTACTAACACCTTCTTCTCAAATCCGACGCTTCCAATATACTATTCTTTGCAGGATTCTTTGCAAGTTCGCTAGCAAACGCTAAAAAAATTGACTAACCCGTATTTGTTGCAGCGCCGCACTTAAACTAAAAAACGATTGTTTGATTCTTTATAGAATTTTTGAATTGCGCATTGCATACATTAATACGGACTTAAGGGCAAGCGAACCCCACAATATACGGTAAAGGATTTCATCACCTTTTCCGTGGCCCACAAATCACGAACTTGAGCATAACGATTACCCGCACAAATTTTAAAAGAAACTAGACTTTAAGCCTTAAGGACTTCGCGCTCACTAGGAGAAGTTAACTGTGTTTAGAACCTTGCTTAACGGTATATTGTTTACGGGGTGTCTAGGAAAGTGTTAACGGCGAAACCGCCAAAAGAGAAAGGGTTATTTAATTAAGGAACTTCGCGAAAGCGTTGGAAAACCTCCCCTTATCTCTGCACTTACCTGGCCTCGTGATCAGTGTATCTTGAGCCTGTTTCTCGACACAGTTTTACTTCGACAATCAAGTTCTGGAGCAGGTCTAGTTGACCTAGGTGAACCCTAGAACGATTAGGTGTGTGGTATTTTCGTGTCGTGATTGTTTTTGTCAATATTCTTTTTGTGTGTATATTTCATTCTTTTGTTAATATATTTCTATAAAAAAATATATAAAAATAAAAAATAAAAAAAAATCACATTCTTTTTCCCTCCTTTTCTCTTCCTTTCTTTCCTTTTCTCATCATATCATGGGTACCCCACCTCGAAAAACTCTTGCCGAACTTTGGTACCCACAACCAGACATTACTTCTTACGGTTCTTGTTTTGGCCGAACTTCGAACAATCCATCCATGCCAAAAATTTCATTGAGAGATCGGATAGACGCGTCTAGGACAAACAATTTGACTCCGCAATCAACTTCGTATCAATCATTTCAAACATTCACCCCTTCTTACGTTGATACCCCTTCTTCGAGTCATGTTGCAACTCCAAGACCTATGTCTATTGCAGAACGTATTGAACAATCTCGTAGCCGATCTTTCACTCCTATCACCACTTCAAATTCTTGGGATCAACAATTTCATTCACCTTCTTATCCAAATGTTGATCCTACCCCTGTCCAACCATTCAATTCCTACCAGTCCTACCCTACTTTTTCACCTTCCCTAGACATTGTTTCTGAACCGCCATTTGGGAATTTTCAGTATCCAAATAACTTTGAATCTTTTACTGAAACCCCTTCACAACCAATGTCTAGTCTAGAACAGTCGTTGGAAGACTTTAGGGTAGCGTCAAGCCAACAGCTGATGGATTTGAATGCGTCCATGGCCGTCCTCATACAACCTAGTGACCCGGTAGCTAGTTTTCGACTAGCTCTAAATTTTCCAATGTATGAAGAGGCGGTAGGACAGGCTGTGAATTTGAGTGGAGAGAGTGAGATGTATACCCTTCCACATCAAACCTACCCGTTTCAACTTGACTCCCACAACTCTGATTTTGAATGTCTATCTAGTGTTCCATATGATTTATCAATTGAAGATAGAATGATGAATGAGTTGTGCGACTTCGTAGTGTTTGATTTGCCCGATTGTGAAGGGTCCCTTCCAAGTGAAACCGTACCTAATCCTTTTGACCTCTACACCTATATCTTAGAACCAGAATCGATTAAAATCCATGCTTTTGATGAGGTGTCAGAGAATTTTGATTTTCACGTGATTGAGGATATTGACGCTGGGGATATTTTGGATGATGAACCCGTAGATTTGGCTGAGTTTGTCTCTTCAAATCATCATCCCGAGTCATTAAATGTTTTTTCCGAACCCCATATGCGTCTGGACTTTGAAGAGAAGAGCATGGATGAGCTTAACTTTGAGGAGAATTTTGAGGATATTTTTGAGGATGAAACAGTTCTAGATGATGAGTCGGATTTTCCAATTCATCCTGTTCCTTTCACTGACTGTGTACACCCTCCAGAACCTTTAACCGATACCCTTCCTCAGCCACTTCCCTCCATCCTTTCCATCGTTCCGACCTTGCAAGAACCCGTCTCACTTTCATTTACTATGTCTGGTTTACCAGGTTCGGCGTACCCATGGTTTCTCACGAACCTTGAGGGATTTGACCCCATTTCTCGACGGGTAAATATATTAGCACAATCGCTTTTCACACATCGGTCATCACAAATTGTGCTAATCTATTTACTCCATTTGCACCCTCAAGTTCGTATTCCACTTCTTTTTCCCTTCCGCCATTCTTCTTCCTCTCATATACCGAGACCGTATCCCGCTTCTCTTCGCATACGGTCTCGCGTATTGTCCTTCTCTTTTCTCTACGCCTTCTTCCACCAACCTGTACATTATAGCGATAAAATCTTTGAATGGTTGGTGCTCACTTTTGGCCTGTGTAAGGCCTTGTATAGCTTGATACCGTTCTTTCCCCCCTAATCCTGAATTTCAACGCTTAACAGTGGAAACACTGTTTTACTTATGTTTGGGGGGGACACTTTTTTTGTATATATATATATTTTTTTTTCCTTTTTGTTTTGTATATAATTTGTTTCTAGGAAGCGCCGGCAATTTTAACCCTCTTGGTATAGCCTGACAGTGAGGGCACTGTCAAGTTTAAGTTTGGGGGTATTTGTGCTCGGTAAGCTTTCTTCCTTCGCATTCATATGTATATTTTGCATCTGCATATTAAATCCATAAAATCCATAAAAATCTGAAAATTTTCTAAAAATATAAAAACTCTTTTGTCAAGTTAGATTGTGGAAGAACTCTGATTCAACATTCGACGGTTTTTGTTTGAAAAAATAGGAATAACTAAATCTTATGTTTAGATTTTGAAAACCTGAAAGATAACTCTCCTTTGAAGTTAACTATAGCTGATATACGTCTTTACATCACACTACACGTGTCGTGAATTTTGGGAATTAGATGACAAGTCTTTCATGTTTAAACTTTTAAACAGATAAATGATTTTCTGAGGATCAAATAGGTTTGTTCTGAAATAAGTAATGTCAAGAATAGTTTATGAAGTAAAGCGAATATGAAGGAATGTTATTGATGCCGTAATTGGAGCTAAGTCTGAAAAATAACCCATCGGAAACTTGATTGGAATGATTACACACCAAACCCACTAAACACGTCTTTTATCCAAAAAATAATTGAACTGCCGGTTATATCTCCGTTCGTATTAAATCATCTGATTTTCACGTCAAACTGTCTTTTGTTTTTGGACCTAGATAACTTGAGTAATTAAGTCCGCTGGGGTGTTTCTACACCTAATGCCCTAAAACCAACTGGTTTGGGTGCATTGGCCCAAAGCTCGCTAAGAAGCCTAGAAAGTCCAGTTTAAAACAAAGTCAAGCAAGTGTTCTCTCCGAGTTAAAATTCCTAACGGTTCTTTGTGTGAGAATAATCTTGATAAAAGACAGGCTTTTATAAAAAAAATTTAACGGAGATATGAAGGTTTTATTCTATGATAAAGACTATTGCACGTTCACAGAGGTGTGTATGAAATGAAAACAAGAAAAAGGTGGGGTGAAAAATACGACTTAGTTTCCTGTTAAGGAAGATAGAAATTCTGAAGTTGAAACCTTACTGGAAAACGAAACTTGAAAAATGCTTAACTCTTTATAAAACTTATGTGATCCTTTTTAAAATTGTTATCTGGGCTTTATTGTGCGACATGATGACTTTAATCGATCCTTCTGGAACTTAACGACACTATTTGCACTGCACGTGAAGACATATAAAATCTGTAGTTAAATAAGAAGCGAGGTGTGAAAAAATAAAGGTTCGATAGTCTAGACTTAGGATCATAGAATTGTTATTTTCTGAAACAAAACTTTAGAGTTTGAATCTTAGTTATTTTACAAAACCAACTTGACCGGATTTTGTGGGTAGTATCCGCTGAAAACCCTCAGGAGACAACACTCCTCCTACTAGGGACACCTAGAGGTTTAACGGCTTGTTGCACGCGCTCAGTGCAATCGCGTTCCCTGCGAAAGTGCGGTTAGGTTTTTAATTTTGTGAATAATTGGTTTTGCTCGGGACGAGCAAAAGTTAAGTTTGGGGGTATTTGTTCATACCAGAATACTGCATTTTATACCGCCCATTCTTACGCTCGTGTGTTTATAGGTAGGTGCTTTTGATCAGTGTTTGCTACATATTTGCAGAATACAGATTCTCGGCTCTGAACAGTGAAATCCATGAAAAGTACGACAAATTCTGGATTACTGCCAACAACTGATAAAACACGGTCTCCGCTCTCTATCCGTGTGTTGCCACATACCGGTTTAAGAAGACAAGATGGCAAATCAATTGTCATGTCATGCACAAAGCACAATGGCAACACCAAATCTAAGAAATCTACACGGAGCTCGAGAAAATCATGGCAAAAGATCCACATCACATCACCTTTTTGTTGTGCTAGAATTCTGGAAATATTGTGATGAGTTTCTGTGAAAAGAACCATACCACACTGAAGAACAAGCCAAACCAGGGAAGCACCCAAAGGACGAAGACCCAAATCATCAAGACGGCCGCGGATCCGCGGCCAATAGGGGGTATTGGCCGCGGAAACGAGGCCGTACTGTGGATTCAGAGTGTCATCTTTTAGGGGCTTTTTTGTAACTTCCCATGTACTCTGGTGGTTGCCCTAGATTTCCATTCTCCAGCCTATAAATACAGCAGAACTGAGCCAAGCCAAGGTCATTCTTTTGTTCCTCTTTTGTAGTCTTTTGTATAGTTCTTTTTCTTCTTCTTCTTTATTCCTCTTCCATGAATTGTAGTGAGAGCTTTTTGTGGATGTGAATAAAGATGAAGGTTTTTGTATTATTCTTTTTGTTTAGCTTCCCCCTTGAGCTCTCTACCTTAACTTGATCTTGCAACCTCTTAACTGAGCTTGCAAGTTTAAGTTTTGGTCATTGGTCTCAAGGGGTTGTATCATTTCGTTCCCGCCTTAGCGCTTCAATTCACATGCGTTCTCTACCCTTCCCTTGATCTTGCAACCTCTTGATTGAGCTTGCAAGTTTAAGGGTTGGCTATTGATCCCATGCTTGTTTTGAGTTCTATGGTTCGTATATTTTATTACTCGCTTATTATTATCGTGCTTTACTTTCTTGCAATTTTATTCATGCACTTTAATTACTTGTTTGTAATCTTTTCTTTTCTTTATTCTTTTCTTTTTGTTCTCTCTTTTTGGTTCTTTCTTGTGAATGAATGTAATTATCTTTGTTAAGAGAAAAATACGGTATTCTAAGTTAATGTTTCTTTGCCCATTTCCTTTTCCCGTATTTTCCATTGAACTCCGCCCAAACCATACGCAAGCGCTCCGTTAGGCACCGTACCCTGACAAGGTAACGGTGATTCCTAACCGCGACCGGTTGCGTTCGGTTTGGCCGGAGGCGAAAGCAAGAGACAAGAACGGAAGGACAAGGGTAAATAAGCCGTATTCAACGAATACCGCGCTTAAATCCCCTAATCCACGTTGTTGCCGATTGCTTAGCTTCAATTGGTCAAGATTCGGCTCAAAGGTTTTGAGTACGGATTTCTTTAGCTTATAATCTCGTATCTTTTTCTTAACAACTTTATACTTGCAAATAATACACTTAGGATAGAATCGAACACTCACATACAGATTCTTTATTGACTCGTCTAAGACAAGAAAGGACATACAACCATCTCCCTGTGGATCGACCCGTGCTCAACCGGCTAGCTGCATAGCGACACCGTCTTGATTGCGGTTAACTCAAATTCTACCAATCAGGAGCCGCAAACCAATGACCTACGGACTAATCCGTAGGGGCATCTAAATGGGAATTTAATAAAAAAAAAGGCACAGAAATGCCCTACGCCTCGATCTACCTCGCACGTTCCCAAAATTTCCAAAATTCTCGTTCGCGCGTCTGCAGTTTTCTCGTCTTCGCCACCACCCTCCATTCTCGTCGTCGCCACCGCCCTCGTTCTTCCTCGTCGCCGATTGCGTGCGTCGTCGACCACTGATCAAGCGTCTCCGTCGTCTCCTCCACCGCCTACAGGTTAGTAAATCTCCAATTAAACATAATTTTGATGATTTTAGGGCTAGGGTTCAGGGTTTGGGTACCGATGAGGGTTAGGGTTAGGCATCGGTTGGGGTTAGGGTTAGGGTTAGGGTTCGGTTGGGGTTTGGTGTTGGGGTTGGGGTTCGGCTGGGGTTGGGGTTGAGGTTGGGGTTAGGGTTGGAGTTGGGGTTCGGCTGGGGCTGGGGCTGGGGTTAGGGTTAGGGTTAGGATTAGGGTTCGGCTGGGGCTAGAGCTGGGGCTAGGGTTGGGGATAATGAAAATTTTGTATAGAAAATTACAAAGGTTTTTAGGCCTATAATCGATGATGGAGCGACAGTTTGCCTTTTTGGGAATAAGACAAACGAGAGTAGAATTAACAGCCTTGGGCACCTCTTTATGTTTGAAAAAGTATTTCCAAGCTTCCAAAAGATCTTCACTAATTATCTGCCATGCAGCCAAATAGAACTTGTCAGAGAACCCATCAGGACCTGGAGCACTATTTGGATCCATATTCTTAATACAACCGTGTAGCTCTTCAATAAAAGGAATATCATTAAGTATTTTATTTTCAAAATCTGAAATCATATTAGAAATGATATGTTTGCAATCAAATTCTGCATTTATATTTTTTTGAAGTAAAAGCTTTTTCAAAATGAGAAGCTACCATATGAATAATCTGTTTATGCTCCTCAAAACAAATGCCTTCTACATTTTGCAACTTTGTAATTCTGTTTTGACATCTTCAGACATTAACCAAACAATGAAAGAATTTGGTATTTTTATCACCATCTGAAATCTATTTTATCCTTGATTTATGTCTCCAAAAAAATTGAGGAAGGTTGTGTTTGTTATATCAAAAACCTTTTTGTTGAACCCAACAGGTGAAAGTTTAGAGTTGTTATAGATAGCTCTTACATATTGTTTAATGCATGTACCATTGTTAAGAGAGTGCAAGGCAGAGAACAATAATTTGTTTCAACGGCACGTTTTTCAAGTTAAAACCAATATATGATACTCGATGATAATATGAAACTTTCATATTCTCATCGATACTCATATATAAAACTCAAACCACCACTTAGTCCCCGTCTATTGGTTAACATACATTCGATGTTCACCGTGACATAGAGCTATACGAAGGTTGTTAAATATCGGACGGTATAGCTCGATACTAACAACCGTCCTGTAGTCTGTGTGACGAGAAGATTCAATCGTATGATAGCCGATAGATTTGTCCCGTATGGACAAGTTAGGAATGTAAAGAAAACACATTCATTCTCTTGTGTTTTCATCCGTTTTGAGATATTTCGTCGGTACTTTTCCGCTGGTTCTCCATGTACAAAGATAGATTAGATGTTCATTTCAACGTTGTTTCACAGCTTTGAAATGATTATCTATTCTATTACAGTGTACTCGGAGAACAGCGGGGAGGTGCTGCCGAAATTTACTCGAAACGGTTCAAAGAACAAGCGAATGGGTGTTCGCTCTATACATTCTTAATGGGATAGAAGCCTTACCCCCGACAGCCTAAACACACACATACAACAAGAATACACAACAAACACATCATTAGAGAGTGATTCAAGATGTTCAAGTTAAAACCAATATATGATACTCGATGATAATATGAAACTTTCATATTCTCATCGATACAAATATATGAAACTCAAAGGACCACTTAGTCCTCGTCTATCGGTTAACATACGTTCGATGTTCGTTGTGACATAGAACTATATGAAGGTTGTTAAATATCGGACGGTATAGCTCGATAATAACAACCGTCGTGTAGTCTATGTGACGAGAAGATTCAATCGTATGATAACCGATCGATTTGTCCCGTATGGACAAGTTAGGAATGTATAAATCAAACACCTTCTTTCACTTGTTTTTTCATCCGTTTCGAGATATTTCGTCGGTACTTTTCCTCTTGTTCTCTGTGTACAAAGATAGATTAGATGTTCATTTCAACGTTGTTTCACAGATTTGAAATGATTATCTATTCTATTACAGTGTACTCGGAGAACAGCGGGGAGGTGCTGCCAAAATTTACTCGAAATGGTTGAAAGCACAAGCGAATGGGTGTTCGCTCTATACATTCTTAATGGGATAGAAGCCTTACCCCCGACAGCCGAAACACACACATACAACAAGAATACACAACAAACACATCATTAGAGAGTGATTCAAGATGTTCAAGTTAAAACC
Organism: Agapanthus africanus; assembly: GCA_030015575.1. Lineage (NCBI taxonomy): Eukaryota > Viridiplantae > Streptophyta > Magnoliopsida > Asparagales > Amaryllidaceae > Agapanthus > Agapanthus africanus. The sequence continues at coordinate 130,594,358 of CM057346.1, forward strand.
AATATATGATACTCGATGATAATATGGAACTTTCATATTCTCGTCGATACTCATATATGAAACTTAAAGCGCCACTTAGTCCTCGTCTATCGGTTAACATACGTTTGATGTTCGTCGTGACATATAACTATACGAAGGTTGTTAAATATCAGACGGTATAGCTCGATCCTAACAACCGTCGTGTAGTCTATGTGACGAGAAGATTCAATCGTATGATAACCAATAGATTTGTCCCGTGTCGACAAGTTAGGAATGTATAAAGCAAACACATTCATTCTCTTGTGTTTTCATCCATTTCGAGATATTTCGTCTGTACCTTTCCGCTTGTTCTCCGTGTACAAAGATAGATTAGATGTTCATTTCAACGTTGTTTTACAGCTTTGAAACGATTATCTATTCTATTACAGTGTACTCGGAGAATAGTGGGGAGGTGCTGCCGAAATTTACTCGAAACGGTTGGAAGCACAAGCGAATGGGTGTTCGCTCTATACATTCTTAATGGGATAGAAGCCTTACCCCCGACAGCCGAAATACACACATACAACAAGAATACACAACAAACGCATCAATAGAGAGTGATTCAAGATGTTCAAGTTAAAACCAATATATGATACTCGATGATAATATGAAACTTTCATATTCTCATACATGAGTATCCTCAAATCTAATTTTGATTATCGATAATTTATTCTTTTCAACGACAAACGCACACACAAAGCATATACACGGATTTTCTCCTTTGTCAATAACCATCTCGTTCTTAGATTTCTCAATAAAGTCATCATAACCTACAATTTATATGTTATACAGTCTAACATGGCCTATGAGTACGTCAGAGTTAAGGACTGGATGTATGTGGATTGGCAACAACGTATGCAACCTAAGTTTGTCGCAGGAGTTGCTGCTTTTATTGAATTTGCACGCGCACATAATAAGATCGTGCTAGAGAAGATTCTCTGCCCGTGCGATAGATGTGAGAATAAGTACTGGCAGAAGGTAGAATTGGCAGAGTATCATATCGTAAAATATGGTTTTACTAGACTTTATACAACTTGGTTATATCACGGGGAAGGAGAATAACGCAATAATGCGGCAGAAGAAGAAGGAGAAGACGATAATGCGGCAGGAGAAGAAGAAGAAGACGGTAATGCTGCAGAAGAAGAAGACGGTAATTTCTTTCCATTAGAAGAAATGGAGGATATGGTAGAGGCTGCCCCAGGTGAATCTATTCGTACCGAAGATGACATTCCTTCCGGTCAAGGACCGCGTGCGGATAAATTTGAAAATTTCATGAATGATGCTAGAAAACCAATTTATGAGAATGCAAAGTATTCCACCCTCTCATGGTTCGTCCAACTTTTCCAGATTAAGTGCCTAAATGGATGGAGCAACAAGTCATTCACAATGCTTCTTTCGTTCTTTAAAGATTCTATGCCCCCGGGAAATAACATGCCCGAAAGCTGGTACGGAGCCCAGAAGATGATGTCTGATTTGGGTCTGAAGTGTGAGAAGATTCAAGTATGTCCTAAAAATTGCGTGTTGTACCGGAAAGAGAATTCAGATTTGAAAGAGTGTCCAACATGCGGAGAGGCCAGGTATAAGCTGAAAGATTCTGATAAGAAGCCCGATATACCTGTCAAGATAGCACGATACTTTCCCATAACACAGAGGCTACAGAGGCTATTCAGGTGCAAGAAAACAGCCGAGGAAATGATTTGGCATCACCGTGCTCCTCCAAGTGAAGATGGAAAAATGAGCCATCCAAGAGATTCACCGGCATGGAAGGATTTCGATAGGAGGCACGCAATATTCAGTAGCGATCCTCACAATGTCAGGCTCGGACTGGCTAGTGATGGCTTCTGCCCATTCAACTATATGGCTGGAAGCCACAGCATGTTAGTGTATATGCCCTAGAGGCCATTACTGTATCATACTGGTTTGTATATTACTTAATGGAAGCTTGGGATATTCACCTTGTATATACAATCTTGCTCAAAATAGTAGTATGCTACTTGGTTTGTTTCTACTTCAATGTGTACATGTGTTTATTTTATCATATCACTTATACGTATTAGTGGAGCCCTTAGGATCTTTGCTTGATTACCAGCGTTGTGATGGCAGTCACACTAGTGGGGGCAGGGTAATCTATAAGCACATCCTTATACAGGTCCCTAGTCGCAGGACTATCGAGACAGGGCATCGATACTCCGGAGTAGACTGGCGCATGCGCTTCTCATCCCAGTGAGGGAGACGGTCTGTCCCACAGCCGTCAGTACGTCGTACTTGAGATAGTATGCGGGTGCTCGTTAGGTTACGAGTACACTGGACAGGACTCGTCGGGAACTGACAAGTTGGTATTATACCTATCGTCAGTTATCAGTTCCCAGGTGACATGAGTACAACTTAGTCCGCTGACTTGACACTGGCACTTCGCCTCGAGTGTGTTCCCACTGCACTTTGATCACTACCCTACCACGGCTCAAAGGAGTCGTGCAAACAGGTAGTGGTTGGGTGCAGTCCCGAAGCACTTGGAGGCAGTGACGGTTAGACAGGATTCGTCTCTCCCGGTATTGGGGGTTGACATTGCGCTGTGTCTAGGAGAGCCATTACACGAGTAGTCCCTAGCCAGGGCAAGCGAGATATACTGGTAGGCTTCCAGTGTTATCTCAGGGTGTTTTGGGCTTCACTCCGACACGACTTGTACCGCTATTAGGGGACTGACGTTTACCGCCCCGTAGGCCCGACATGCGATGTATCAGACGAACAGACCGGACTGTACGGAGACTGTCACATTCAGACTCAGTGGGAGTTCAGATGGGGTTCACCTCATCAGTCTTCTTATCGACATCTACCTGGGGATCGTTACGCACAGCTAGTGCCGCTTGCGGTCTGTGGTTAAACCCACTTCCAGCGTAGTGTCGAGTCTTTAGAGTCCCACACAGAGGGCTATTCGCCTCTGGGCAAAACAGAGTAGAGGTCGCATGGTTTTGCGACAGGGTTCGTTCTCATCCGCGCACTTGTGCACGTTTGGAGTCCGGACAGATATTACTAGCTGGCTCTGGTTTGAGCCAGATACTGGTATATGTTTTGGGGTTGATTTTACCTCTTAGTATTCATGTTCCTCGGAACAAGAATGCGGGTGTGTATGCACAGTTGATTGAGGCGGAGGAAGAGGATATTCATTCGGGTTTCGGAACGGGTGCGTATGCACAGTTGACAGTCGTCTTTTTCCAAACCCTAATAAATTTATGTTATATCAATTAATAATATTAATTAAATGAAATTGTGTCATGGTTGGTTTTGTTGACTTGTTGACCAAGGTTGACTTCTTGACCATGGTTGAAAGTTTGACCATCATCATTACATATCAAAGATGCTCTTTGATTCTAGCAAAATTCATTTAATGAATGTAATGATAATGGTCATTCCAAACCTTCCATCAACTATTTCATTTTTATTATTATTGTTAATTTGATAATTCTTTTCATTTTGTTATGGTTGCAAAATGAGAAGGATATTATTCATTCTATCATAACACTTCTCTCTCCTCACTTCTTCTTCCTCCTCCTCTAGTTCAAGGAGCTCCCTTCTCATGTGTTGAGAATCCATCTCCTTGAGATAAAAACACCCCAAAGCCACTCTCTACTCACTCTAGGGTTAGAGGTTCAGCAAGCTGAAGATCCTAGTTCACTCAAAGTTCGAGAAAGAGCCCGAAGGTTGAACCCTCAAGTGGATCCATCTTTGACGGAAGAAGGCGACGAGGAAAGCACCATCAAACCCTACAAAGGTTTCAAGAAGAAGGAGTTCAAGTTAGGTATAACCTTTTATCCGAGTAGCTAACTCTCTTTAGCTTGATAGCTAGTTTAGTTTAGTAAAGATCCCAACTTTGATAGTCCATGTTGCCCTTTGCGCTAAAAATTTGATTTTTATACCGTTTCCGCCTTCCCGCAAGAACCGGGGACGACAACGTGGACTTACAGTGGTATCAGAGCCTAACTAAACTTAAACTAGCTTAGTAGTAAAGTGTATGGAAGTTCGAAACGGAAAAATCGCAAAAACCGGAAAAACCAAAACCCTAAGTTTCTGTTGAAATTTTTTGTGCTCTAAAAATAAAATGTTTTACTCCTAAAATCGGCTCAGGGTTTTGTGAGAACACCCACCAAAAACGATCCCCTGATTCCCTCAAACCGCCGCGGTTCCGTGGCAATAGGTATGCATTTGCCGCGGAACCGCCGCCGTTTAGGCTCCTCTCGTGATCGGGTTTTGTGCAGTGTTCTTCTGGTATGGTTTTGGGATTTTTCAGATGGTTTATTTGTGCCCAGGTTTTCCAGAAAAGAAATTTGTTTTTGGGGGCCTATAAATCCGTATTTTTTTTCGAACTTCACTACACTTTGACTATATTGGTTATATCTGTGATGTTTATATGTATTGAACGTCGGCTAATCGCTATATGTCGATTAGTCGGGGTTATACATATCTGTGATCTGTGTTTGATGATGGTTTGTGTATATGAATGCGTTGGACTGTCGCGGGTGAATAGCCGGGGTGGATGTGAGATGAGTGCTTCTTTTTCTTTCATTCATGTAAAATGTAAATTGATGTAATATTATTATTTGTATGGCCGCACAACCGGGTCGGGGTTGTAGCCGTCATTGTATAATTCTTTTTACTGTTTTTGCTTCTAGGATAGACCCATGGAGGGGTGCACAAACTACCGGGTATCTCGAAGTGCCAAGTGGCCTACTCACGGCGATGAGGGAGGTTGCTCCACTTCGGGGTACTTGGCGGGTAGTTTGCCGCACCCGTAGGGGTCTTGGGTGGGGTTTTGGCTATTCACCGCGACCGTGTAATCCGCTTTTCGTTGCAAGCTCGAAAGGATTGCGGATTCCTAGTATATCCAATGTATTCATCTGTGATCTGTAATGTCTATCATTGCTATATATTTATAACTATTTAGGCGTTGCTTATGTTTTACAGCCGCGCTAGCCCAGCCCCCGCTCTGTCGTTAGTTAAGTAACCTAACGGGTGATGACGGGACCCCGTGGCGAATGCGAATGGCATAAGCGTACGTCATATTTTGGTTGTTTTCTGCAATGGTAGGATTAAATGATGGGACGCATTAAAAGAACTAATGCAAGAATATCACGCATTAAAAGAACTAATGCAAGATAATAAACCAAGCTAAAGTCGTTGGAACACTTTCGAAAAACCACTCGGTTCTTTTCAAAACTAACTTTTAAATGCGGAGCTTGAGCCACTCCTTTTAAAAGCTATCTCGTTCCATCGATTATATCAAGTTCACTACGTTCACGGTTTAGCCAAAACCATTCGTAGCCCTCCGTCGTTTCACATGAATAGTCAATAGTATTCAAGCTGTGTTTGTTGGCCAAAGTCAAGGCATAGTGATTGGTAGCTATTGGGTATTCATGTGCAGCATAGATAGATGCGTTGATTTGAAACAGTCGTACTGCCTTGTTGGCCAAAGTCAAGGGTAGGTACGGGTGGATTCAAATTAACCTGGAGAATGACGGGTAGAACTTGACATGTGACTTATGATTTGTTGGCCAAAGTCAAGGTCATAAGAGCATGGGGCAAAAATCCACATCGGGAGTTTCATAAGTACTGAAACTTGCTAGATTTGCATACCATTTGGAGTGTGATGATTCTGGTAGGATTCCTTCAGTTTCGTCACGCGATGATATTTGGATCCCGATCCTACTGTGAGTATATGCTACTCCTCGGGAAATTTCTGACTAAACGATCAATGCTAGAAACCTAGTAGGTGCCTAGAAAGGTGTTAGCGGGTCTACGCCCCCAGGGAAAAGAGGTTCTTAAATTAAGGAACTTCGCGAAAGCGTTGGAAAACCTCCCTCGAAGTACCGACACTGGCCTGGCTGAACGGTTAAGCAAGTATTGTACGGTGGGATTGATCCCGACTAATTCTTCCTTTATGGTTTGAGGAGGGATTCGAGAGACAGTGGGAGCCATCCTGTTTAGACAAATTAAAAACCATTCTAAACTTGCAAGAGCATCGTGCTGAGTGTTTCTTCTCTCTCTCCTAATTGCAGCGACTGATCAGTCGAAAATATTGTATATTTTAGCCGGCAATTTCCTTAACATTTGCATATATTTAGAAGTGTTCGGCATTCATATTCTACATATTAGCAAATCTGTCAAAAAATATGAGATTGCATGTATTAGACTTTTAAACCGACACTTTAAAGGAAATTAACCGCATTTCATGGCATCGCATCATTTCTGTATTTGCGCAACACTTGTCTTAAGTCTGTGCAGGAAATACGGAAGAGAAACCAAAGAGCTGATCAACATTACGCCAATTCAATCATTTCAGATCTGGTAGCAATTCAGAAGGAATTATACAATTCCACATATATTATAAAAGCCCATATAACAGCCCAAGACCAGAACAGAAAGCACAAGCCTCAAAGCTCCAAGTCAGCCGCGGAACCGCGGCAGGAGATGGCTTGAGCCGCGGTTCCGCGCCTCCTATGCCACGTCAGCATCTCATTTTCAGTGCAGAATCTATTTCTCTGGGCCCACAGTGCTTTCTGATATGTAGAATTCCAGAATACCCTCGAAGATAATGCCAGATCAGAAAAGAAGATTAAGGAAGGCTAATCCTAATTAAGCTCCTAATTAATCCTCTTCTAGAAGCTCCTCCTAACTAATCACATCTAGAAGCTTCTCCCCTAACTAACTTTTGGAGGGAAATTTGAATTCCCTCAACAAACTTTTGGAGGGAAACTTAGAATTTGAAATCCTAGATCTAGGGTTAGTTATCTATAAATAGGAACCTAGATCTAGGGTTAAAGGCTATCAATAACCATTGGTTCATTCTACACCATCTTCTTCCACAAGTCTCGTGACAAGGCTTGTGCGAAACCCTAACCCTAATTCCACTCCAAATCCAAGATCTTGAGTACCAAATCAAGTGAGAAGCCTTTAACCTTTTAGGAGCCGAGCCGATCTTCAATCGGGCAAGTGATCCAAGCCGATCCGCGATCCACAGAGACGAGCGAAGCCAAGTCGACGATCAAGTTCTTCCTCTTGTAGTTCTTGAGCGAATGTAACTAAATTGTTGATATAAATAAAAGGTGAATTTCTTTTATCTTGCTTTCTTTTAATTCTTGCATCATGATTAGATCTCAATTTATAATTGTTGTTCTTGTTGTGATGTGTGAGTAAAACTCCGCTCGTAAAGGAGTCGAGACGATTGTAGAATGATGATGTAACAAATCTTAACACGGTTTTTAAGTCCTACGAGTTTTGTAAACCCTAGCAAGTTCAAGAATCGATGACCTAGTTTCGTAGCGATGCTTTCCTGATTGTGATCGCTCGAAATTAGGGATCTACGATCGTTTCTTGAATTTACTAGAGGCTAGAATATGAATGATATCAATGAAAGAACAAGAGATAAGATGAAACCCTAGTTTCACAAGAAGTCTCAAATTCTCATCGATCATCATCGATCTAGTATCAATTCATCGAAGGATAAGAATACGTAATTGTAAGATTACATCACATCTATAGATCCGATCGATTCCTACGAGCCTCATTTCGATTCTTGAGATTTGGTTTGGAAAAATCATCAAACGATAAATTCTTGATTCTATCTTTTAATGCTTTCTTAGATCTAGTATTTTCTAATTCTTGAACTTCAATTACAAATCTTGAATTGTTTGTTTTCTTTTCATTAAAGTTTCAATTCATCTAATTCAAAAGACGAACGATTACACTTTCCCTGTGGACGATCCGCACTCACATACAAACTACATCCGACACCGTAGTTGATTGCGGTCAAATATTTTTGGTTGTGATTTCTTTACAATTTTCCATTCACACAATCCGAAATCTTTTCAATCAAATGGCGTCGTTGCCGGGGATAGTGCGCTAATAGTTCGTATTTTGAAATTTGAGTTGAACAATTTATTTCATCATAATTTTTAGATCTAAACTCGTACAAACCCTAATACGTGTGTTGTGATTTGTTGCGAGAAATTCTGGAATCATTGGAGCTTGGATAAAATTTTTCTAAAAATTCCAGAGAGCAAAGAAGTTCAAGTGGAACAGTGACAGAAATTCTTTTGCAGTGATCTTCCCATACAAGCGCGGAAGCGCGGCTAAAGTACCTCATCCGCGGCGGATCCGCCGCAACTCTAGCTCTTCACTGCATAAGTTTTTCTCTGTAAGCTTCTATCTTTCTTATCTCTTACCTCATCTGCTCCAATTGACAATTTCTTGCAGGTTTCTTTGCAAATAAATCACAGCGCCGCAAAAGCTAAATAAATTTGTGCGTGATTTTGATTTCTTGGTTGTTTGCATATTAATACGGAAAATTAAGGGGCACGACCAAATCCAAATTAGGTGGGGATTTCATTACCCTTCCTAGGCCCCGAAAATCACAAACTTGCATCCGCATTTACCCTCATTAATTAAAAAATATCTAGAGATGACTCTAAGGACCGTCGCGCTCAATTAGGACAAGAGAAGGCCGTGGGTAATTCATTGCTTATCCGAGTTTTCTTGTGGTGCCTAAGGCGAGTGTGTCTAAGGCTAGTGGTTATTAATTAGGCCCACTGTAGTGGTGGTACCTTCCCACTTACCTGGCACTTATCCGGCCACAGGGGGACAAAGAGGCAGTGGAGGATTCTATCCTGCGACTTGTCTTTTGGCAGTTAGGAGCGGTCTAGAGCTTTGACCTAGGTGACCACTAGATTTTAGGGTTTTGTGTGTTGCATTTGTTTTGTTGCATCATATTTTTCAAAAAATCCGTATCAATTTTTAAAGCAAACACCGCATTCATCATTTCCCCTAATTATAAAATCACGCTGCCACTTGTACTAACCCTTTTTAGTGCAAGATAGGCTGGACAACGGGTTTCTAGTGCCTGTTTAGTCTGCGTTTCCCCCGATCGACCCTGAAGTCGGTATTTCTCCATTTACTTTTCTTTACCCACCACCACACCCACATCGATGGATCCACCTCCATCGAACTTCTTTTCCACTACCCTGCCGCCGTCCGTTGGTGCGCAGAATCCATCTCGCATCTCTCTCCAAGAGAGATGCTATCCTACACGAGGCCCACTTTCCACCTGTCTTTCCACACCACCAGCCAACGGGGAAAATTTTCAAATAAAACCCCAATACATCAACCTTCTACCAAAATTTCACGGTCTCGAGTCTGAAGACGCATACGTGTTTATGACGAAATTTGAAAATGTATGCGCAATGATGGGTACTTCACAGCTTTCTGTGGATGCTTTACGTCTTCGTCTTCTCCCATTCACCTTGTGCGATTTAGCCGAGAAGTGGCTTTATAACACTACCGCACATTCCATTTCAAATTGGGATGAATTCGTCAAAGCATTCCTTAAGAAATTCTACCCACATCACAAAACAGCTCGAATCCGTAGCGAAATCTATCAATTCACCCAGCTTCCAAATGAAACATTTTCAAAATGTCTTGAACGTTTCAAGGATCTGTTACTCCAATGTCCACATCACGGCATCCCGAAATGGGAATTATGCCGAATCATTTATGAGGGCATTACTCCTTACACAAGACAGACCCTTGAATCCATGTGTCAAGGCAACTTTATGACTAAAGATGATGGGGAAGCCTGGAATTTTCTAGAAGATTTCGCTGAAAAATCTTTACAGTGGGAGGGTGTGAGTCAATCATCTAGGGATGGCAATGATATTTCCATAGGAGTTAGAGCTGACATTGCAGCTATCAATAAGAAACTCGAGAATATGGAAAATAAATTTTTAGCCGCCGCCCTAAGTCAAATATCACTCTCCAAAACTGTATGTGGATGCTGTTCTGATCCGTCTCACTTGACGGAAGAATGTCCATTTCAAGGTCATGAGCATACCAATGCCGCATTTCAAAGACCTAGAAACGATCCATCTTCCTCCACATATGATCAGGGTTGGAGGAATCACCCTAACTTTGTTTGGAACCAATCACAATCTCAAAACACGGTTCCAACCCAAAACAATTTCCAAAGGGTCCCTTCACCACAACAGCACCCACAACTTCAATTGAGTCAGCACCCCTTTCAAGCACAAAATTTCCAAAATCCGGCCAACACTTTTGCACCACATGAAAATTTTTTGCAATTGACCGGTACAGATAACACCTCTGCACTAGCACAAACCTTGGATACTTTCATGAAACAATCCATCCAAGGGACGGCAAGTTTGCAATCTTCCGTCGAGAATGTGATGAAGATCATTATCTCTCAAAATGAGAACATCAAATCGATGGAAGAACAAATTGCACAACTAAAAGCCGAAATGAGTGCAAGAGAGAAAGGGAAACTTCCAGCTCAACCTTTACCTAATCCTAGCTATTCACATCATGTGGATGAGATCACGTTGAGATCTGGAAGAGTGCTTGACACTCATGTTGGGGAAGAGTTTGATGTCACTGATAAATCAATCAACAACACCCCGGCTGAGACCTTTCCTCACACACACACTTCTTACCCCAGTTCTTCTACCCCACCATCTTCTTCCGAGCCTATTCTTCGTTTCCCAAAAGGCTCGCCACTACAGCCCACCTCTTTTACCCCTCCACGGACGATCCCCACTTCTATTCTGGGATCGGTTCCACACCCACTTTCTTCTCCTATGATGGACCCAGCGCTTATTGCTAAAGCACCTTATCCTAATCAGTTAAGGGCTAACACACCGAGTCCACATATGGAGAAGATTATGAACATTTTTAAGCAAGTAAACACCAACATCCCTCTCCTAGATGCCATCCAACAAGTTCCGTCCTATGCGAAAACTCTTAAGAACTTGTGCACTAGGAAGAGGAAGAATTCAGTGCCCAAGAAGATTTTCATGGAAAAGACAATAGACACGGCTTTCCCCCAACAATTACCAAGGAAATGTAAGGATCCAGGATATCCTACTATTTCCGTTTCTATTGGGGAAAAACATATCAACCGTGCTCTATTAGACCTTGGCGCTAGTGTTAACTTGCTTCCTTTCTCAGTCTATGAGCAACTAGGTATCGGAGAGTTGAAGCCAACCAATTGCACTCTTCAGATGGCTGACCGATCAATCACCAAACCTAGGGGTGAACTGGAGGATGTGTTAATAAAAATCGGAGAATTTATATTCCCGGTAGATTTTATTGTAATTGATACACAACCTGTAGCGAACCCACGGAATCAAATTCCGGTGATTTTAGGTCGCCCCTTTTTGGCCACTTCCAATGCAATAATCAACTGTCGAAATGGTTCTATGACCCTATCTTTCGGGAATAGGTCAATAGAACTGAACATTTACAAGTTGGGAAGTGTACCCTCCGAACCTACTGCTCAGGTCTGTTCTGTCGACTTAATGGATGTCGACAGCAGCGAATTTGATGATCCTCTTTATACTGATCTTGACTCTTTTCATACGTTGTTGTTTGACCCAACTATGTATCATACACATACGGACTCTTCCACCGAGATGTCCGGGTCAACAACTAACACTGATTATGAACTGTTTTTAGAGTCTGAAGATCACCCTGCACTTTGTGATGACATTATTCATCGGGGTATTGATGGAACTTTTGAGGAGATCTTCGCTGATGAACTCGCATTTTTAAATGACACGGGTGTTGAGATGAATCATGTCCCACTCACTGAAATTGAACCTCCACCCCTTCTTCTGAACTGTAAAAAGAATGCGAGCAATCCATCACATACACTGCATCGTCTCTCCAAGATGAGACGCACACACATTCTATTCCACCCCTTACCTTTTCCCCACTTCTTCTTCCACCAACCAGAGCACTGCATTGATAAAAATTTTGAATGGTTGGTGTTAACATTCGGTCTTTGCAAAGCTTGGCATCGACCAATGATTTTTGACCCCCTCATATGATTTTCAAAGATAAACATTGCTTAAGTTTGGGGGGGAATAATCGGGCTCTTGAAAAGAAATTTTTACAAAATTTTGAGCCAAAAATAAGTTTGGGGGAGGTTCTTCACTTAAATATTTTGCCCCCACTAATAAATTCCTCCCAAGCTTACAGGTTTTTCGAGATTTAGCTGATGGCAACAGTGAGGACACTGTTGAAAACAAGTTTGGGGGAGGTTTGTGCTTATTTTCGCATCATTTGCATATCATTTGCATAAGCACAAAACATTTTCGAAAACCCATAAAAATTTAAAATTTTTCAAAACTATAAAAATATTTTTGTACATAAATAAGATAATGAAAGATTAGATAGTGAATAATTACATCCATGAGATTAGAAAAATTTAAGAAAACTAAGAAAATTAGAAGTTTTCTTATACGAACTAGTAATAAGTAGTTATGAGCCGTTGTCCCAAGGGTCAGTAAGATGAAAGACGTCACTAATCTGAGGATAAAAATAAGTCTGAAAAATAGTTTCTATTCTGGAAAGCCAAGCATTTTGAACGTTGATACCCTGCTATTCGCACTTACACACGTCTTGAAGCCCGGGTTAGTAGAGGATACCTTGAAATGCTCTTGTCTTAAAGCCGATGTATATAAAAAAAAAATGAAGAAAGTGGTGAGAAAAATGGACACTGGTTTTGTTATCACCAAGGGAAATAAAAAATATATAGCGAGGGTGCCTCTTCATCTAGTGCCCTAAGGCCAACTGGTCTGGGAGTCACTGCTATACCTAAGGTGGTGCAAGACGAGGAAAATACACCAAATAAGCAAACACATGAGTAATCGGTCGGTTAGTACCTCAAGAAGTATTAACGGTCGCATGAAAGTGTGTGAGCTCATCGAAAATATATATATATATATATATATATATATATATATATATATATATACTGAGGCTGATGGGCAAGAGTATGATAGCTTGAATTGAATTCTCCGGGTGTAGGGATGTCTTTACACACACGCAGGGTTATATGATCGATGTTTGGAAGAAAGATAGGAATGAAGAATAAGACGATGTTTTATTGAGGGAGGACGTGATTTCTGACATCTTTTCATGACCATTAAGATAGGGCTCATGACAACCGAAAAGCTAGCTTAGTTGGAAACCCTAATTTTCAAGGCTTTTCTTTTACAATTCTTGTCTTTAAATGTAATATTCATGGTCTTCCTTTTATTATTGGATTTTGTGGGTGCAATCCGCTGAAAACCCTCAGGAGACAACACTCCTCCTACTAGGGACACCTAGAGGTTTAAAGGCTTGTTGCACGTGCTCAGTGCAATCGTGTTGCCTACGAAAGTGTGCTTTTCTCTTCTTTTTTCTTTTCCTTCTCTTTTTAATAAAACTGTTCGATCGAGACGATCGAAATTAAGTTTGGGGGTATTTGATCAGTCGAAAATATTGTATATTTTAGCCGGCAATTTCCTTAACATTTGCATACATTTAGAAGTGTTCGGCATTCATATTCTACATATTAGCAAATCTGTCAAAAAATATGAGATTGCATGTATTAGACTTTTAAACCGACACTTTAAAGGAAATTAACCGCATTTCATGGCATCGCATCATTTCTGTATTTGCGCAACACTTGTCTTGAGTCTGTGCAGGAAATACGGAAGAGAAACCAAAGAGTTGATCAACATTACGCCAATTCAATCATTTCAGATCTGGTAGCAATTCAGAAGGAATTATACAATTCCACATATATTATAAAAGCCCATATAACAGCCCAAGACCAGAACAGAAAGCACAAGCCTCAAAGCTCCAAGTCAGCCGCGGAACCGCGGCAGGAGATGGCTTGAGCCGCGGTTCCGTGCCTCCTATGCTACGTCAGCATCTCATTTTCAGTGCAGAATCTATTTCTCTGGGCCCACAGTGCTTTCTGATATGTAGAATTCCAGAATACCCTCGAAGATAATGCCAGATCAGAAAAGAATATTAAGGAAGGCTAATCCTAATTAAGCTCCTAATTAATCCTCTTCTAGAAGCTCCTCCTAACTAATCACATCTAGAAGCTTCTCCCCTAACTAACTTTTAGAGGGAAATTTGAATTCCCTCAACAAACTTTTGGAGGGAAACTTAGAATTTGAAATCCTAGATCTAGGGTTAGTTATCTATAAATAGGAACCTAGATCTAGGGTTAAAGGCTATCAATAACCATTGGTTCATTCTACACCATCTTCTTCCACAAGTCTCGTGACAAGGCTTGTGCGAAACCCTAACCCTAATTCCACTCCAAATCCAAGATCTTGAGTACCAAATCAAGTGAGAAGCCTTCAACCTTTTAGGAGCTGAGCCGATCTTCAATCGGGCAAGTGATCCAAGCCGATCCGCGATCCACGGAGACGAGCGAAGCCAAGTCGACGATCAAGTTCTTCCTCTTGTAGTTCTTGAGCGAATGTAACTAAATTGTTGATATAAATAAAAGGTGAATTTCTTTTATCTTGCTTTCTTTTAATTCTTGCATCATGATTAGATCTCAATTTATAATTGTTGTTCTTGTTGTGATGTGTGAGTAAAACTCCGCTCGTAAAGGAGTCGAGACGATTGTAGAATGATGATGTAACAAATCTTAACACGGTTTTTAAGTCCTACGAGTTTTGTAAACCCTAGCAAGTTCAAGAATCGATGACCTAGTTTCGTAGCGATGCTTTCTTGATTGTGATCGCTCGAAATTAGGGATCTACGATCGTTTCTTGAATTTACTAGAGGCTAGAATATGAATGATATCAATGAAAGAACAAGAGATAAGATGAAACCCTAGTTTCACAAGAAGTCTCAAATTCTCATCGATCATCATCGATCTAGTATCAATTCATCGAAGGATAAGAATACGTAATTGTAAGATTACATCACATCTGTAGATCCGATCGATTCCTACGAGCCTCATTTCGATTCTTGAGATTTGGTTTGGAAAAATCATCAAACGATAAATTCTTGATTCTATCTTTTAATGCTTTCTTAGATCTAGTATTTTCTAATTCTTGAACTTCAATTACAAATCTTGAATTGTTTGTTTTCTTTTCATTAAAGTTTCAATTCATCTAATTCAAAAGACGAACGATTACACTTTCCCTGTGGATGATCCGCACTCACATACAAACTACATCCGACACCATAGTTGATTGCGGTCAAATATTTTTGGTTGTGATTTCTTTACAATTTTCCATTCACACAATCCGAAATCTTTTCAATCAGCGACCAATCAACATGACTGGACTTAAGTTACTTCTAGATAAAAACAAACTGAAAGGGCCAAACTACAAAGATTGGCTCAGGAATGTCAAGATGGCAATCACTTACGACAAGCTGGGGTATCTTCTTACCACCAAAGCTCCCCCCGTCCCAGGTCCCACCTCCAGCGTCGCGGATAAGGAAATCCGTAAGACTTGGGAGATTGATTGCGCGAAGGCCAAGTGCCTCGTGCTTGCCTCTATGGACAACGAACATCAGAGGAGGCACGAGAATATGGACCTGGAATCCATATTTCTCCATACAAAAGAACTGTATGGAGAGCAGTCTCGTATCGCAAGATACGAAATATCGAAAAAGTTATTTTCGGCAAGATTGGCCGTCGGATCATCGGTAGCGGAACACGTGCTTAAGATGATTGGCTACATTGAGGAGCTCGCAGAACTTGGGACCACGTTGGAGAGTGAGCTCTATACGGACTTGATTCTTCAGTCCCTTCCTTCCACTTACGCCCAGTTTATACTGAACTTCAACTTACAAGAAAAGGAAGTTGAACTTTCAGAACTCCTCAACATGCTGAGGAGCGCAGAGGGCACCCTACAGAAATGTAGGGAAACACCCACTTTGTTTGTAGGAGGATCTTCTTCTTCAAGGTCCAAGGCGAAAGCCAAGGGAAAGAAGAAGAAAACCCCCGCCAAACTAAGGGGCGGTGTTAGTAAAGTGGATACGAAGGGAAAGGTAAAGGCAACAAAGATAGCGGGGAAGCTTGTGGGTAAAGAAGAATGCTTCTATTGTCATAAGAGTGGACACTGGAAGAAAGATTGCAGGGCTTGGAAGGCCAGGACACACGAACTGAAGCAGGTTGCGGCTTCAGCTTCAGGTGTGTATGTTATTGAAAACTGTCTTTCAATAAACTCTACTTCCTGGGTATTGGATACTGGATCAGGATCTCATATCTGTAATTCTTTGCAGGCGTTGAGAAACCGTAGGGTTTTGAAGGCAGGTGACATGACCCTCAGAGTTGCGAACAGAGCTAGCATGGATGCTAAAGCCGTGGGGGACTATCACCTGGGAATGTCAGATGGACATGTTTTGGTTTTACGTAACTTCTTTTTTGTACCTAACGCAACTTGTAATATCATTTCTGTATCTTTGGTTTCTAAAGAAGGTTATGAATTTGCGTTTGTAAGTAATGTTGTAAACATTCACCTTAATCAAGTTCTGATTGGGTCAGGTACACTGAGCAATGGTATATACGTATTAAACCAACCACAGATTTTCAATGTCCAGAATACACACAAAAGAAAGTCTCCAGATATTAATCAGACTTTCTTATGGTATTGTAGACTGGGTCACATCAATGAGAGAAGGTTGACTAAGTTACATACAGAAGGATATTTGGATCCGTTCGAATATCAATCATATGCCACTTGTCAATCCTGTCTCAAAGGAAAGATGACAAAGACTCCGTTCACTGGACACGGAGTAAGAGCGAGCGAGCTCTTGGGACTCGTACACAGCGACGTGTGCGGTCCAATGTCTACACATGCGCGAAGCGGTTATTCTTACTTCATTACTTTTACGGATGACTTTTCAAGGTACGGTTATGTCTTCTTGATGAAACATAAGTACGAAGCTTTTGAAAAATTCCAGGAATATAAGAATGAAGTAGAAAAACAAACCGGCAAAAGTATCAAGATTCTAAGATCGGATCGAGGTGGAGAATACTTAAGTGCCGAGTTCCTGAATTACTTAAAAGAGAATGGAATTCTCTCTCAGCTTACTCCTCCGTACACTCCGCAACATAATGGTGTATCGAAGAGACGGAACCGGACCCTATTGAATATGGTACGGTCCATGATGAGTAACGCTGAGTTACCACGATCTTTCTGGGGGTATGCGCTAGAATCAGCCGCATACCTTTTGAACCGAGTTCCTACTAAAACTGTGCCTACCACACCATTTGAGATGTGGTGTGGGAAGAGGCCCCATCTTAATCACATTAAGACATGGGGATGTCCAGCTTTTGTCAAAAAGCAGCATGCAGACAAGCTCGAGGCATGCTCAGTACAGTGCAAGTTTGTGGGATATCTAAAGAACTCCAAGGGATATTTCTTCTACTGTGAAGAGGAACAAAAAGTTCTTGTTTCTCGTCATGCCTACTTCTTGGAAACTGAGTTTTTGGAAAACCAGATAAGTGGGAGCACAGTAGAACTGGAAGAAATTCCAGAACCACAGACTATTACTGAAAGTTTAGTGGAACCGGAAGGTTCAAAAGAACAGGATATTCCTACGCCGCTCCGCAGGAGTAGTAGGCAGTCTCATCCGCCCGAGAGATACTACAGTTTTCTCATAGACGGGGATAGAGAGGATTGCATCACAGATTATGATGAGCCTACTAGCTTCCAACAGGCCGTTCAGAGCGTTGACTCGGTAAAATGGCTGGATGCAATGCGGACCGAAATGGAGTCCATGTACACCAACAAAGTATGGACGTTGGACATTGCTCCAGACGGGGTAAAACCCGTAGGATGCAAGTGGATCTTCAAAAGGAAGATTGGTGTAGATGGACAGGTTGAGACCTGTAAAGCTAGACTTGTAGCAAAGGGTTTTCGTCAAAGACCTGGTTTGGACTATGACGAAACTTTTTCTCCAGTGGCTATGCTGAAATCCATTCGGATCCTTCTTGCCATTGCTGCCTTCCACGATTATGAGATTTGGCAAATGGACGTAAAGACCGCTTTTCTAGATGGAAATTTAGAGGAGTGTGTCTATATGGACCAGCCATAGGGTTTCATTCAGAGTGGGAGCAGCGGAAAGGTGTGCAAGTTGCTTAAGTCCATTTATGGACTAAAGCAGGCATCGCGGAGTTGGAACATCTGTTTTGATGAGACGGTCAAGGAATTTGGTTTTATCAAAAATCCAGATGAACCATGCATCTATAGTAGATTTGTAGCGAGAACTGTAGTATTCCTCGTTTTATACGTGGATGACATTCTCTTAATAGGAAATGACATTCCTATGCAACAATCTGTCAAGGGATTCTTGTCACACAGGTTCTCCATGAAAGACCTGGGTGATGCCTCATACATCCTGGGGATCCGGATCCATCGTGATAGATCCAAGAGGATATTAGGACTTTCACAGTCCAGGTACATCGACACTATACTGAAGAGATTCAGTATGGAAGATTCCAAGCGTGGTAACCTACCGGCTTGTCACGGGATCACCCTCTCTAAAGAGATATCTCCCAAGACTGATTTAGAGAGGGATCGCATGTCTATTATACCCTACGCTTCTGCGGTAGGCTCTATAATGTATGCGATGTTGTGTACCAGACCGGATGTAGCTTATGCACTAAGTGTGGTAAGCCGGTATCAGTCAAACCCTGGGGAGAAACACTGGATAGCAGTAAAGAACATTCTCAAGTACCTGAGAAGGACTAAGGAGATGTTCTTGGTGTATGGCGGAAAAGACCTCCAGATCGAGGCCTTTGCAGACTCCAGCTTCCAGAGTGACAAGGATGATTCCAAGTCCATGTCGGGTTTTGTTTTTACCCTCAATGGAGGGGCGGTGTGTTGGAAGAGTTCCAAACAGGAAACCGTTGTAGACTCGACAATGGAAGCGGAATACATCGCTGCATCTGATGCCGCAAAAGAAGCTGTCTGGATGAGGAAGTTCTTGAAAGAACTTCAGGTGGTTCCGTCCATTGTTGACCCAATACCTCTGTATTGGGACAACAACGGGGCTATAGCTTTAGCGAAGGAACCCAGGTCCCATCAGAGATCCAGACACATCTTGAGGCGGTATCACCTGATCAGAGAGATCGTGGATCGCAAGGAGATCGAGGTTCGGAGGGTTGCTTCAGAAGAAAACACTGCAGATCCATTCACCAAGGCCCTACCCCAGACACAGTTCGAGCGGCTGATCGAGATGATAGGTCTTCGATACGCCAGTACATGGCCTTAGTGCAAGTTGGAGATTGTTAGTGTATATGCCCTAGAGGCCATTACTGTATCATACTGGTTTGTATATTACTTAATGGAAGCTTGGGATATTCACCTTGTATATACAATCTTGCTCAAAATAGTAGTATGCTACTTGGTTTGTTTCTACTTCAATGTGTACATGTGTTTATTTTATCATATCACTTATACGCATTAGTGGAGCCCTTAGGATCTTTGCTTGATTACCAGCGTTGTGATGGCAGTCACACTAGTGGGGGCTGGGTAATCTATAAGCACATCCTTATACAGGTCCCTAGTCGCAGGACTATCTAGACAGGGCATCGATACTCCGGAGTAGACTGGCGCATGCGCTTCTCATCCCAGTGAGGGAGACGGTCTGTCCCACAGCCGTCAGTACGTCGTACTTGAGATAGTATGCGAGTGCTCGTTAGGTTACGAGTACACTGGACAGGACTCGTCGGGAACTGACAAGTTGGTATTATACCTATCGTCAGTTATCAGTTCCCAGGTGACATGAGTACAGCTTAGTCCGCTGACTTGACACTGGCACTTCGCCTCGAGTGTGTTCCCACTGCACTTTGATCACTACCCTACCACGGCTCAAAGGAGTCATGCAAACAGGTAGTGGTTGGGTGCAGTCCCGAAGCACTTGGAGGCAGTGACAGTTAGACAGGATTCTTCTCTCCCGGTATTGGGGGTTGACATCGCGTTGTGTCTAGGAGAGCCATTACACGAGTAGTCCCTGGCCAGGGCAAGCGAGATATACTGGTAGGCTTCCAGTGTTATCTCAGGGTGTTTTGGGCTTCACTCCGACACGACTTGTACCGCTATTAGGGGACTGACGTTTACCGCCCCCTAGGCCCGACATGCGATGTATCAGACGAACAGACCGGACTGTACAGAGACTGTCATATTCAGACTCAGTGGGAGTTCAGATGGGGTTCACCTCATCAGTCTTCTTATCGACATCTGCCTGGGGATCGTTACGCACAGCTAGTGCCGCTTGCGGTCTGTGGTTAAACCCACTGCCAGCGTAGTGTCGAGTCTTTAGAGTCCCACACAGAGGGCTATTCTCCTCTGGGCAAAACAGAGTAGAAGTCGCATGGTTTTGCGACAAGGTTCGTTCTCATCCGCGCACTTGTGCACGTTTGGAGTCCGGACAGATATTACTAGCTGGCTCTGGTTAGAGCCAGATACTGGTATATGTTTTGGGGTTGATTTTACCTCTTAGTATTCATGTTCCTCGGAACAAGAATGCGGGTGTGTATGCACAGTTGATTGAGGCGGAGGAAGAGGATATTCATTCGGGTTTCGGAACGGGTGCGTATGCACAGTTGACAGTCGTCTTTTTCCAAACCCTAATGAATTTATGTTATATCAATTAATAATATTAATTAAATGAAATTGTGTCATGGTTGGTTTTGTTGACTTGTTGACCAAGGTTGACTTGTTGACCATGGTTGAAAGTTTGACCATCATCATTACATATCAAAGATGCTCTTTGATTCTAGCAAAATTCATTTAATGAATGTAATGATAATGGTCATTCCAAACCTTCCATCAACTATTTCATTTTTATTATTATTGTTAATTTGATAATTCTTTTCATTTTGTTATGGTTGCAAAATGAGAAGGATATTATTCATTCTGTCATAACACTTCTCTCTCCTCACTTCTTCTTCCTCCTCCTCTAGTTCAAGGAGCTCCCTTCTCATATGTTGAGAATCCATCTCCTTGAGATAAAAACACCCCAAAGCCACTCTCTACTCACTCTAGGGTTAGAGATTTAGCAAGCCGAAGATCCTAGTTCACTCAAAGTTCGAGAAAGAGCCCGAAGGTTGAACCCTCAGGTGGATCCATCTTTGACGGAAGAAGGCGACGAGGAAAGCACCATCAAACCCTACAAAGGTTTCAAGAAGAAGGAGTTCAAGTTAGGTATAACCTTTTATCCGAGTAGCTAACTCTCTTTAGCTTGATAGCTAGTTTAGTTTAGTAAAGATCCCGACTTTGATAGTCCATGTTGCCCTTTGCGCTAAAAATTTGATTTTTATACCGTTTCCGCCTCCCCGCAAGAACCGGGGACGGCAACGTGGACTTACACAGCACATGGCCCGTTATAATGATAATTTATAATCTGTCGCCTTGGTTGGCTATGGACAAATCATACTTTATGATGCCTCTTCTTAACGACGGACCAAACTCACCGGGAAACAATATCGTCATCTATCCCCGACCTTTGATCGAGGAGTTAAAATCTTTGTTCATTGATGGTGTAGAAACTTACGATGCAAACACAAATACAACCTTCATACTGCGTGCGGCTTTAATGTGGACAATTAATGGCTTTCCTGCGTATGGAATGCTATCAGGTTGGTCCGTACATGGTCACAAAGCATGTCCTCATTGCCATCAACACACAACATCGAAATTCTTGAATTTTAGCAGGAAGGTTTGTTATTGCGGCCATCGACATTTCCTGCCTCTAGACCACCCCTACAGGTTAGACGCTGTTCACTTTGATAGTCATCAGGAGCTTCTTGGACCTCCAGCCCCATTGTCCGGAGAGGACGTGACTGCTCAGTGGGATGGTTACAATAATGTGATCTTCGGGATGGATCCGACAAAACAGGTCAAACCACCATTCTGGAACAAGTTAAGCATTTTCTTCGAGCTTCCGTACTGGTCAACAAATTTAATGCGACATTGTCTAGACGTCATGCATATAGAGAAGGGAGTATCCGAGCACATACTCAACTTGCTTCTTTGTAAAGACGGGAAATCGAAAGACAGCCTCAATGCTCGGATGGATCTACACGACTAGGAAATAAGAAGTGAATTGCATCCTAAACCGGTAGCGGGTAAACCAGGCAAGTTTGTACTTCCTAATGCCGCTTATCATATGTCACAACCGAAGAAGAAAAGATCCCTTCAGGTGTTGCATGATTTGAAAGTTCCCACAGGTTTCTCAGGATCATTCAGCAAGAAAGTAAAAATTGTGAAAGGCAAGATCTATGGGCTGAAAAGTCATGATCACCATGTTATCGTGGATCACCTTCTTCCATTAGCCCTCAGGACTTCTCTCCCCGAATCATTTGGTCTAGTAATCAACGGCCTATGTTGTTTTTTCAGAGAGTTATGCGCTAAAACACTGGATGTTGTGACGCTGGATAAACTAGAAAATTCTATTGCGTTGATACTTTGCAGGTTTAAGCATATTTTCCCACCGTCATTCTTCGATGTCATCATACACCTGACGGTTCATCTTGCAACTGAGGCTAAGTTAGCCGGACCAGTACAATATCGATGGATGTATCCCGTCGAGAGGTACGTGGAATTTTTCGTTTCGCGCAATTTTTAAAATTATTGTTGTACTGTATGCCCGTATTTATTTATTCAACATATTTTCTTTAGGTAGCTCTACACTCTTAAAAGGTATATACGCAATAGAAATCGACCAGAGGGTTCTATCATGCAAGCTTATCTTCTTGATGAAGCAACCACATTTTGTTCCCGCTATCTAGACGAGAACATTGAGACGAGACTTAACCGGCCTCGAAGAATTCAAGACGGGCCATATGGTAAAGCCGATTATAAGAGGGTAGACACTGTGTTTATCAACAAGATATACCGGTTTATCTTACTTAATTGCGCATGTCTTGAAAAATTAGAGAGTAAGTTTTTTTGGATTAATTGTTATATTTGTGTTTGTGTGTGTATGAAATGATATAATATTAATGTCATAATTTATTGTCGAAAACAGAATTCATTTAATGAGGTACGTGAGGGGCATCCTAATTGGAACGATGAACGATTGGAAAAATATCATCAGGATAATTTTTGCGATTGGGTTGCAGATCATGTAAGTTATTCGAATAACATGTTATTGCTATCGGTTTTAATCTAAACTTATATCGTTATGTATTTGTCATAAAATTTGTTTTGTTAGATCCACGATCCGAACTTGTCTGCATCATTAGAGAGTGATTTAAGATGTTTAGCTCAATTTCCTAGTATGGAGGTTGTAGATTATAAAGGATTCGGTGGTCTTGGATACAAATTCGAAGTTAAGGATATAGAAACATCTAGAACCACTCAGAATAGTGGAATTGTGACGGTAAGATCGAATGGTGTGATTTATTATGGATACTTAAATTGTATACTCGGCATCCACTATCCCGGACGATCAGAACCCTTTTATATATTTCAGTGTACTTGGTACGATACGCGAACCGATACGGATAAGTGGAGAAGCAATCTTGGGACTTGGAAAAATGAATATGGATTGACCAGTATAAACACACTTCAATTTTACGGTCAAGAAGATCCGTTTATCTTTCCGAACCAAGCGTTCCAAGTATACTACTCACATTGTTTGAAGCATCCGAGATGGAGTGTTTTATGCCGTTGGAAACCCAGGGATGTCTACGATGTCCCAGAATTCGAGAACAGCGATGAGGATGAAGAAGAGAGAAGACTTAGAGTGCTCCGACCGTCTGTTTTGAAAGACGAGTTGTCTTCGGCTGATCATGAAGTTACGTGGGTTAGAAATGATATCGATGATGAAATCCAAGTAGATATGTCTAATGCGCCCATGAAACGAAAAAGGTTATCAGTAATGTTATATTATTACTTCACATTTTACGATATATACATATATAGTCAATACTTGTAATGATTGTTTAATGCGTCCGCAAATCGTTTATCTAGATTTGATGACGATGATGGGAGCAGCGAAAGGCGGCAGGAGCTCCATCCGCGGCACCGGCAGAGGCAGAGGCAGAGCGGTTCTGCCGCCCGGAGAGCTGCGTAGGGAGCTTCAGAGGGCCGGTCTTGCACCCCGATCGGAAACCCCTTCGGATGCCTCTTTCCGTGTGGACTTTGCCACACCTCCAGGTATATTGCACGTATATTCATTTTGAATGCAATATTATAGATATACATGCATGTTTATGTCAAAATTACTTATATTGTTAATGTTTGATTGTCTAGCTGTTGGTGATGCGTTCACATCAGGGACAGAGGCCACTCCCGCACCTCCAGTTATGTTTATATATCATATAGTGCATGTATATTGATTTAGAATGCTATATCATAAATATACATACATTCTTTTTGCTCTTACGTACTTACATCAGGGACAGAAGCCACTCCCGCACCTCCAGGTATGTTTATATATCATATACCTGCGGGTATGTTTATATATCATATAGTGTATACATGTTGATTTAGAATATTATATTATTGTTATACACATTCTTTTTGCAATTACTTATATAGCTGATACTTGATTGTCTAATTATAGGTGGTGCGTCCTCGTCTGGTGTGTCTAGTGCAGGGGCCACTCTCGTCACTTCCATACCCTCCGCTCAGTCTGCAGGTTTGTATGAATAAATATAAAATATTTATTCATTTTACATATCCTTTAAGAATAAACATGAACTTCATGTAATTTTATCGATGTTTATTTTCTAGTTGGAGATGCGTCCACGTCCGGGTCACCGGCTGTTCCTCACCGGAGGAACTATCGTCCCGCTCGTGCTGCTGCCCGGGCCCACACTCGTGCTTTAGTCGCCGGAGGTATATATCACACTTCAATTTTCGTTAAACCTTGATTTCTTAATACAACTTTGTCTTAATATTGATTTTCTTGATATTTCTTGTAGACGCAGGGCCTCCCCATCCCGAGAGGGGGACTCGAGGCCCAAATCAGTCCCACAGGCTGAGGCCCACAGAGATAGGGGGAGGAAGCATTCCCCCTCTTTTTTACCCCTGATTATCGCTATACCGGCGATCATGCCGAGAGGTTCGGCCGGTATATGGGGGATGAGAGCCGGCTCGTGAATAACTATCCACTTCACGTTGAGTGGGGCGACCAACACCGGCGCTCATTCGCCCTCTTCTGGGATCAGGCTCGGGTATAAATATATATTTTCATTTGATTTATCCAATATATTTATTATTAACACTTGCAATCTAATAACAATGTTTTTTTGTATTTTCAGTTGGATTACGATTTTCAGCCTGTACCCGACCCTGATCACCCTGGGAGGGTGCTCGATCTTCACGCTCTGTACAATGGCCTGATGAAGAACATGCAGACGAAGGTCCGATACAACAGGAATGAGCTGAAGACCGACTGCTATTCCCTGTGGATGGCGACCCCCGAGGCAGAGAGAGCGGCCCTTCTATCTACTCCGTCCTTTGCGAGAGTCGACGCAGATGCATGGCCTCTATTGTGCCAATATTTTGACTCTCATCGCAAACATGTATGTATTTTAAATGTAATTCATTGTTTAGTATATAATTTATTTTTTTGTGTTGCTTAATTAGAAAACTAAATCTGAATGTGTTGTGCAGAAACAGGCCGATCAAAATAAAAAGAATAGGAAGTCGGCGAAGAGGGGTCGCCCCACTTATACAGGTAGCTCGAGGAATATTACTCGTGCCATGGAGTTATCGGTAAATTAAAATAGACCGGCCTTTGTGATATAATGTAATATTAAGATTTATTTTCTAATATATCTAATATTAAGAGTTATTTTCTAATATTGCAGAGAGCTCAGACCCTGGCATAGGGTGGTACACCGAGCGTGCTGTCCGCGTATCTTGCCGTCCACGACACCTTGATAGATCCCGCCACGGGCGAGCATCGATACTCCGACACCGCTACCCAGGAGTATTGCGTTAGTGTTAATATTTATTCAACCCCTATTTGAAATTTTTGTTTTGAAAGGTTCAAATTTAAATGATATACTTATATTTTACTGGTTAATGTGGGTGTAGGAGCGGGTGGTTGAGCAGGCGGAGGCATCGGGGATCGATTTTACTGGACAGAACGATCCGATGCTGCTGACCCCAGTCCTAGACGCCGCACACGGAGGGCACCATGGAGGTTGGGAAAGAAGCCGAGGACTGGGTCCTAGCAGGGCCCATATGAGGTTAGACTCCACTCCGGCGGTTACTTCCTCCGTCTCCAGTGAGCAACGTTTCCAGCAAGAACTGGACACCTTGAAGGCCACCGTTCAGGAGTTGAAGGAGATGTTGGTATGTATACTACTTAATAGTAAAATATTATGTCATATTATAGATAACAACATATCCAATATTAGTACGTAGCCTGAGCTTATTTGGTTTTAGACTTAGCTTTGATTAATCATACATACTTATCTAATTAAAATAAACTACGGTTTTCCAAACTGGATATAGTATTGCATATATAAATTTTTACTAGGCTACATAGTGATTGGTGGTTTTGTTGTATCCCTTAGAAAATGACATTAGAGATCCATATTTGAGACCCTCGGTTAGGAAATAACATGCAGTATGTTGTTATATTCTTTCAATTGTGATTTGAACTTTGGATCTCTTTCCTTAGATTATCGCACCAAAATCTTTAAAAATGTTGACACTTTTGTTGAATATTTTGTCCATTCATTGATTATATGAGATGCACATATCCATTAGACCCACAAAAATCTCTACTCATATCTTATATCTCCATGCATTAATAAACTAATTGAAAAGCTAGCCCTTTAATCATGAACGCATGGTACCTAACATGTTCTATATATATTCTAGAAGATACACAAGTTTATCATTTGATTTTACCAATAAAAGCATAAGAATGAGGTCCAAGAAAAGGGAGCTGATCATTCTTTACAAAACATAAGGATTATCCCAATGGCACATCAACATTCATCAAAACTCCAATTAACAAATCAGTTGAGATCTTTCATTTAGGCGCACAATATTAACAACTTAGCGGAGGTTCAACTCAAGCCATCTCCTAAGGGTCACAACTCATATGTGCATCATCATGAGCATAGGCTAGTACTCAATGTGGGTTCCTTTTATTAGTCCCTAAGTATACATAGATTCGGGTTTCGCAATAACTTGATAATGATACGAATTCGACTAATACACAGTTCTTACTTGTTTATTACACATGTAGGTCCAGACGTGACAGGGTACATCGGCCGAGCCTCCACATGCATCTCCTTCGGCTGCGGCTCCGTAAGCCACTACCTCGGCTGCGGTTCCGCAGACAACTCCTATAGCTCCACTGCCCGCTCAGACTCCCGCAGCTTCGGCTCCGCAAGCCACTACCTCGGCGGCGGTTGCGCATACCACTCCTACAGCTCCACTGCCCGCTCAGACTCCCGCACACTCCGCATTGCATGATCTATTGACTCAGTGTATATCCGAGGAGCAGGCGCGCCAGATTACGGCGTTTATCAGAGGTGGAGCTGGACCGAGCTAGGGTAGCTTTTTGATTCTTATATTTTAAACATGTATTTATTTATATGATACATATTGTATATATTTTGGATGATATTGATATTGGTGGTGTTTGCGTGTTTATATTGATATCGTATTCTGCTTATTAATTTCTTTTGTATATTATGCGTGAGATATGATTATGAATACTGCGGTATATATTCTGTGTGTTGATTAATTTTATATATGATGTATATATTATTGTGCACAGGGCGAGAAAAATACAGGCATCCCCTTTTTTTAAAAAAAACCTGATAAGATGTCCCTACGGATTAATCCGTAGGGCCAAACATTGCCCCTACGAATTAATCCGTAGGGTCCTACTTTCCCCCTATAGATTTATCCGTAGGGGCAAAATATCAGGATACCTGATATTTTGCCCCTATGATCTCAGTAAGAGGGGGTTATACTTGTCCCTACGGATATATCCGTAGGGGCTTAAAAATGCCCCTACACAGGTATCCGTAGAGACAAAATATCAGGTATCCTGATATTTTGCCCCTACACATCTGGACCTACGCATGTATCCGTAGGGGAAGATATCTGGCCCTACGGATAACTCCGTAGGGACAACTATTTTATTTTATAAACCGATAAATTAAATAAATTTTTTGTCCCTACAATCTAATCCGTAGGGACATATGGACCTACACAGTACGCCGTAGGGGCAAGTATTTAACCGTAGTGGTATGTTCAAGGCTAAGACTTGCACCTACGGCGTTTGCACCTACAGGGTAATTTCTTGCCCCTACGGATATATCCGTAGGGGCAGTGGTTTTCTTCTACGGATAAATCTCTAGGGGCAACCCCTATTTGTAGTAGTGATCCTACACTCGGTCAAGCTCCTCTTATTACGAGGATTCTCAATATAAGATCTGGATGATATCTACTACATCTTATGGATTATGATCTATGGTGATAGATCTATGTGGGTGTTGGGAGTGTCCCAGATCCAGGTATATTAACACCATACTAAAGGGGTTTAGTATGGATGATTCTAATCGTGGCGGTTTGCCCACTTACTCATGGATCACTCTCTCCAAAGACTGATTTGGAGAGAGCTCGCGTGCAAGAGATACCCTATGCTTCGGCAGTTGGCTCTATCATGTATGCGATGTTATGTACCAGATCAGATATAAATGACTCACTAGGAGTAGTGATCAGGAATCAATCGGATCTTGGGAGAATCACTGGACAGCTGTGGAGGACATTCTTAAGTACTTGAGAAGCACTAAAAGAATGTTCTTGGTTCGAGCTTCCAGAGTGATAAGGTCGACTGAGAGTCAGTCACAGGAATTGTCTTTACCCTCAGTGCAATGACGGTATGTTGGAAGTGTTCCAAGCTAGATATCGTGACATACCAGACGATAAAGGCTGAATACATTGCTACCAATGATGCTGCCAAAGTGGTTGTCTGGGTATTTCTTGTTCATAAGATGAACAAGTTTCCTACCATTGAGCGTCCAATAACTGTTATTGTGACAACAATGGAGTTGTGGCTTTGTCCTAGGAACGCAGGTCCCATCAGTGTTCCAGACATATTCTGAGGCAAGTATCACCTGATCAGGGAGATGGTTGATTTCCAAGGGATCGAGGTAAGGAGAGTAGATTTTGAAGTTAACCGTTATAGACCCTGCATCGGCATGACTTATCAGGCAATTGGGGTCTTCCGTTATACCACCCCCAGGCTGTGATATGCGACATATCAGACGAAGAGACCGGACTGTACGGTAGTGTTACTGATTGGATTCGCAGGAGTGCGAGCAGGCTTGCATGTTGATCTTCTGATCGCTCAATACCCGGGTGACCGTTACGTTTAGAAGAACGGTTGCGGCTTGTGGGTGTTTGATATGATCATCACCTGCTGCCGGCGTATTGACGGGTCTTTAGAGTCCTATACAGGGATTTCCTGGTTCATGCGAAACGGAATAGGAGCATATATGTGATATTTGCGGGACCAAGACTAATGCGTGTATGTGATACCGTATTCTATTCTTGCGACATGTGACATCGTAGGTTATATGTGATATAGCCAAGTTATCGGATCACGTGTTTATTCGATAAATTATTACATTTGATATTAGTCGGATATATGTAATGTAGCCGGATTATTAAATCAAGTATTGATTTAATAATTTAATGTAGAATTATATATATTTGATATATTAAATTACATTAACTAATATTAGCTCACTTAAGTATTCATTTTTCTCACTTATGATACATTGATATATATATGAGATATGTTAAATGTATTGTATTCTTTCTAAGCACAATATATATATGTGATATATATTTGTGTCATGCAAGGTTACACGTGCAACTAGTATGTATGAGACTAACACCATGCTAGGTTAAATGTGGATTAATAATTATTGTTAAGTAGATTAAAAGATTTGGAATTAGTCATGGTGGAGCTTGGAAGAAGCTAACAGAACCATTAACTTAGTCCACATTTTTTGTCTTGCTTAAGATATTTGTTTACCCAACTTTAACCCTACACCATGGTTTAGTCTCTACAATGGTTTGTGTATGATTAGAACTCACCATGGTTGCATTTCTAACCTCATGTTATTGTTCATCACTTCATCTTCTTCGTCATGATTTTTGCTCTCTAGCTATTGTTCATGTGATGAAACCTTGTGAGAAAAATAAATCTAAAGTGAGCTGATTGCACGCTTTTGGCGTGTCGTGTGTTTGAAGTTCTAAAGTTAACCGCAATCAGGATGGTGTCCTTTGCAGCTAGCCGCGGTGAGTACGGGTCGATCCACAGGAAGACGGGGAGTTTTAAGTTCTTGTTTCCACGAGTTAACGCGCGAGGCGGAATGGTTCGTATCTACCCTATGTGTTATATGCAAAGTAAAGTTTGTTAGGAATAGATAGGTTAGTTTAAGCTAGGGAATTCCGTACTCAATCCTTTGAGCCGAACTTAACCATTGAAGCTAGAGCAATCGGCAATAACGTGGATTAGGGTGCTTAAGCAAGGTATTAGAAATCCGGCTTATTGACCCTTGTCCGTGCGTTCTTGTCTCTTGCTTTTGCCTCCGGCCAAACCGAACGCAACCGGTCGCGGTTAGGAATCACTAATACCTTTGTAAGATAGGATGTCTAACGGAGCGCTTGCATAAGGTTTGGGCGGAGTTCAATTGGAAAATACGGGAAAAGGAAATCAGCAAAGAAACCTTAACTTACATTATCTTTCTCTTTTCCTAACAACACCAATTCACAAAAATAACAACAACAAACCAAAAAGAGCAAATAAAAGACAAACAAAGAAAAGAAAATACATCAAGCAAGTATGTAGATGGCATGATAATAAATTGCAAGTAAAGAAAGATAATAAAGAGCAAGTAATGAAAAGAGCAAGTAAAAGAGCAAGAAACAAATACTAAGAACCTTGGAACAAAATACAAGCCATGGATTCAATAACCTAATCTTAAACTTGCAAGCTCAATTAAGAGGTTGCAAGATCAAGAGAAAGCATGGAACTCATGTGAAATGAAGGCAAAAATGAGAGCTTTATTAAACTTCAAATAATGATACAACCCTTGAGATCAATAACCAACTCTTAAACTTGCAAGCTCAATGAAGAGGTTGCAAGGTCAAGAGAAGGTAAGGAGCTCAAGGGGACTAAGATATGTACAAGAAAAAGAACAAAAGAGAAACAAAAGTTTGGACAAAGAATGAACAATGCAAGACAATCCAAGACCCCTATCCCTTGTTCACTCATCTGCTTTATATAGGAACAAAATAAAATAAAACTAGCAATAAAAATATGATGAGGTGGCAGCAGGGGAGAGTCTTTGAAAAACTGGAGGCAAATGGAGAAGATGGGGCCGGCCTCCTCGGCCAAAGTGATGATGTGGCCGGCCACAATGGTGAGTCCATTTCTCGTATTGGAAGTGTAGTCTTGTATGCTCCCATATATCACATTGGTGCTGCTAGATTTCTCTAATTTAACCTGGTCTGCACTCTTGGATTTGGAGGGAAACTTGATGCAACATATCACATCATATCTTTATGCATTAACTACCCATCACTTCTCATGCCCACTTGTGCCATGATTCATGGCAGCCCCCATCATGGTCCATGCTCCAAGAGTTGTGTTCGCACATGCTATGTGTTGAACCAAAATGTGTACACTTTATTTGTTTGCAAAATAACTCTTAGATATAGAACGGTTTCCAGTTCTAGATGCAGTGTCGGCTCACAAACGATATATCCGTGATTTTAAGTGTATTTCCAGTATTTTTTCACGGATACCTGTAATCTATAATTACTGAGCAGACACAGGTTAATAGTACCGATATATACAAAAAAAATAGATAATGAATGAGCTGTATTAAAATGCAATATTCTGGTATGAACAAATACCCCCAAACTTATCTTTTGCACGTCCCGAGAAAAACAAAATCCTAGCCTCACTTTCGTAGGGAACGCAATTGCTCTGAGCATGTGCAACAAGCCATTAAACCTCTGGGTGTCCCTAGTAGAAGGAGTGTTGTCTCCTGAGGG
The DNA here is from genome assembly GCA_030015575.1 of Agapanthus africanus. NCBI lineage: Eukaryota > Viridiplantae > Streptophyta > Magnoliopsida > Asparagales > Amaryllidaceae > Agapanthus > Agapanthus africanus. Next base: position 130,626,253 of record CM057346.1, read on the forward strand.
TTTTCAGCGGATAACATCCACAAAATCCCGTCAAACTAGTTTCATAAGTTAACGTTGATTCTACTCCTACAGTTTAGTATCTACGTTAAAAACTCTATCATCCTAAGTTAGGAATATTCAACCTATATGTTTCACACCTCAAATTTATTCAACCCAGATCCTATATATTTTACAGTTTAGAAAGATCTCGGTCTCTCCTGAGTTTTCTTTCTAAAGTGCGATCTCAAATTAGGAATTTTTATCAACTTTACGGAAACCATAAGTCTTATTTTTTATTTCTATCTTTCCTCCAAATATCGATCGTATACCCCTACGTGTGTGTATAATTTCACCCCTATACTTAAGAATTCAATTCAAGCTATAATACCCTTGCCCTAATACCTAATACTCCTTTTTTCATTAAATGATGGACGGTGTTGCTCACACACCTTTCATGCGACTATTAATGCTTCTTGAGGCACTAACAGCCGATTACTGAATATGTGAGCTTTAAAGTGTAAATAGCAGTTTCCAGGTCTTGACTTTATTATTTTTTTATTTTTCTTTTCTTTATTTTTCTTTTTCAAGACCGGATATATTTTTCAATGATACTATTTTGGTGTTTAGCTTTAACTATCCTTTTTTCTTTCATACTAGGTTTTCATGCAAGAGTATTTCTAGGTATCCTCTACTAACCCAAGTTTCAAGGTGCGTGTATATGCAGTTTGTAGGGTGTATACTTTCTAAGTTTTGGACTCAAGAATAGAAACTATTTTTCAGACTTATCCTTCAGTATTGCTTTAATACTTTCCCTTCATCTTGACTTAACTCAAGATTACCTACTTCTATAAAAAAACTGTAAGGACGTATAATTACCAAAGTTAAATAGAAGAAGAGTTATTTTTAGGGTTTTCAATTCCTAAGCCTAGGATTTAGTTATTTCTAACGTATCAATTAAACTTTCGGAATGAAAATCTCAGTTACCCTATTAACTAACTTGACGACAAAGTTTTTATATTTTTGTATTTTTTTTTATATTTGTGGGTTTTAATAAGTATGCAAATGCAAAATATACAAATGAATGCTAAGGAAGAAAGCTTACCGAGTACACCTCCAAACTTAAACTTGACAGTGCCCTCACTGTCAGGCTACACCAAGAGGGTCAAAATTGTCGGCTCTCCCTAAAGAAAATATATACAAAGCAACAAGCAAAACAAAAAAATATATACACCAAAAAGGTTCCCCCCAAACTTAAGTGAAACGGTGTTTCCACTGTTTAATGTGAAGTTCAGGATTAGGGGAAAGAGAACAATATCAATCTATACAAGGCCTTACACAGGCCAAAAGTTAGCACCAACCAATCAAAAAATTTATCGCTATAATGTGCAGGTTGGTGAAAGAATACGGTGAGGAAAGAAATGGAGAATACGCGAGACCGTATGGGGATAGAAGTGGTGTATGGTCCCGGTATATGAGAAGAAGAATGGTGGAAGGGAAAAAGAAATGGTGTATGAACTTGAGAGTGAAAATGGAGTGAATAAATTAGCACAATTTGTAATGACCGATGTGTAAAAAGCGATTGTTGTAATCTATCAACCTGTCGAGAGATGAGATCAAATCCCTTAAGATTCATGAGAAAACGTAGGTACACCGAACTTAGTAAACCAGACACAAGAAATGAAAGTGATACGGTGTCTTGCATGGTCGGAACGATGGAAAGGATGGATAGGAGTGATTGAGGAAGGTTATCGGTTAAAGGTTCAGGAGTGTGTCCATAGTCAATGAAAGGAATAGGATGAATTGGAAAATCCGACTCAACAACTAAAACTGGTTCATCCTCAAAGCTATCCTCAAAATTCTCCTCAAAAATTAGCTCATCCATGCAATTTTCATCAAAATCAAGACGCATATGAAGTTCGGGAAAAACAGTTAATGACTCGGGATGATGAATAGGAGAGAAAAACTCATCCAAATCTGCGAGTTCATCATCCAAAATATCCCCAGCGTCGATATCCTCAATCAAGTGAAAATCAATATTCTCAGACACCTCATCAAAAGCATGGATTTTAATCAATTCAGGTTCTAAGATGGAGGTGTAGAGGTCAAAAGGTTTAGGATTGGTTTCACTTGGAATGGACCCTTCATAATTGGGTAAATCAAACACTACAAAATCACACAACTCATTAAACATTCTATCTTCAATTGGTAAATCATTTAGGACACTTGATAGACAGTCAAAACCGGAGTTGTGGGATTCAATTTGCAATGGGTAGGTTTGATTTGGAAGGGTGTACAGCTCACTATCACCACTCATATTCTCAACATGTCCTACCGCCTCATTATACATTGGAAAATGTGGAGGTAGTTGGAAACTAGCTACCGGGTCACTAGGTTGTATGAGGGCGGTCATGGACGCATTCAAATCCATCATCTATTGGTACGACGTTACCCGAAAGTCCTCTAACGACTGTTCCAGACTAGACATGGGTTGTGAATGGGTTTCAGTAAAAAATTCAAAGTTGTTTGGATACTGGAAACTCCCAAAAGGCTGTTTAGAAGCGATGTCTAGGGGAGGTGTAAAAGTCGGGTAGGACTGGTAGGAATTGAATGGTTGGACGGGAGTATGATCAACATTTAGATAAGAAGGTGAATAGAATTGTTGATCTAAAGAGATTGCAGTGGTGAAAGGAGTGAAAGACCGGTTACGAGATTGTTCAATACGTTCAGTAATAGACATAGGTCTTGGAGTTACAACAGGACTCTCAAAAGGGGTATCAACATAAGAAGGTGGGGTAGGTTGAAACGGTTGATACAAAGTGGAGTGCAGAGTCCAGTTGCTTGTCCTAGACGCGTCTATCCGATCTTTCAAAGAAAGTTTGGGCATGGATGGATCGTTCGAAGTTTGAACAAAGCAAGAACTGTAAGAAGTAATGTTTGGTTGTGGGTACCAAAGTTCGGCAAGAGTTTTTCTAGATGGGGTACCCATGATATGAAGAGAGAAAGAAGAAGAAGAGAAAAGGAGGGGAAAAAGAATGTGGGTTTTTATTTATTTATTTTTTTAGTTAGTTATTAACAAAAGAATGAAATATGCACACACAAAAAGAATCTGGACAAAAACAATCACGACACAAAAATACCACACCTAATCGGTCTAGGGTTCACCTAGGTCAATTGGACCTGCTCAAGAACTTGATTGTCGAAGTAAAACTGTGTCGAGAAATGGGCTCAAGATATACTAATCACGAGGCCAGATAAGTGCAGAGATAAGGGGAGGTTTTCCGACGCTTTTGCGAAGGTCCTTAATTAGACAACCCTTTCTCTTTTGGCGGTTTCACCGTGAACACTTTCCTAGACACCCCATGAACGACATACTGTTAAGCGGTGTTCTAAACACAGTTAACTTCTCCTAATGAGCGCGAAGTCCTTAAAGGCTTAAAGTCAAGTTTCTTTTAAAATTTGTGCGGGGAAACGTTATGCTCAAGTTCGTGATTTGTGGGCCATGGAAAAAGTGATGAAATCCTTTACCGTATATTGTAGGGTTCGCTTGCTCTTAAGTCCGTATTAATGGAAGCAATGTGCCATTCAATAAAAAATTATTCAAAGAATCAAAAAATCGTTTTTTATGTTTAAGCTCGGCACTGCAACAAATACGGGTTAGTCAATTTATAGCATTTTCTAGCGAACTTGCAAAGAATCCTGCAAAGATATTATATTGGATACGTCGGATTTAAGAAGAAGGTGTTAGTAAAGTACGTACCGATAAGTTTTCGAGTTTAGAAACCCTCGTTGAAGTTAAATCCGAATAGCTTGGAAAGTTCACTTGCGCGGGTCAAACTACCCGGATCTTTGGCACTATACTTCGCAATCACCTTAACATTGAATGTACACTTTGCTCCACATAATCGCAGTTCGCAAATCTGTAAAATCTGAAAATGTTGGAAAACGGATTTTTAGTGCGAAAAAGTGATATGAATGCCTAAATACCTGCACACTAAAAATTATAAAAAACAAGCAATAAAATTGGGACAAAGACCGAACACTGGAGCATAGAACCAAATTTTGGAGCAAATGGAGGTGATAGGGTCGGCGAGCTCAGATTTTGGAAGGATGTCGCCAGGCTTCTCTGTGAAGTTGGGCTTAAAATTTCTTCTGTGTTCTAATTGTTCTACTAGTGTCTCAATGTTATTGTTTGATTCTTCTATTTAGTCCTAGAATGTGAGCAGGTCCAATTTCCAGAGAACAAAAAAGTTAGGTTTGTTAGTTTTTTTTGGGTTTTGAAATTCTGAAATTTTTTAGTTTGTTTTTAAGAATGGTGTTAGATGGATATTAACAAGATTAACCCGAAATAACAAGAATAAAAACGTTACCGTCTCCCCGGCAACGGCGCCATTTGATTGCACGCTTTTGGCGTATCGTGTATTTGAAGTTCTAAAGTTAACTGCAATCAGGACGGTGTCGCTTTGCAGCTAGCCGCGGTGAGTACGGGTCGGTCCACAAGGAGATAGAGCGTTTTAAGTTCTTGTTTTCACGAGTTAACGCGCGAGGCGGAATTGTTCGTATCTACCCTATGTGTTATATGCAAAGTAAATTTTGTTAGGAATAGATAGGTTAGTGTAAGCTAGGGAATTCCGTACTCAATCCTTTAAGCCGAACTTAACCATTGAAGCTAGAGCAATCAGCAACAACGTGGATTAAGGTGCTTAAGCACGGTATTAGAAATCCGTCTTATTAACCCTTGTCCGTCCGTTCTTGTCTCTTGCTTTCGCCTCCGGCCAAACCGAACGCAACCGGTCGCGGTTAGGAATCACCGATACCTTGGTAGGGTAGGGTGCCTAACGGAGCGGTTGCGTATGATTTGGACGGAGTTCAATTGGAAAATACGGGAAAAGGAAATGAGCAAAGAAATATTAACTAACAATATCTTTCTCTTTTTCTAACAACACCAATTCACAAACATTACAACAACAAACCAAAAAGAGAAAATAAAAGACAAGCAAAGAAAAGAAAATATAACAAGCAAGTAAGTAGATGGCATGATAATAAATTGCAAGTAAGTAAAGCATGATAATAAAGAGCAAGTAATGAAAAGAGCAAGTAAAAGAGCAAGAAAGAAATACTAAGAACCTTGGAACAAAATACAAGCCATGGATTCAATAACCTAATCTTAAACTTGCAATCTCAATTAAGAGGTTGCAAGATCAAGAGAAGGCAAAGAACTCATGTGAAATGAAGGCAAAAATGAGAGCTTTATTCAACTTCAAGTAATTATACAACCCTTAAGATCAATAACCAACTCTTAAACTTGCAAGCTCAATGAAGAGGTTGCAAGATCAAGAGAAGGCAAGGAGCTCAAGGGGACTAAGCTATGTACAAGAGAAAGAACAAAAGAGAAACAAATGGTTGGACAAAGAATGAACAATGCATGACAATCCAAGACCCCTATCCCTTGCTCACTCATCTACTTTATATAGGCACAAAATAAAAGAAAACTAGCAATAAAAATATGATGAGGTGGCAACAGGGGAGAGTCTGTGAAAACTGGGGGCAAATGGGGCAGATGGGGCCGGCCTCCTCGGACAAAGTGATGATGTGGCCGGCTACAATGGTGAGTCCATGTCTCGTATTGGAAGTGTAGTCTTGTGTTCTCCCATATATCACATTGGTGCTGCTAGATTTCTCTAATTTAAGCTGGTCTGCACTCTTGGATTTGGAGGGAAACTTGATGCAACATATCACATCATATCTTTATGCATTAACTACCCATCACTTCTCATGCCCACTTGTGCCATGATTCATGGCAGCCCCCATCATAGTCCATGCTCCAAGAGTTGTGTTCACACATGCTATGTGTTGGACCAAAATGTGTACACTTTATTAATTTGCAAAATAACTCTTGGATATCGATCGGTTTCCAGTTTTAGATGCAGTGTCGGCTCACAAACGATATATCCGTGATTTTAACTGTATTTCCAGTATTTTGTCACAGATACCTGTAATCTATAATTACTGAGCAGACACAGGTTAATAGTACCGATATATACAAAAAATAGATAATGAATAAGCGGTATTAAAATGCAATATTCTGGTATGAACATGAGCCAACTTCCTACTTCATCATCCTCTACTATTAGCCATTTAGTTTAGGATGTTTGCTTCACTAATTTCACACATTAGTGAAGAGGTAGCATGAGCTCGAGTCTCCTCGATGTAGATCATCTTCGGCTTCGAAGACATTGAGCAAGCTTTTACTTCTTTGCAAAGTTGTTTGCATATCGATTCGTCGGATTTTTTAGTAACGATTCTAGGGTTAGGGTTAGTTAGAATGGCAATTTTTGAAATTGGCATGGACGATGCCTCCCGAAGCCTTGCTGCCGTGCTAGACAACCCTGCAGTTCAGGATGAGTTTGCTCGTCGGCCTTCCTTTTGCTCAATACCTGGGTAGCCGTTACGTACAGCTAGTGCCGCTGACGTGCTTGTGATTAAACCTACTGCCAGCATATTGACGAGTCTTTAGATTCCCACACAGAGGGTTTTCACGGTTCAGGCGATATGGTGTAGATGATGTATGTTGGTACATACAGGTGTACAATTAAATATGTGCACATTCTGCACAGACTTTAATCGGACGGTTGATAATACTAGCGGCTTAGGATTAAGCCGGATTATTAAATCAGGTTTTGATTTAATAATTTATATATGTATTTATATATATGTATTCTACTATTATTGTTCACTATTCATTTTCTCTCTTGGTTATTCGTATTTCTGTATGAATACGCATATATGTATTTCGATACATATACCGGAAAGTATTCCGTATTTATACCGAATAGCTTCTAGAAGTGGACGCCTCATTTGTATGATTTTCCATTTTTGGAAATTCATTTGTTTCAGAAATGAGGTGGAGGAGTGAGGTGACATGAGCATGGGTCATAAGTATGGCTTGGAATTGCTTATTTGCAAATTGAAATGAAATATTTGTGTGATGAGAGAGAGAGAGAGGGAAGCCACCATTCTATTCTTGGCCATGCTCATTTCTTGAGTTACTTGCTTCATTGCTTCATTCTATTCTCACCTCAACACTTAGGCATTCTTGAGTTGCTCATGCCATTGTTTCCCCACGTCCTTCATCTTCTATGGTTGCTCCCTTGAGCAATAGTGATGAGAGAACAAATATAGTGACACATTCTTACACCTCCACTCTCCATTACTAGCAACCTTGGAGCGTCGGTTGCCTCGCTAGATGAGGATGAAGCTTTCACCGTATTCCTCAGGTGGATAATCGTAGATGGAGGAAGACCGGCAACCAAACTCGATCGAGGGGCCACTAAGAGCTTGGGGATGATGGTTGAAAACCGAAAGACACGGATTAACTCGGTATAACCATCTAACTTCTTATACATAGCTTGCTAGTTTAGGGTTTAAGGTAGATCCGGGTATCGGGTAATGGTAGCGCCAGTTTAGAAAAATTTTGTTCTGCATTTGGCCACGGTTTGATGGCTGGGACGATGCCGTAACCCAACATAACTAAAACATGTTTGCACGATTCTTTTGACCCATGGTAGGGTAGTAATCTAAGTGCAGTAGTAACTCACATGAGACAAATGACGATCTCAGTTCAAAGGACTAACATGTACTCATTCCACTAAAGAACTGCTATCTGACAATAGGTATAATACCATCTAGAAGTTCTCGGCAATTCTGTCCAGTATACTCACCTCCAGTGAGCACTTGTATACTATCTTAGGTGACACAACACCAATGGCTTGTGAGATCGGCCACCGTCCTTCGTCAGGGTCTATAAACGTATACACTAGTCTACTCCGGAATATCGATTCCTAGTCTCGATACTCTATCGACTAGGGTAAGGATGTGCTTATGGACTACCCAGCTCTCATATATATGATCGCCATCATAATTCTGGTAGTCAAGCAAGAATCCTACGGGTTTCATCATTATGTATTAGCGACACGTAATAACAAGTAAAACTTATACACATTAATGTTAAAAAAACCAGATAGCATACTATAATTTCGAGTAAGACTGTTTTATCTGTATAGGTCCTCCATCAATTATCATAATCGTCTACCTGCAATTAGACTAATTGCCTTGAGGGCACTATATCCAACATGTGTGTGTGTGCGCGTGTCACGCCCCGCTTCCCAGTATACAGGCAGAGGACGCGATGAGGCAGCTACGTATTTACTGTGTAAGTATCTAAGCAATATAAAAGTAAAGCATAAGAGACAAGATATAATAAAAACAGCAACTTTATTTATTCACATTCTTTCTGTACAATGCATGGAAAGTAAATACAACTGATAAAAAAAACAATGCCTAAACAATGGCATAACAGAAATGAAAAGTACTGAATGGAAAGTGTACAATGACTAGAGCTCGGGGTCTTCACTGAACTGGTCCAAGTCTTCAGCAGTGGGCTCAATCTCTGAAGTGTCCAGATCACCTGACGACATTCAAAGAAGAAAGAAAGAGAATGTCGTCAGCGAACAGGTCGCTCGGTAAGTCCCAAAGATAAGGGAGAAATAGAATAGACAGAATAAGAAGGTATCTTTTAAAGTTGTATTATAATGTTGTAATATTGTGTTAACGTTGTTGTTTGTACCTTGGTATAGAAGGATGCCGGTGTATACGAGAGGGGTCTCTATATGCTAGAGACCAGGGCAAACGGAATGTACAAGGAACCGTTAAGCCACGGTACAACAACAACGGAATATAGGCTATGTGTCTTAATCTTACAGTCTCGTGCCACTTTTAACACCTTCCGTACCAATCTACCCCTTAAACCCCGTAGTGTTTTGATTGTATTGTTGTATTGTATTGTATAGATTGTATGGTTGGATGACTGACCAAAACCATGATATCAGTAAACGGATGTAACTGTATAATCATGTAAATGGAATAACTGTAGAATCATGTAAATGGAATATATATCCGTGGTTCGGTTCAGTCAAGTTGTATAGATTGATAATTGGATTCATGGATTCATGTTGAATTGTAATATTGAAAATTGTAGATTGTAGATTGTACTTGAATCATATTCAAGTTAGATTATAATGAGACTCAAACTGAGTCAGATAATTAGAAAGATAAATTGAAGTCCTGATTGTTTTGATGTTATCGGTAACCGTTGTACATGGGTGGCAGGATTTGTATCTTTTTCAAAGACGATTACCGTATTGATAACACCGTTGTTAAGTTGTCTATCTTAGATAGGCAAGCACCCACTACTCCGGCTCCCTGAGGCTCAAGAAATTGGTCCCGCTTAAACCTATATTTACTAGGGTCCTTAGGGTAAATTATAGAAATTGAAGGGGTTTTATGTAAAAATACTTTGTATAGTTTTCAAAATACACCCCAAGTATTTATTATCATCTTTAGAGTTGTAATAAATGTAGATTTTATATTGTGATATTTCTAGTGAAAATATCCTATTTTCATAATAAGTGGTATTTATTTGTAATATTGGTTTTGTATGGAATTCATGGTATTTTAGTGTAAAATTGATTCTTGTGATTTTTAGAAAAAGGTGGAATATTTATATCATAACAAAATAGGTATTTTAATGATAAATATACATATATTTATAAAAAAAATAATTTTTATATATATTTTATATTCTAAAAATCTCATTTTCTTAAGATGTCGTATTTTAAATCTTTCGAAACCGAATGCTCCTTGCGGAGGTCTGAATCTCGCACTACTAAGCCCGAGGATGTGCGATAATCCGTACCATCCCAGTCGGGTTCCCCAATTTGGGTTGTAGCGGCACTTTGCAAAGATTTGTATAAATACTAAATCCTTTAGAAAACGGTTTTATAAAGTAAATAGTATTTAAATGAAAATGTGTCGCTTTCCCATATTCTATGTTCCCAAGGGTATGGTGCTATGTTTCATATGAGTGTGTGAGGAGGTAGGTCATTAACTCGTGATCTACTTAAAAGTATAGCAAGGTTTTGTGATGTTGAAGGTGGAATTGAAACTATGTGGTATTTAAATAAAAAAATGTGGTAAAATGAAATAGCAATTGTTTTGTGATATGAAACTTGATCAATTTGGTTGATTAGTGTTTAATAGTCAACATGAGAGAGTTTAAGCATAATTGTATTAACGAGAAGTGAAGTTTTATAAAGAAACCGAATCGGAAATTGGATTGGTTCCGATTCCGTCGGGTTTTGTAAATCCGTATTTTAGAAAAGAAAAGAGAGGTAGAATTTGGGGACTTATGGGTTTAGGACAACAAGGAGAGGGAGATGGATCGGGAGGAGTCGCCGGTGCGTCGTTTCGTCGCCGGTGGCTCCTAGGATGGTCGTCGGAAGTTCGCTGGAAAATTCGCCGTAGCTTCGCTTTGCTCGTTTTCAAAGTACACAAGGTTTCTAATGATTTCTTGAGAGTTAGCTCAGAGTTTTGGGGTGAGGGGGTAGTCTGTAGGGTTGGTATTTATAGGGTTAGGCTTGGGTTAGGGTAAATGAAGGGTTTTAATTTAAAAAATGTAAAAATATATGAAAATTCATTAAAAATGGAGTAAAAGAGGTATTAAAAGCTCTCTAGAAACGATCTGAATAAATGGAGTGTGCAGGGGGGTTAAGAAGATGAAGAGGCAACTTTTTGGTGTTGATGACTCGGCCGAACGGCCGAGTCTGGCCGAGTCGGGAACTGGGAAGGTTGGGGGTCGCCTGGTGAAGCCTTTGGAACATGTACTTTATTGAGTGTAGTGGGGTTTTGGGGATTTGTTGGTATTCTAAAAATTTCAAAACAAAATAATATTAAAAATAATGTGGGGTATGGGATTTGAACTCTGGTGGCTTGGTTCAGCAGTGTAAGGTATTACCAATGAGCTACAAGCTCCTTCTTGTAATTAAGGAGTGAATTAAATACTTAAAGTGATAACAGCAAAATTAAATACTCCAAGTATACATTAATTTTAAAGAAAATTTTTTGTATACTAAAAATGGAGTTGTTACAGTCTACCCTCCTTACAAAAATTTTGTCCTCGAAATTTACAACTTTTATTTGAGAACTAGTTTACAAAGAGGTGTGAATATCTTGCACGCATTTCATCTTCCCTTTCCCAAGTGGACTCTCCTGGAGTGTCTTTCCTCCACATCACTCGGACCAAGTTGACTTCCTTATTCCGAACTGTCTTCACTTTCCTGTCCAGGATCTCTACAGGTTGTTGTTCACAAGATAAGTCAGGCTGTATAGTGAGCTCGGAATGATCAAGAACATGGCTGGGGTCACTCACATACCTTCTGAGTTGGATTATGTGGAACACATTATGCACTCCTTCCAATGAGGGTGGAAGCGCTAAGCGGTATGCCACTTCACCGACCCGTTCGACTATGTCGAACGGTCCAATGTATCTCGGACTTAATTTACCCCGTCTTCCAAATCGGATAACTCCGCGGTTTGGAGATATGTTTAAGAACACATGATCTCCTGGCTGAAACTCCAAGTGACGTCTATTTGCATCAGCCCAGTGCTTCTGTCGATCTTGGGCTATGCGCATCCTTTCCCTGATAGTATGAACCACATCAACAGTCGCTACTATCATCTCTGGTCCAAGAAGTTCCCTATCTCCGATGTCGTCCCAAAATAATAGCGATCGACACTTCCTTCTATACAGTGCTGCAAAAGGTGCCATTCCTATGCTTGCTTGGTAGCTGTTGTTGTACGAGAACTCCACAAGGTGTAGGTGATCTTCACACGATCCTTTGAAGTCTAACATACATGCTCTGAGCATATCCTCTAAGATCTGAATAGTTTGCTCAGACTGACCATCGGTTTGTGGATGATAAGCCGTGCTGAAGTTCAGACTTGTTCCCAAGCTTGCTTGCAGACTCTGCCAAAATTGCGATCGGAACCTGGTGTCACGATCGGAGACAATGCAGACCAGTACTCCATGAAGTCTCACAATTTCCTGTATGAGTTCATGGGTATCAGAGATAGTACATTATGAAGAGTTTAAATCTTTAAGTAGATTATTACCTCCATGTACTTCTTTGCTAGTGTCTCGGTTGATTGGCCAACTCGAAATGGGATGAAGTGAGCCGACTTTGTGAGTCGATCCACAATGACCCATACGGCATCGTTACCCTTTGTGCTGCGAGGAAGAGCAGTCACAAAATCCATCGTAATTTGTTGCCACTTCCATTCTGGGAATGGTAACGGTTGAAGTAATCCAGCAGTCCTGTGATGTTCAGCCTTTACTTGCTAATACACCAAGCATTTTACGATGCTTCTGGCTACTTCACGCTTCATTCCATGCCACCAATAATTCTGACGTAGATCTTTGTACATTTTAGTACCTCCAGGGTGTACTGAGTAGGGAGAGTTGTGAGCTTCTTTCATTAACTCTTCCCGAACAGGCCCTTTTGGTACACACAATCTGCTGCCGTATATCAAAGGTCCGTCTTCATGGATGATGAAGTATGTTCTGAGTCCATTCTCCACTTATTCTCTGATCTTTTGCAACTTAGCATCACTTGCTTGAGCTGCTTTGATCTGATTGACAATGGTTGATTGAACTTTTAAATTCATCAAACTTGAAGCATTAGCTGGCATAACTACTTCAATCTCTATCTGATGCAAGCCTTGTTGAAGCTTCCACTGAGCGGTGAGATTCATTGATAAAGGTTGACGACTAAGAGCATCAGGAACCACATTCACCCTCCCTGGGTGATATTGCAAGTTGATGTCAAAGTACGCCATGAGTTCTAACTATCTTCTCTACCGCATATTAAACTCCTTCTGAGTAAACACGTACTTCAGACTCTTATGATCTTTGTAGATGTTCACTCGTTCACCAAGTAGATAATGGCGCCAAATCTTTAGAGCAAAGATGACGGCTGCCAACTCCAGATCATGCGTCGGATAATTGCGCTCATGAATCTTTAGCTGTCTTGAAGCATAAGCCACCACTTTACCGTGCTGATGTAGAACACATCCTAATCCCTTATAGGATGCATCGCAATGCACTTCGAATCCTCCCGATTGATCCGGTATAACGAGAATAGGTGCTGATGTCAACCTTGACTTGAGTTCTACGAAAACTTGTTCGCATGCTTCTGACCACACAAAATCTTCATCTTTACGTGTGAGCTTGGTCAGGGGTGTTGCTATCTTTGAAAAGCCTTCAATGAACCTTCTGTAATATCCAGCTAAACCCAAGAGACTTCGAATGTCCTTCACTGACTTTGGTGTAGGCCATTCGCTAACTGCTGAAACTTTCGCTGGATCCACAGAGATCCTTCTCCTGATACGATATGTCCAAGAAAACCAACTTGCTTTAGCCAAAACTCGCACTTTCTGTACTTGGCATAGAGCTGTTGTTGTCGAAGAGTTTTCGGGACAAGTCGTAGGTGCTATGCATGCTCTTTCCGACTCCTTGAATACACCAGTATATCGTCGATGAAGATGACAACAAACCTGTCTAAGTACTCCCGGAAAACTTGATTCATTAGGTTCATGAATATTGCTGGTGCGTTGGTCACTCCAAATGGCATCATTAGAAATTCGTAATGTCCATAGCGAGTTCTGAAAGCTGTTTTGTGAATATCAGCTTCCTTGACCTTCACCTGAGGATAACCTGAACGAAAATCCTATTTAGAGAAAACACAAGATCCACTTAGCTGATCGAATAAATCATCGATGCGCGGGAGTGGGTACTTGTTCTTTATAGTGACTTCATTCAAGGCTTTGTATTCGATGCACATTCTATATGAACCTTCCTTCTTCTTCACAAGTAATATAGGTGATCCCCAACTTGAAGTGCTGGGATGAATCCATCCTTTCGCCAGTAATTCGTCCAACTGTGTTCGGACTTCCTTCAAACCTTCCGGACTTAATCGATAAGGCGCTTTGATCATCGGTTGTGCTCCTCGTACTAAATCAATGATGAATTCAAGAGCTCGATCGGGAGGCAAACCTGATATATCTTCAGGAAACACATCGTCGAACTCTCGAACCACATCTGGTCTTGATTCTTCCTCCTCTTGAGCTGTTGCAACTATTGCTTCCCTTGACTTCGCTTTGTAGGTACTTGGCTCTAGTGTACGGTCTCCTCTTTTGAAATAGAAGACCGGATGGTCTGGAATCTCGAATACTACTCTCCTTTGACGACAGTTGATGGTAGCATAAAAAGTTCCAAGCCAATCCATTTCTTGAACCACATCGAAGTTCGGTATGTCCAGCACTTTGAAGTCAGCATAAAATTCTCGACTGCAGAAGACTACCGGACACAAGCTGTATCCCATTGTTGCCTTTAAAACGCTATTTCCTGAACTGACATTCCAGCTGGATACAAGCGGTGAGACTGGAATCGCATGGGTTCGGACAAACCGTTGAGATATAAAGCAGTGAGATGCTCCGATATCAAACAGTGCTAGTGCAGGTATTGAGGATACTAAGATTGTACCTAAGGTATGTGGGATATGTTTTAGGTATAGGAAAAGTATGTAGGATAAATATCAAGACTGAAAGAAATTTTGAGAAAGAAAGGGTTACCAGTGATAACTTGGCCAGTGGACTCAACTTCTTCACCCGTCATCGTGAAAGCCTGGCGCCTTAGTACATTCCTCCTGGCCTGAAGAGCATTCCTCTGAACGTTCCTTTGAGCTTGATGGAACTGACGAGGAGGTGGTCCAGCTTGTGGTCCTCTGGGTGGTGCAGGTAATGCAAGTCTTGGAGCAGGTGCCTGAAGGGCTGGTCGCTACGGATAGGTAATTGCTGGCCTGGATGCAGCAACTGGGTTTTGTCTTTGGGGACAAGACCCAATATCATGAGCAGCTAAGCCACAGACTAAGCAAAGACGGTTGGCTCGCCGGCAATCTTGCATCACATGTCCAGGTTTCTTGCAATAGGTACAAAAGGCTAGGCTGGGACGATGGTTCGGTACTCCGGGTCGCCTTGGCACAAAAGGTGGCCTGGACGAGGCTCCTCCTGTCATCTGGTTGACAGGGCGTTTAACTCTTGTAGATTGAGGTCTTCCCCTCGCCTTTACCACTGCCTCATAACGGCGGGCAGCTTTCAGAGCCGATTCATGAGTTGGAAAATCTCCTGTGGCCAGTGCAGCCTGGATCTCCGAATCCAAACCTTGTTGAAATCGACGGGCTCTGATCTCATCCGTCGGTATCAGGTGTGCCGCAAATCTGTTAAAAATATTGTGTTAGCTGTGTAATATGTGATATATAAAAATTTGAATTATTGAGACATGTCTTACCGACTGAGTATGGTGAACTCAGCGTCATACTCATCTACTGACTTGGTCTACATCGAACCTTGTTGCAGATGGATGAACTGATGTTCCATATCGAACCTGGCAGTCTCAGAAGAGTACTTAGCGTCGAACATGTCGCGGAAAGTCTTACATTCGATGGGTTGTTCAAGACGGCTTTCTTCCGCCTTCCACCAGTTTCGTGCATTGTCCGTGAGCTGTAATTTTACAACACGAACCCAAGCTAATTCTGGCACTTGTGCCGCTGCCAGATCATCTTCGAAACTCTAAGCCCATTCCTCAGCTTCCAGTGGGCTCTCCTTTCCTGAGAACTGTTTGGGGTGCAAAGCCCTGAATTGCTTCACCCCAGGTGCTTCTGCCTCGGGACAGTTCATTAAAAGAGCAGTCTGTTGCTGCTGTCCCTCTACGAAGCTTCGGATTGACTCAAGTAGAACCGTCTGCTCGTTGATCGGAGCAGGGACGGCAAGTGTGAGTGGTAGTGGTGGAGGTGTGTTGTTGACATTGGTGCTGGTGTTCGGGGAATCCATAACCTTGAAGAAAAATTTGGGTTAGGACAGATTCAAAGTATAAGATTCAAGAAATATGAAATTGTAAGATTCAAGAAATATGGATTGTAAAGAATATTTTAGTTATTGGTTCTTGTGTTATATTGCTTAAGTTGTTCACGCAGAACAGAATTGCATGGCAGTGTTCCATACAACTCTGACATGCATGGGCCACCAACAAAACCTGTCACGCCCCGCTTCCCAGTATACGGGCAGAGGACGCGACGAGGCCGCTACGTATTTACTGTGTAAGTAAATACGCTAAGCGTATCTAAGCAATATAAAAGTAAAGCACAAGAGACAAGATATAATAAAAACAGTAACTTTATTTATTCACATTCTTTCTGTACGATGCATGGAAAGTAAATGCAACTGATAAAAAAACAATGCCTAAATAATGGCATAACAGAAATGAAAAGTACTGAATGGAAAGTGTACAATGACTAGAGCTCGGGGTCTTCACTGAACTGGTCCAAGTCTTTAGCAGTGGGCTCGATCTCTGAAGTGTCCAGATCACCTGACGACATTCAAAGAAGAAAGAAATAGAATGTCGTCAGCGAACAGGTCGCTCGGTAAGTCCCAAAGATAAGGGAGAAATAGAATAGACAGAATAAGAAGATATCTTTTAAAGTTGTATTATATTGTTGTAATGTTGTGTTAACGCTGTTGTTTGTAGCTTGGTACAGAAGGATGCCAGTGTATACGAGAGGGGTCTCTATATGCTAGAGACCAGGGCAAACGGAATGTACAAGGAACCGTTAAGCCACGGTACAACAACGGAATATAGGTTAGGTGTCTTAATCTTACTGTCCCGTGCCACTTTTAACACCTTCCGTACCAATCTACCCCTTAAACCTCGTAGTGTTTTGATTGTATTGTTGTATTGTATTGTATAGATTGTATAGTGGATGACTGACCAAAACCATGATATCAGTAAACGGATGTAACTGTATAATCCAGTAAATGGAATAATTGTAGAATCATATAAATGGAATGTATAACCATGGTTTGGTTCGGTCAAGTTGTATAAATTGATAATTGGATTCATGGATTCATATTGAATTGTAATATTAAAGATTGTAAATTGTAGATTATAGATTGTACTTGAATCATATTCAAGTCATATTATAATGAGACTCAAACTGAGTCAGACAATTAGAAAGGTAAATTGAAGTCCTGATTGTTTTGATGTTATCGGTAACCGCTGCACATGGGCGGCAGGATTTGTGTCATTTTCAAGGATGATTACCGTATTGATAACACCGTTGTTAAGTTGTCTACCTTAGATAGGCAAGAACCCACTTCTCCAGCTCCCTGAGGCTCAAGAGATTGTTCCCGCTTAAACCTATATTTACTAGGGTCCTTAGGGTAAATTATAGAACTTGAGGGGGTTTTATGTAAAAATACTTTGTATAGTTTTCAAAATACACCCCAAGTATTTATTATCGTCCTTAGAGTTGTAATAAATGTAGATTTTATATTGTGATATTTCTAGTGAAAATATCATATTTTCATAATAAGTGGTATTTATTTGTAATATTGGTTTTATATGGAATTCATGGTATTTTAGTGTAAAATTGATTCTTATGATTTTTAGAAAAAGGTGGAATATTTATATCATAACAAAATAGATATTTTAATGATAAATATACATATATTTATACAAAAATAATTTTAATATATATTTTGTATTCTAAAAATCTCATTTTCTTAAGATGACGTATTTTAAATATTTCGAGAACGAATGCTCCTTGCGGAGGTCTGAATCTCACACTACTAAGCCTGAGGATGTGCGATAATCCGTACCATCCAAGTCGGCTTCCCCAAATTGGGTTGTAGCGGCGCTTAGCAAAGATTTGTATAAATACTAAATCCTTTAGAAAACGGTTTTATTAAGTAAATGGTATTTAAATGAAAATGTGTCGCTTTCCTGTATTCTATGTTCCCAAGGGTATGGTGCTATATTGCATATGAGTGTGTGATGAGGTAGGTCATTACCTCGTGATCTACTTAAATTTATAGCAAGGTTTTGTGATGTTGAAGGTGGAATTGAAACTATGTGGTATTTAAATAAAAAAATGCGGTTAAATGAAATAGCAATTTTTTTGTGATATGAAACTTGATCAATTTGGTTGATTAGTGTTTAATAGTCAACATGAGAGAGTTTAAGCATAATTGTATTAACGAGAAGTGAAGTTTTATAAAGAAACCGAATCGAAAATCGGATTGGTTCCGATTCCGTCGGGTTTTATAAATCCGTATTTTAGAAAAGAAAAGAGAGGTAGAATTTGGGGACTTACGGGTTTAGGACAATAAGGAGAGGGAGATGGATCGAGAGGAGTCGCCGGTGCGTCGTTTCGTCGCCAGGAGCTCTCAGGATGGTCGTCGGAAGTTCGCCGGAAAATTCGGCGTAGCTTCGCTTCTTGCTCGTTTTTCAAAGTACATAAGGTTTCTAATGATTTCTTGAGAGTTGGCTCAGACTTTTGGTGTGAGGGGGTAGTGTGTAGGGTTGGTATTTATATGGTTAGGCTAGGGTAGGGTAGATGAAGGGTTTTAATTTAAAAAATGTAAAATATATGAAAATTCATTAAAAATGGAGTAAAAGAGGTATTAAAAGTTCTCTGGAAACGATCTGAATAAATTGAGTGTGCAGGGGGGTTAAGAAGACGAAGAGGCAACTTTTTGGTGTTGATGACTCGACCGACCGGCCCGAGTCGGCCGGTCCGCCTGGTGAAGCCTCTGGAACATTTACTTTATTGGGTGTAGTGTGGTTTTTAGGATTTATCACGTGATGACTGTTGGTATTCTAAAAATTTTAAAACAAAATAATATTAAAAATAATGTGGGGTATGGGATTTGAACTCTGGTGGCTTGGTTCAGCAGTGCAAGGTATTACCAATGAGCTACAAGCTCCTTCTTATAATTAAGGAGTGAATTAAATACTTAAAGTGATAACATCAAAAGTAAATACTCCAAGTATACATTAATTTTAAAGCAAATTTTTTGTACACTGAAAATGGAGTTGTTACTGCGCGCGCGCATACACCCACGCATGTTGGATATAGTGCCCTCTTGGAAATTATTGTGATTGCAAGTAGGCGATTATGATAATTGAGGGAGGACCTATACAGGTATAACAGTCTTACTCGAGATGATAGTATACTATCTGGTTTGTCTTCATCATTGATGAAGCCCATAGGATTGTTGCTTGACAACCAGCATTACGATGGCGATCATATATATGGGAGCTGGGTTGTCCATAAGCACATCTTTAAATGTCCCTAGTCGTGAGAGTATCGAGACTGGGCATCGATATTCCATAGTAGACTAGTGTATATATTTCTAGAATCCGACGAGGGGCGTGGCCGTCTTACAAGCCATTGGTGTTGTGTCACCTAAGATGGTATATAGGTGCTCACTGTAGGTGAGTACACCGGATGGATTTGCCGAGAAATTTTAGATGGTATTATTTCTATCGTCAGATGGAAGTTCTCAGCTGGCATGAGTGCAGGTTGGCCTTTTGACATGAGATCGTCATTTGTCTCGTATGAGTCCCCACTGTACTTTGATTACTACCCTACCATGGCTCAAAGGAATCATGCAAATAAGTTTTAGTTGGGTACAGTCCCGAGCCCATGGAGACAGTGGTCGATTGTCAAGGATTCATCTCTCCTAGTATTAGGAGTCGATGTCGCGCTGTGTTCAGTTCGCTATCACTAGAAATTCGTGGCCACGGTGAATGAGATTTATTTATAGTTGATCAATAGTATCTCTGTTGGTGATGAGCTTGACTCAGACACGACTTATCGGGTTAGTACGGGTCTGACGTTATCTACCCCCTAGACCCGATATCCAATACTCTTTGACGAAGAGACCGGACTGTACGGAGATTTTCACATTCATGCTCAGTAGGGTAAGGACGTACTTGATTGTTGACCCCTCTTTCGGCAAGTTCCTGGATAGCCGTTATGTACAGCTAGTGCTGCTGACGTGCTTTTGGTTAAACCTACTGCCAGCGTATTGTCGAGTCTTTAGAGTCCCACACAGAGGGTTTTTCTGGTTCAGGCGATAGATGTAGGAGCCGTACGTTGATACGTACAGGGGTCCAATTAAATACGTATGCCACATACACAGACTTTAATCGGACGGTTGATAATACTAGCTAGGTTAGGATTAAGCCAGATTATTAAATCAGGTTTTTATTTAATAATTTATATATATATATATATATTGATATATATATATATTAGTACTATTGTTCACTATTCATTTTCTCTCATTGGTGCTATCCGTATTTTTATACGGATACGCGTATATATAGCGATACATATACCGTGTGAAGTATTTCGTATTTATACGGGAATGCTTCTAAAAGAAGGACACCTCATATTTGATTTTCATTTGTAAAATCAAATGGGAAATGAGGTGGAAAATGAGGTTTAAATGAAGCATGGTTCTTGACATCTAGAAAGGTATGGCTTTGGCATTTATTGATATCATTTATGGTTGCACTATTGAATCATGGTGGTAATAAAAGTTGTAGCCATTCTTTCTTTCTAGACATGATCATTTTTCCATCCACACAAGCTCATGCTTCATGGTAGAGAGAAACTTAGCCACTCTCTCCTCACCTCCCATCTCCTTCTTTTTCTTGCTCTCTCTTGAGCATGGTTTTGAGAGGAAATAATTAGTGAAAAATTCCCACATCACCCACAATCCATCCTTAGCAAGTTTGGATCGTCGGTTTGAGCCTTTTTCGGTTTCCCTCGAATGGATTTTCTTCGGCGAGAGAGGTCGTCTTTCAAGCGTGTTCTCGGCGTCTACGAGCTTGGAGGGGTCTTCCACAACTAGGTGGACACGCGTCGAAAGTTGTATATCTATACCCTTGCATATTTAGCTTGCTAGTTTAGGTGATTGGATCGAATCCTGGGGTATGAGTGTTTGGTGCTTGCATAAAGTTTTTATTTTTGCTTCCGCCTTGGCCGCGGCCTCCGCGGCGCAAGCACCGAACCCCAATATGGTATTAGAGCCACTCCATAAACCTTAACTAGCTTGTTAGCACTAATTTAGAGTTTCGATCGACGGATTTTTTACGAATTACATTTCTAATCTACTGCTTGCTGTTCGAATTTTGAAGTTGTTCAAAAAATTGTTCAGGTTACATTAAAATTATGTGCAGGCAAAACGAGAGACTAGAAAGAAATTTGGACACCTAAGCCCAAAATTTAACCGCTAAACCGCCGCTAAATGTTCCATTTAGCCGTGGATCCATGGTCTAATTTTGGCCACAGTGCCCCAAATTTTTCTGGTGCTCTACTTCATGGAAATGTGATTTTGGAATATTTGGTTTTGGTCCAGTATTGTTTGAGTTTTGGTTTGTACTTGGGGCCAATGCGGAAAGTTTTAATCGATTGGAATTTTAAATTTGTGGTTTTCAATGCATTTGTTTGTTTCTTCAT
The DNA here is from genome assembly GCA_030015575.1 of Agapanthus africanus. Classification (NCBI taxonomy): domain Eukaryota; kingdom Viridiplantae; phylum Streptophyta; class Magnoliopsida; order Asparagales; family Amaryllidaceae; genus Agapanthus; species Agapanthus africanus. Next base: position 130,647,489 of record CM057346.1, read on the forward strand.
CCGTGAATATCATAGCGTGGTATAATCTGACTGGTTGCTTTATGTACAATCAGACGGGTTTACGAACATTATATTCATGTTGATGTTCTGTGTTGCACTGATCTTTTGGATGGATTGTCGTGATGGATAGCCTTGTGTGCAATGTTAGATGTACAGTTCAGATTCATTTGTATATTCATTATTGCGGGGCGAACGTCCGACATGTGGACTGTCGTCTCTGCCAGTATGTATATTCTTTTATTGGGGCATGGCCTGGTTGAGGACGATATCACCACTTGTATATATATTTTTCTTTTCTGTGCTAGGATTACCCCGCGGAGGAGTGCTCGAATAGCTGGGTTCTATAGGGCGACAGGACCACATCTCATGGAGTTGAGACCGGGGGCCTTACTCTAGAATTGACGGGCTATTCGCCGCACTCGTAGTGGGTATAGGTTGACCCACGGAGGGGTGCTCAAGTTACCGGATTCCGTGAAGTACTAGGTAGCCCATTCACTTCATTGATTAGGGTTGCCTCACTTTCGGGATTGGCGAGTAACTTGCCGCACTCGTAGGGGTATAGGTTCTTCATTGCACTGACTATCCACACGACCAGGGAACGTCGCTTCTTATTTATTGCTTGAATGAAACGCGGGGCTCCTAGTTTATCCGTTGTTCCATATTGCTGTTCGCATGCCTGTGATGACTATTATCTACCTGCGACGTTGATGTGTGTGTGTGTGTGTGTGTGTATTTTGTAGATACTTCTATATGTTTTGCATCCGCACTAGTCCTGTCCCCGCTCTGCCGTTAGTTAAGTAACCTAACGATGCATGACGGGGCCCCGTAGCGAATGCGAATGGCATATAAAACATGTTATTTTGGTTATTTCTTTTGTGGCCTGGAAACTTAAAATGATGTGAACACATTATTTAATAATGCAAGAAAAATAAACCTAAATGATGTTGTCGGAACTAATTCTAAAACTACTCGATTTTCTTCAAAACTCATAGTCATATTCTTTTGCTTTGCATAGAGGTATTCAGTTAGGAATATACTGCACCTTATTCTATAAGAGAAGAGCCTTGATCCCTTCATTGGGAGTTCGCTCTTAAGCAAAGGTTTATGTTATTAGTTTTAAAAAGCGGAGTTTAAATCACTCCATTTCAAAGCCACTCGAGTTCCTTCAATGATATCAAGTTCATTACGTTAACTTTTTTTTGCCAAAAACCAGTTGTAGCCCTCCGTCATTTCAGATTGGCATTACCTAGTATTCGTGCTGCGTTTGTTGACTTAGTAAAGGCATAGTGTACGGTAGCTAAGTGGTGTTTTTCTGTGCATTGTAATGTGATTGGTTAGGATAGTCGTGCGACCTTATTGACCTAGTTAAGGGAACGCACGAGTGGGTTTAATGCAATCAAGAAAATGACGGGTTGAACTTGACTAGTGGTTTATGGTTTGTTGACCTAGTCAAGGTCATAAACAGTTGGGGGCAAAAACCATATCGGGAGTTTCAAAATAAGGGAAACTTGCCAGGAATGCGCATACCTTCTGGAGTGTGGTGACTTGAGTGGATTCCGTCAGGTTATTACATGATGATAGTTGGGTCCTGATTCCTACTGATGAGTATGTATTACTCCTCGGGAGATTTTTTACTTCACAATTAGCTAACCTATTAGGTGTCTAGAAAATGTTAATGAGATTATGTCTCTGCGGAAATGGGGTTATTAATTGGGTCCGTGCGAAAGCACGGGGGACCTTCCTCGGAGTACCAACACTCGTCTGGCTGAATGGTTAGCGAACTTGTAAAGTGTATATAATCCCGACTAGTTCTCCTTATAAGGTTTGAAGGAGAATTCGAGAAAACAGTGGGAGCCATCCTGACTAGATAAAGTGATAACCAATCTAATCTTGATAAAGTGCACGCTGAGTGTTTATTTTCTCTCTCTCTATCTCTCTCTCTCTCTCTCTCTGGTACAGCGAACCGTGAATTACCTTAAAAGACTCATGAAACAAGTTAACTGAACCTTCTTACACCCTTGGACTTTGGATTGTCATGATTCATGACAAAGTCCCATATATCCCTGCCACCCCTACTTTACCCATTGCATTTGTTCATAACACGTCATCTCACTACGATGATCCATATTACTTGGAACAACCATCATATAGTTACATACAAACTCAAAGAAGTTATTTCAGTCGAGAATGGCCACTGGTTCTAGAGAAATTGAATAGGATTATTCGGTTGTCTCTTCCCTTTACCTTCTCTCAGGTTGCGAGAGCACCTTGTATTAGGAGAGTACACCTATTACGATCATTGGATAGTCTTCTTCCAAACCTCAGGCTGGTGCCGAAAGGTAAGGAAGGAAGAAAATCAATTAGCTTATGTGCGGTGTGCAGAAGATAAGATGTAGAGATATATAAAGGGATTGAAGTGAGAGCAAAGGAAATTGTGACTACTGTCATGAATCTAGATAATGGAAAAGGCATTACTAGGAATACCTGGCCATCCCCTTGAAACATTTTTATGTTTCAGTATTTCTGTTTACTTGTAAAAGAGAACTGTTTTCCCAATTAATTCTAACTCTAAGGTATGTATATACCGGATTTGGATCTCACATCGGTACGGTATTATAGATGATGAGTAGGAGTACAATATTAGGAAATGGGCAATTTGATCCTCAATATCGGAATTCGTTGCAATTGGTTATATTGGATTAAATCGCCTGGGTTTGCCTAACGAAAAATATTTAGTCTCGAATAACCGTTGTTATGCACCAAATTTTAAAATGAAATATCTGTACCTTTATTTTATAAAGTGAGATATACATTTTAAAAATTGTGTTTTAAACATTTACCTTTATCAGTTGAGGATAAGATAAGGTGCATTGAATAACGGTATAAGACATTCTCGACCAAAATACAGTTTTCAATTTATAAACACACAGAATTTGAGTTAGTATACTCTTATGGCTTACATATGAAAATTTATGTTGTCCAGTGTCCTTTGGGATAAAGGGTTAGTACTCTTACTTCATTCAGGTTCACCTACGAGTTCTCTGGGTTTAGACACGCATTCGTTGTAATGCAAGGTCTAAAGATTTTGAGAAGTTTATACGTATAAGAATAAATTAGAGAACCATACGTTGGAAGTATAAGGATTTTTCGAGGTGATCGAAGATGTAGATACTTTTGCTAGGTATTCCATCATAGTATTGAGAACTTAATTCTCTCATAGGTTGCCCATCCGTGAGTATGCTTCATGATGAGTAATGTTGTATTGGTCTTTTTCCATTAGGTGATATGCACTGGAAACAGTTGCATGATATTTGGATCCGGTTCCATCTAAATTAGTGCCTTGATTCTATTTGGACATAGAATGATATCTTGAGGTTGTTAACATATGGAGTTATCCGGTTTCTGTTTAAAAGCAGAATCCGGACAAACTCAAAGCACGCTTCGGTAATGGCGGTTTGTGGATTATCCCAAACATTCGCTAGAATTTTTTTTCCTACCATTTTCAAGATCAATAGTTACATTGTTCTTGACTGACCACCTTTTTATAAAAGAAATTTTTTTGCAAAAGAAACTAGTAGGAGTATGGTAGAGTTGCAAGTGATTCCAGAACCACAAACGGTTACCAGAAATTTAGTAGAACCTAAGAATTTAATTGGACTTGACAAACCATTAGCCACTCGGCAGATTAAGTAGGTGATCTCAGCCACCCGAAAGGTACTTCGGTTTTCTCATAGACGGTGACAGGGAGGTCAGCATCATGGCAATGATGGACCTACTACTTATCAGCATGTCATAAAAAGTGGTAACTTCCAGATGACCAGATGCTTCATATCCAAGATGGACTGCATGCACATTAGCAAATTATGGATTTTGGATTTTGTTGGGTGCTCCTGAAGGTGTAAAATCCATTAGGAGCAAGTAGATCTTTCGAAATCTATGCAGATATAAAGGTACTAACCTAATAAGGCTAGACTTGTCGTAAAGAGTTTTTATCAAATACCCATTGTGGATTGTGATGAGACTTTTACCTCAGTGTCTATGCTGAAGTCTATACGGATATGGCTTAGAACTGCTATTCCCCCAACTTGTTATCAGCAGGTCATAGGAAGTGGTAACTTCCAGGTGACCAGATACTTCATACCCAAGATGGACTTTACGCATTTCAGCAAATCATGGATTTTGGAATTTGCCGGGTGCTCCTGAAGGGGTAAAACCCATTAGGAGCAAGTAGATCTTTCGGGATCTGTGCAGGTGGAAAGGTACTAACCTAATAAGGCTTGACTTGTTGTAAAGAGTTTTCATCAAATACCCGTTGTGGATTGTGATGTGATTGTTACTTCAGTGTCTACGCTAAAGTCCATATGGATGTGACTTGGCGCTGATGCTATTGTTGACTATGATATCTGGCAGATGGATGACTATAACGTCTTTCTAAATGGGAATTTTAAAGTGCACGTGTGTATGACTCTGCCAGAGGGTTATCATAGCCAGTGGGAGCAGCAGAAGGTGTGCAAGTTGCTTATGTCTATTCGTAGACTAAAGCATGGATAGCAGAGACGGATCATCTGTTTTAATGTGACAGTCAAGGTGATTGACTTCATCAAAACAATAGACAACCTAGTAAGAAGGATGTAAGGAATATTGTCCTGGGATTTGGATGACATACTCTAGATAGGAAGTGATGTTCCTATATTACAATCGGTCAAACTTTGGTTGTCACGTAGTGTTTTCTCCACGTTGGATATGGATTATATATCAGAAATTCTGGTGACTAGATCTATGGTTCTAGATCTAAATTTGGGAAGTTTACCAATCAGGTACTTAGACAGCATTCTAAAAGTATTTTAGAATGGACGACTCCTGGCATGGTGATGTACCCGCAGTCGATGGAGTCACCCTCTCTAAAGAGATGTCTTCTAGACTGATGAGGAGCGGGACTGGCATGAATGACATATCATTTGCTTAGGCAATTGAGTCAATCATACAATGTCTTGTACAAAACCAGATAGATAATGTATCGGGGATTCTGGTTTTAGATCTAGATTTAGGAAGTTTCTTAATCGGGTACTTAGACAACATTCTAAAAGTATTTTAGAATGGACGACTCCTGGCGTGGTGGTGTACCCACAGACGATGGAGTCACCTTCTCTAAAGAAATGTCATCTAGACTGATGAGGAGAGGGATTGGTATGAATGACATATCATTTGCCTAGTCAACTGAGTCAATCATGCAATGACTTGTACAAAACCAGATGTTGCTTATACACTTACTCTAGCAAGCAGATATTAATCCAATTCTCTAGAAACAAAGGGAAGCTATCATGAACATAAGATAATGTTCTTGGTATAAGGTAACGGTAGCCTCCTCTAAGAGACGGTTATCGGTTCAGGAGGTGACCTAAATGACAGAGATGTTGTTAGAGTTTTAATTTTAGCCTCTTCTGAGGATCAGTATATTGGATAATGTTGTAAAAGGGATACTCAGGTAATCATGGTGCAGGATACTGGTTATGACTCAACAGAAGAAACAGCCCAAGAAGTTTGTTGAATGGTATTGTTCATTTATGAAGTTGGTCCCATCAAATATCCAGACAAATTCTTGAGGCGGGGTATCGCTTAGTTTGGGAGATTGTTAATCTCCGCAAAGTTGAAATATAGAAAGATGAAGTTGGAACATTGTAGCGGATTCAGTCACGAGGTTATTTCTCGAACACATTAAGTTTCGCAAACATAATTTGCGAAACTGATGAGTAGAGAAGTTGGGTATTTGGTAGCACATGAGCTGTAGGTATGTGATACCGTAATAATTGACCTTAGGTGCAAGTGGGAGATTGTTGGATATAGTGCCATCAAGGTAATTATTATGATTGCAAATAGACGATTATGATAATTGAGGGAGGAGCTATACAGGTATAACAATCTTATTCGAGATGATAGTATGCTATTTGGTTTGTCTTCATCATTGATGAAGCCCATAGGATTGTTGCTTGACAACCATTATTTGATAGCGATCATATATTTAGGAGCTGGATTGTCCATAAGCACATCCTTAAATGTCCCTAGTCATGAGAGTATCGAGACTGGGCATCGATATTCCGGAGTAGACTAGTATATACATCTCTAGACCCCGAAAAGGGGTGGTAGCCGGTCTTACAAGCCATTGGTGTTGTGTCACCTAAGATAGTATATAGGTGCTCACTGTAGGTGAGTACACCGGAAGAATTCACTGAGAACTTCTAGATGGTATTATATCTATCGTCAGATGGAATTTCTCAGGTAGCATGAGTACAGGTTAGTTTTTTGACCTCAGATCATCATTTATCTCGTGTGAGTTCCCACTGTACTTTGATTACTACCCTACAATGGCTCAAAGGAGTCGTGCAAACAGGTTTTAGTTGGGTACAGTCTCGAGCCACATGGAGGCGATGGTCGATTGTCAGAGATTCGTCTCTCCTGATATTAGGAGTCGATGTCGCGCTGTGTTCAGTTGGCTATCACTAGAAATCCATAGCCACGGTGGATGAGATTTACTGATAGTTGATCAGAAGTATCGCTGTTGGTGATGAGCTTGATTCAGACACGATTTATCTGGTTAGTAAGGGTCTAACGTTATCCACCCCCTAGACCCGATATGCGATACTCTTTGACGAAGAGATCGGACTATACGGAGATTGTCATATTCAGGCTCAGTAGGGTAAGGACGTACTTAATTGTTGACCCCTCTTTCGGCAAGTACCTGGATAGTCGTTACATACAGCTAGTGCCGCTAACGTGCTTGTGGTTAAACCTACTGCCAATGTATTGTCAAGTTTTTAGAGTCCCACACAGAGGGTTTTCCCGGTTCAGGCGATAGATGTAGGAGCCGTACGTTGGTACATGCAGGGGTCCGATTAAATACGTGTACCAGATACACGGACTTTAATCGGACGGTTGATAATACTAGCCGACTTAGGATTAAGCAAGATTATTAAATCAGGTTTTAATTTAATAATTTATATATATATGATATATATATATTTTAGTATTATTTTTCACTATTCATTTTCTCTCATTGGTGCTATCCGTATTTTTATACGGATACACGTATATGTAGCGATACATATACCGGGTGAAGTATTCCGTATTTATACGAGAATGCTTCTAGAAGAAGGACACCTCATATTTTATTTTCGTTTAGAAAATCAAAAGGGAAATGAGGTGGAAAATGAGGTTTAAATGAAGCATGGTTCTTGACATTTAGAAAGGTATGGCTGTGGCATTTATTGATATCATTTATGGTTGCACTATTGAATCATGGTGGTAATAAAAGTTGTACCCATTCTTTCTTTCTAGACTTGATCATTTTTCCATCCACACAAGCTCATGCTTCATGGTAGAGACGGACTTCGCCACTCTCTCCACACCTCTCTTCTTTTTCTTATTCTTGCTCTCTCTTGAGCATGGTTTTGAAAAGAAATAATTAGTGAAAAATTCCTACATCACCCACAATCTATCCTTAGCAAGTTTGGATCTTCAGTCCGAGCCTTTTCTTGTTTCCCTCGGGTGGATCTTCTTCGGCAAGGGTGGTCGTCTTTCAAGCGTGTTCCCGGTGTCTACGATCTTGGAGGGGTGTTCCACAATTAAGTGGATACGCGTCGAAGGTTGTATATCTATACCCTTGCATGTTTAGCTTGCTAGTTTAGGTGTTTGGATCGAATCCTGGGGTATGTGTGTTTGGTGCTTGCATAAAGTATTTTTTTTTCTTCCGCCTTGGCCGCGGCCTCCACGACGCGAGCACCGAACCCCAACAATGCATACACACACAAGGATATACATATACACGAACAGAAATAACATATGTACCATCATCTCCTTCAATTCCTTGACTTAGGAGATTAATGCGGCCATCCTCTTCTCCAAACGTCGCTCAGATGGGTAGCAGAAGTAACCGCCGGAGAGGGGGAACTTCAGCTGGGTCCTGTTGGTGTTGGGTTATGCAAGCGCCTCAGCCAACAAACCGTGGCCATTGCGGAACAAAATTTTCAAAAACCGGCGCTAGAACAACCCGATAACCTGGATCGACCCATAAGCCCTAGATAACAAAACATGCAAAAGAGTTAGAATGTTTATACCGAATGATCCATGTCCTTCGGTCTTGAACCATCTTCCCAAGCTCCCAGAGGCCTCCTTGATCAAGCTTGATCTCCGGTCTCCCTCCATCGAAGATGATCCACCCGAGAGTCTATGAATCGAGATCTAACATCTTATCCGAGGTATCTTGGATACCTAGATCGCTATACTACATACTGTAGAAGAAGTAGAAAGTGATGAAGGATTAATTTGTCTCAAGACACCCAAGGTTTCTCAACACATGAGAGGGTTTGGGTGGAGGAAGAAGAAGATGCCATGAGGATGAGAGTGTTGTAGGAGAGAGAATGAATAATGGCTTAATCTTTTTTTTGTTGTGAGATTAGTAATAAATAATGGAGCCACCAAATAAAAAATCCCATGTCTCCAAAATATCTAGAGTCAACCAAAAATATCTCAAGTCAACAATAATCTCCCAACAAACAAAAACTTAAGCATGCTTAGTATAGTAACTATGGGTCATTACCAAGCCATGCTACAATAATTCAATAAACACCTCATCCTCCACCTCAATAACCATTTAATCCAAAAAGGTTTAACCATAATGAGGTGTTGATTAAGATGATTTAGCGTGCTTGCGCTTTCTAAAAGATAGATCAAAAATATTTGTAACCGCAATCAAGAACGGCGTTACTTTGCAGCTAGCCGGTGAGTACGGGTCGGTCCACAGGGATGTTGTGAATCTCCGATTCGTTCTTACGAGTTAATTCCGAAGGGTGTTCGGAGTTATTATTAAATTTAAAAACCTAATTAACCTAGGGCAATTATCTAGATCTATTCTAGCTAGGGTTAGGTTTAGGGATGGTTTGGAAATGCAATTAAATCTCAACGCTTTCTATACCTGAATGAAGATCTGTGAGGAGTTATGGTAATTATCAATAAATGGGATTAGATCCATTCGGGAAGGTGTTCCTTCCTCCAGGTTCTTGTCCTTCCTTTAGAGATCCTTACCCTAACCTCCATGGAAAACGTGCGCAACCGGGCTTTTACACTACGGTGTCATCGGTACCTCGAGGGGTAGGATGCCGTAGGGCGCGGTATGTGGGTGTATGCATGGAGTCCTATTGTAAATATTTGGTGGGTAAGAAAGGGATGAGAGATCTCATCTCTCATAATCCTTCCCCAAAGCTAAACCCTAAACAAGTTCCTAGGGCATGAAATTAAGTCTACCTAGGGCAAAGAATTGAAATCTAAACTAGGGCGAGAAATTAAATCTACTTACAGATGCATCCCTCTAATCATCCATTCAGGGTTGTCAGATCTGAATTTCTGAATGGAAAGGAAACATCGATGCTCTCCATAAAGAATTTTGGAATTTTTATTAAAAGGAGGCATAGAGTTTACAATTTTTAGAGTTCTTATTTATAGAGAATAGGAAACCCTAGGGTTACAATGACTCGCATGTCTACATTTACAAAAATAGCCCTATAAAGACCAGTCAAAGCCGCCACAAGTTTTAGTAAAAAAATCAGCTCCTGATTGCGCAATACGGCCGCGGAACCGCGGCCGCAGCCAGGGTTTGGCCGCGGTTCCGCGGCCAACTTGAAGACTTGGGATCTGTAATTTCTGGTGCTGGCTTCTGGTGACTTTGTCTTCCTGTTTCTATATGTTCTTTTTCATTTGGGCTTCTAGGTTGGTTCCAGATTTCCAGTGAACAATCTGCCATGGATTTTTAACCGTTCGCTTTGTAATTTTGGACCTTGTGTTGCCTTGTACATTGTGAACTTTATCTTTGATGTAGGCTTGATCAAGAGTCTTCTATTTGTTGGTCAAAGTCCACTTTTTCATCGTCTTTATATCATTTTCACTGTTTTCTGTCTAAGAACCTGTAACCTGTAACATGTAGCAGACATGCGTCAAAAGCACCTGTTTATTTATAAAAAGAATAAAAATGGGGAATATAATAATACAATATTATGGTATGAACAAATACCCCCAAACTTATCTTTTGCTCGTCCTCGAGCAAACTTATTTTTATTCACTAAAATCCTAACCGCACTTTCGCAGGGAAACGCGATTGCACTGAGCACGTGCAACAAGCCGTTAAACCTCTAGGTGTCCCTAGTAGGAGGAGTGTTGTCTCCTGAGGGTTTTCAGCGGATACTATCCACAAAATCCCATCAATTTGGATTTTCGACTTTTGTTTTCCAATTAGGTTTTCTAACAAGGAATTCTATTATCGTTGACTCGTAAATTATCCACCCATATTCTTCACGCTTCCTCATCATTTAACTTAAGATTATATATGTTCTATAGACTTACCTAGCTTTCGGCATTTCTTAAGTTTTCCTTCTAGGGTTCCATCTCCACTTAGGAATTTCTATCAACTCTACTAAAGATACAAGTTCTATTCTTCATCCCTTTCTCTCATCTAAACTCCAATTACATACCCCCACGTGTGTGTAAATATCACCCCTACACTTGGAAATTCAAATCAAGCAATCATGCCCTTGTCCGTTGTCCAAAGTACTTATTAGTAGGTGAATTTTTAATTGAATTTTTCTTACACATCCTTCATGCGACCGTTAATACTTCTTGAGGTACCAACGACCGATTACAAAATGTGTTTGCACATTTAAGCGTAATTCCTAGTCTTGCAACACCCAAGGCTTTTAGCAGTGACTCCCAAACCAGTTGGTCTAAGGCACTAGGTGATGAAGCACCCTCGTTAAATATTTTTCTATTAATGCAGCCTTAAGTAATCACAAAAACCAGTGTTCATTTTTTTCATTCTTTATTCACAGTTATATATTTTTTTTTTTTCATTTTCATTGCACTAAGGACTTTAGACAAGAGCATTTCAAGGTCTCTTCTACTAATCCAAGTTTCAAGGTGCGTGATTGTGCAAATTGTACGGTATACGTTTTCAGAATCTAGAATTAAGTTAGGAACTATTTTTCAAACTTATACTCTAATAATAACATCAATACTCTTCCCTTGTTTCGACTTAGCCTAAGAAGTGAACCCAAAATTTGTCTATTTCTAAATAAACTACAAGGCATATACTTTCTACCGTTAAACTTTAAGGAATGTTATTTTTAGAGTTTTTAATTCACTAAGTCTAAGATCTAGTTGTTCCCAGCCAGTTAACTTATTTGTCAAACTCAAGTCAATTAGCCAAAATTGAATACAATAATTTTTATAATTTTTCAAAAATTTTCAATTTTTTATGGGTTTTCAAATAAGTATGAAAATGCAAAAATATATACAAATGAATGCGAAGGAAGAAGACGTACCGAGCATACCCCCAAACTTGAACTTGACAGTGTCCTCACTGTCATACTGAACCAAGAGGGTCAAAATGTCGGCACTCCCCTGTTTATTTATTTACAATTTTTTTTTGTTTTTATTTTTTGAATTTTTTTTATATTTATTATAAAAAGAAAACAAAAAATATATATATATATGTACATATATACAAAGGTCCCCCCCCCAAACTTAAGCTTGGCCTTACACAAGCCAAAGGTTAGCACCAACCATTCAAAAATCTTATCGTGGTAATGGTATAGTTGGTGCAAGAATGGGGTGTGGAAGAAACAAATGAGAAACACGCGAGACCGTGTGGAAAGAAGAATGGTAGAATACGGTCTCGGTGGGGGAAAAGAATGGCGGAAAGAAGAAAGAAGAGTCGCGCGATCTTAACGGTGTAAATTGAGTGAATAAATTAGCGCAATATGTGATGACCGATATGTTATAAGCGATTGCGCTAACCTATCAACCTGTCGAGAAATGGGATCAAATCCCTCAAGATTCGCAAGAAAACATGGGTACGCCGAACTTGGTATAGTAGATGAAAGCGTAACGGTCACTTGTTCGGTCGGGACAATAGGAAGGAGGGAGGGTGATATAAAAGTCAAAGGTTCAGGAGGCTGAATTGAAAAATCAGACACATCAAACAAAAATGATTCAACCTCAAGACTCTCCTCAATACTATCCTCAATATTTAACTCATCCATGCCATTGTCATCAAAATCTAGACGCATATGAAGTTCGGGAGAAACATTTAATAACTCGGGATGATGATTTGAACATAAAATCTCAATTAAATCGACAGGCTCATCATCCGAAATATTCCCGGCGTCTATATCCTCAATCAAGTGAAAATCAATTTCTTTAGACACCTCATTAAAAGCATGGGTATTTATCGATTTAGGTTCTAGAGTGGAGGTGTAAAGATCGAAAGGATTAAGTATGGTTTCACTCGAAAGAGGTTCTTCACAATTTGGCAAATCAAGCACTACAAAATCATACAACTCATTTTTATTTTCAACAGGTGAACTATGTAAGGCAATCGATGGAAAACAGGAGTAGTGGGCTTCAATTGGGTAAGGGTAGGTTTGATTTGAAAATCCTCTCACATTCTCACTCTGTCCAACCGCCTTCTTATACATTAAAAAATTTTGAGCTAGCGGGAAACTAGCTACCGGTTCAGTAGGTTGCATAAGGGCGGCCACAGACGCTTCCATATTCCTAGTCATTTTATTTGTTGCTGCAATATAAGCTTCCAACGACTCTTCCAAATTAGACTTAGGTGGTGAGGGGGTTTCGGTAAAAGATTCGAAATCGTGTGGATATGCAAAACTCCCCAATGGCTGTGTAGAATCAATGTCTAGTGACGGTGGGAAAGTCGGGTATGACTGGTAGGAAGTGGATGATTGGACAGGGGTAGGGTCAACATATGGATAAAAAGGTGAATAATCGTGTGAATCCCTAGAACTAGATGAGTGGAAAGGGGTGAAAGATCGGCTGCGAGATTGAGAAATATGCTCGGCAATGGACATCGGCTTAGGAGTTACAGCTGAACTTGAAAAAGTGGTGTCAACATACGAAGGTGGTAAATGTGGACTTGGTTGACACAAAGTGGGTTGAAAAGTCAAACTATTTCTCCTAGACGCCTCTATTTGATCTTTCAAAGATATTTTTGGCAAGGAAGGATCGTCTTTAAATTGACCGAACAAATTGACGTATGACGCAAAATTAGGTTCGGGATACCAAAGTTCGGCTAATGATTTATTATGTGGGGTACCCATGTTAGAAGAAAGGGAAAGGAAAGAAAGTTTGTGGTGCAAGGATTTATTTGCGGCAAAAAAAACTTTGCAAGTTTCTACAAAATTTTCCTTATTCTTTTTCTTTATTCTTTTTCTCTTTATTAGGAAAAATTTGTTGCAAAAAGATTTTCAACACAAGATATGCAACAGCAAAATATTACTTACAATCTATTTTATTTCAAGCGGGGCCCAAAAATCCTGCACAAGATCGTTATTTGGAAGGGAATATATTTCTAAAGTGCACAAAATCCTGCAAGCATTTCCAGAAAATATATTTCAAAATATACAGAAAAGAGACAGTGGGGCTTACAGAAAAATTTTGCTCAGATGAAGCCTCGAGATAGTCGCGTTTCCGCGGCAAATTTGCTCTAACACCGCGGTTCCGCGGTCCCCTGAACTCTTTGGATCCCCAGAAAAATTTTGGTGCGACGATTCGACAAGAAGGCCGCGATTCCGCGGCCTAAGGTGGGTTTTGGCCCCGGAATCGCGGCGGGATGGGGGGTTCACTGCTCCAAAAAATTTGCACTGTTCTGTTGTTCAAAATCTCTTCTGTTCCGATATTTTGTTTCCTGTTTTGCTTTCTGAAAATCTCCAGATCCGAATTATTATATCCTGCAAAAATTCAACCACAAAGTATCCCTTCCAAAAATAACAAATTATATATATTTTTATATTATTTTTTTGATTTTTTCAGATTTTTATGATTTTTTGAATTTTATTGATTAACCCGAAATTGCGAAAAGGAAATTTCTATGCCATCCCCGGCAACGGCACTATTTGATTAATTCAAATATATATGTTAACCGTAATCAGAAACGGCGTCGCTTTGCAGCTAGCCGGTGAATACGAGTCGATCCCCAGAGATGTGTAATTTTCTTATGTGTTTTTATGAATTGATTCCAATGGTGGTTTGATTTTTCTCGATTTTAAAAACTAAGTTGTATGATATTAAGGGACTTGCTAGGGTTAGGTCTAAAGTGGGGTTTGATGAGATTGGTCTTATCACCTCTTTCAATGCACTCGATTAAAACTTTTTAGAAGTCGTAACAATTATTAGTAAAGGGGATTAGGATGATTGGGAAGAAACGAAGTTTTTTCCTCTAGATCCTTGTCCGTCCTTTCCTACTAATTGCTATAACCTTCATGGACGTCATACATGTCCGGTCCTTTATACTACGGTGTCACCGTTACCTCATGGGTAGGGTGCCGTAGGGAGCGGATCATGCATGCGTGCATGAAGTTCTATTTATGAAAAATATTTGGCATTGAGAGAGATGAGAGATATTCATCTCTCAATCCCTCCTTTGTTCCTAACCCTAACAAGCGAGGAAATTACTCGCTCATTAGGGGATCTTTTAAAAATAACATTTTTATTAAGATTAATGTGTTTTGTTTAGATCTAAAGAATTACTTATCTACTGCAGATTAAAAAGTTCTACGCAAGATTAAACAAGGGCAAGAGATGAATTAATCTAGGGCAGGAATTTAATTTTAAACTAAGGCAGAAATTGAAATAAGAACTTACAGAATTGATGCACTTTCCACTGAATTAAATCTGAATTTTTATTTCATTGAAAGGAGGCCTCCGTTTTACAGATTTGTGATTATAATTTATAAGAAAACAGGAAAACTAGTGTTACAGATTCTCGCACACGTGATTTTACAGATATGCCCACGGAAAATCCCAACCCTCGCACCGACACACCGACACCAGAAAAATCCACCGACACGGGCACTTAATGGCCGCGGAACCGCGGCAATAGTAGGCCTTGGGCCGCGGTTCCGCGGCCCTTTGGTGAGATCGGCTCACCAACTTTCTTGAGCTTCATTCTGGTGTTTTATCCTCTCTATTTATTCAGTACTTTTCTCTACTTGGAATCTGGATCTTCTCTATATTCTTCAGTGAAATTTGTAGTGGTCTTTTAACTGTTTCCTTTAACATTTTGGACCATGCATTGCCTTGTGAATTGTTCTTCGTCTAGGCTTGAGTAGGACCCTTCTACTTGCTTGCCAAAAGTCACGCTTTTGTATCAACTTTCATCTTTTTCACTGTATTCGCTCCAAGAGCCTGTATCCTGTAATATGCAACAAACGTGCGTCAAAAGTACCTGTTTATTTATAAAACGAATAAAATGGGGAATACAATAATGCAATATTATAGTATGAACAGGTGTAATCTTCTAAAAGTAATCTTGTAAGAAATTACAAGAATACCCTTCTTCCGTATATACATACCCGCATCCGTATTCCGAAGAATACGAATACAATAAGAAAATAATCCAACAATATAATACTAGGATCAGGCTTAAACCAAAGCCCACTAGTATTATCCGTCCGAATTATGATACACGCATAAGTGCACGTATATGATCGAACCCTGCTATAAAACCATACGGCCTCTACATCGTTTCACCCGAAGCAGGGAAACCCTCTGTATGGAACTCTAAAGACTCGTCAATACGCTGGCAATGGGTTTAACCACAAGCACGTCAGCGGCACTAGCTGTACATAACGGCTATCTAGGTATTGAGCGAAAGGGGGGCCGACGAGCAAACTCATCCTAAAACCCCTACTGAGCCTGACAGTGACAATATTCGTACAGTCCGGTCCGTTCGTCTATGAGTATAGCATATCGAGTCTAGGGGTGGATAAAGTCAGATCCCTAATAACGCGACATTTAGTGTCGGTATGAAGCCCATCACCTACTGAGAAACTACTGATCTGAATCAGTAATTCTCGACTACCTTGACCAAGGATTTCTGGTGATGGCCACCCGTGCACACCATGACATCAACCCCCAATACCGGGAGAGACGAATCCCCTGACGATCCTCTCACTGCCTCTATGTGGCTCGGGACTATACCCAACTAAAACATGTTTACACCTCTTTTGAGCCGTGGTAGGGTAGTAATCAAAGCACAGTGGGAACACACACAAGATAAATGACGATCTCAGGTCGATAGACTAACCTGTACATATGTCACATGGGAATTGCTATCTGATAATAGGTATAATACCAACTAGTATGTTCCCAGCTAGTCTGTCCAATGTACTCATAACCCAATGAGCACCTGTATACATCTTAGGTGAACAAACTGACACCAATGGCTTGTGAGACCGGCCACCGCCCCTCGTCAGGGTCTCGATCAATATACACTAGTCTACTCTGGAGCATCGATGCCCAGTCTCAAAACTCCCACGACTAGAGACATTTAAGGATGTGCTTATAGACCACTCAGCTCCCACTTATATGATCGCCATCATAATGCTGGTAGTCAAGCAAGAATCATATGGGCTCTATCAACATATAATAGTGATCTGTAATGCCACCTAATGCTGTACATGATGATAAAGACAAACCAGATAGCATACTATCATCTCATGTAAGACTGTTCTGCTGGTATAGGTCCTCCCTCAATCATCATAACCACCTGCTTACGACTATGATAATTGCCTTGAGGGCACTACAGCCAACAATCTCCCACTTGCACTTAAGGCTAATTTTTGCGGTGTCATATAATCACAGCCCCAGTGATACCTGTTAGTTATATGTATGCCCTAGAGGCCATTACTATACATATGATGTATATTGTAGTGGATGCTTGGACATATATAGGGAGGACTTTCTTGCTCGACATGATAGTATGCTATCTGGTTACCCTTTACCTTAACGTGTATACTGATTGTCTCTCTGTCACATGTTGGTAAAGCCCTTAGGATGTGTACTTGACTACCTGGACTATGATGCGGATCATACTAGTGGGGACAAGGTAGTCCATAAGTACATCCTTCAAGGTCCCTAGTCGTGGGTGTATCGAGACGGGGCATCGATATACCAGTGTAGACTAGCGTATACCTTCTTGACCCATATAGATGGACGATGGATGATCCCATATCCATTGGTGTTTGACATCAGAGATGATATACGGGTGCTCAGTAGAGAATGGGTACACTGGACGGACTCACCGAGAACTCCCAGTTGGTATTATACCTTACGTCAGATGGCAGTTCTCTGGTTACACTGGTACAGGTTACTCTGTAGACCCGAGATCGTCATAGAGTCTTGTGTGATTCCCACTGTGCTTTGATTTCCACCTTACCACGTCCAAGAGGGTATGCAAAACGGTGGTTTTTGGGTACAGTCCCGAGTCACATGGAGGCAATGAGCGATAGGAGGGGTTTCGTCTCTCCCGGTATTGGGGGTTGATGTTGCGCTATGCTCGATTGGCCATAACAGGGAAGTCCCTGGCCAGGGCTGGTTTAGAGATATACTGGTAAGTGTTACCAGTAGTTTCTCGACCCGTTATGCACCTCATATCTGCATGACTTATCGGTTATTGGGGTCTGACGTTTACCACCCCTAGAACTGATATGCGACATATCAGACGAGGAGACCGGACTGTACGGTAGTGTCATTGTTAGGCTTTTGCAGGAGTTGGAGCAGGCTTTCTTGCTGATCTTCTGATCGCTCAATACCCGGGTAGCCGTTACGTCCAGCTAGTACCGCTGACGGCTTGTGGGTGCTTGATATGATCATCACCTACTGCCGGCGTATTGACGAGTCTTTAGAGTCCTACATAGAGATTTTACTGGCTCAGGCAAAACGAAATAGGAGCGCATATGAGATATGTGCGGGACCGAGAATAATACAAGTATGTGATACTGTATTCCATTCTCACGATTTGTATCATCGGACGGTTATATGAGATATAGCCGGGTTACCGAATCAAGTGTTGATTCGATACATTGATACACTTGATACTAATCGGTTATATGCGATATGACCGGATCGTTAAATCAAGTGTTGATTTAATGATTTAATGTATAATTATATATTTGATATATTACTTTACATTAACTAGTATTGGTTCACTTAAGATTGATTTTCTCACTTGATGTGCATAAGTTGTATATGTGATATATTTTTGTGCACAAGATTTTATCATGTTTGATGATACATGCAAACTTGGGTGTGTGTATGACTTACACCATGTTTAAGAAAATGGATTAGGTTTTTATTTATTATGTAATTCAAAATGGTGGCTTTCTTTGTTTGGGCTTGAAGCTTCATGAAGCTTTTAAGCATCATTGACAAGGTCTAACCATTTTGTTTTGCTTGAGATTTTCTTTAACCTAACCCATTAACTTAAACTAGGGTTTAGTCTCTACAAAGGTTAACTCACCCATGGTTGCATTATGATAGACTTCACTTGATAATTCATTTTCAGATTATTCATTCTTATTCTTTTTCTTCTTCTTCTTCTTGAAGAAAAAGAAAAAGCTTGCTAGAAATTATCAAGTGAAGATTAAGAGTGAGAAATCAAAATCTAAAGAGAACCCACTTCCTATCTCACCATCCTCTGCTACACTAGCACTTTAGTTTAGGGTGTTTGCTTCACTAATTCTTTGGTTAGTGAAGTAGAAGCTTGAGTTCGTATTCTCTCGACGTAGATCATCTTCGGCCTCGAAGACTTCAAGCGACCCGTTGCAATTTATCAAGGAGCCGTCCGAGAGTCCGGGAGTTGGATGATCGCAGCGAAGGGACGTCGTCACGGAGCTTTGGAAGTGGAGGACCGGATCTACAAAGGTTGTATTCCCTTTCCTTTAGTGTAAATGTGATTTACTTGCATCTTTTTCGCCTAATCTCTAGTTAACGATCTTGCTTAGGGTTGTTCGGCACCTAAAAATTTTAATCCGGCATGGTCGATGCCTTGTAGAGCCTTATTAGTGTGCCTAGTAACCCTACAGTGGTATCAGAGCCTAGCTAGATCTTTAGGCGTTGTGTAAACGATGTTAGAAACCCGATCGAACCCCAAAACCCTAATCAAAACCCTTCTCTGTGAATTTTTTCAAAACTGGGATTTTTCCTAATTAAAAATACTCAAAAAATCCAGCAGGGTTTTCTATGAATTACTGTGCAACACGTGGGCCTAACTCCATCAAGGCGCCGCGGAACCGCGGCCGTACCCTAGATCGCGCGGCGGTTCCGCGGCCACACTATAGCTTCTTTATCCACTGTTTGCACAGTAATGTTCCTATTAGATTCCTGTGTTTTCTGGGTAATTTTAATTTATACTCAAGAGGTGAGTTTTCTGGGTTGTATTGGGAGTTCGTTGATTCGATCGGAAAGTTTAACTTCGTCTATGTGTTTTCCGGGTAATTTAAAAACTGTTAAAAAGTTCGATCCGATATCAATAACTCACTTTTTCCCCAACCCGGAAAATATCCAAGTGTTGGATTTTTCCGTTTGTTTAAGAACGTCTAGATCATGCAAGTTACGCGATGGACCCTCTAGAAGACAACAAACCTTAACTCGATTATGTGACCGTCTTGAACTGCCCTTTGAACCTTAGGGTTTGGGGCAGTACGGCGTGCCACATGTGAGGCGTTGACTTGACCCTTCTACGGCTGGACCGTTGGTAAAGTGGCATGTGATGGATGTTTTTAAACTCCCCTCAAGTGTTGAGATCGTTTTGGGAAAACTTGGGTGTTTGATCATTCGATCGGAAAGTTTAACATTGTCTATTTATCTGGAATGTGATACAATATTTGGAATCCACAAGTAGTTATGAGATAACTAATTTGATTGTTATAAACATAGCAGTTTAGTCTCATTTGATCGGTTGCCACGGGATTTTGATGTGATCAAAAGTCCGTCGCAATCACGTAGCGTACGCGGATACTCGCCGGGTAAACTTAATAGACAGCCATGCCCCAAAGCCCCGACCAAGGGGCTGTAGGAGAACCCCGTCGCCAAAAGCATCCGTTCGGGTGCTCGCGGCAGCGGTGTTCCGCCTTAGTGCACTTCGTCGACGGCATCCGGGGGTGCGGCCGTCTACTAAAGTTTGCGACGAGCATTCGATCACTTATCGGGAATCTTATTGAATTGCCTGACTTGATATTGAAAAGTGTTTTCGAAATGGAGACTAAAATGCGGGGTTTATAACTGCTAGGCATGCGATATCTAAGGAGGTTGCGGATTCCAACTGTTGTAGTTTTACACTTTCTTTTCTGCGACCGTAAGTGTAATATATGATATCGCCGGTTTCGTTGCTATATGTCAACGACAATTGGGATGCGCATATTTACTTACGTTGATGACATGTGATGTTATGTGTTGCTAGATATGTTATATTGGATCGTCGTGTTTGAATAGCCGGGGTTTTTTATGTGCGATGAGTGTTTTTCATTTTCATTCATGTAAAATTAAATGTATGTAATATTCTTTTATTGGGGCACTTCCGGGTTGAGGTTGATGTCACCATTTGTATATTATTTACTTTTCCGCACTAGGATAGACCCAAGGAGGAGAGCACAAGTAACCGGGTTCTGGAGTCCAGTGGGAGACCAACTCGAGGAGTCGAGTCCGGGTCTCCTAACTCTAGAATTGGTAGGGTTGCTTGCCGCTCTCGTAGGGGTCTAGGGGTGTGGGTTTGGCTATTCATCACGACCGTGGAATCCGTGTTTTATAGAGGCTCAAAATAAAACACGGACGTCCTAGTATATCCAATGTTTCATATGTTTCTTCTGCTGCGTTATCTGTGATGTGATCATTTGATGTACTATGATAAATGCTGTATATAGTATATATGATATATTATATAGACGTTACTTATGTTTTACACCCGCGCTAGCCCTGCCCTGCTCTGCCGTTAGTTACCTAACCTAACGGTGCACGAGGGGACATCGAGGCGAATGCGGATGGCATAAGTGTACGTCGTATTTATCTGTGATGTTTAGGTGACTTAAATGATGGGACTTCATTAATATGATTGATGAAAGAAAAAAAAACCTAAAATATGTTGTGGAATCGAATTTTCAAAAACAGGTAGCTCAGTTCTTCCTTTGCATCGCAGTGTTCCTTGTAGAACATCCTGCACCTTATTCGATGAGGAAAGGGCCGAGATCCCTTCACCGGGAGTGACCCCTTTAGCAATAACTGGCAGATGCTACAACACTCGGTTTGTCTTTTGATTGCTTTTGGAGTTTTTTTCTTTGCACAGTGATATATATGATATATCCTGCACCTCATTCGATGAGGAAAGGGCCGACGATCCCTTCACCGGGAGTGACCCCTTTAGCAAAACTAGAAAAGCCTCAAAAACACTCCATTTTAAAATCATTTGATTCTACAACGATATCAAGTTCATTACGCAATAGGTTTTCAGAAAAACCTGTCGTAGCCCTCCGTCATTTCAGATAAGTCCTACTTAGTATTCGTGCTACGTTTGTTGACCTCCGTCAAGGCGTAGTGTGCGGTAGCAAACTAGTATTTATCTGCTTATGCATATGATGCAGATTGGATTAGGGTAGTCATGCGACCTTGTTGACCTCCGTCAAGGGTCGTGCGGGTGGGTTTGATTCAATCAAGAAATGACGGGTCGAACTTGACTAGTAGCCTATGGTTTGTTGACCTCCGTCAAGGTCATAGGGTGCTAGGGGAAAAATTATCGGGAATTTCAAGTGTTGAAATTTGCAATGAGATTGCATACCTTCTATGAGATAGTTAGATCCCGATACCCACTGCGAGTAATTGTTACTCCGGGAGTGTTTTACACATTACAATTAGCCGATCGATTAGGTGTCTAGAAAGGTGTTAACGAGGTTACGCCTCTGGGAAAACGAGGTTTACTTTAATTAGGTCCGTGCGAAAGCACGGGGCACCTCCCTCAAAGTAACGACACTGACCTGGCTGAAAGATTGGCGAACTTATAGCGTGTAATTAATCCCGGCTAGTCTTTCCTTTTCGGGTTTGAAGGAAGATTTGATAAAAACAGTGGGAGCCATCCTGATTAGATAAAATAATAACCAATCTATTCTTGCAAGAGCGCACGCTGAATGTTTTCTTCTCTCTCTCTCTAGGTAGCGACCATATCACGCCTTAATCAAGATAATAATACGGATGTATTGACCGAACCCGCTTGTTATACTGAGCTGGGAAACGTTGGTCCCGCTCCAACTTATAAATGTTATAAGACAGAGCAGGAATTTGGGGAATACCAGATTTCCCGTGCCGCCCAAACGAAGAAAGTGCATACTGATGCATCTTCTTCGGGTGTGTTCATTACAGAGAACTGTTTCTCAGTATCCTTTACGTCCTGGGTATGTGATACCGGATCATGATCCCGCATATGTAATCTGTTACATGGGCTATAGAAAGGTAGAGAACTGAGAACGGGTGATAAGTTTCATGAGATAGAAAACGGTGCAAGTGTTGCAGCCAAGTCTGTTGGTCACTATCACCCTGTATTACCTAAATACATTGATTCTGAACAAATGTCATTAGATACCGAACCTGATATACAAAATCATATCAGTCTCTTTATTAGTAAAGAAGGATATAATTTTGTATTGTTGGATAATGTTTTGAACATTTCCTATATCAAGAGTTGATCGGTTCAGGCACGTTATCTAAAAGCATTGACGTTCTAAACCAAACTACAGTTCTTAGTATACAAAACACACACAAGAGGAAGAGTTCAGAAATGAACGAATTCTTCTTGAGGTATTGTAGACTAGGTCATATCAATGCGACCCGACTAGCTGAAGTTACATATAGATGCATATCTAAATCAGTTTGAATTTACATCTTGTGAAACTTGCCGGTCATATCACAGAGATAAGATGACCATAGCTCCGTTTATTAGAAACAGAGAAAGAGTTAGTAAACTCTTGGGATGATACATGTTGATGTATGTAGGTCCCCTGTCTACACATGCCAAGACCGGTTCTTTGTACTTCATTACATTCTCTGATGATCTCTCAAGATTCAGACATATGTTCCTGTTGAAACACAAGTCCGAACCTTTTGAGATATTCACAGAATATAAGTTGCAAGTAGAGAACCAAAACGGGTATAAGTATTATGTCCTTTGATATGATCAAGGAGGAGAATACTTGAGCACGAAAATCCTGGACTATTCTAAAGGAGAATGAGATTCTCTCTCAGCATTACTCCTCCATATACACCATTGCACGATGGTATATCGAGGTGGAGCAATAGCACCCTATGTGATATGGTGTGCTCTATGATGAATACTACTGAGTTACTTATTTCCTTTTGGGAGTTATGCACTTATGAAGTTGCATACCTATTGAATAGGGTTCCAACCAAATCAGGTGCCTACCACTCCATATGAGATATAGTAAGGGAAGAGCCTATCTCTTAAGTTAGTTAAGATTTGGGGTTGTCCGGCCTATGTCTAAAAGCAAAATCCGGACAAGCTCGAGGTACAGTCAGTTCTGTGGAAGTTTGTTGGATATCCCAAGCATTCGCAAGGTGATATCTTCTACCAAACCGAGAAACAAAAGTGTTTTATGTCTCAACATGCCACCTTTGTGAAAGGGAATTTCTTGTGGAAAAATTAGTGGTCATGAGGTAGAACTGGAAGCAGTTCCAGCTATGCAAACTACAGAAGATGATTTGGTAGAACCGAAGGATTCAATAGTAACCAACGAACCTCAACCTCTCCGCCGATCTAGTACGGTTCCTCACCCACTTGAGAGATACTTTGGTTTCTCTATGACAGTGGGAGCGAGGATTGCATCATGAGATGATGACCCGACTAGTTTCGAGCTGGCCATCAGGAGTAGGACTCTGTAAGAATGGCTGGATGCTTAGCGATCTGAGATGGAATCCTTATACACCAACAAAGTATGGACTTTGGTTGCTTTATTTGAAGGGTTAAATCCCCATCAGGAGCAAGTATATCTTGAGAAGATTACTTGGTGTACATGGAAAAGTTGAGACTTTCAAAGCTAGACTTGTTAAAGGTTTGCATCATTGACCAGGTATGGATTATGTTGAAACCTTTTCTAAGTACCTATGCTTAAGTCCATCCAGATCCTACTTGCCACGGCTACATACCATAACTACGATATCTGGCGGTTGGGTGTCATGACTACTTTTCTAAATGATGTTTTAGAAGAGAGAGTCTACAAGTATAAAGTCAGAGGGCTTCGTAGACAGTGGGAGCAGCGGAAACGTGTGCAAGATGTTTTATATGATAAAGCAGGCATCGCGGAGTTGGAACGTCTGTTTTGATGTATTAGTCAAAGAGTTTGACATCATCAAAATGGTAGATGAACCTTGTATAAACGAAAAGGTAGTAGGGAGTATGGTGGTGATCCTCGTAGAGCACGTGGATGACATACTCTTGATAGGGATGGAGTTTCCTATGCTACGCTCAGTCAATCTCCGCTTGTCACAATGATTCTCCACATAGGATTAAAGTGATACCTACTAAATCCTGGGTTTTGGATCTATGAGATAGATCTAATTGGATGTTAGGATACTCACTAGTTGTAGTGAGATGGTATCAATCGATCCTAGGGAGAATCACTGGAAGGGTTCCAGGGTGATAAGGACGACTGAATATCAGTCTCAGGCATTGTCTTTACCCTCAGTAAAGGGACGGTATGTTAGAAGAGTTCCAAGCTAAATACCGTGACATACTAGATGATTAAAGGCAAGATGCATCGTTACCAAAGATACTACCAAAGAGGCAGTCTGGGTGTATATTAGTTCATGAGATGAACTTCGTTCCTACCATTGCGTGACAATGGAGTTATGGCTTATGCCTAGGAACGCCCGTCCCATCAGTGATCCAGACATATTCTAAGGCAGTGTCACCTGATCATGGAGATGGTTGATTTCCAGGGGATCGAAATCAGGAGAGTAGACTCAGAGGACAACACGGCGGATCCACTCACAAAGGCCTATTCCCAGAGAGAGACAATTATGGGATGGTTGAGTATGAGATACTACAACCACTGTTGTCAGATGGCCCTAGTGCAAGTGGGAGATTGTTAGTTACATGTATGCCCTAGAGGCCATTACTATACATGTGATGTATATTGTAGTGGATGCTTGGACATATATCGGGAGGACTTTCTTGCTCGACATGATAGTATGCTATCTTGTTACCCTTTACCTTAACGTGTATACCGATTGTCTCTCTGTCACATGTTGGTAAAGCCCTTAGGATGTGTACTTGACTACCTGGACTATGATGCGGATCATACTAGTGGGGAAAAGGTAGTCCATAAGTACATCCTTCAAGGTCCCTAGTCGTGGGTGTATCGAGACGGGGCATCGATATACCAGTGTAGACTAGCGTATACCTTCTCGACCCATATAGATGGGCGATGGATGATCCCATATCCATTGGTGTTTGACATCAGAGATGATATACGGGTGCTCAGTGGAGACTAGGTACACTGGACGGACTCGCCGAGAACTCCCAGATGGTATTATACCTTACGTCAGATGGCAGTTCTCTGGTGACACTGGTACAGGTTATTCTGTAGACCCGAGATCGTCATAGAGTCTT
Source organism: Agapanthus africanus (assembly GCA_030015575.1). Lineage (NCBI taxonomy): Eukaryota > Viridiplantae > Streptophyta > Magnoliopsida > Asparagales > Amaryllidaceae > Agapanthus > Agapanthus africanus. The sequence goes on from CM057346.1 coordinate 130,672,996, forward strand.
TTGTGATTCCCACTGTGCTTTGATTTCCACCTTACCACGTCCAAGAGGGCGTGAAAAATGGTGGTTTTTGGGTACAGTCCCGAGTCACATGGAGACAATGAGCGATAGGAGGGGTTTCGTCTCTCCCGGTATTGGGGGTTGATGTTGCGCTATGCTCGATTGGCCATAACAGGGAAGTCCCTGGCCAGGGCTGGTTTAGAGATATACTGGTAAGTGTTACCAGTAGTTTCTCGACCCGTTATGCACCTCATATCTGCATGACTTATCGGTTATTGGGGTCTTACGTTTTACTGGTCTTGCTTACTTACTGATCTTCTGATCGCTCAATAACAGGGAAGTCCCTGGCCAGGGCTGCTTTTGTAGGAGTTGGAGCGGGCTTGCTTACTGATCTTCTGATCGCTCAATACCCGGGTAGCCGTTACGTCCGGCTAGTACCGCTGACGGCTTGTGGGTGCTTGATATGATCATCACCTACTGCCGGCGTATTGACGAGTCTTTAGAGTCCTACATAGAGGTTTTACTGGCTCAGGCAAAACGAAATAGGAGCGCATATGAGATATGTGCGGGACCGAGAATAATACAAGTATGTGATACTGTATTCCATTCTCGCGATTTGTATCATCAGACGGTTATATGAGATATAGCCGGGTTACCGAATCAAGTGTTGATTCGATACTTTGATACACTTGATACTAGTCGGTTATATGCGATATGACCGGATCGTTAAATCAAGTGTTGATTTAATGATTTAATGTATAATTATATATTTGATATATTAATTTACATTAACTAGTATTGGTTCACTTAAGATTGATTTTCTCACTTGATGTGCACAAGTTGTATATGTGATATATTTTTGTGCACAAGATTTTATCATGTTTGATGATACATGCAAATTTGGGTGTGTGTATGACTTACACCATGTTTAAGATAATGGATTAGGTTTTTATTTATTAAGTAATTCAAAATGGTGGCTTTCTTTGTTTGGGCTTGAAGCTTCATGAAGCTTTTAAGCATCTTTGACAAAGTCTAACCATTTTGTTTTGCTTGAGATTTTCCTTAACGTAACCCATTAACTTAAACTAGGGTTTAGTCTCTACAAAGGTTAACTCACCCATGGTTACATTATGATAGACTTCACTTGATAATTCAATTTCAGATTATTCATTCTTATTCTTTTTCTTCTTCTTCTTCTTGAAGAAAAAGAAAAATCTTGCTAGAAATTATCAAGTGAAGATTAAGAGTGAGAAATCAAAATCTAAAGAGAACCCACTTCCTATCTCACCATTCTCTACTAGACTAGCACTTTAGTTTAGGGTGTTTGCTTCACTAATTCTTTGGTTAGTGAAGTAGAAGCTTGAGTTCGTATTCCCTCGACGTAGATCATCTTCGGCCTCGAAGACTTCAAGCGATCCCGTTGCAATTTATCAAGGAGCCGTCCGAGAGTCCGGGAGTTGGATGATTGCAGCGAAGGGACGTCGTCATGGAGCTTTGGAAGTGGAGGACCGGATCTACAAAGGTTGTAGTCCCTTTCCTTTAGTGTAAATGTGATTTACTTGCATCTTTTTCGCTTAATCTCGAGTTAACGATCTTGCTTAGGGTTGTTCGGCACCTAAAAATTTTAATCTGGCATGGTCGATGCCTTGTAGAGCCTTGTTAGTGTGCCTAGTTACCCTACAATACCGAACACCCAACTCATCTACTAATCAGTCCCGCAAAGCTCGTTTGCGAAACTATTGTGTTCGAGAAATAACCTCAGTGAGTGGATCCGCTCCAATATTTCTTTCTGTATCTCTCTATATCTCAACTTCGCGGAGAAAGCTATCTCACGAAGTGAGCAATACCTGTCTTAGAATATATCTGGATATCTGATGGGACCCAGTTCGCAAATGAACTCCAAATATAGAAAACTTCTTAGACTGTATTGTCCACTAAATTTAATTACTATCCTGCGCCATGCCTTCCTCAGTATCCGCTTGGACCACCAGTCCAAAATACTGTCCCTCAAAAGAGGGAAAACTAAAACTCTGACAGTCACTCTGTCATCCAGGTCATCTTGGAAGCCGCATATGATAACCGTCTCCCAAAGGAGACTGCCATTACCATATCACAAGAACTTCCACTTATGTTCTTAACTGCTTCCCAACGTTTCTCCAGGATTGGAGTAATATATATACTTATTGCATCTAGTGCAAAAACAATATCTGGTGTAGTACCTGACATCACATGATTGACTCAATTGCTTAAGCAAATGATATGCCAATCATGCAAATCCGTCTCCCTTTTAGTCTAAAGACATCGTTTAGAGAGGGTGACACCATCACCTGCAGGTACACCACCATGCCAAGAGTCGTCCATGTTAAAACACCTTTAGAATAATGTCAAAGTACCTAAATTGGGACACTTTCCAAATCTAGATCTAAAACCATAGATCTAGTAACCAGAAAACCTGATATTATATCCATATCCTATGTGGAGAAACAACTTTGTGACAACCACAGTATAACCGATCGTAGTATAAGAATTTCACTTCCTATAAAGTGCATGTCATCCAAATACCAGGAAATCACACCCTACTACCTTCTTACCAGATCAATCTCCTATTCTAATGAGGCCAAATCCTATGACTGTCATATCAAAAATAGATGATCTAGCTCCGCTATATCTGCTTTAGTCTATAAATAGATATAAGCTACTTGTTCACTATGCTTACGCTGCTCCTACTGACTACAACAACCCTCTGGCAGAGTCATATACACGTGCACTTCTAAAGATAGTTTAGAACGACGCTATATTCATCCTCCTGCCGGGTCTCATAGTCTAGAACAGCAGCAATGGAAATTTTGGGTAAACAAGAACCTCCCTGTCACCTTCTCTGAAAAGACCAAAGTACCTCTCAGGTGCCTGAGGTTACCCACCATATCTACGGAGTGGCTAATGGAATGCCAATACCAATTGAATCTTTAGGTTCTATTAAATTTTCGGTAATCGTTTTTGGTTCTGGAATCACTTCCAGTTCTACCATACTCCTACTTATGTTTTCTGAAAAGAATCCATTTTACTAAAACTGTGGCGAGTGAAGAACAATATATCTATTGATCTTCCAGATGGTAGAAAGTTAACCCTCGACATAGCCCGGGATAACCCACAAACAGTCATTACTGAAACGTGCCTTGAGTTTATCCAGAGTCTGGTTTTAAGCATAAGCCGGACAACTCCATATACCTTAACATCATTAAGATATGAACCATTCTATATACAATATAGAAATAGAGGCACTAATTTAATTGGAACCAGATTCAAATCATGCAGCCGTCTCTAGTGCATGTCAACTAAGTGGAATGAGGCCAAGCAGCATTACTCATCTAGGAGTGTATCCACATATGAGTAACCTGAAAGAGAAGCAAGTTCTCAAAACCATTACTATCAACGGAATACCTAGCACAAGTATCTACATCTTTGATCAACTTGAAGAATCCTGATATTTTGCAACATATGGTTCTCTACTTTATTCATATACCTATAACTTCTTAAAATTTGGACCTTATATTTCAACTAAATACCTGTCTAAAAACTAGAGAAGTCATAAGTAAACAGAACATGGTACGAGCACCAACCCCTTTGTCTTAATGGATACTGGACAACATAAAATACTTTGTATAAGTCCCCTGAGTTTAATAACTCAAACCCTGTGCGTCGTAGGTTGAAAACTGTACTATGGTTAAGAAGAATTACTCCACTGTTGAATACTCTTTACCTAATCACCAACTGATATAGGTAAATGTCATAGACATAATTTCAAAAAGTTATATCTCATTTTATAAACGTACAAATATATCAGTTTGAAACTGGTGCATAACTACGGATATTCAAAACCAAATATTTATCGTCCGGCAAAAACCCAAGTGATTTCCTCAAATATCACCAATTACAAAGAATTCCGATATGTTGAGAATATAATCACCCAATTCCCAATATTTTACTCCCACTCATCATTTATAACATCATACAGATGTGAGAATCAAATATGATAAATACATACCATGGAGTGAGGATCTAATTGAGAAATCAGTTTTCAATTAACAACACACAGTGAAACTGAAACATGAAAATGTTTCGCAAGGGTTTTCGGGTATTCCTAGTAAGGCATCTTCCACTATCCATATTCATAACTGTAACCGTATATTTCTTTGCCATCTCTCCAATCCATTTATTTGTCTTTACTCATTACCTTCTTTACACCACACTTAGGCTAATTGTTTTTTTTCCTTCCCTACCTTTCGGCACCAGCCTAAGGTTTGGAAGAAGACTATCCAATAAGCGTAATAGGTGTACCCTCCTAATCCTAGGAGCCCTCGCAACCTGAGAGAAGGTAAAGGGAAAAGACAACTGAATAATCCTTATTCTATTTCTCCTGAACCAGAATCCATCCTCGAACTGGAACAAGTTTCTTCGAGTTCGTATGTAACTATACGATGGCGTATCCAATAAATGTGGATCTTCGTAGTGATACAGAATGTTCTGAAGAAATGCAAAGGTGAAGTAGGAGTGGCGATGATATACGCGGTTTCATCGTGAATGATAGCAGTCGCATTTACTTTTCCCTCTTTCTAATCCCTTTATTTGTCTTTACTTATTACCTTCTGTACACCTGATCAGTCGAAAATAGTGCATTCTCAACACGTTAATTTCCCTACTCTTATCATTCATATATAGGTGTTTATTGTAATTATAACACAAATTACGAATTCATCTGGAAAATACCAAATAACTTGTGTTATAGTTATAATCGACATTCTAAAGGGAAATTAAGTGTTTCATTACTAATTGCATTGATCTGTATATATCAATCCTTGTCTCAAGATTTTGTGCAGGAAATTCTTCAGGTAAAAGAGACGGAACGGCTAAAGTGCTGATAAAAATACACCAAGTCCAAGACTTGCGATCTGGCAGTAAACAAGAAAGTATAAAAATATTCCAGATATCAGGAAAGTACCATAAGGCCAGAATGAAAACACCCTGAAGATTCCATGTACTGATTCCTCTACTTGGCCGCGGATCCGCGGCCGAGTCAGCCGATCCGCCGCGGATCCGCAGCTTGATGGATACGTCAGCACTTCAATTTTCTCCACGTGGCTTCTTGCAACTGCCAAGCTTCCAGAAGACTCTCGAAAGACCACGTGGCTTCATCCAGAAGGCTCGGCATAACAACCTTATCCTAGAATATATCTTATTCTAAAATATTCCCTCCAACAAACTTCTTCTAGAAGACTCTCCCTAACAACCTAGCTTTGGAGGGAAGATTCAATTGAATGGTTATAAAAAGGGATCTAGATCTAGGGTTTGAAGGTTGTTGAATTTGGAGGGTAAAAATCTAGTAAGATCCAAATCAATTCTAAGCAAATTGAGTGACACAATTTGATCCAAATCAAGATTCATCGAGTACCAAATCGAGCAAGCATCCAACGAGCCTTTTGAAGCAACGCCGATTTTCATCCGAGCAAGAGATCCACGACGATCCGCGACTCAAGAAGACGATGCGAATCTAGTTCGATGAATTTAGTTCCTCCTCAATTCTTGTAGTCTTTGAGTGTATTGTAACGAAACATCGAATAATAAAGGTGATAATCTTTAGTCTTGCTTTCTATTCATTCTCGCATTATGATATTCTTAGTTCTTGATTTCTTTATAATGATGCTTGAATAAAACTCCGCTTGCATCGGAATCGAAAGAGTAGGTAGATGATGTTGATGAATTCTTGAATGATTCTTAAGTCTTATGAGTTTTGTAAACCCTAGGAAATTGAATCAAAGATGACCTAGTTTTGAGCGAGATGCTTTCTTGAATATTTTCGCTCTAAATTAGAGATCAACAATCGATGATTGAATTTCCTAGTGACTAGAATTTGAATGCTAATCAACGAAAGGACAAGGGATGATGATGAAGAAACCCTAATTTCTTCGATGGATCCCTAAACCTCGTTGATTGTCATCTATCTAGCATCAAATCTTCAATAGATAAGAATTTGAAATTATAAGCATCAATCATCACTATCGATTCAATTGATTCCGACAAGCCTCTCTACAAATCTTGATAATTCAAACAATTTGGATATTTTCTTGATTTCTACCATTTCTTGATTTTAGATCTAGTTTGTGATGATTCTTAAAACTAAATTTCACAATTCTTGAATCATTTTCTTTTACCTTTTAATTTTCGACTCAACTAAAACAATAGCGAGCAAATCACACTTTTTTAGTGGACGATCTGTTCTAATTGACGAAACTACAATAGACACCGTCAATTGATTGCGGCATAAATTTCTTTGGTTGTAAAACATTTCTAAACACGACACGGAAACGATCAATCAAATGGCGTCGTTGCTGGGGATAGTGTGCTAATTTGTTCGTTTTTGAAATTTGAGTTGAAAAATTTATTATTCCATCAGTTTTTTTTAGATCAAAATTCGTAACAATCGCTTAACGATTTGTTGTGATTTGTTACAAGGGGATCTGGAATCTGTGGAGTGAGAGGAAAAAATTTCAGGTCATATCAAAAAGTCCAGAGAGGCATTTGGAATATTTGCTGAATTTTTTGTGCAGGGAACTCTCTATCCTGTGGCGGATCCGCGGTAGTTGTACCCATATTGCAGCGGAACCGCGGTGAGGTGAAGGCTTCAGTGCACCATTTTTCTCAGGTATATTTTTGTCTTTCTTATCTCCTCCCTGCTCTTCTCCATTAACCAATTTCTGCAGGATTCTTTGCAAAAATTCCCAGCGCCGCAAAAAGAAAAATTGTTGCGTGTTTGATCTTGGTTGTTTGCATTTTTAATACGGAAATTAAGGGGCAAAGACCAAATTCAGATTTGGTGGGGAGTTCATTACCCTTCCTAAGCCCCAAAAATCACAAAATTGCATCCGCATCACCCTCATTAACTAAAAAATATCTAGACAAGACTCTAAGGACCGTCGCGCTCACTTAGGACAGAATGAGGTCGTGGGTAATCTATTGCTTATTCGCGTTTCTTTTGTGGTGTCTAAGGAAAGTGGTTACTTAATTAGGCCCACTACTTACATAGTGGAGAACCTCCCACTTACCTAGCACTTACCTGGCCACAGGAGAGACAAAGAGGCAGTAGAGGATCTATCTTGCGACTTGTCTTCTAGAAGTCTAGGAGCGGTCTAGAGATTTGACCTAGGTGACCACTAGACTTAGGGTTGCTTGTGCATTGTTTGTGTGAATTTTTCAAAAATCCGTCTTTCTCAAAACAAACACCAAACTTATCTTTTCCTTAATTATCACAACGTTGCCACTTGTGCTAAACCATTTAGTGCATGATCGGCTGGACACGTGATTCTAGTGCCCGTCTTGTCCGCGTTCCTTCTATCGACTCCGAAGTCGGTAATTTTACGTCTACTTGTTCTTTACCCACCACCACACCCACTTCGATGGACGATTCTCCATCGAACTTCTTTAACACTACTCTGCCACCATCCGCAGGTGTGCAGAATCCGCCCCGCATCTCTCTCCAAGAGAGATGTTACCCTATGCGAGATCCTCTTTCGACCTGTCTCACCATTCCACCAGCCAATGGGGACAATTTTGAAATCAAACCCCAATACATCAATCTTCTACCCAAATATAACGGTCTCAAGTCTGAAGACGCATATGTCTTTATTACCAAATTTGAAAATGTATGCGCTATGATGGGTACTTCACAGCTTTCTGTGGATGCTATGCGTCTACGTCTTCTCCCATTTACTTTGTGCGATATAGCCAAGAAGTGTCTTTATAACACAGACGCACATTCTATTTCAAACTGGGATGAATTCGTCGTAGCTTTCCTTAAGAAATTCTACCCCAATCATAAAACAGCTCGAGTCCGTAGCGAAATAAATCAATTCACCCAGTTTCCAAATGAACCATTCTCAAAGTGTTTTGAACGCTTCAAGGATCTGTTAGTTCAATGTCCACATCACGGAATTCCTAGATGGGATCTGTGCAGAATCATATATGAGGGCATTAATCCTACAACAAAACAGAACCTTGAATCCATGTGTCAAGGCACTTTCATGACTAAAGATGATGGTGAAGCCTGGAGATTCTTAGAAGATTTTGCTGAAAAATCTTTACAGTGGGAGAGTATAAACCAGTCATCGTCTAGGGGTGGCATTCACCAAATTGATGTTGCCATAGGAGTTAGAGCAGAAATGGCAGCAATGCAAAAGAAACTCGAAGCTATGGAACATAAATTTTTGGCAGCCTCCCTAAATCAGATGTCACTCCCCAAAACTTTCTGTGGATGCCGTTCTGATCCATCTCATCTTACGGAAGAATGTCCTTTAAATTCTCCGTTTCAAGGTCAAGATTATACCAATGCTTCTTTCCAACAAAGACCTAGAAACGATCCGTATTCTTCCACTTATAATCAGGGCTGGAGGAATCATCCTAACTTTGCTTGGAACCAACAACAAACTCAAAACACGGTTCCAAATCAAAATAATTTTCAAAGGGCTCCTCCACCACAACAGCAGCCATGTCAACTGACTCAGCACCCCTATCAATCACAAAACTTTCAAAATCCAGTCAACACATCTGCACCGTATAATCCTTTGCAGTTGACCGGTACTGATATTTCCTCTTCACTCGAACGAACTTTTGAAATGTACATGAAACAAATGTCGGCTGAATTTAGGTCTTCTCTCGATAAATTCCAGAAAAATTCTGACCTCCAAGCTGAGAGTTTAAAATCGATGGAAGCTCAAATTGCCCAATTAAAAGCCGAAATGAGTGCAAGAGAGAAAGGGAAACTTCTGTCTCAACCCTTACCGAATCCTGGGCATTCACAACACTACAATGTGAACGCCATCACAACGTTGAGATCAGGAAGAGTGCTGAATAATCACGTTGGGGAAGAAATTGATGATAATGAAAAATTTATCAATAATACCCCGGCTGAGACTTTTCCTTCCACACACACTTCTACTTCTAATCCTTGTTCTTCTACCCCACCACCTTCTTGCGAGCCTATTCTTCATTTTCCCTAAGGCTCGACACCTCAGCAAACCTCTTCTAGTCCACCAAAAACGATCCCCACTCCTATTCTGGGATCACTTCCACACACACCACCTTCTCCAATGTTGGACCCAGCTCTTATTGCTAAAGCTCCTTATCCGAATCGGTTAAGGGGTAACAAATCGAGTCCACATATGGAGAAGATTATGGAAATGTTCAAATAGGTTAACATCAACATCTCTCTCCTAGATGCTATTCAACAAGTCTCCGCGTATGCGAAAATTCTCAAAGTCTTGTGCACTAGGAAGAGGAAGACTCAAGTGCCCAAAAAGGTTTTCATGACTAATAATGTTAGCACTGCTTTTACCCCACAGCTACCAAAGAAACGTAAGGACCCGGGATGTCCTACAATCTCGATTTCTATTGGGGGTGAAAACATTAACCGTGCTTTACTTGACCTGGGCGCAAGTGTTAACCTGCTTCCATACTCTGTCTATGAGCAGTTAGGGATTGGAGAGTTAAAACCTGCTCATTGCACTCTCCAAATGGCAGACCGTTCAATCACCAAACCTAGGGGTGAACTAGAGGATGTGTTAATAAAAGTCGGGGAATTCATATTCCCTGTGGACTTCATTGTTCTCGATACACAACCTGTAGCAAACCCACAGAACCAAATTCCGGTGATTTTGGGTCGACCATTCCTTGCCACTTCCAATGCTGTCATTAACTGTCGAAACGGTTTAATGAACCTATCTTTTGGAAAAATGACAATTGAACTGAACATCTACAAAATTGGAAGTCAGCCATCTGAACCCTCTGCTCACATACTTGATGTCTGTTCTGTCCACGAGATTGCTCCAGAAAGTTGCGAAGTTGATGAACTTTGCTTTGATGATCTCGATGACACTAGCACATCAATGTTTGATCTTGAACATCTTAGTGAGGACACTCTTTCCATTCTTGAGTCTGACACTCTTGACTCATCGGCTTCTGGGTCTGTATCTTTTGCAGGCTACGAGCTTCTTTATGACTCTGAATATCATTCGATGACCCCACCTTCTATAATTTCTCCGCCAGCATTAGATCTTAAACTTTTGCCTTCTCATCTTAAATATGCATATTTAGGGGAGAATGAGTCTTTACCAGTGATCATATCTGCTTCTCTAGCCTCAGAGCAAGAGAACGCACTTTTGACGGTTTGGACTATGGCTAACATCAAAGGGATTAGTCCCTTGATTGTTGAATATCATATACATTTGATGGATGAAGCCAAGCCAACCCGAGAACCACAGAGACGGTTGAACCCCGTCATGAAGGATGCGGTGAAGAAAGAAATTGTCAAATGCCTTGACAATGGTATCATTTACCCAATCTCCGATAGCCAATGGGTGAGTCCAATTCATGTCGTCCCTAAGAAATCTGGCGTTGCGGTCATAACAAATGAGGCAAACGAGTTAATCCAGACACGCGCTCAAACTGGGTGGCGTGTATGTATTGATTATAGATAACTCAATGCCACAACGAGAAAAGACCACTTTCCTCTACTTTTTATTGACCAGATGCTAGAACGCTTAGCTGGACGAGATTATTACTATTTCATGGACGGATATTCTGGCTATAACCAGGTCCCTATTTCCAAAAAGGATCAAGACAAGACCACATTCACTTGTCCTTTTGGTACTTTTTCTTATAGACGTATGCCTTTGGGTTATGCAATGCTCCCACTACATTTCAGCGGTGTATGATGGGGATATTCTCGGACATGGTCGAGAATTTTCTGGAGATTTTCATGGACGATTTCTCGATATTTGGAGATTCTTTTGCTGACTGCCTATCACATTTTGACGCAGTTCTTACTCGTTGTAAAGAGAAGAACTTAACCTTGAATTGGGAAAAATGCCATTTCAAGGTCCAAGAAGGAATTGTGCTTGGACATGTTATTTCACGAAAAGGCATTGAGGTTGACAAAGCTAAAATAGATGTCATTCAAAACCTTCCTCATCCTAAATGCGTCAAGGATATACGATCTTTTCTTGTCCATGCAGGCTTTTACAGGAGATTCATTAAGGATTTTAGCAAAATTGCTAGACCTTTAACTCTTCTCTTGGCCAAGGACACAACCTTTCACTTTGACTCGGATTATGAGGCAGCATTTGACTCACTCAAACACTCTCTCACTACAGCCCCCGTTTTATCGTCTCCAGATTAGAACCACCCTTTTGAGCTTATGTGTGATGCATCAGATTTTGCAGTTGGTGCAGTCTTAGGACAGCACATTGAAAAGATGCCACACGTGATCTATTATGCAAGTAAGACTCTGAATGATGCTCAAATTAACTATACAACTACCGGAAAAGAACTTTTGGCAGTTGTATTTGCATTAGAAAAATTCAGGGCTTACTTGATTGGCTCACCTATTGTTGTGTACACTGACCACTCCGCCTTGAAACATCTTTTGGCGAAGAAGGATGCTAAAAGTAGGCTAATACGTTGGATCCTTCTATTACAAGAATTTGATCTTGTTATTAAAGATAAAAAATGATGTGAAAACGTTGTAGCCGACCATCTGTCTCGCATCTCTTCTTCACCTACGACCCTGCCGATCAATGATTCTTTTCCAGACGAACAATTATTGAATGTATCCACTGAACCTTAGTTCGGGGATATTGTGAATTATCTTGCAACGGGACTTATTCCCCGCGAATGGTCAAAACAGGACAAACATCGATTTCTATCCCAAGTAAAACATTTTTACTGGGATGAACCCTATCTGTTTAAATATTGTCCTGATCAGATCATTCGCAGATGTGTCTCTAATGATGAATTCAAGAGTGTTCTGTCTTTTTTTCATGATCAGGCATGTGGGGGTCATTTCAGTTCTCGAAAAACGGCGGAGAAGGTTTTGCAATGCAGTTTTTATTGGCCGACGTTGTTCAAAGATGCATTTGATCATTGCAAAACCTTTGCACGGTGTCAACACACGGGTAGGATTTCCCGGAGAAATGAGATGCCACTTCAACCTATCTTGGTGGTTGAAATTTTCGACGTTTGGGGTATAGACTTTATGGGTCCTTTTCCCAACTCTTTTGGGAATCTGTACATATTACTTGCGGTTGATTACGTCTCGAAATGGGCTGAAGCTATTCCTTGTCGCACTAATGACAAAAAGGTTGTATTAGGTTCTTAAAAGAAAACATCTTTTCGCGATTTGGACATCCACGCGCTATCATTAGCGATAACGGGACGCATTTTTGCAATCGGTCTTTCGAGACTTTGATGAGGAAATATGCAATCAACCACAAACTTTCCACACCCTACCATCCCCAAACGAACGGAAAAGCTGAGATTTCAAACAGACAGCTTAAACAAATTTTGGAGAAGACTGTTGCTAAAAATCGAAAAGATTGGTCAACCAAATTGACGGATGCTCTTTGGGCATTCCGAACTGCATATAAAACCGATCTAGGTATGTCTCCCTACATACTAGTGTTTGGTAAGGCTTGTCACCTTCCGGTCGAGATTGAGCACAAAGCAATGTGGGCCATTAGAGAACTTAACTTTGACTTAAATCAAGCCTGCAACTTTCGGAAGCTGCAATTAAACGAGCTAAGCGAACTCCGCGATGAAGCTTATGATAATGCTGTAATTGTAAAGAATTGGACTAAAGTATTTCACGATAAAAACATTTTGAGAAAAACTTTTACCTCTGGTCAACAAGTCCTTCTTTATGATTTACAACTCCATCTTCATGCGGGTAAGCTACGATCTCGGTGGAAAGGACCTTTTGTTGTGCGATATGTATACCCGCACGGGGCAGTTGAGGTAGAAAATGTTGAAAACGGTACAATTTTCAAAGTAAATGGTCATAGATTAAAATCGTATTTTTCCACTGACCCCACGGAGGAACTCCTGTTTTTACAGGAGCCACTTTATCTTGATTAAAATTCCTCCGTCTCACCTCCATGTCCTGTAAAATACTGTATCATCTTTAGAATGGAGGTGAGTGAAAAGAATAAGTTTGAGGGAGGATTTTCACAATCATATTTATTACCCCCATTAATAAATTTCCTTCCAAGCTTACAAGTTTTTGAGCCTTAGCAGAAGACAACAGTGAGGACACTGTTGAAAACAAGTTTGGGGGAGGTTTGTGCTTATTTACGCATCATTTTGCATCATACTTTGCATAAGCACAAAACTTTTAAAACATATAAAAATAAAAAAATTTAAAATTTTTCAAAAGATAAAAATATTTAATATTTAATAAGGTAATAAAAGATTAGACAGTAAAAAATTACATCCAAAAGATCGGAAAAATTTAAGAAAACCAAGAAAATTAGAAGTTTTCTTAAACGAACTAGTAATAAGTAGTTATGAGCCGTTGTCCCAAGGGTTAGTAAAATGAAGGATGTCACTAATCTGAGGATAAAAATAAGTCTGAAAAATAGTTCCTATTCTGGAAGCCAAACATTTGAATGTTGATACCCTACTATACGCACTTACACACGTCTTGAAACTCGGGATAGTAGAGGATACCTTGAAATGCTCTTGTCTAAAAGCCAAAGTATGAAGGAAATAATAAATAAAGAAAATATAAAATGGTGTAGAAAAATGAACACTGGTTTTGTTATCACCAAGGTAGCAATAAAAAATATAGCGAGGGTGCTTCATCACCTAGTGCCTTAGACCAACTGGTCTGGGAATCACTGCTAAGCCTTATGTGGTGCAAGACGAGGAAAATACTAATACACCTAATCAGGAAGCACATGAGTAATCGGTCGGTTGGTACCTCAAGAAGTATTAAAGGTCGCATGAAAAATGTGTGAGCAAATTCCATCTAAATATTCATCAAATTAAAAAGTACTGAGGCAGATGGACAAGAGTATGATAGCTTGAATTGAATTCTCCGAGTGTAGGGATGTCTTTTACACACACGTAGGGTTATATGATCGATGTTTAGAAGAAAGGTAGGAATGAAGAATAAAGACGATGTTTTATTGAGGGATGATTTGATTTCTAACATCTTTTCATGACTATTAAGATAGGGCTCATGACAACTGAAAAGCTAGTGTAGTTGGAAACTCTAATTTTCAAAGTCTTTCTTTTATAATTCTTATCTTTATATATAACTTTCACGGTCTTCCTTTTATTATTGGATTTTGTGGGTGCAATCCGCTGAAAACCCTCAGGAGACAACACTCCTCCTACTAGGGACACCTAGAGGTTTAAAGGCTTGTTGCACGTGCTCAGTGCAATCGTGTTGCCTACGAAAGTGTGCTAGTTAGTTTTTCTCTTTCTTTATTTTCTCCTTCTTTTTAAATAAAGATGTTTACTTGAGACGACCAAAGTTAAGTTTGGGGGAACTTGATCAGTCGAAAATAGTGCATTCTTAACACGTTAATTTCCCTACTCTTATCATTCATATATAGGTGTTTATTGTAATTATAACACAAATTACGAATTCATCTGGAAAATACCAAATAACCTGTGTTATAGTTATAATCGACAATCTAAAGGGAAATTAAGTGTTTTATTACTAATTGCATTGATCTGTATATATCAATTCTTGTCTCGAGATTTTGTGCAGGAAAATCTTCAGGTAAAATAGCCGGAACGGCTAAAGTGCTAATAAAAATACACCAAGTCCAAGACTTGTGATCTGGCAGTAAACAAGAAAGTATAAAAATATTCCAGACATCAGGAAAGTACCATAAGGCCAGAATCAAAACACCCTGAAGATTCCATGTACCGATTCCTCTACTTGGCCGCGGATCCCCGGCCGAGTCAGTCGATCCGCCGCGGATCCGCGGCTTGATGGACACGTCAGCACTTCAATTTTCTCCACGTGGCTTCTTGCAACTGCCAAGCTTCCAGAAGACTCTCTAAAGACCACGTGGCTTCATCCAGAAGGCTCGGCCTAACAATCTTTTCCTAGAATATACCTTATTCTAGAATATTCCCTCTAACAAACTTCTTCCAGAAGACTCTCCCTAACAACCTAGCTTTGGAGGGAAGATTCAGATGAATGGTTATAAAAAGGGATCTAGATCTAGGATTTGAAGGTTGTTGAATTTGGAGGGTAAAAATCTAGTGAGATCCAAATCAATTCTAAGAAAATTGAGTGACACAATTTGATCCAAATCAAGATTCATCGAGTACCAAATCGAGCAAGCATCCAACGAGCCTTTTGAAGCAACGCCGATCTTCATCCGAGCAAGAGATCCACGACGATCCGCGACTCAAAAAGACGATGCGAGGCTAGTTCGATGATTTTAGTTCTTCCTCAATTCTTGTAGTTTTTGAGTGTATTGTAACGAAACATCGAATAATAAAGGTGACAATCTTTAGTCATGCTTTCTATTCATTCTCGCATTATGATATTCTTAGTTCTTGATTGCTTTATAATGATGCATGAATAAAACTCTGCTTGCATCGGAATCGAAGAGTAGGTAGATGATGTTGATGAATTCTTGAATGATTCTTAAATCTTATGAGTTTTGTAAACCCTAGGAAATTGAATCAAAGATAACCTAGTTTTGAGTGAGATACGTTCTTGAATATTTTCGCTCTAAATTAGAGATCATCAATCGATGATTAAATTTCCTAGAGGCTAGAATTTGAATGCTAATCAACGAAAGGACAAGGGATGATAATGAAGAAACCCTAATTTCTTCGATAGATCCCTAAACCTCGTTGATTGTCATCTATCTAGCATCAAATCTTCAATAGATAAAAATTTGAAATTATAAGCATCAATCATCACTATCGATTCAATTGATTCCGGCAAGCCTCTCTATAAATCTTGATAATTCAAACGATTTGGATATTTTCTTGATTTCCACCATTTCTTGATTTTAGAACTAGTTTGTGATGATTCTTAAAACTAAATTTCACAATTCTTGAATCATTTTCTTTTATCTTTTAATTTTTTACTCAACTAAAACAATAGCGAGCAAATCACACTTTCTCAGTGGACGATCCGTTCTAATTGACGAAACTACAATAGACACCGTCAATTGATTGCGGTATAAATTTCTTTGGTTGTGAAACATTTCTAAACACGACACGGAAACAATCGATCAACACCACACTTAGGCTAATTGGTTTTCTCCCTCCCCTGCCTTTCGGCACCATTCTATAGTTTGGAAGAAGACTGTCCAATAAGCGTAATTGGTGTACTCTCCTAAATACCAGGAGCCCTCGCAACCTCAGAGAAGGTAAAGGGAAAAGACAATTGAATAGTCATATTCAATTTCTCCAGAACCGGAAACCATCCTCGAATCTGAAATAAGTTTCTTCGAGTTCGTATGTAACTATACAATGGTCATATCCAATAAATGTGAATCTTCGTAGTGATAAGGAATG
Organism: Agapanthus africanus; assembly: GCA_030015575.1. Classification (NCBI taxonomy): domain Eukaryota; kingdom Viridiplantae; phylum Streptophyta; class Magnoliopsida; order Asparagales; family Amaryllidaceae; genus Agapanthus; species Agapanthus africanus. The sequence continues at coordinate 130,689,373 of CM057346.1, forward strand.
TTCCGGAGAAATGCAAACGGTAAAAGTAGGAGTGACAATGATATATGCAACTATGACAATCCAAAAACCAAAGTGTTTTAAGAAGGTTCGGTTAACTTGGTCTATGAGTTTTAGTCTAGGGTCGGGCCATGATCGCTGCCAAAGAGAGAGAAAAGAAACACTCAGCGTGCACTCTAACCTAGATCAGAATGATTAATCACTTTATCTAATCTGGATGTCTCCCACTGTTTCCTCGAATTCTCCTCCAAACCCAAAAGGAGAATTAGTCAGGATCATCTAAAATCACCCGAGGAGTAATCCTACTCATCAGTGGGAATCGGGATCCAACTATCATCGCATGATAACTTGATGGGAGCCACTCAAGTTATCACACTCCAGAAGGTATGCGCATGCCTGGCAAGTTTCCTGTATGTTTGAAACTCCCGATGTGATTTTTGCCCCAAGCGGCTTATGATCTTGACAGCGGTCAACATATCATAAGTCGCAAGTCAAGTTCAACCCGTCAATTTCCTGGATTAACTTAGACCCACCCGCACAAGCCCTTGACAGAGGTCAACATGACCATGCGATTGTCCTAAATAATCGCATATCTATGCAACAAACAAGCATTACCCAGCTACCAAGCACCGTGCCTTGACAGAGGTCAATATACACAACATGAATACTAAGTAATACCTGTAAAAAATGACGAAGGGCTACAACTGGTTTTTGGCGAAAAACCTTTAACGTGATGAACTTGATATCGTTGAAGGAATCCAAGTGGTTTTTCAAATATATAATGGCGCAAACTTTTGCTAAAGAGGTCACTCCCAGTGAAAGGATCTCAACTCTTTCCTTGTTGAATGAGATGCAGGATATTCCCAATCGAATACCACGATGCAAAGCAAAAGAATCGACTATAGTGAAGTTATTACGTTGACGCAAACTTCTGCCCAAGGGGTCACTCCCGATGAAGGGATTTCGGCCCTTGCCTCGTCGAATGAGGTGCAGAATATTCCTGTTCATATCAGAAAACTGCATTTTATTACCGCTCATTCATTATATATTTGTTGTATTTATCGGTACTATTAACCAGTGTCTGCTCAGTAATACAGATTACAGCTATCTGTGACAAATTACTGGAAATACATTCAAAATCATGGATATATCATTTGAGAGCCGACGCTGCAACCAGAACCGCAAACCGACCGATACTTCATGAGTTTCTTTTTGCAACAAGTTTGTGTACACACTTTTTTATCTAAATGGTCAAACACATATAAGTATGTACACAAGACTTTTTTTTGGTATGGAACTAGAGGGGGGCTGCCCAAAGCTATAGCTGTTGAAGTCGAAAATTGCACTCCGGTTGACCAAGTCAAAGTCATGGTCAACCCCAAGCCAAGTGGGCCCAAGCCCAGATCAAGTGGGTTCATGCCCGGGTCGAGCCCTAACATGAAGCGGCCGGCCTTCCCCATGCAGAAATAAAAATCATGTAATAAATAATTTTTATGTAATTTTTTATGCATGAATGTAAGCAAATGGGCATAAAGCCAAATTTTTGTAAAGCCTATGGCTTATGTGCAAAAAGAAATGGCGCATGAGCCATGGGATGGGCAAAATGCCATTTTGCAAAGCCCAAGGGGCTATATGTAAATATGTAAGCCTATATAAGGCAACATGATGATGAATAAAATATACACTTTTCATTCCCCCAAAAACTAGGGGTTTTTTTGTGCCTCCTGCTCCTTCTCCAAGATTCTAAACCTTCTCATTTCTTTTGAATTAAATCAAGAGTTTTACTCTTTCTTTTCCAAAACTAAGTAGTTTTCCACCACAAAACCCACAAAGGGGAACTCAGATCTCCCATCAGATCTCAAAAAGGAGAGATTTTTAAAATCTCCTACTTCTTATCTTCAAGATCCGGCCAACAAAGGAAGAAGAAGGAGACCCATCTCCAGAAACCCCACCGTGGGGAAGAACTAGGGCTCAAGAGGAGAAGCCCTTCATCAGCTTCAAAACATCCTAGGAGTTTAACTCCTCATATATATATATATATATATAGACACACACACACACACAGAGAGAATAATAAGTGCCCCTTTCTGGGAGTACAACTCCCATTACAGGGACCAAGTCCCTTTTGCTGCTCGAGCGCCCACGTGCTGACACATGGCGCGCTAGCGCCCAAGCGCCCACGTGCTGACACGTGGCGCGCTAGCGCTCTTGCGCTAAGAGCGCTAGCGCCCGAGCGCCCACGTGCTGACACGTGGTGTTCTAGCGCTCAAAGCGCTAGCGCTCTTGCGCTCAGAGCGCTAGCGTCCAAAGCGTAGCGCCCGAGCGCCCGAGCGCCCACGTACTGATACGTGGTGCGCTAGCGCTCAAAGCGAGCGCTAGCGCTCTTGCGCTCAGAGCGCTAGCCCCAAAGCGCTAGTGCCTGAGCGCCCATGTGCTAACACGTGGCATGCTAGCGCTCTTGCGCCCAAAGCGCTATCGCTCTTGCGCCCAAAGCGCTAGCGCCCGAGCGTCCACGTGCTGACACGTGGTGCGCTAGCGCTCTTGCGCTCAAAGCGCTGGCGCTGGCCCCATGCATCCTTTGGATGCCTTTTTCCCCTTTATATATATATATATATATATATATATATATATATATATATACATATGTATACATATATACACACACACATACTCTACAACACTATCCCCCTCAAAAAAAATTTGGGCCGGGGCGCTGCCCCGCACCCCGCAAGTGGGCTGCTATCCCCCTTGACCCCGAGCCCGTTATCCGGGTAGCGGGACCCCCGTAAAAACTCTGCAAGGCCCCCGATATATCCAAGCCCCCTCCAAAAAAAAACATACGTACACTGCACATTGTGTTCGCATGACCAATTTAACCCGTCAATCGGGGGTTCTCTCGCTCCAAAGGCGAGGGGTAATTAACGGCAGCTTAGTCCGCGGCTGCCGGAGATTCAGATCCCCACAACCATTAAACCCCCGCCTACCCTAGGAAAGGGGAATCTGTAGTATGCCTGACAAGCGCGCGCGTATTCCCATCTCAATGGGGTGACGAAAAAATCCCTACAGATTCTGGCATGCCCGGTGGGACCAATCTCTCCTCCCATATTTCGGGTTAAGCTTTCATGCGAACTCAATTGATATGCATATCAATTGCCTGTACTAAAATCATATTTTTTTTGTGCAGGTTAACGTTCTCCAATTGCAATCTTCGGACGCAGCAAAGATGTCTCCAAGGATCAGCTCAGCTCTCAGCACGGCTCCCGTCTCCTACACAATGAAGATAGACTCCAGGACGGTCCTCCCGGCAAGTCTCGGGCGACAATGGGAGGAGAAGCCGCTGCCAATTGGCTCTATCATGTTCGTATCAGCTAACGCCGTCCCATCTCCTCAAGCTCCGGTAACAGACAAACCGGTCTCAAAGGGGAAAAGGCCGAATGTCATGATCGCGAGGGCGCCCCAACACAAACGCAAGTCGGTGTTTGAGCGACTTTCCTTGGCCCCAGCTGGGGGCAAGGCCATCAACACCAACAAAGCAACAAGGCATCCCAGGCAAGCTCCAGCGGCGCCTCTGACAACTGCTCGATTGGGTGTCTTCTCAAGCCTCCCCATCACTCAGCCTATGGCGGCTTCCCGAAGAGCAGAAGCCTGCCAAGCGCTCAAGGCAGAGAAGCTGAGGCAGAAGCGGATCAGATACAGAGCCAACAAAAGGGCTAGGGCTCTGGCCATGTTAAAATTTATGAATTTCCAAAGCCCGGACCGCTCCGCGAAATCAGCCGCCAAAGATAAAGAGATGGCTGGGTATGTGGTTCGCACTGTCTACATGGTCGGACATGAAGAAACGAATCCTCCTCTTCTTCACATCCATGGTGATGATATGATTGACGCTACCCAGCATCGGCTCGATCTAAGTGATGAAGAGCCCGCTCAGGCTGATAAGCCAGAGGAGCCCGTGGTTCCTACGGAATTGAGCTCAGGCAATAAAGATGACCCGGTTGTCAGAGCCGGAACTACAGAACAAGCGTTATTCCGATGGCTTCAGAGGCAGCTTCAGGACAGGGACGAGAAGTTATCCAAGGTACAGTCCAAGGTCGACGAATTGGCAAACGTCGCGGCAGATCTCGCAACCCAAGTCGCCCGATTGCAATTATAGCAGAATCAAATTTTGGTTCATGAGCCAGGGATTGATACCCGGAGGCAGCCAACTGATACCCCCTTCAACCTAAGAGTGGAGTGCCTTCGCGAAAAACGGCCGCAATCAGCCTCCAGTCCCTCCGATACATACGCCGGGAGGGAATCGCCTCTGAAAGAGAAACTGGATAAGGTCTATTCCTTCAAAAGGGAAAAAGTCCACAAGATATTCAGGGACGCCCTAAGAAACGGTCTACAACTGCCAAAATCAAAGAGACCGCAAGAAGAGAATATGACCGACGACCCAAAATACTGCCCCTATCACAGGGTGATAGGTCATGCCATTGAGGACTGCTTCGTCTTCAAAGATTGGGTTGAAAGGCAATACAAGACGGGAGAGATAGAACTGTCTAAAGGCGTGTTAGCAAACAGTCAAGCTACGACCGCCGATTTCATACAAATGGAGACCGAAGCCTTTCGGGAACCTAATCCTCCCAGACACGCGCCATTATCTGAAAAGGGCGAACCAAAGACTGATCGGTCTCAAGAACCAGCATCAGTAAGGGCACCTACTCTAATGGAGAGAAAGAAGAAGGTGTACTCCTTCAGGAGGGATGAGGTCCGCAATATATTCAAGGAAGCCTTGAACAACGGTCTGCAATTGCCTATTCCGAAGAGGCCACATGAAATGAATATGACCGGCAATCCCATATACTGCCTCTATCACAGGGTGATAAGTCATGCAATTGAAGACTGCTGTGTTTTTAAAGATTGGGAAGAGGACCAATACAAGCTTGGAAAAACCTCACAGTCCTCAGATGTATCGGCAAGCCACAGAGCTACGGTCATCAATACAGCCCCGCCAAGATCAAAGTTCAAGGAGCTGGGATAAGCAAACCGCTAACCACCATGTCATTAAACTGGGAACAATCGACCTCTAAGTCGTTAAACTGGGAATGTAAATATATATATATATATATGTAAATAAACAAAAAATGTGCAAATAAAAGAAATGTAATGAAAGCCGAAATGATGGGGCAACTCGCAATAAAAATCAGCGAGTAAAAATAAAGATGAAAATAAAGCCGAAATGATGGGGCAACCGCGAATAAAAGCCGAAATGACAGGGCAATCGCAATCTTCGTGATAAGAAAAACTGAAATGATAGAGCAATCGCGGTATAAAAAAAACAAAAAAAACGGCGAATAATGAGTCGCTCCTGGTACCATATTCCAGTGCAGCGATGCAGACGCCAACCAAAATCCAATTTCCCAAAATTCTTACAGCCCTACGGCCAGTCCCCAAATTGACTACCGTATACAATCCACGGGCTCAAATAATTCTCATCATACCCATGCCCCACCGTAATCACCAGTTACACGGCTGGTCTTCGCCTTTGGAATTATGCTCCATTTAGAAGACCCACTCATGTGTCCTCACGATACATGAGGAGAACAAACCTTTGTGGTATCCTTACGACTCACAAAGGAAAAACACACTTGAGAATCCTCACGACTCCTAAGGAGAAAATACACCTGCGGGATCCTCACGACTCATAGGGAGAAAATGCTTTTATGGGACCCTCACGGCCCATAAAATTGAAAAGCCTTAGGCTATAGGGATCTAAACCTGTCTCCTAAGCCGTCGCTCCCCAATCCCCAAGTGGCGAATGATGAGTCGCTCCTGGTACCATATTCCAGTGCAGCGATGCAGACGCCAAACAAATTCCAAACCCCATACTCCAAACGGCGAATGATGAGTCGCTCCTGGTACCATATTCCAGTGCAGCGATGCAGACGCCAACCAAATTCTGAATCCCATACCCCAACGGCGAATGATGAGTCGCTCCAGGTACCATATTCCAGTGCAGCGATGCAGACGCCGACAAAGTCCCGAAATTTTTCCGGCCCTACGGTCTGGATCATACATCCTGCAAAACCGTATACAATCCACGGGCGTAAAACAGTCCCAATCTCTCCCAAGTCCTACCGGTGAGACCGCATTCAAAGTCCCACCAAAAATAAAAGAAAAAAATATAAAATAAAATAAAAAAAGGTATGTCCACAAGCAAAATGGGCACGGATGAAAACACGAAAGAGCTCCGTGAGTAAAAACAGCAGGACTGCCGGCAAGTTTGTGAAAACCCGAAAGGGCGCAAACTCGTAAAAAAGAGATGAAATGCACTCGCAAAGTCATCTCGATTTTGTGAGGAGAAAATTCCCGCGTGAGATCCTTACGACTCACAAAGGAGCAACACACTTAGGAATCCCCACGACTCCTAAGGAGAAAATACACCTACGAGATCCTTTTGACTCGTAGGGAGAAAACGCTTTTATGGGACCTTTACGGCCCATAAAATTGAAAAGCCTTAGGTGATAGGGATCTAAACCTGTCTCCTAAGCCACCAATTCCCAAATCCTCTCGGGGCAAATGATGAGTTGCTCCTGGCATTATTCCAGTGCAGCAATGCAGATGCCAAACAAAAATCAAAATCCTTAAATCCCCTCAAAGACAGATGATGATTCGCTCCTGGTACCATATTCCAGTGTAGCGATGCTGATGTCAACCCAAATCACAATCAACAAGTCAACATCAACTCCGACACCGCAGAAAGCGGAGCAAGTCAGAATCCAATCTCGACACCGCAAGAAGCAGAGCAAGTAAAGTTCACCCCTGACACTGGAGGAAGCGGAGCAAGTCAAATAGAGCGTCGACCGTCCATGTTGCAAAACGGGCAGTGCAGGCTTCCCACAAATTGGGAACCAAATCATTCCGGATCAGAGCGTCGACCATCCATGTCGCAAAAATGGCAGTGCAGGCTTCCTACAAAGCGGGAACCAAATTGCTCCGGGCCAGGGAAACGTGTACCACGGACACTCCTTCTCGGAAACGCGTCAAGAGTCGACTGTCCATGTCGCAAAAAGGGCAGTGCAGGGCAGTGCAGGCTTCCCACAAATCGGGAACCAAATCGCTCCGGATCAGAGCGTCGACCATCCATATCGCAAAACGGGCAGTTTAGAATTCCCACAAAGCAGGAACCAAATCGCTCCGGATCAGAGCGTCGACCGTCCATGTCGCAAAACGGGAAGTGCAGGCTTCCCAAAAATCGGGAACCAAATTGCTCCGGATCAGAGCGTCGACCGTCCATGTCGCAAAACGGGCAATGCAGGCATCCTACAAAGCGGGAACCAGATCACTCCAGGCCAGGGAAAAGTCTATCACGGACACTCCTTCTCGGAGACGCGTCAAGCGTCGACCGTCCATATCGCAAAAAGGGCAGTGCAGGCTTCCCACAAATCGGGAACCAAATCGCTCCGGATCAGAGCGTCGACCGTCCATGTCGCAACAAGGGCAGTGCAGGCTTCCCAAAAATCGGGAACCAAATCGCTCCGGATCAGAGCGTCGACCGTCCATGTCGCAAAACGGGCAGTGCAGGCTTCCCACAAATCGGGAACCAAATCGCTCCGGATCAGAGTGTCGACCGTCCATGTCGCAAAAAGGGCAGTGCAGGCTTCCTACAAAGCGGGAACCAAATTGCTCAGGGCCAGGGAAACGTCTACCACGGACACTCCTTCTCAAAGACGCGTCAAGAGTCGACCGTCCATGTCGCAAAAAGGGCAGTGCAGGCTTCCCACAAATCGGAAACCAAATCGCTCCGGATCAGAGCGTCGACCGTCCATGTCGCAAAACGGGCAGTGCAGGCTTCCCAAAAATCGGGAACCAAATCGCTCCGGATCAGAGCGTCGACCGTCCATGTCGCAAAACGGGCAGTGCAGGATTCCCACAAATCGGGAACCAAATCGCTCCGGATCAGAGCGTCGACCGTCCATGTCGCAAAACGGGCAGTGCGGGCTTCCTACAAAGCGGGAACCAGGTCGCTCCGGGCCAGAGAAAATTCTATCACGGACACTCCTTCTCGGAGACGCGTCAAGCGTCGACCGTCCATGTCGCAAAAAGGGCAGTGCAGGGTTCCCACAAATCGGGAACCAAATCGCTCCGGATCAGACCGTAGACCGTCCATGTCGCAAAACGGGCAGTGCAGGCTTCCCACAAATCAGGAACCAAATCGCTCCAGATCAGAGCGTCGACCGTCCATGTCACAAAAAGGGAAGTGAAAGCTTCCCACAAATCGGGAATCAAATCGCTCCGGATCAGAGCGTCGACCGTCCATGTCGCAAAACGGGCAGTGCAGGCTTCCGACAAATCGGGAACCAAATCGCTCCGGATCAGAGCGTCGACCGTCCATGTCGCAAAAAGGGCAGTGCAGGCTTCCTACAAAGCGGGAACCAAATTGCTCCGGGCCAGGGAAACGCCTACCACAGACACTCCGTCTCGGAGACGCGTCAAGCGTCGACCGTCCATGTCGTAAAAAGGGCAGTGCATCCCAAAAAGTGGGAACCGAAGCAAGTCGCCTCCACGCAAAAGAAGATCCATCAATTTCATGCACACGACTCACATATGTGGTGTTCATTTATTGATGGGGGGCATTTTGTTGAAGTCGAAAATTGCACCCCGGTTGACCAAGTCAAAGTCATGGTCAACCCCAAGCCAAGTAGGCCTAAGCCCAGATCAAGTGGGCTCATGCCCGGGTCAAGCCCTAACATGAAGCGGCCGGCCTCCCCCATGCTGAAATAAAAATCATGTAATAAATAATTTTTATGTAATTTTTATGCATGAATGTAAGCAAATGGGCATAAAGCCAAATTTTTGTAAAGCCTATGGCTTATGTGCAAAAAGAAATGGCGCATGATCCATGGGATTGGCAAAATGCCATTTTGCAAAGCCCAAGGGGCTATATGTAAATATGTAAGCCTATATAAGGCAACATGATGATGAATAAAATATACACTTTTCATTCCCCCAAAAACTAGGGTTTTTTTTGTGCCTCCTGCTCCTTCTCCAAGGTTTTAAACCTTCTCATTTCATTTGAATTAAATCAAGAGTTTTACTCTTTCTTTTCCAAAACTAAGTAGTTTTCCACCACAAAACCCACAAAGGGAAACTCAGATCTCCCATCAGATCTCAAAAAGGAGAGATTTTTAAAATCTCCTACTTCTTTATCTTCGAGATCCGGCCAACAAAGGAAGAAGAAGGAGACCCATCTCCAGAAACCCCACTTTGGGGAAGAACTAGGGCTTAAGAGGAGAAGCCCTTCATCAGCTTCAAAACATCCTAAGAGTTTAAACTCCTCACACACACACACACACACACACACATAATAATAAGTGCCCCTTTCTGGGAGTACAACTCCCATTGCAGGGACCAAGTCCCTTTTGCTGCTCGAGCGCCCACGTGCTGACACGTGGCGTGCTAGCGCTCTTGCGCTCAGAGCGCTAGCGCCCGAGCACCCACATGCTGACACTTGGCGCGCTAGCACTCTTACGCTCAGAGCGCTAGCGCCCAAAACGCTAGCGCCCACGTGCTGACATGTGGTGCGCTAGCGCTCTTGCGCTCAGACCGCTAGCGACCGATCGCCCACGTGCTGACACGTGGTGCACTAGCGCTCAGACCGCTAGCGACCGATCGCCCACGTGCTGACACGTAGCACGCTAGCGCTAGCGTCCGAGCGCCCACGTGGTGCGCTAGCGCTCTTGCGCTCAAAGCGCTGGCGTTGGCCCCACGCATCCTTTGGATGCCTTTTTCCCCTTTATATATATATATATATATATGTGTGTGTGTGTGTGTGTGTGTGTGTGTGTGTGTGTACATATATACACACACATACTCTACAACACTATCCCCCTCAAAAAAAAATTGGGCCTGGGCGCTGCCCCGCACCCCGCAAGGGGGCTGCTAGCCCCCTTGACCCCCAGCCCGCTATCCGGGTAGCGGGACCCCCGTAAAAACTCTGCGGGGCCCCCGATATATCCAAGCCCCCCTCCAAAACAATACATACATACACTGCACATTGAGTTCGCATGACCAGTTTAACCCGTCAATCGGAGGTTCTCTCGCTCCAAAGGCGAGGGGTAATTAACGGCAGCTTAGTCCGCAGCTACCGGAGATTCGGATCCCCACAACCATTAAACCCCCACCTACCCTAGGCATGGGGAATCTGTAGTATGCCTGACTAGCGCGCGCGTATTCCCATCTCAATGGGGTGACGAAAAACACCCTACAATAGCAAGTGGGCATAAGAAGTGATGTGCATTAATGTGCATTGAATGCAAAAGATTGTGAGTTGACCTTAAGATCCAAGTTTCCCTCCAAGCACTGGTTGCAAACCAAATTCAAATAGACAAATCAAACTGGACCAAAGTGATGTGGAGGAGCACACAAACCAACACACCAAGAACGAGCCTAGGGACTCATATTTGGGCCGAGATCATGCCCCTTGTGGCCGGCCAAACAGTAAACAGTGGGCCCCAGTTTTGTACAGTGCATCCATTGCTGCCATCTCATCTCATTTTTATTGTTTGTTTAATTTTCTTTGGAGCCTATAAATACAGACCAGAGGCCAAAGGGGAAGGATACTTTTTTCTCTAGTTTTGTGTTAGAACTCTTGTAATTTGTTTGTTGTTTCTTTTTGAATTCTTGAGCTCTTGCCCCTTTGTCTTGACCTTACAACTTCTCATTTGAACTTGCAAGCTTAAGGCTTAGGTTCTTGACTTCAAGATCACTTGTAACTTATTTGCAATTCAATAAAAAGTTCTCATTTTATTACCATGTCTTGTTCTATTTTTCATATTTGAACTTGTGAAATTCTTGCTTTACTTTGATCTTGCAATCTCTTAAGTGAGCTTGCAATCTTAAAGTTTGGTATTTGGATTTCACATTGCAGCGGGATTAAGAACACTCGGAGATATTTGCACTTGGATTCATTGGTTCTCTCTTTATCTTTCTTTTCTCGTATTTTTCATTATGTTCCTTAGTCTTTTCTCTTTTCTTTATTTTTACTTTGTAAATATGTGTGAGTAGTCTATTTCCTTGTTAAAGGTATAATACGGTTAGTTTGCGTTAGGAAATGTTTTGCTAAAACCTTAAAAACCTTAAACCTTGAAATTGAAACTCCGAGCAAACCACTCACAATTCCGCTCCGTTAGACATCCTATCCTACCACGATAGCGATGAATTCTAATCGTGACCGGATTGCAAGCGGTTTGCCGAAGGCTAAAGTCAAGAGACATCGACAGAAGGACAAGGGATAAGGAATACGGATTTAGCTTTAAACCGCAAAATACCGTATTTCAAGTTCCCTAATCCGCGTTGTTTCCTATTAACTTAGCGTCAATGTCAAGGTTGGGTCTATAAGGAACTGGAAAACGTCATCCTAACACAAGCTAACCTAAAAATACCCTTAATAAGTCTTGTAATTGAACATATCCTAGTTACGATGCTTAGCTTAACTAACAACTCAAAACACGGTATTAACTCGTTAAAACAAGCCAAAAAACTTACCATCTCCCTGCGGACGACCCGTACTCATCACGGCTTGCTACACGCGACACCGTTTTGATTGCGGTAATTTCAAAACTCTCTTTAAATACGACATGGTAAAAACGTAACAATCAATTCCCAATCGAATACCACTGTGCAAAGCAAAAGAAAACGTCTGTAATGTCTATTTTTCAAATACTTGGTTCTACCAACATCAAATAGGTTTGTTTTATCTTGTATTGATCAGAATTAAAGCAGTCCCATCAATTAAACATATCATACCACAGAAAAGGAACGAAAATAAAATGTACGTATATGCCATCCGCATTCGCCACTGGACCCCGTCATCACCCATTAGGTTACTTAACTAACGACAGAGCGAGGACTGGACTAGCGCAGGTGCAAAACATATACAATATCTACTAGTATATATATTAATATATATAACAATCATCCCAGGCATGATATATGCAACATCACGGAATAGCGATAAGCATCATAGAACAAACGGATAATCTTGGAGCCCCGGGTTTCCTTTGAGCCGCAAGTGAAACTCGATGTTCCCCTGGTCGTATGGATAGCCTGTGCAATGAAAACCTAGACCACTACGAGCGCAGAAAGTTATCCGCCAATCCCAGAAGTGAGGCAACCCCAATCAAAAAATTAAGTGAGCCACCCAGCACTTCACGGAATCTGGTAACTTGAGCACCCCTCTGTGGGTCAACCTGTACTCCCTACGAGTGCGATGAATAGCCCGCCAATTCTAGAGTAAGGCCCTTTCCATCTCAACGCCTTGAGATGTGAGCCCGTTGCTCTCTAGAACCCTGCTAACCGTGCACTCCACCGCGGGGTAATCCTTGTATAGAAAAGAAAAGAATATGTACGACGGTGACATCGACCTCAACCCGGTTGTGCTCCAAACAAATAATATACAAACTGGCAGTGATGGCAGTCCACATGTCAAACGCTCACCCTGCAATATCAAATGTACAAATAAATCCAAACTCTACTACTATTACACCCCATGCTATCCACACGACGATCCCGCCATAACCACAACATAACACAAAATATCAACGTGAATGTCACGTTAGCAAACACGTCTAAAAGAGCATATAGCAGTTAGACGAGCTGTACCGCTCTAATGACATTCATGGTCGCAGATAGTAATGTATGTACTGAAAACTACGACATTAGAATTCCGCACACAATTAGCAAAGTATACCAATTTCCAAAACCATGAAAAAAACAGTGAGCTAAAGTTCCAAAAACCGACCGTTTTAAGCCAATTCGGAAGTCTGAATCAAAACGAAAGGCGCCCAAACCTTCACGGAGAGTTAGAGAATGAAATTAACTTCGAGTCGGGATGCCTAGAGGGAGTACCCCATCCCCGAGGCCACCACGAGTTGGCTAGGGGGTGAGGCAGACCCGAACATCCCAAGGTGGGGCAGTTTCGGGTCCCTACGGCCAAGACCACCTTGTGGTGGTCTTGGGGATTGGGCCCAGCCATTTAGTCCCTCCCAGGGATTCCCCGGGGTACCTATTCACCACCCTGCAGCTTCTCAGTTCAAACCGTGAGCCTGCGGGGTGTGCAAAGATCTCAAACTTTCAGTTTTTGGAACTGTTTTTATCGGCAGTTTTTGCACGACAAAAATGGCGGATTTCTAATGTCGCAATAAGTTAACTAAGGCTTATGGGGTGGCTCTGATACCATGTTTGGTTATTCAAGTGCCCCGGTCAACAAACCGTGGCCATTGCGGAACAAAAATTTTCAAAAACCGGCGCTAGAACAACCCGATAACCCGGATCGACCCATAAGCCCTAGATAACAAAACATGCAAAGGAGTTAGAAATGTTATACCGAATGATCCATGTCCTTCGGTCTTGAACCATCTTCCCAAGCTCCTAGAGGCCTTCTTGATCAAGCTTGATCTGGTCTCCCTCTATCGAAGATGATCCACCCGAGAGTTTATGAATCGAGCTCCAACCTCATATCCGAGGTAACTAAGGTACTTATATCGTTACACTAGATACCGTAGAAGAATTAGAGAGTGATGAAGGATTAATTTTTCTCAAGACACCCAAGGTTTCTCAACACATGAGAGGGTTTGGGTGGAGGAAGAAGATGCTATGAGGATGAGAGTGTTGTAGGAGAGAGAATGAATAATAGCTTATTCTTTTCTTTGTTGTGAGATTAGTAATAAATAATGGATCCACCCAATAAAAATCCCATGTCTCCAAAATATCTAGAGTCAACCAAAAATATCTCAAGTCAACATTAATATCACAACAAACAAACACTTAAGCATGCTTAGTATAGTAACCATGGGTCATTACCAAGCCATGCTACAATAATGCAATAAACACCTCATCCTCCACCTCAATAACCTTTTAATCAAAAAAGGTTTAAACCATAATGAGGTGTAATCTTCTAAAAGTAATCTTGTAAGAAATTACAAGAATACCCATCTTCCGTATATACATACCCGCATCCGTATTCCGAAGAATACGAATACAATGAGAAGAAAATAATCCAACAATATAATACCAGGATCCTTCTTAAACCAAAACTCACTAGTATTATCCGTCCGAATCATGATACGCGCACAAGTGCACGTATATGATCGAACCCTGCCATAAAACCATACGGCCTTTACATCATTTCGCCCGAAGCAGGGAAACCCTCTGTGTGGAACTCTAAAGAATCGTCAATACCGTGGCAGTGGGTTTAACCACAAGCACGTCAGCGGCACTAGCTGTATGTAACGGCTACCTAGGTATTGAGCGAAAGGGAGGCCGATGAGCAAACTCATCCTGAAACCCCTACTGAGCCTGACAGTGACAATATTCGTACAGTCCGGTCCGTTCGTCTATGAGTATAGCATATCGAGTCTAGGGGGTGGATAAAGTCAGATCCCTAATAACGCGACATTTAGTGTTGGTATGAAGCCCATCACCCACTGAGAAACTACTGATCCGAATCAGTAATTCTCGTTTACCTTGGCCAAGGATTTCTGGTGATGGCCACCCGTGCACACTATGACATCAACCCCCAATACCGGGAGAGACGAATCCCCTGACGATCCTCTCACTGCCTCTATGTGGCTCGGAACTGTACCCAACTAAAACCTGTTTGCACGACTCTTTTGAGCCGTGGTAGGGTAGTAATCAAAGCACAGTGGGAACACACACAAGACAAATGACGATCTCAGGTCGATAGACTAACCTGTACACATGTCACCAGGAAATTGCTATCTGACAATACGTATAATACCAACTAGTATGTTCCCGGTGTACTCATAACCCAATGAGCACCTGTATACATCTTAGGTGAACAAACTGACACCAATGGCTTGTGAGACCAGCCACCGCCCCTTGTCGGGGTCTTGATCAGTATACACTAATCTACTCTGGAGCATCGATGCCCAGTCTCGAAACTCCCACGACTAGGGACATTTAAGAATGTTCTTATAGACCACCCAGCTCCCACTTATATGATCGCCTTCATAATGCTGGTAGTCAAGCAAGAATCCTATGGGCTCTATCAACATATAATAGTGATCTGTAATGCCACCTAATGCTTTACATGATGATAAAGACAAATCGGATAGCATTCTATCATCTCGAGTAAGACTGTTCTACCGGTATAGGTCCTCCCTCAATCATCATAATCACCTGCCTGCGACTATGATAATTGCCTTGAGGGCACTATAGCCAACAGTTAGGACCAAGTATGTGTATATGTGTATGTGTATCACACAATGTATTGCTCCCCAAACGAAAGTGCCTCTCTGAATTTTGTATTGTCACTCAATGTATTGCTCAACAAAGGGTTAATGACCAATATATTACAAATGTTCTATTAAAAATCAATGCAAAGGTAGCTGCAGATCATTTCATTCTATTTATTATTATCTTTTGTTATTCTTTATGACATTGCATTCTGTTTATATACTAAGTTATAATAAAGAGATAATTCATATCACAAACACAGTATCAAATATTGTGATTTAAAATTATCATGAAAAAAAACGCAACACTACAAAAACCGAACAATAAAGCAAACCTGAAAATAATAATTTGGTCCGACTTCGTATATGGTTTGTGAAAATCTATCAAAAGCTTCCTATATGGTTTGTGAAAGGTCATGTGAGTTATTATATGATGAATAAACAAATATTAGTACGCAATATTCTCGATAATTATATGAAAATTGTATTGAAACCAAGTATTATCAAACTTACATTTGGTTCTTTCTTTCCTTGAGACCTAAAGCTCTGGATGATCTGTATTCTCGCCTCAAGAGCGCTAGATGCAGGAGGAGAAGAGAAGACACATGCTCAACAACCCATGGGATGGATAGAGAGTGAGACATAAGGCACAAAATAAACTAGCTAGTAGATCTCTTGGCACAAATAAACTAAGAAACATCCTAGTCTCTCTCCATATATTTACTCATTTTCCACATCCAAAAGATGGATAGAGTGTGAGACACAAGGACAGCACTGACCAACGCTCAATGACATGCTTTCACCTCAATTTCAATTTGGAAAAGTATGCCATCGAGCATCCGCCAGTGCTGTGCCTTATGTCTCGCCCTCTATCTATCTTTTGGATTTGAAAAATGAGTGGATTGAGTGAGTGAGAGACTGGGATGGTTGCTTGGTATATTTGGGGCAAGAGATCTACTACCTAGTTTGTTTTTCCTTATTTTTTCTACATATTTTTAGTTGTATATTAATAATATATGACATTTACTCTTAGGGTTTGAAGTTGTTTTGGTTTCACATCAAGTTTGGAATTCAAATTCAAAACGTTAATTGATAACATACCCCTGCAATCAACAGTTGAACATCACATCAAGCTTGAGATTCAAATTCATAACTTTTATTGATAACATACCCCTGTAATCAACAGTAGAACATCACATCCTTGATATTGTCTTTGAATTTCGGGAGAGGTTTAATCACTGCATTCCTGGTCCTTGTACCACTACCATCTCCCGCCGACCCCTATGCATCTGAGTCCCCTTCAACATAATATCTTGATCTAAATGCAGCAAGATGTACATAATATCTGAGGATGTAGTAGGTACTAATGAGATTACTAGGATCTCAACCCATTTGCACCTGAGTTCATCTCAGGTTCAGCTCCCAGTAATCTCATCAGTACCTACTACCCCTCTCAGCTCTTAGTAATCCCATCGTTTCATTGGGTTGGCTTTTAAGGACCACTAACTGGAGTAGATGATCAGTTAGATTTAAGGTAATCATTTCATTGGGTTTCTTTATATTTGTACCAATCGACTGTATGTGTATGCTAAGTAGCATGTATTCGGATATGATGAGTCATGAAGAAATTATATGATGATAAC
This sequence comes from Agapanthus africanus, assembly GCA_030015575.1. NCBI lineage: Eukaryota > Viridiplantae > Streptophyta > Magnoliopsida > Asparagales > Amaryllidaceae > Agapanthus > Agapanthus africanus. Next base: position 130,706,249 of record CM057346.1, read on the forward strand.
AACATACACACACATATATGGAGAAATTATATGGTTATAAAAACATAACCAGGAGACGAAAATTTAGGGTTGGGGTTAGGGTGGGATTTGACAAGAGTTCAATGTAAAGGAGAATGATACTGAATTAAGATTTGGGCTTGTTCGATCTATGAGATCATCATCATTATCACACACACACACACACACACAAAAGATTTACACTAAACTTCCCTAACCCTCACCCTTAACTCTAACCCTAAACCTAAACCTAATTAACCCTAACCCTAACTCCCTACACACACATACACACACACTAAAATACACTACCTAACCTTAACGCTAACCCTAATTAAACCTAAACATAATTAACCCTAACTCTAACCCCCTATAATATACCCTAACCCTAGCCATCACCCTAATTAAAATCAATTAAAATGAACATAATCAACTAAATTAAAATTAACACTTCAAAACCAACTAATTAATTTTAAAACATTAATTAAAATAATTTTAAACAATTTTCAAAAAAAAACTCACTGGGGGTGGAGGAAGGCTCGGGGAGGGGAGGAGGAAGCCGCGCGGTGATCAGTTAGGTTCGATTAGTCAACGGGGAGGAGGAGGTGGAGGTGGGGATGCTTCGAGGTGGAGACGTCGATGCTGCTGCATCGATGATCGAGATCGATTGCGGTCGACGTCGATGGTCGAGGTCGACGAGGAGGAAGAGATGGGGAAGCCTCGGCAGCAGTCGATTCGAAGTCAATTGCGATTACCTTCGAGGTGGAGATGGCGGTGCATGAGATGGCGGTTGGTTTCGAGGTGGAGAAGGTGGAGGAGGAGTGCGACAGTTGATTGTGGCAGAGGAGATTGGGGGTAAATGAAGGGGAAATTTTTTGGTAGGAAAAGATTGGGGGTGGGGGAAAAGATAAGAGAATAATTTTCTGTTTTTTTAAAAACCCTTACTTTGCCTTTACGGTGCAACCCATGGGGGCTTCTCTTGCGGCACCGTAAAAGCAATAACAAATGTTATTTTTTATTAATTTTCTTAATATATAACGGTCCCTACCGTGTTAACCGTAGGGGTATTCTTTATCCCTATGATGGTAACCGTAGGGGCAAACAAAAATTGCCTCTATGGATATTCCCATCCGTAAGGACATCCTCTATTTTTAGTAGTGTGTAAAAATTGTCCGTCTCAAGTCAATCCTGAGGAGAATAATGAAGGGGGTGTAATAAGTGATTCAAATTACGAAAATTTTGAGAATACTACATGTGATTTGGTAGAAACTGAAATTGACATGATATTCAATTCACTAGATGATGCTTATAGATGTTATTTGGCTTATACTCGAAATATTGGGTTTTCTATCAGAGTTTGTTCTACTCGTCGTGTAGTTCGCAGTAATTCTGTAATCTCTAGACTACATGAATGTAACAAGATCGCAAAATCTAAACAGTTTAAGCTCGATGTAAAATGTAAAATATCTATTTCGGCGTTCCGGAGATATAATTATATTGGATCCAACTACGAAACTCGTATGTTTGTTGTTAAAAAAAAGATCGATGGATCGTAATTTCTTACAAGAGAGCACAACCATCCATTTGTACCGCAGTCAATGGTGCAATACCAATCTTATCACAAAAGAATTTCCAAATTCGACAGAAGTCAAATTCATCATTTGAAAGATAGTAGGGTTAATCCAAGCAAAATATATACGATACTAGGACAAGGTCATGGCGGGATAGAGAATCTTGGTTACGGGCTAAACGATGTAAAGAGTGTATGAAGAATATATGTCATCACTCTGTAGACGTATCAGACGCCAAAGCTACTTTAGTTTATTTGCAATCCATTTAAGTTGAGAAGCCTAATTTTATATACGTAGTAAAATATGACGAAGAAAATCATATCGATACCCTCTTACTCGTGGATGCGCGCTCTAAAATTTCTATAAAACTTTTGGTGATGCAATTACTTTTGATGCTATATATCGAACTAATAAATATCAAATGCCATTTTCCCCATTCACTGGTGTTAATCATTATTATAAATTACAAATATTTGGTTTGGCGTTACGACGGAATGAGTCTGAAAATTCTTTCATCCGGTTGTTTCAGCAGTGGTTAATTACAATGAATAATAATGCAACGCTATTTATAATCACCGATCAAGATCAAGCTATGAAAAATGCTATTGCCAAGTTATTTCCAAATACAAGACATCATTATTGCATATGGCACATTAGTCAGAAATATTCTGAGAAATTGCAGGGTTTTTATTATCAGTATACCGGTTTTCAAAACGGTTTCAAATGTTGCGTAGATAAAATCTTGACAGTTGAGAAATTTGCAAATAAGTGGTCTGCACTAGATGAAAAGTACCAAGTTAGTAGAAATAAATAGCTTTCAATATTGTACAATATAAGAGAGAAATGGATACTGGCCTATACAATAAGAAATTTTTCTGCAGGAATGCGAACAACGCACCGTAGTGAGAGTATAAATGCTTTTTTTATACTTATCTTAATTGGAACACCATAATTAAAAAGTTAGTTATAAAAATAAGAAGTGTACTACAGATGCATTATGAGTGTGAGAAAAGAATTCATTTTGATACGCTATGCAAAAATCGTATGTGTGCAACAAATATACCTCTGGAATTAAACGCTTCCAAAATTTACACCAAAAGTATTTTTGAAAAGATTCAAGTAGAACTCCAGAAATCTCAATTATTTAATATTTAGAAAGTTTCAAAAGTCGATGGGACAATCAGATATAAAATTCACAACATACTCGGTCTGAAGAAAGTCAAGCGAAGATTATATTATATCCAATTTACGACAGAAGGAAAAAATTTCAAGTGCATTTGCAATCATTTTGAATCAACCGAACTATTATGTAGACATATATTCAGAGTTTTGTATTTAAAAGTGTGAATAGTATACCGTCTCAATATATTTTGCCAAGATGGACGAGAAATGTTAATCAAAATATTGTCATGATGAATATTGTACCACCTTTGGTACAGATGACTGAAACGTCATGGTATAGTCATTTATGTAATGAGTTCAATCTAATTGCGGTGAAAAGTGTTGTGTCAAAGAATGAATACAAAATTATGCTTAGAAAATTGTCCAAACTTGTGATACGAAATTTGAACTTCTAGTTGAAATACCGAATGTGAAAGAAGACTTGGTAGATGAAACAACAGATGATTTGAAATCCGTGAAAGATGATATTTCAAAAATCCAAATTCTTTACAATCTAACATTAGGGGTCGTAGAAAGAATCGGATAAAATTTTGGATCGATAATAAAAATAGTGATGGGAAAAAGAAGAAGAGGTTATGCACAGGATGCAACAAATTAACATTCCACAATAAAAGAACTTGTCCGATGAGACAAACACAACATGTAGAAGACATTTATCTCGATCAACCAAATATCATGTGGCTTGAGCCGTCATGGAATTTGAACCAACCGTCTGCTTGGTCAGAATAATTTATTGTAAATGAATGATATTTGATGTAAATGGATGATGTTTGATATAAATTAATGATGTTTGATAAACTATAACAAATTTTTGAATTTTTGGTAAATGAATGAAATTTGTTATAAATGAATGATATTTGACGTAAATGAATGATACTTGATATAATATTAGTTGTTTATATTGGTTGTGTCAATTAATGATGTTGTTAAATATGTTGATATTGGTTGTTTCAATCAATACTGTTGTTAAATTTGTTTGTGTATATAAAAGTGTCAATTAATGATATTGTTAAATCTCTGGAATGTGGTTGTTAAATATGCCAATTAATTTTCTCTCAGTTGCTGCAAAAAATATAACCGCTACTTAAAACAGTGGTTACATAGTGAGCTCAAAAGATAACTGCTATTTTATGTGGCGGTTAAATAGTCTGCTCTCTATTTCTGCAACGAGCTGAAAATGTTACATAGTCTGCTCTTTGTTGTTGAGCTCAAAATATAACCGCTACATTCAATAGTGGATAAATAGTCCTGCCACGTGGACCTGGTAAATACCAAGCCCAGGTCGGATAGGCTTGAGCACTTTGTGCATCCTAGTAACAGAAAACTCAAAATATATCTGCTACGTTAAGTAGCGGTTAATTAGTCTGCTCTCTGTTAGGGAAAAATATATCCGCTACTTTAAGTAGCAGTTAAATAAATATAACCGCTTATTTAAATAGTGGTTAAATAGTCTACTCTCTATTGCTGCAGTGAGCTCAAAATATAACCGCAATTCTAAATTACGGTTAAATTGTCTAGCTTAAAATATAACCGCCGCTTTAAGTAGCGGTTAAATATTCTGCTCTTTACTGCTGTAATGAGCTCAAAATATAACCGCTATTTAAAGTAGCGGTTTTATATTAAGTTGAACCAAAAAAATGCATTTGAGAAATCATATATCAGAGTTTATATTTGAAAAGTAGATCATTTACGTACAAATGTACATCAATTTTTCACAAATGTACATCATTTACTGAAATCAAATATTAAAGTTCAGATACAAATATCAACACACATCATATATACTTGTGAAATCTAAAAATTCATTGTTCAACATATAGCCATACATAATATACACAAGCAAAATCTAAAATTTATTATATCATTTGGGTAATTTCGGATTAGCTATCTCATAACACATCATATATCTAAAATTAACTATGGTATTTGTGTCTCGATTTTGTGAATTCAGAGGAAGTCCCCGCGACAAGCAATCCATATATTTCATTACAATCCACCACAGTCAAGTGATCCAGTATTTTTTCTCGGATGACCCTGATTCTCACCAAATTTGCAAGCCTTTGTTAAACCAATTTTGATGGGATTGGGTACATCCTTCAGCATTTTCCTAATAAAATATTTTGCTGCAAAAAAAATTATTGAGTTAAACAAATTATTACAACTTATAAGCAAATAAAAATATTAATCGTTTTAAAATTGGACTAACCAATGATTCATATTCAAGCTCATATAGTTTCATGACATATTTAAACATTGGATCATACAACACAAAAATTTCCTTTATAACGTACCAGACACAAAATCCAATGATTTTCGTGATGCATGAGAATATAAATCTGGGATTAAAATTTTAACTCATCATTATAAATCATATTTGTTGCAAATAAAACAAAAATGAGAAAAATAAAGTACAGACTTACCGTTTCACACTCTAGTACAAACTTCTGGAAATGATTTTTCTATTTAACTCATTCCAGTAAGCTAGATCGGTACTTGTGGTTCCTCTTTATTTTTTCTGCTTTGTATCCTTGATAACAATTACTGAGAATCGTTTAGAAAATAAAAAGTAAAATGAACAACACGATATTGAATATTATTTAGTTGATGTACAAAACGTATTGAATAACAATGACTTACACAAAATTCAGGATAAAAGAAGAAGCTATTGGCAGAAGATTCACGTCTGCATAACAAAGCGAGAGAAAGTCAGAAAAATATACAACGTATCCTTCTATTATATGAAGGAATTCAACTTCTCTGGAGGTTATCAAAATATGAATATTTAGTATTTAACTTTTAAATATGAAATTATAATTAATTCATTAGAATTAGACAAACCTTATTTTTCCTTTCCATTCAAAATGTTTGATCCATAGTTTCGCTCGCATTTATTTTTTTCGATTATGAGATGTGATATTTAATTTCTTGTAAGGACTTATTTTCTTTCTTTTTCTTCTTCTCGGGATTTGTGTACGGCAGGAGTAAAAAAGAACTTAGTTTCTTTAGTCTTCTCGATTCTTCCATTACTTCTCTTAAAATTTCTTGCCTTATGGGATCATTCGGATCTATACCCGCTTTAATGAGTCCTTCAATTAAAGAACCATCTTCTATTTCTTCCGCGACGTCTGTCCGATTTCCCGAGGACGGCAAATCCATCATAATAGGTTGTTCAAACAGTATTCTTAAGGAATACAATCTGCCGCTTCAATTTTTTCAATAGGTTTTTCTACTTCAATTTCGAGAGTTATATCTTCCAAACCTATATTCAAATTTACATCGTCAGCACTTAAACCAACCTCAAATTCATCAATGGTCTCCTCCTCCGCCTTTTTTCCAACCGTCTCATTAACATTTTCTTCCTCGGGAATTTCAGCCCTAAGATTTTCATCCCCTATCTTTTTTCCGACGGTCTCCTCCCCTACATTTGTTTCAACAGCCTCCTCAACATTTTCAAACTCGGGAATTTTAGCCCCGACATTTTCATCCCTTTTTGAGGCTTCATCTTCCCTTCTCATCAAACTCACCCTTTAAAACTAGTTTGATCTCTTCATGTAATCTCTTAAGATTTTCGTCATTCAACAAAAATTTATTAAGTTCAATTGAGTTTTCATACAAATAATAAGTAATAAATATCAATAATTGGATCTAATATGTTAAAGATGATATAAAAAAAAACAAAACATAAACAATACTTACATAATCGAGAAGTAACTGAAGGCCAATCTTGATGTTAGGCTCGTATATCATAGTTGGTTGACTGTGGAGTATGCATTACGTTCATGGTAATAGCAGTGTACCAAGCGAAGTAATCGCTAGCCATATCCTGACCTTCTCCTGTACTTGCATCAAATTCAACTCTATTTTCTCCAATATCAATTTGGGCTTCGTCCCATAAATTGATATACTCCAAAATCACATTTTATGCTTGTTTCTTCTTCGTTGTCTTCTCCTTCTCGGTTTGTCTAGCTTGAACGTTAATGAGTACATTCTTAATACCGCCAAACTGTCATATTATCCTTTCGGGATATTGCCACTAGACAATATCGAAACAAATAAGAGGAACTCGTAACAATTCAGAGTATTTACTGAGAAGTAAAAAGTTTTTGGATGCACCAACATACTCAATGTATGGATCCCATGTGAAATGTCATTAAAGAAAAGGTTGAAAATATTTATCGTTATTTATAAAGAATTAAACAAATGTCGTTAAATTAAGTAATGTAATCCATTCAAATTATCAAGCATGCCCCGGCAGAAATTTTTTTGATGATGGGGAGATCGATATGTGCGTACACCCCATTATCTAGCAAGAGGTCTACTCTTCTTGATGCTAGTATCGGAGATAGGCTGAATGACTGAAATCCCAGTATATGCCCAACACTGAATAAAAATTAATTGTTAGATTTGCTAAAATTATCTTTACAATAAAATAAAATAATTATACAACTAATACGATACCTGCAAAACTGTAAGACAACCCTTTATCACTCTCGCATTTGACAGTGCTGCTTCGTTCAATTCATTTATCAAATATGATAAATAAAAAAAAAACCCATCCCCCAAGTGTATGTGGAGATGAGTTTCTCGTCACTCAATAATTGAAGCCATTTTGGATGAACTAGGTTCTTGGAGTGTATAGGGAATAATGTCATGCAAACGGTGTTTAAAACATAAGATTTTGTATATTGAACCATTTTCTCCCGATCGGTATTAGCCCCAAGACTACTAAAATTCCTATACACCCATGTTGCAAGTACAACACCATCTTTCCTCTTCTATTTCCGGGGATCAACCCCTAATACGTCGTAAAAATATATGAAGGAACTCATACATCCAAACAATTGAAGAACCTGTGACCGAGAGACCGAGAATCCATAATACGTCTTCAAGAGTGATCGACGCATCTCCAATGGGTAACTGAAAAGTGTTAATCTCGAGTCACCATCTCTAAACTAATGCAGACATCAATATTAGGTCATATTGTTGGTGGCCAACTTTACGATACTCACCAAAATCTCATTCGTCTATTAATTCAATTTGTTGATCCGTCAGAGGCCATTGCGCATACATGCTCGTAGATTATAGCGCAACAAGATTTCCCTTATCTTTACCACTCTAAATAGCTTCAGAAATGTGATTTGCTTGATTATACAGTAGAACATTCTTCATGGGGCCAGGTTTGTATTGAATAGCTGATGTCATAGATGCCAATGGCTGGATATGATTGACTATCCACCTTTGATTGTATTTTCCTTCTTTTACTACGTTCTTGGAGTTCTTCTTTACAAATATTTTTTGGCAGAGGAGAAGGAGGAGTAAGAGTCAGTCTACCCCCTTTTTTATAGCCCTCTTTGGTGTATATTTACGTTTACCGGCCATTATATCTATATAATAAACATAAAAAAATCCTAAATATATTAACAAATAACCCTACATAAATAAGACCAAAGCCTAAACTAATAAATTCATTGATTTATATTATAAAATCGATCCAAAAAATATGAGAATACCAAGCAGCAATCGCAATTCAAATCACATGAAAAAGCCCCAATTTACATCTGAAAAGCCTAACAAAAATCCCCCAAAAAATAACAAACCCTATACTAATTAAAATAATTACTTTAACTTATGAGATCATCCATGAATCAAAAGAATACCAGCAAGAATCGCAGATCAAATCATATCAAAAATCGTCTAATTTCGATCTCTAACTCTTAAACTGCTAAAACTGTGCTAAACCTGTTCGGGCGGTGTCACTTTTAATTAAATAAGAACTGCTACTTAAAGTAGCGGTTAAATGTGAACCGTTCATTTTTAACCGCCAGTTAAAGTTGCGGTTAAAATTAACGGCTCTGATTTGTTAGATATATCAATTTATCCAAAACACTGTATAATGTTCTGTTCCGATATTTATATTAGATAAATAAATACTAAACTTGAAAAAGAAAAGAAAAAGCTTTTCACATTGGTGATTTGACAGCTCAAGACTCTTTCACTCAGTAACAAAAGAGCAGCAGCTGCAGAAGACAGAGATCCCAGCTCGCCCCACGCGCCCCCCCCCCCCCGCCTCCCCCCCTGTTCTCTCTCAATCTCTTTCTCTCTCCTATCTTTACCACCTTTGTCCTTTCCTAAATTCCCCTATTTCTTTCAACCATTTGGAAAAACGAGCTTCTTTGCTAATTTGGCTACACCCTCTCTCTCTCTCTCTCTCTCTCCACACATTTCTGCTTTCTGGAGTTGATGATCATCATCTCTCTACACCAAAATAAATTTAAATATTTATCATCATTATCATCATATAGAGAGAGAGAGAGAAGGGGGGGGGGGGGGGAAATGACCTAAATGAATAAACCACCCACATGCAAGCCAAGCATTCCCTCAATCTACTTTCCTAACTTGTGCTCCTACTTTTTCTCCATAGTCTGAACTTTCTCCTTTTACACTAAAGCCTGCATGCGCCTGCACCCGCACCAACACAAATTGGGCTCACAGAGCTGACCGCCTTTAGCTTTTAGTAGGGCCAGCTTTGCTACTTGGACATGTATTGATGCATGCTAATTGCAAAAAATATATATATATATATAGCAATTAGCATGCATCAATATTAATGCATCGTCATGACTTTAAGATGGTATCAAACCCATAAAAAAAATTATTATCTTTATTATCAAAGCCTTTCATATGTAAGAATCCCAACCACTCATGTAATAATATGCGAATTAGGATGTTGTTGAAGTTATTAATTAATTAAGTAAAAAGAGAATTTTGTTACTAAATTCATTTTATGTTCACAAAACGACAGGCCGGGCAACAGTGTACATTATTGGTATTATGTAATGAATTTCAAACTTAAAATTCTTGATTGGAGGATGATGAGAATATGATGACCACCCTCAAACACGAGTAATGTTGGCCCCTGTCTAAGGGGGCTAGTGCACAAAGGGATTGATTTGAATATTTCTTGACCAAAATATTCATTAGGATGTGTGTTTTTTATGGGACATTCTCCTGGTAAAAAATTCTTGAAATATCAAAAGACACATTGGTTTTGTTATGAAATAGTGCATCAATTATCGATATTCATTGTTAATTTTCAAACCAGGCTGATCAGGCCAGCAGGAATTCTCTTTTAATTTATAGGTCAAATATTTAACACTGATATATAAATATATCTCTATTGTTTCGAAAAAGCTATGTTAAAAGATAGTGATTAGTGATTACATGTCTCAGCAAGTAAAATCCTTCCTTCAATTTAGTATTGATTAATTAACACTGATAGCATTTTACAAGTGCGATGCACATGCGCTATAAGAAACTGGGACCTACTTCGATGGAAGACCTATTTTGACGCGAGTCTCCTGTCTAAATAGGGTGTCCATTTTTGAAAATTTGTTGACTTTTGTCAACACCTATTTCTACGTCAATCACGCATCGAATTAGGTGCTGACAAAGTCAACAACCATAGCTCCGTTATCAGCCCATCCCTTTTCCCAAAATTACTTTCCCCCCTTATTTTCCCCCAATTCCCTAATTCCATCAAGCCCCTCATCCTCTATCGAACCCCTCCACGGAGCCCCCGGATGCACCTCCTCCTCCCCCCCCGGATCCCCTCCTCCATCGAGCCCCCGCCTCCAAGCCCCTCCCCGGACCCTACCGCCTCCACTGAGCCCCCGCCTCCACCGAGCCTATGTTATCAGCCCCCGCCTCATCCTCCTCTTCAACCCGAGTTCCTACTCTTCACCGATCATCCCGCCTCCATCGAGCCCTTCCTCCACCGATCTACTGTGACGTGAAATCGACGATGAATTAGATGAATAAATTTTCTAAACTTTCAATTTTCAATTTTTTGTTATTAATTTTAGTTAGTTTCGTTATATTGGAAGATTTGTATGATGCTTGTGTTAGGGTTTGGCTCAACATGAATGATGTATGTTTGGGTTAGGATTATTATTTTTCTTTAGAAAAAAGTATATCCTAGGTTTTAAAAAAAATTGTAATTAAAAAATTTGGGTGATTGCCTGGTTGAAGTCGGCGTGATTGCCCGCTCTTTCTTCGCATTCTAAATTCATCGATCTCCGGTACACCACTTTACCTCTATTAATTTTTAACTACTAAATTTAGACTAAACCATCATATCTAAATTAAGTCACCAATTAAACACTAATTAAACCGAAAACCGCGTTGTCCTAATCTACATAGTTAATAATCAATTAACCAATTGCCCATTTAATCCTAATCTAGATGTCTCGTGAGACTTACCTTTATGTATTGTTCGTTGTATGGATTTGTGTTTATTTCTATGAATTCAGATATTTCATTATTAATATCAATTGTTTGACAAATTTACCATTCAAACTAAAAATTCCAAAACCCTAAACTAAATACTTCAATAACCGACGATATTGAAACGATAACTATCAAAACTAATCTAATTAGTGCATGATACTCGATGATGATAAAAAGTAAATTAATACATATCGTCATCGAGTATCTCACATTAATAAAATATTGCGCCTTAGAACCCGTCTATCAGTTATATGCGTACGGTTATCTTCGTGACATAAAACTACGCGTGGGTTGTCAACCTCGAACGTTAATCGTTCTTCGTTGACAAACATCTCTTAGTTTATACGAAGAGAAAATTAGTCGCGCTATAACTGATAGATTTTTTCCGTTTTGGATAGATTAAGAATATATAATATATGCACTTATCAGCATACTTTTACTTTCATTCGTTTCGAGATGAGTTTCATCAGTAACTTTCTGTTGGTTATCCGTGTACAAATATAGCTGAGATGATCATTTCAATACTGATAGTATTAAGATATTTATCTCTTCTATTTCAGTGTACTCGGAGAATAGCAGGGAAGTGCTGCCGAAATTTTTTCGAAGCAAATGACGGCACAAGTGCAGAGGGTATATGTGTCATACATTTTTAATGGGATAAAAGCCTTACCCCAAACAGCCGTTACCCTCAACATCCAGTATATAACCGTTAATATCATCATCATCTTTCTTGGAAGAAGAATCCAACTCTCGAGCTATGAGCATTTGCTCTCGGTTCCTGATAATCTTCATATTCAGGAGCCAATTTTATAGTTAAGTTCCTCTCTGTTTCTTTCCGAGATACTGTTATCATCCTCGTTGTCATCTTACTTCTCCTTCTACGCTTTACTGATCCTTTCATAACTTCTTGTGACTGAACTTGGGTATCTTCAAACATAACTTTGTTAATCGATGAACTATTTGAAAATGTTTATTATGATATAATAAATAATCATGAACCATCTTAGGTTTTACGTATCAGTCAAGAATGGATAAGACTTGGATAAATAAGAGCAAGTTTGGCCCTGAATTCCACAATAGTGTTGAAGAGTTTATGCAATTCTCGTCGAGAGTGGGTGGTAGTCGTATTACCTGTCCCTGTAAAAGATGTTGTAATAGCAAAAGGGATAGTCGAGAAGCGGTTCGCATGCATATACTTGCTAACAGATTCAGTCATTGTTACACTATTTGGCACTTGCATGGAGAGGTTGTAAACTATAAAATCCTTGCATATCGTCGGTTGCCGCCTCCTATGAGAACCCCAACAACCACTGGTTTAAATGATATGATGGACAGGTTGGATGATGGCATATGCGATGATACCCCTTCAGAATATGCGGTTCCAGATTCCGAATTTGCGATGTTTTTTAAATGTATGGAGGATGCTAAGAAACCTCTTTATAAGGGTGCGATAATGACAAAATTGGGTTGGATGGTTCACATTTTTTATTAAATGCAAAAGTTTATGGAGCAACAAATCAGTCGATGATCTTCTAACGATAGAGAAGGAGGCGTACCCGAATTCCAATCTCTCTGCTAATTTTCAAGATATGAAGAAGATGATTGGCGACAACGGTTTAAGTGCTTGTGGTACGATTTCCATCATCGACAGACTGGATTCAAAGTTAAAAATTGCTTACTTTTACTCAATTCATCGAAACTCATTGTTTACCGCCGAAGACTAGACTGAAACGCGGAGGATGTCTACCCTGAATTTGGGTGCAGATACTATTTGGAACATATCCTTTCACCTCTCCAAAAATACCAAGTTGATTTATCACACCGTATATCGGAGGTTTGGACAGATGCGACCGTTGTAGCATGACTTTAACAGATTCCCCATCTTTGAGGGGTTATTTGATTGTGGGGACGTTCTTCCCGGCAGGCGCAAGCTCTTACAGTTAATAACGTTATCGCAGTGCGATAACCACTTTCACCTGCTCTGGTAGGCCTCTCCGTGTCATGTTATATTTTGTTTATTTTTGGGTTGCCCGTGAATTGTATACAGAGACTAGTTTATATCGTCGCCCGTTGGGCGCGGATTAGTCCAAATCTGTATATTAAATTTAGGTTTGAACTTAGGTCATATGTTCCTTCAATTCAAGAGATATTTTATTTTATTTAAAGACCGTTAATCTGGTTTTAGATTAAGATCGACATAAATTTATGAGCATATGGGCTTAATTTATTTTAACTAAGGATACGTTAGTTGTAATACCCAGTCCCTTTTTATACACTATATCTGTATTTCTAAATCACTTATAAAATTTATTTAAATTTACTGATAATTATTTATTTATTTTTAAAACCTTTTTTTAAATAGCCTCAAACACAAACCATATTTTATTCCTTCAACCCATTGGTTTAAAGATTTAAATTTATACTCCTATTCCTTTTATTTATTGATTTGATTTATTCCCAGACCAGCCCATTTCTCCTTTCTTTCTTAAACTCAAAGTTTTAATTCCGGTCCTCATTCCCTTTTTCCATTTCTTTTAATTCTTTTATTTTTATTTCAGCCCACTTAGTTTTTAATCCTTTAAAACAAATCTTTAGCCGGCCCGTCCCCTACTCAGCCCATTCAAATTCTTCCTTTTAGCCCGGCCTTTTCTTCTCATTTATTCTTTAATTCCTTTTCAAAATTTAACAAGCCCAGCATCATTTTCCTCGGCCCCGGCCCACTCCCCTAAATTTCCCAATTTGTTTTTCCCTTATATTAATACTTGGCCCGGCCTGCCCCGTTTCTCCCCCCAAATAAATCCCTTCCTTATTTTCTTGGCCCAGCCCAAACTCCTCAGCATCGCGCCCGCTTCGCCCTCAACCCGACCCGAACCCCCGTTACTGTTCATCTCCTTTAAAATTTCCCAACGGTAACTCCCCCTTCACCCGCGCGAGATCCGCTCCCCTCGCCGTAGCCCACGCCGCCTCCTCCGCCCTCGTTCGCGAGCCGTTACCCCACGTCGCGCACACCCCCTCTAACCCCATGTCGCCTCCTTCCTCTTGCACTCGACCTCCCTCCTCCTCCTCTCTCGCTCCCACCTTCGAACCCACTGCACACCCGTCCCCGATCACCCGAGTCCCTATACCTCCGACCACCTCGTCCCCTCATCACCACCCTCGTCCCTTCACCACCTTCCCTCTCTCTTCTCTGCCACCATCACCCAGCACCCAAATCCACAGCCGAGCTCGACATTCCCTGCGCCGACGACGGTGAGTTTCTCGCCTCGTCGTCGACCTCCCCGCAGCGACTCATCATCATCATCATCATCATCGTCATCATCATCATCATCATCATCCTCAGTTCTCTCTCTCTCTCTCTCTCTCCTCCTCACTGTCTCTCTCTGCCTGCACACACTCTCAGCTCTCTCTCCTCCTCACTGTCTCTCTCAAACTCTCAGCTCTCTCTCTCTCTCTCTCTTTCACATTTCTCTCTCTCTCTTTCTCACACTCTCTCCCTCTCTGTTCCCATCTCTCCCCTCTCCTTCTTCTCACTTTCTCTCTCTCTCTAACTCTTTCTCTCTCTAAATTCTCCCTCTCTTCCTCTGCAATCTCTCCATTGGCCTCGACAGCATCAGCGATCCCCAGCCACGACATTGCCCGAGCCCGCAACAGCCAACTCCGACAAGCTCGAGCCAAGATCGAGACTTTGGTCACTGTAGTGCCGTGCCGGAATCGGAGTTGCCGTGCCGCGCGTGTGTCGCGTTCGTGCCATTACCACTGCCGTGCATCGCCTAGACGCCTCCAGGCAAGTTTTTACTTGCTTACATGCTATTTACTTATGGTGCAATCACTAAATACATAGATTATAAAGTTACAAATTTAAACCAATTATGTGCCATACCTGTTCGACGCATGTTCCCAAAGAAAATACTTTTCTAAATTGACGGAACTGGATTATTTACTTTGGCCCTTGCTGTGATGAATACCTTGTGCAAATTCCGTTGGATAATTTGATCGTTAACGACTAAAACGACTACCCCCAAGTTTAATCGTAAAACTGAAATCTTATTGTACCTGAAAATCGTTAAATTCACCATAAATCATATACATACTAGAATGGTGCGCTCGAGGGCTCAATTCGAAGCCGACTCGACGAACTTTAACCCTATACCAGTTTCCATACATACCTGTACTTAAATTATGATGATATTCGTATCGGAGTGCGACTCTGGACTGCAGTCCAGAGCTACTCCAGTTGTTGCTTGCTGTGCCGTATTGGGTATTACATGATCTCCTTAACTCGTATATTGTGGAACTCTGCTGCCTATTATAGGTAAACCTGTCAACTAGACAACACAAGTAGTTTCATTCTGTTTCGTCATCATTTGTTATTTATTCTATAATTTAAAAGATCGGGACGCATAACAGTCCCAGCAGAATCAGAACTGACATATTAATGTTAAACAGAGTATATCTCCTGACGTACAGATGCGATTGAAGATCCGTCTATTGCGTTGAAAACCTTACTGAAAATCCTAGAATTTATCCAACTGTAGCATCACTAAAATCCGAACCCAACTGGGATCAAAATGCGTTGCGAAACGGACTTCTGATTCTGAAATTGGATTTCCAGCCGCGAGCGCTTAAAATGAAATGGTTATAATTAATGATCCTAAAACCCGATTGGATCGAAACCAAATTTGATGGATAGCTAACTGAACATACTAATTATTACCTGTTTATAGTTTCGCTAAACTATATACGTACATTTCATCATAGATCGTGCAAGTGATAAAATACTGTTTCATAACATCCTAATCATGCTTATATACTGTTCACGCATCATATCATACCCATATCAGTGTAGTGATAACCTAGTGATATCGTGCATTTACCCAGTGTTAGATTTTTAGTGATGATTGTGGCAAGTACGTCAGTGTTCGTGTATCCGTGATTAAGTCAAAGTGATACGTACTTGCACACAATCAGTGACCCTATTATTCTATTGCATTGTCGACGTTTGTGGGATACGTGTACGTGCGACTATAAGTGGTATGGGACACTTATGGAAGCGCTTGCACGGGTGTCACAGATAAGGCATCCGACTCTACCATTTATCTTAGATATTAGTCGGGACGTGCTTGATGGAGGTCCTGCCTCCAGTTCTCGCACAGACTTGTCACGGATCGATTAATATTTAGGGTTGTGGTTAGCGTTTGATGTAGACCACGGGGTGTGGGGTAGTTTAAGTGTGAGTTCAACAGAATCTCGGGAGTCCCATGCCGGCTTATATATTTAGGGAGATATATGGAGATTTACAGGGTATGTGATATACACCGTGATATACATGTTATATGCTGGGCCCGTGGTCCCTTGCCCTTGGGTTCTACCCTTGGGTAGAGGACACTCGCGAGTGGTTGACTCTCACACTTGGACTGACGATAGGCTTAGTGACCTGTACAGTAAGACTTAGAGACTGATAGGGATACTGGCATTTACATTCTTTCTATACTGTGTTGGCATACGTGACATATCGTTCTATTTCTTTACATGTTCCGCTGCATTGATTACTGCACAGTCATATTCATACTGTCATTGATTTACCGTTATTCATATCTAGTACCACTGTTAGAACTGTTACTTGATTATATATATATTATATTGCTATTGTGTCGCTCTGACGACCTGAGTATGGATGCTCAGTGTGAGGAGAAGACTTAGCCTGGACCAGTGCATCATAGACTTCTTGACTTGCCATTCCGAGTTACATTCATTTGTTCCACTTCAGGTCAGTTTTTACTTTGTTCCTTTCAGTTACTGCATTTCTCATTACCTGCGCATCATTTACTGTTTACCATGAAAAACTAGAAGCCGAAGTGTGACTACGGCAGAACATTTCCTTGACCGTAGGAGCATGGCTGGCCTTGTCTACCCCTCGTATCCCGTATTTTGGGAAGTGGGGCATGACATGGTTTAGTTGGTATCAGAGCCAAGTTTTGCATCGTTTGGGATTGCAGTTTTCCGTGTATAGTTTGGCAATCTAAGACACCCTTCAGTCTAGGTTGTAAACTTGATATTCTTGATCTATATTCACATCGTGTGTCCAGCCATCCATTCGCTATGGTTTACTTAAAATCATACAGTTGATTCTTCACTTGTAAAAAAAAAATTCGTCACCTCTGATATTCTTGAATCTTTGTCCTATCCATATTACGTTCTGACTCGTATATCTTGTGACTTATATCATCCTTAAAATCATTGTTTCAGGATCATGTCTTCCAACGACTCTTCCTCTATCTCCATTCTTTAGAATCAGACTGTTAAGATCCTTAGTGTACTGCAAGGTTTAAAGGAAGCCCAGGAGCGAACAAATGACTTATTAGCTGAAGGGCTGAGAAGACAGGTGAGTCAGACCCCAGCGGGAGTCTCCTATCATAAAGGGATCCCTATTGGACGAGAAAAGAAGAAGAAGATGAAGCGTCAACAGAAGCATCAGAAGAATCCTTGCTGTGGATATTGTAAGAGGCCAGGACACCTTCAGAGGGATTGTCGCCGCGCCCAAGGGAAATGTCTGATATGCGGTTCCAACAAACACCTCATCAACGGCTGCCCAGAAAGGAAAGAACTACAAGGAGGAAACTCGTCCACACTCCCCACTTCTGCCAAGTGAGGATTACCGCGTAGTTCGGACTTCGACGATAAGGCGGATCAAATGCAGGATCCAACTCGCGTGACGAGATTGCAGCGGTCTAGCAATCAAAGAAGAATTTTATGTTTTCCAATTTCAGTAATAATGTTGTTATCTTTTTTTAAAATATTTCTTTCTGTTTGAAATCTTGAATCTGTCGAACTCTTAGTTGAATGCAATAAAGCTTGAATCTTAAAATATGTATCATTCTCTTGTCTTTCCCCTCATTTATACTATTCATTATCACAGCATTTTAATCTTGATTTTTCAGTTCCCGCCACCGCATATCTTCCTATGCTTCGTACACTTAACTATTCTTCTTGATGTATTCCACTGCTTAATCATGACTCTTTTCTTTCAGACCATGGCCCACCCTGGAGCAGTGCCGCATCTAGATGAGGATGCACAATCTTGCGTTTCCTTAGACCACACGCTGATGAGTTCTGACGATGAGATCAACGGTCCCCAGATCAATTTCGGAAACGACGATTCAGAGGACGAAGGAGTAGCCATCCCAGAGTTTAACATGATAGCTGATTCCGACGAAGAAGAAGGAGATCCTGAAGAGAACCCTATAGAGGAAGACCCGATAGAGGAAGATCCCGATGATGACCGGATAGAAGAAAATCCAGTTGAGGAAAATCCCGTGGAAGAAAATCCAGAAGAAGAGAATCACATGGAATCGGACCTCGATGAAGAAGCTCCATCCGAGGAAGAAGGATCAGAAAATCAAGACCCTGCTGTGGAAGAACTTCCAGTGGCGATGCCTGCGAGGTGATACGGAAATGGACACCCCTACCTGAGCGCGCGAGCCTACTGCAACCTGCTGAATCTCCACAACCGCGACTGACGGAATTTCTTTTGATGTTGTCTTCTGGCCAAATAAAATGTGTATAGTTTAGGGCCAATTTTCGCCTTTGAGAATGCCTTGTTTCAAATTTTCTTGAATGAAATAAATCTTCTGGATTCGTAAACCTTTTGATTATTGGTTCGCTTGATGCTTGTTTATTGCCCATATCCATTTATTTTTCTGCTGAATTCCCTGACTGTCCACCCTTACTCATTGTATAGTTTTCACCCTCGAAAGTACCGCACCCTGATCCTTGGAATGAGCCGCCATTCATCCTTCGTTTGTACCTTGTTTGAGATCCTTCTGGGAGGAGGACCTTTCTTATGAAATACCGAGTTCATTA
The DNA here is from genome assembly GCA_030015575.1 of Agapanthus africanus. Lineage (NCBI taxonomy): Eukaryota > Viridiplantae > Streptophyta > Magnoliopsida > Asparagales > Amaryllidaceae > Agapanthus > Agapanthus africanus. Next base: position 130,725,142 of record CM057346.1, read on the forward strand.
ACTTTTCAAATTTTTGGATTTGCATGATGTACTGACCAGTATCCTCCCCATACATTTTCTCCTTATAGTCCTTTATTGCTCACCCTTAGTTTCCGTGCTGACCCGATCCCAATCTCCTTGATCTTCAGCCTAAAGCCGTCACACTTCGACCTTTTGTATCAGCCACATTCCATTGTAAATCCCTACCCTGCCTAAGCCTAGGCATACTTGTGTTTTTACCTGTTACCCCAACTATACTTAGGGGCACTATTATTCGAAAATGTAGTTTTAGTATTTTGTATTTATCAAAGAGTACGTGTTACCGATTACTCCGTTTTATGTATTTTAAGTGTATTATTATTATTCTCATTTTTAGTAGCGCGACCTTACACCGCGCACATTTTGTTCCATGTTCCGTGTTTTCACTAAATGAGTTTTCAAAGCTATTTTAAAAACTATATGACCGATACGTTTTTCCTAAAATGTTTTAAACTACCGACAAATCTTTCACTGCTTTATTGTCGTTACTTGTTTTTCGAGTAGTGTGCCTATGATTACCATGATAGATGGTTGAGCCTTATACTTATTTTACTGCTTGCTTTTGATAGACTTAGATGTGCACATATGTGAGTTTCGACTTTTATCGAACACATTCTGATTATTATTGTTCGTTATTGATACCTATATTCTCGTATACTCGTAGTTGCCCTTATAGTTATTCTTGCCATATACCTATGTAGACCTACCTTTCCGTATGTGGTTCTTACTTACACATATTTCAAATTTCTTCGTCCACGTACTGTTAATAAATCTTTCGTGTTAGTGTACAATCTAATAGCTTTCGCTTATATTTGTATAACCTATCGTTTATTTTAAATTTCGAGGACGAAATTTTTGTAAGGGTGGTATGATGTAATACCCAGCCCCTTTTTATACACTATATCTGTATTTCTAAATCACTTATAAAATTTATTTAAATTTATTGATAATTATTTATTTATTTTCAAAACCTTTTTCTAAATAGCCTCAAACACAAACCATATTTTATTCCTTCAACCCATTGGTTTAAAGATTTAAATTTATACTCCCATTCCTTTTATTTATTGATTTGATTTATTCCCAGACCAGCCCATTTCTCTTTTCTTTCTTAAACTCAAAGTTTTAATTCCGGTCCTCATTCCCTTTTTCCATTTCTTTTAATTCTTTTATTTTTATTTCAGCCCACTTAGTTTTTAATCCTTTAAAACAAATCTTTAGCCGGCCCGTCCCCTACTCAGCCCATTCAAATTCTTCCTTTTAGCCCGGCCTTTTCTTCTCATTTATTCTTTAATTCCTTTTCAAAATTTAACAAGCCCAGCATCATTTTCCTTGGCCCCGGCCCACTCCCCTAAATTTCCCAATTTGTTTTTCCCTTATATTAATACTTGGCCCGGCCTGCCCCGTTTCTCCCCCCAAATAAATCCCTTCCTTATTTTCTTGGCCCAGCCCAAACTCCTCAGCATCGCGCCCGCTTCGCCCTCAACCCGACCCGAACCCCCGTTACTGTTCATCTCCTTTAAAATTTCCCAACGGTAACTCCCCCTTCACCCGCGCGAGATCCGCTCCCCTCGCCGTAGCCCACGCCGCCTCCTCCGCCCTCGTTCGCGAGCCGTTACCCCACGTCGCGCACACCCCCTCTAACCCCATGTCGCCTCCTTCCTCTTGCACTCGACCTCCCTCCTCCTCTCTCGCTCCCACCTTCGAACCCACTGCACACCCGTCCCCGATCACCCGAGTCCCTATACCTCCGACCACCTCCTCCCATCATCACCACCCTCGTCCCCTCACCACCTTCCCTCTCTCTTCTCTGCCACCATCACCCAGCACCCAAATCCACAGCCGAGCTCGACATTCCCTGCGCCGACGACGGTGAGTTTCTCGCCTCGTCGTCGACCTCCCCGCAGCGACTCATCATCATCATCATCATCATCGTCATCATCATCATCCTCAGTTCTCTCTCTCTCTCTCTCTCCTCCTCACTGTCTCTCTCTGCCTGCACACACTCTCAGCTCTCTCTCCTCCTCACTGTCTCTCTCAAACTCTCAGCTCTCTCTCTCTCTCTTTCACATTTCTCTCTCTCTTTCTCACACTCTCTCCCTCTCTGTTCCCATCTCTCCCCTCTCCTTCTTCTCACTTTCTCTCTCAAATTCTTTCTCTCTCTAACTCTTTCTCTCTCTAAATTCTCCCTCTCTTCCTCTGCAATCTCTCCATCGGCCTCGACAGCATCAGCGATCCCCAGCCACGACATTGCCCGAGCCCGCAACAGCCAACTCCGACAAGCTCGAGCCAAGATCGAGACTTTGGTCACTGTAGTGCCGTGCCGGAATCGGAGTTGCCGTGCCATGCGTGTGTCGCGTTCGTGCCATTACCACTGCCGTGCATCGCCTAGATGCCTCCAGGCAAGTTTTTACTTGCTTACATGCTATTTACTTATGGTGCAATCACTAAATACATAGATTATAAAGTTACAAATTTAAACCAATTATGTGCCATACCTGTTCGACGCATGTTCCCAAAGAAAATACTTTTCTAAATTGACGGAACTGGATTATTTACTTTGGCCCTTACTGTGATGAATACCTTGTGCAAATTCCGTTGGATAATTTGATCGTTAACGACTAAAACGACTACCCCCAAGTTTAATCGTAAAACTGAAATCTTATTGTACCTGAAAATCGTTAAATTCACCATAAATCATATACATACTAGAATGGTACGCTCGAGGGCTCAATTCGAAGCCGACTCGACGAACTTTAACCCTATACCAGTTTCCAGACATACCTGTACTTAAATTGTGATGATATTCGTATCGGAGTACGACTCTGGACTGCAGTCCAGAGCTACTCCAGTTGTTGCTTGCTGTTCCGTACTGGGTATTACATGATCTCCTTAACTCGTAGATTGCGGAACTCCACTGCCTATTATAGGTAAACCTGTTAACTAGACAACACAAGTAGTTTCATTCTGTTTCGTGATCATTTGTTATTTATTCTATAATTTAAAAGATCGGGACGCATAACAGTCCCAGCAGAATCAGAACTGATATATTAATGTTAAACAGAGTATATCTCCTGATGTACAGACGTGATTGAAGATCCGTCTATTGCGTTGAAAACCTTACTGAAAACCCTAGAATTTATCCGACTGTAGCATCACTAAAATCCGATCCCAACTGGGAACAAAATGCGTTGCGAAAAGGACTTCTGATTCTGAAATTGGATTTCCAGCCGCGAGCGCTTAAAATGAAATGGTTATAATTAATGATCCTGAAACCCAATTGACTCGAAACCAAATTTGATGGATAGCTAACTGAACATACTAATTATTACCTGTTTATAGTTTCGCTAAACTATATACGTACATTTCATGATAAATCGTGCAAGTGATAAAATACTGTTTCATAACATCCTAATCATGCTTATATACTGTTCACGCATCATATCATACCCATATCAGTGTAGTGATAACCTAGTGATATCGTGCATTTACCCAGTGTTAGATTTTTAGTGATGATTGTGGCAAGTACGTCAGTGTTCGTGTATCCGTGATTAAGTCAAAGTGATACGTACTTGTACACAATCAGTGACCCTATTATTCTATTGCATTGTCGACGTTTGTGGGATACGTGTACGTGTGACTATAAGTGGTATGGGACACTTATGGAAGCACTTGCACGGGTGTCATAGATAAGGCATCCGACTCTGCCATTTATCTTAGATATTAGTCGGGACGTGCTTGATGGAGGTCCTGCCTCCATTTCTCGCTCAGACTTGTCACGGATCGATTAGTATTTAGGGTTGTGGTTAGCGTTTGATGTAGACCACGGGGTGTGGGGCAGTTTAAGTGTGAGTTCAACAGAATCTCGGGAGTCCCATGCCGGCTTATATATTTAGGGAGATATATGGAGATTTACAGGGTATGTGATATACACCGTGATATACATGTTACATGCTGGGCCCGTGGTCCCTTGCCCTTGGGTTCTACCCTTGGGTGGAGGACACTCGCGAATGGTTGACTCTCACACTTGGACTGACGATAGGCTTAGTGACCTGTACAGTGAGGCTTAGAGACTGATAGGGATACTGGCATTTACATTCTTTCTATACTGTGTTGGCATAAGTGACATATCGTTCTATTGCTTTACATGTTCCGCTGCATTGATTACTGCACAGTCATATTCATACTGTCATTGATTTACCGTTATTCATATCTATTACCACTGTTAGAACTGTTACTTGATTATATATATATTATATTGCTATTGTGTCGCTCTGACGACCTGAGTATGCATGCTCAGTATGAGGAGAAGACTTAGCCTGGACCAGTGCATCATAGACTTCTTGACTTGCCATTCCGAGTTACATTCATTTGTTCCACTTCAGGTCAGTTTTTACTTTGTTCCTTTCAGTTACTGCATTTCTCATTACCTGCGCATCATTTACTGTTTACCATGAAAAACTAGAAGCCGAAGTGTGACTACGGCAGAACATTTCCTTGACCGTAGGAGCATGGCTGGCCTTGTCTACCCCTCGTATCCCGTATTTTGGGAAGCGGGGCGTGACATTAGTTTTATATAAGACTAAGATTGACTTAGAAATATGGTTAAGAATCATTAAATTTTGTTAGGATCCATTAACAAAAGTGAGCATATGGGTTCGGTTATGATGAGCAATATGGGCTCAAGGGGTATGACGTTTCAGGGGGCTCAGCCTATTTTGGGGTTTAGTCTTGGGCTTTTTCATCATCCAATAGTATTAAGCACTTATTCTGTTTTGCTTTCTAGCGCTCACGTAGGTGTAAAGTAACACGCTTAGGTTTGGGCATTACCCTATCAGTGCTAAGCACTTGGCCACTGTGGATATTTATCCTATGTTGGCGCTCACGTGGATATCACGTGAAGCGCTGAGTATTTGGACATTACCATATTAGTACTAAGCACTTTATACAACGCTCATGTGGGTATCACGTGAGGCGCTTCTGCTTGACAATTTTTAAATGCTCATGTGGGTATCACATAAGGCGTCAGATATTTGCTTATAGGCGCTTACGTGTGTGGCACGTGAGGCGCTGTCTTCATGGGTCTTCTGCATGCTCACGTGAGTGTCACGTGAGGCGATAACTTCATGGAATCTTTTGGGCGCTCATGTGAATATCACGTGAGGCGCCGAGTCCTTAGAGGTTTTTTTGAAAGAACTTAAACTTCTGTTAATGATGTTTTGGCCATTGATGATCACCAAGATCTCTGTTTTGAGGATCTGAGATCTTATTTTTTAGAACTAAGTTCTTCTGTTCCTTTCTTGTGAGAACTAAGTTTTTTGAAGGGTTAAACATTGTTTTTTGTGGAATTAAATTCCTGGAATGAAAATTCCATTATTTTATGTTTACTTTCTCATGTGTAGTTTTTCTTCTAGATCTTGAGGCTGAAGAACAAAATCTTCCCGATGAGAATTAAATTCTCAACTTATAGGAGATTTGTCTTGCGGATCTCAAATCCAAAGAAAGAATCAAGTTCTTTATAAAGGGTTAAACTTTTATATCTCTATATATGAGAGGCAAAGGAGATACTTTGATCTCCGCTTTTTTTTACTTAGGGTTTTAGAGGAACGAGAAGATCTTTTTCAAAAAGAAAATTAAATTCTTGGTTGTGGCTTTTATTTGTTTTTTGCAGAAGTTTATAGATGGTTTTCTCTGTGTAAGATTTAAAGTCTCGGGTCCTTTATATAGTTGAGGAAAAGCTGTTGATTAGTTGAGAGGATCTTTTATTTAAGAGATTCGACTTGATTTCATAATCAAGTGGTGATTTTTAATCGCTGTTGGATCTCAGATCCAAAGCCCTTTGTTTAATAGAATACATTTTTTTTGTTTTTAATAAGATTAGGGAAATATTTTCCTACATAGAATTTAATTCTATCTCTTAATTCAAACAATGATTTTTAATCACCATTGGATTTTTAATTCAAGGGTTCTTTGTTTAACAGAGCATATCTTTTTTATTTAGAAAGATCAGGGAGATATTATCCCATATACAATTCAATTCTATCTTTTGATAATTTTTTTAATCATCATTGGATTTTTTGATCCAACGGATTTCTGTTTAACTGAGAATATCTTTCTTGTTTTGGGAAATATTTTCCTATGTAGAATTTAATTCTACCCGAAGTAAAACTGTTTCAACTTGGGTGCTGACGCTCACGTGCTATGCACGTGGCGTAGCCAAAGAATTTAATTCTTACTGAAATAGTTACCCACGTGCTTTGCACGCCGGCGCTCACGTGCCTAGCACGTGAGGCGCTGCTCTAAGATTTAATCTTATTAGAGACAAGCATCTATGTGCTTTGCATGCCGACGCTCACGTGCCCAGAATGTGAGGCACTGCCTTAGAATTTAATCCTATTAGATACAGGCATCCATGTGCTTTGTACACCGACAATCACTTGCCTAGAACCTGAGGCACTGCCTTATTTATTTTTATAAGGGAACAAATTTCCTCCACTATTATTCTCATGTAGCTTGCACATGAGTGCAACGGTGTCCAGCCTTTTAGCCGTTCGATCCGCCTTAAGATACGGGGAATCTGAACCGACCTCATCACTTTATAAATAGGGCATTAAGCTTTAGGAGACAGTTGCGCCTCCATCTTTTCTTCTTCCTTGAGAATTTTTTTCTCCATTAGAGCTTAACTCTTTCATGAAGCTTAGTTCTTCATTTTTCCACAAATCTGCATTGCAGACATACCGTGCCAAAAATTTTTTGGTAAGAGACTTCTTCAACAGAGCTTAGCTCTTTCATTTGGGACATTGTTCTTCAGAAATTTTGGAAGATTAACTCCATTTTGGTTACAGAGCTTAGCTCTGGTATATTACCCTTGAGGATTTCTTGAAGTTTTGACTTCATTTGTTATCATAGAACTTAGTTCTAATTTTTTATTTTAGATTATACTCTCTTTGGGGATTCATTTATTATGATTTAACAGAGCTTTGCTCTGACGATCTTTGATGTGAGATTCCCTGTTTTAGGAATTTTTAGGGCTTAATTCCCCTTCATTCTGTAGAGCTTGGATTTAATCTCCTTTATTTTTCCTTTAAAGAAAATTATGGTATTTTATACCATTTTATAAAACAGAGCTCAGCTCTGAAAAGTTTTATTATTAAAAACAGTCTTAGAGAACTTTTTTAGATTTCTCTGCTAGGAACATGTTCCAATCATTAATGAGCCGTCATTTTGATTTTGTAGGGTCCACTAGCTTTTGTATTTAGTGATTCTAGCATTTCTTGCTAATTTTCCACCTATTTTCTTTTCAGGTACCATGGGTGCTCATTTGTATGACATCGAGGAGATTGTCTCTACGAAAAGATTCACATTTAAGGCCGCCTTCAAGTCCAGGAGTATACTGCCGCCCAATGCGATAATGTAATATGTCGCTTCCATAACCACAATGGCGATTGCTCCCCCACCGCTCTGCCCTTTTGAAGATCGTTGTTGGGTCGATCTGAGAAGCTTTACCTGAGCTTGCTGAGGCTATGTCGCTCCAGGCACTCGATGACGCTGAAGACAAGGTGCATTCAGTATATCTGATGGGCCTGATTGCGAAGAAACGGAGAGATGATCTCGTCACTATCTTGCATCACGTCTTCCAACAGAAAGCAATAATATCCTCGTACCAGAGGATAGAGGATATCAGCGGTGATCCCGAAACTTGCATCCGGGAGAAGATGCATAAGAAGATGTTCAATGAAGCTAAAATTGCTTTATTCAAACTTGCCTTTAATTTGAGAATCCAAGTCCGGAATTTAGCGTTCTGCAACTATAGATCCTAGATGATGCGGTAGCGTTTGTTTTTAACTTTGTTTATTTTTTTTTCCTTTGTAGTCATATTCAGCCGACAGTGTGTAATTCCCTTTTTTTCGAAGTATGAAAAGTATCTTTTTCTTTCATATCTGCACTTTTCTTTTCTTTTTGTGCTAAAATTAGTTTATTTACTCATTTCGGAGTTTTTAGTTTATTCACTCATTTCGGAATTTTTAGCTTACCTTTTCCTTAGGTTTTTAGGCAAATTCGCCATAACGTTAAATATAGATAACCCCCTTTTTATGATAAGAGTTCGTTAGGTTTTTGGTACTAGGTAAGTGCATCGTACCGTCGTGTTGGTTGATATATTCTCGATATGCAATCTCTTGAGTTGCAGCTCGAGTAGCCACGCGTCTGTCGTGTTTCTGATCCTTTCTAAAACTGGACAAGACATCTTCAAGTAATTTTCTTAGGATGGAATATCCATATTACCATCGGAAGATCAAGCGTTAGGTATTACCTTGCACTTTAGTTGAGATTAGACTTGATTTGAAGCCCTGATGAGTCATAACCGCACCCTTCTTGGGTGGGATGACATCCAATGGTATTTAGGCTTGCCATCAAGACCCGAAACTAGGCGTATACCATCACATCGCTTTCGCTTTGGTGTCGTACCGATTCTTTGCTGAAGTAAGGTAGACATCCGTATGATCTCTATGCTGTATGTATCGCAATCGAGATCTGGAACTAGGAATATACCATTGCTTTGATTTTATTTGACAGTTACACCCGCATCCTATTGGAATGTCGAGATAGTCTCTAAGCTATAAATGTACCGTCAAGACTTGGCTCTTCTTTTGATGAAATATGGTGGAAAGATATGGTTCATTTTCTTTCATTTATGCTTATGGATTGTATACAAGGTCGATATTGGACCACTTGTAGGGCAGAAAAATTTCATTTTGTTATTTTTTATATTTTCGTGATACTCTATCTTTTCAGCCTTTTATACCGCGAAAGTCGCAATTGCTCAATCATTTCGGCTATTTTATTCGCGGTGTCCGATCATTTTGGCTATTTTATTCATGGTGCCCAATTATTTCGGCTGTTTTAGTTTTACTCACTGCTTTTTGTTGCAAGTTGCCCTATCATTTCGGCTATTTTTCCTTTTTATATACTCATCAATTTTATTATGAGTCGGAAACTTGGGGTCTGATGCCACCTTCGACATCAGTATCGCTACAGCTGGAATATTGTCAGGAGCGACTCATCATATGCCATTACCAATTTCGGCCAAATGGTGGCTTAGGAAATATTTTTAGATCTCTGTTAATTAAGGATTTTTTCGACTTTACGAGCAGTAAGGGCCTTATAGAGATATTTCACCCTATGGGTCGTGAGAATCTCATAGGTGTATTTTCTTTTTAGGAGCCGTGGGGACTCCTAGGTGTATATTACTCTTGTAAGTCGTAAGGATCTCACAAGAATAGTTTCTCCTTGCCGGTCGAGAGGACTTGTAAGTGCCGTTCATTTTGTTGAGCAATTTTTCTCGTTTTTGGTAGGACTTCATCGGGAATATATTTATTTACGCCCGTGGATTGTATACAGGGGTCAATATTGGATCACTTGTAGGGCATACATTTGTGCGGTTATGATGGCTTAAGAACATATTCAGATCCTGTAACTTAAGGCTTTTGAATTTTATAAGCCGTGAGGGTCTTATAGAAGGTATATTCTTCTTACGAGTCATGAAGATCTCACAATTGTATTTTCTCCTTAGGGATCGTATGGATTCCTAAGTGTGTTGCTCCTTTGTGAGTCGTAAGGATCTCACGCAGGTGTTTTTTTCCTTACAAAGTCGTGAGGACTTTACAAGCGCATCTTTTCTTTTCTTTTAACGAGTTCGCACCCATTCGGATTTTCACAAGCTTGCCGGTATCCCTGCGGTTTTTACTCATGGCGCCCTTTTGGGTTTTCATTCATGTCCATTTCTCTTGGGGACATACCTCTTTTTAGGCGGCCCATAAGGTAACGCCCTAACAGCTATAGATCACGGCATTCTTTGAAGGACCGCGTCATATGGGAATTGGAAAGGATACGATTTGTTTTATACCCGTGGATTGTATACGGTGCTCGATATGGAGACCCACCGTAGGGCAATATATTAGTTTAGGAACGTTTGGTCCAATATTAGTTTAGAGACGTTTTGGTCCAACATTCCTGTGTTTGGGATGAATATTAGTTTAGGGACGTTTCGGTCCAACTTTGGTTTAGGGACGTTTCGGTCCAACATTCCTGTGTTTGGGACGAATATTAGTTAAAGGACATTTCGGTCCAACATTAGTTTAGGGACATTTCAGTTCGACATTCTCGTGTTTGGGACGAATATCATTTGGCACCACTTTCAGAGTTTTGACTCAGGAAGCTAGCGAGCGGACACAAGTGTCATCATCTATCATTGACCTAAGTCGCGACTCTTCAGGCGTAGTAAATCGACCGTTTATTGGCCGGAATGGCCTTTCGCCATGCATATCCATGAACAGGTAAGCTCCATTTTGGTAGACCTTATCTATGATGTTCGAGCCTTCATAGTTTGGCTCGAACTTCCCCCGTTTTGCATGATTGGAAATCATTAGACTTTTGACAACCAGCACAAGTTCGCCTTGGCGAAATGATCTCGGTATGGTCAGTCTTTCATATGACCATGCCATCCTTGCCTTATAAGCTTCCAGATTTTGCTGAGCCACAAGACGGGCTTCGTCGAGAGCATCGAGTTTCTAGAGCCTAAGATGAGAATTTTCTTCATCCGTTAGCTCGTAATGAACTGCTACTCGTAATGAGGGGAGTTCTATCTCTAGTGGGAGTATTGTTTCAGCGCCGAACACCAATGCATATGGTGTTGTATTTGTGGCCGTCTTGAACATTGTTCGGTATGCCTAAAGAGTTTCATGCAGCCTCTCATACCAGTCCTTTTTGTTTCTGGACACCGTCTTTTTTATAATCTTTGTCAAGTTCTTATTGAAGGCTTCAGCTAGACCATTGGCCCGGGAATTATAGACTGAGTAGTATCTCCTGTCTATCTTGTGCTGTTGTGCAAAGCGGCTTATTTTGTGGTTTCTATAGGCAGGTCCATTATCTGAGATTATCCGTCGCGAAATTCCGATCCGGTAGATGACATAGGTTTTGAAGAAGTGGAGGATATTCTCCATCTTCATCTCCCTCAGCGGCGCTGCATCTGCCCACTTAGAGAAGTAATTGGTTGTTACCAGTATAAACCGATGTCCTTTGGATAACGTTGGTTCGATAGGGCCGATTATATCTGTTCCCTACATCTCAAACGACTAACTGGCCACTGTCAGCTGTTAGATGATGATGTATGAAGTCCCTGTGTATTTGACATGAGTGACATTGCTTCGCATATTCGAAGCAATCCTGAATCATCGTGGGCCAGTTGTTAGTTATATGTATGTCCTAGAGGCCATTATTATACATGTGATGTATATTATGGTGGATGCTTGAACATATATAGGGAGGACTTTCTTTCTCGACATGATAGTATACTATCTGGTTGCTCTTTATCTTAACATGTACACTTATTGTCTCTCTATTACATGTTGATAAAGCCCTTAGGATGAGTACTTGACTACCAGGATTATGATGCAGATCATACTAGTGGGGCAAGGGTAGTCGGTAAGTACATCCTTCAATTGTTCCTAGTCGTGGGAGTATCGAGATGAGGAATCGATATTCCAGAGTAGACTAGCGTATACGCTTCTCGACCCATATGATGGGCGATGGATGATCACATATCCATTAGTGTTTGACATCAGAGATGGTATACGGGTGCTCAGTGGAGACTGGGTACACTGGACGGACTCGCCGAGAACTCCTAGATGGTATTATATCTATCGTCAGATAGCAGTTCTCTGGTGACACTGGTACAGGTTAGTCTGTCGACCCGAGATCGTCATAGAGTCTTGTGTGATTCCCACTGTGCTTTGATTTCCACCTTAACACGTTCAAGAGATCATGCAAAATGGTGGTTTTTGGGTATAGTCCCGAGTCACATGGAGGCAATGAGCGATAGGAGGGGATTTGGTCTCTCCTGGTATTGGGGGTTGATGTTGCGCTATGCTCGATTGGCCATAACAGGAAATCCCCGGCCAGGGTTGCTGAGATTTACTGTTAAGTGTTATCAGTAGTTTCTCGAACCGTTATGTGCCGCACATCGGCATGACTTATCAGGCTATTGGGGTCTGAAGTTTACCATCCCCAGGCCGAGATATGCGACATATCAGACGAAAAGACCGGACTGTACGGTAGTGTTACTTATTAGATTCGCATGAGTATGAGCAGGCTTGCTTGTTTATCTTCTTATCGCTCAATACCCGGGTAGCCGTTATGTCCAGCTAGTACCAGTGACGGCTTGTGGGTGTTTGATATGATCATCACCTACTGCCGGTATATTGACGAGTCTTTAAAGTCCTACACAAAGGTTTCCTGGCTCAAGCGAAACGAAGTAGGAGCACATATGTGATATGTGCGGGACCGAGATTAATGCGCGTAGGTGATGCCGCATTCTATTCTCACGATATGTGATAGCGATCGGTTATATGTGATATAGCATGGTTATCGAATCAAGTGTTGATTCGATAAGTTGATACATATGATATTAGTCGGTTATATGTGATATAGCCAGATCATTAAATTAAGAGTTGATTTAATAATTTAATGTATAATTATATATTTGATATACTAATTTACATTAACTAATATTAGCTCACTTATGAATTCTTTTTCTCACTTGTGCATTTAGTATATATGTGATATATATTAATGTACATTCTTTTGTGTTATACTAAATGATACATGAGACATGGGTGTATGAGACTCACACCATGCTTATCATAATGATGGGTTTTATTTATTTAAAGTTAATCAAAATTAGTTGGAAATTAGTCATATGGTTAAAAGCTTGGAGAAGCTTGTAATGATCATTGACTTAGTCCACTAATTTTTTTTACTTAAGATATTTGTTATTCCAACCATTATCCCAAGCCATGGTTAAGTCTCTACATGAGTTAGTATGAGATATTATCTCACCCATGGTTGCTATTCTCACCACTTGATTCATTCTCCACTTGCTTCTTTCCATGGTTGCTTTTCTTCATCTCCTTCCTCAAGCTCTCTAGGTTTTTGGGAAGTGAAGAAAATGTGTGAGAAAATAATTTCCAAAGTGAGCAAAATTCCAACTTCATCAACTTCTAAACTAGCCATTTAGATTGGGTTGTTTCTTCCCTAATTCATCACTTTTTGAAGAGGTAGCTTTGGTTAGTGTCTCCTCGACGTAGATCATCTTCGGCCTCGAAGACTTCAAGTAAGCTTGTTCATTTCACCTTGTGGAGCCTTACTAGAGTCCGGAAGATCACTACTTGGAGCGAAGGGATTACTACACGGAGCTTATGAAGTGAAGGACCGGTTTACAAAGGTTGTATTCCTTGTTCACTTAGATGTAAAGGTATTTATATTCTAGTTTCGTCTAATTCTCTAGTTAAGATTCTAGGTTAGGGTTCTTTAGCACGCCAAATTTTTTAAAATGGTATGGATGATGCCTCCCGAAACCCAGCGGCGACCATAGAAAATCCTACAGTGGTATTAAAGCCATGCTAGAGAATTAGACGATATTTGTAGAATTACGAAACCGAAACAACTCCAAAACACTCGAAACAAAAACCAAGTTTCTGTCGAAATTTTTAAGGTGTCTAAAATTTTTTAAGCAGTTGCAGAATGTTATATGAGATGTAACATGAACACCACAGAAATTTGAGCCCCCCCCGCCGGAGTTTGATCGGTGACATGTAGTTAAAAACCGGCATCACCAGTTTTTTAGTTGGCTTCTGGCTTCAATTTTGGTGGTGTTCCAGTCTCTGGGTTTTGGTGTTTCAGGTGTTGCTTATTTTTGTTAAGATTGCATGTGATGTTATCTTTCTGTAAAATCAATTCGGAGTGTTTCGTTGTCTTAATTCTAACATCGTTTCGGGTTATTTAGACGACATTAAAAAGTTCGAACGGATATCAATAACTCATTTTCTTCCTCGTTGGAAATTTTCCAAGAGTTGGATTTTTCCAAGTTTAAAATCTTCAGAAAATCATGCAGGTGTTTTCTATGGACCCTCTAGAAGAACGAAACCCAAACTTGATTCTGTGACCGTCGGAACCACTACTAAACCCTAGGGTTTGCAGTAGTTCCGTGGCGCCATAGGTGAGGCAAGGGTTGACCCTTCTACAATTGGTCCATAGGTGATGTGGCATGTTTGGGGTATTTTTAAACTGCGCTCAATTGTTGTGCTCTCTGGGAAATTTTAGGTGTTTGTTGATTCGATCGAAAAGTTTAATATCGTCTAGCTATCTGTGATTGTGATACAATACTTTGAATCCACAATATTTAGTTTTATGAAAACTAATTTGAATTTTATAAATCTAGCAATTCAGTCTTATTTGATCGGTTGCCACGGGATTTTGATGTGGATCAAAAGTCTATCGTAATTACATAGTGTACGCAGATACTCGCCGGGTAATCTTACTAGATAGCCACACCCCATAGCCCCGACCAAGTGACTGTAGGAGAACCCCGTCGCCAAAAGCATCCATTCAGGTGCTCGCGGCCACGGTGTTTCGCCTAAGTGCATTTCATCGATGGCATCGGGGGTGCGGCCGTCTACTAAAGTTTCCGACGAGTATTCGATCAGGTTGTCAGGAATCTTATTGAATTACCCGACTGGTTATTGAAAAGTGTTTTCAATATCGAGATTAAAATGCGGGGTTTATAATTGTTAGGCATGTGATGTCTAAGGAATTCATTTGGTTAGGTATGAAATCCGAAATATGTGATACATTGGGTTTATGATGTCTAAGATGGTTGCGGATTCCAATTGTTGTAGTTTTCACTTTCTTTTCTGCGACCATAAGTGTAATATATGGTGTATCGCCAGTTTCGTTGCTATATGTCAACGACAATTGGTATACGTATATTTACTTACATTGATGACATGTGATGTTATGTGTTGCTGTGATATGTTATATTGGATCGTCATGTTTGAATAGCCGGAGCACTTCCGGGTTGAGGATGATGTCACCATTGATATATATTATTTACTTTTCCGCATTAGGATAGACCCAAGGAGGAGAGCACAAATAACCGGGTTCTAAATTCCAGTAGGAGATGATTAATCCAAAAATATTAAGTTAACCGTAATCAGAAACGGCGTCGCTTTGCAGCTAGCCGGTGAGTACGGGTCGATCTACAGAGATGTGTAATTTTCTGCTTTATGTCTTTACGAGTTGATTCCGATGGTTGTTTGGTTTTTGTCGATTGATTTAAAAACTAATTTATATGATATGAAAGAACTTGTTGGGATTAGGTCTAAGGTAGGGTTGATGAGATTAATATTGTCACCTCTTTCAATGCCGTTTGATTAAAGCTTTTTAGACATCACAACAATTATTAGCAAAGGGGATTAGGATGATTGGGAAGAAACGAAGTTTCTTCCTCTAGATCCTTGTCCGTCCTTTCCTATTAATTGTAGTAATCTTCATGGACGTTATGTATGTCCGGCCTTTTATACTACGGTTCACCGTTAGCTCGTAGGTAGGGTGCCGTAGGGGGCGGATCATGCATGCGTGCATGAAGTTCTAGTTTTGAAAATGTGTTGGCATTGAAGGAGGTGAGAGATATTCATCTCTCACTTCCTCCCTTGTTCCTAACCCTAACAAGCGAAGATTTTACTCGCTCATTAGGGTGTCTTTTAACAGTGACATTTTTAAAGCACTTACCGATTGCAATTGAAAGACTACACTAAATTAACTAAGGCAATGATATGATTTATCTACCGCAAGATTTATATGAGAGAACTAGGGCAACAATTGAATTAACACTACAGCAGAATTTAAAGAAATAAAAACTTACTAAATGATGCTCTTGATCTCCCAATAATTCTGAATTTTATTGATTGAAAAGAGGCATGAGTTTTACAGATCTGTGATTACAATTTATAGGAAAACATGAAAACTAGGGTTACAGACTCTCGCACATGCGCAATTACAGATTTGCCCACGGAAAATCCCAACACCCGCACCGACGCACCGACATAGAAAAATTCCACCGACACGGGCTCTGAATGGCCGCGGAACCGCGGCGCCAGCCTAGGTTTGGCCGCGGTTCCGCGGCCAAAGAAGGGAGTTGGGTCATGAAACTTCTGGTCTTTCTTCTTGGATTCTTGGGCTTTCTATTTTTCCACTTCTTTTCTCAATTTGACTTCTGGGTCTTCTCCAGATCTTCAGTGAAAACTTGTAATGATCTTTTGACTGTTTCCCTTGACATTTCGGACCATGCGTTGCCTTGTTCATTGTGAACTGTTATTCGTTGTAAGCTTGACTAGGATCCGTCTACTTGTTGGTCAAAAGTCCCTTTTCTGTATCAATTTTCGTCTTTTTCACTGTATTCGCTCCAAGAGCCTGTATCCTGTAATATGCAACAAACGTGCGTCAAAGGTACCTATTTATTTATAAAACGGATAAGAATAGAGGAATGAAAAATGCAATATTATGGTCTGAACAAATACCCCCAAACTTATCTTTTGCTCGTCCTCGAGCAAACTTATTTTTTTTATTCACTAAAATCCTAATCACACTTTCGCAGGGAAACGCGATTGCACTGAGCATGTGCAACAAGCCGTTAAACCTCTAGGTGTCCCTAGTAGGAGGAGTGTTGTCTCATGAGGGTTTTCAGCGGATTACACCCACAAAATCCTATCAACTCGGCCCATTGACTTTTGTTCACCAATTAGGTTTTCTAAGAAGGAATTCTATTATCGTCGACTCATAAATTATCCACCCATATTCTTCACACTTTCTCATAATTTAACTTAAGATTGTATATGTTCTATAGAATTACTTAGCTTTCGGCATCTCTTAAGTTTTCCCTCTTGGGTTTTATCTCCGCTTAGGAATTTCTATCAACTCTACTAAAGATACAAGTTCTATTCTTCATCCCTTTCTCTCATCTAAACTCCAATTACATACCCCTACGTGTGTGTAAATATTACCCCTACACTTGGAAATTCAAATCAAGCAATCGTACTCTCGTCCATTGTCCAAATCACTTATTAATTGGTGGATTTCGCTTACACATCCTGTAAGTGCACGGCGGCGCCCCGGCCGTCAATCCGACGGCCAAACGCGGAAACGGTGATAAACTTTAATTTTTGCGGACTTAGCAAACCGGCACCACCGCGCACTAAACCCCGGATCGTGCCATAAAACTAGATCTACTAAAGTAACAAGATAGGTTAGAGATGTACCGACTGATCCGAGTCCTCCGGTCTTCATCTCCACTCCGATCTCCTTGCGGGAACTCCGGTCGTCGCCTCCTCGCCGGAAGGGCACCACATCGCCTGTAGCTTTTACGGGCTCCCACCTCAATACCGAGGCAACTCGGGCGCGAAGTAGGCTACCCGACGCGCCCAAGATATGCTGTAGGAAGTGTAGTGTAGAATCATAGTCTCTTTTGGGGTTTGTTTCCATTTGTGGATGATGGAGGAAACAAGGTAAGAAAAATGGTGCTTGCATTTTTCTAGCATCAAAAATGAGATCAAGAATGCTACTCTCTCAAAGATGAAGATGAAGCTCTCTTCTTCTCTTTTCTTCTTCTCACTTAGAAAAACCAATGGTGGAGGAAAAATGGAATCAACCATCATAAAAACCAAGAAGGAGAGTGATGGTAGTAAAAGTAGAAAGGTGACCACATCCTAAAACATAATGATCACTAAATCAACATCAAACCTCAAATCCATTTCAAATCCAATCCAATCTCATAAATACATGAAAAGCAAAGATGCTTATCATATCAACCCTTATGCAAATAAGTCCTCCACAAAGTGTTATTTGCAAACTTGCAAATAACACCCTCCATCGGAAAAGTCCGGCCGGGAAAGAACAAAGAAAAACCGGCCGGAACGGAATGCAAACTGGCAACTCCAGAAAACTGGTCCCGTAATAAATTACAGGAAAACTCCGATACTGTGCATACACACCCGCATCTGTATTCCGTCCGGATACAAATGCAAAGAGACAAAATCTACACTGTACTAAACTAGGACCGGCTTAAACCAAAACCGGCTAGTAAAAACTGTCCGATCCTGATCCGTGCAATACCGCACGTATCTGATCGAACCTTGCCATATATCCATACGGCCACTAGTACAAAGCTGTCCGATCCTGATCCGTGCAATACCGCACGTATCTGATCGGACCCTGCCATAACTCCATACGGCCTCTACAGCGTTTCGCCCAAAAGCTGAGTAACTGAAAGTGTGGCGGACTCTAAAGACTCGTCAATACTATGGCTGTGGATTTAACCACTAGCACGTCAGAGGTATAAGCCAATACGTAACGGGCCACCAGCTATTGACTAAAAGGGACGTCGATGAGCGAACTCATCCTGACACCCTACTGAGCCTGTCAGTGACAATATCCATACAGTCCGGTCCGTTCGTCTATGAGCATCGCATGTCGGGCCTAGGGGGTGGGTAAAAGTCAGACCCCTGATTGTTAGAGTACGAGCGTGTTCAAGTTTAAGTTTAAATACCGCAATCAAGACGGTTTCGCACGTAGCTAGCCGGTTGAGTACGGGTCGTCCGCAGGGAGATGGGAATCTTTTTCTATGTGTTTTTCGACGAGTTAAGTCCGGTTGTTCAGATTTTTTTTGTAGTTATCTAAGTGTTGAGTTGATATTTAAAGAGAGCATGTTAGGGTTAGGATTAGGTTAGTTTGAGTTAGGAGTCTCCACATCTTTCGTTTCCCTTCTTAATATCGTGTTACGGTAATCGGCAACAACGGGGATTAGCACGACTAGGAAGGACTTTGCGAGTATAAGCTAGGCTTTCCAACGCATAAGTCTTCCTTTTGGTGCTTGTCCGTCCGTTCTTGGCTCTTAGCCATAACCTCCGGTTAATCCAACCACAACCGGTCTCACTACGGAATCACCGCTATCATGTAGGATAGGGTGCCGTAAGGAGCGGATTGTGGTTGGGTTAACGGGAGTCGATTTAAGATGTTGGGAAAGGAAAGAGTGAGAGAGATTTCCTTCTCTCAAACTTCCCTTATCCTACCCTAACAAGAATGAACTACTCACACATCATAATACAGAAAAATAAAACAACACAAAAGAGGAAGATAGAAAGAAGGAGATTAGAAGAATACGACTAACTGTTTGCGACCTCACCTTGGCGAGGATCAAGCGTAAGTATCATTGTCGTATGTAAGGATAAAGAAAAAGAGAGAAGAAACAAACAACAAGGAAATAACAACAACTACTTAACAATTAAAATTACAACAATTATAACAAGTAAAGAACGAGACAAGCATGATAAAAAATGGTCTTCTTTATTCATCACTCTTCACTCAAAAGCTCACTTACAAGTTTAATGGAGAAGAGGTGAGAAGAGGAAGAAGAACATGTAACTAAAACCTAGCAAAAGAAATACAAGAATTGGACCCCTTCCTTCACAAACTTCTGGGCTATTTATAGGCCAAAACATGAAACCCTAGGGCAACCAATAGAACATACATGAAAAGACCAACCTACCCCCCAAAACCCTTCTTGTCTGGCGCCAGAATGGCCGCGGAAGCGCGGCCAATACCCCCCTTTGGCCGCCCTTCCGCGGCCGAATTGTGGAGTTGGGCTTTGGTCCTTTTTGTGGTGGCCTGGTTTTCTGAGCACTTTCTTCTGGAATATGTATTTTCTCCAATTGTTTTCACGATTTTTCCAGAATTTCTGTTGAAGGAAAGGTGGACTTTTTGTTAAGATTTTGTCATGATTGTCTCGAGCTCCGCGTAGATCTCTTGGATCTTGTGCTACCATTGAGCCTTGTGCCTGAAAACGACATTGATTTGACATTTTGTCTCCCTAAACTGGTATCTGGCAGCATACGGATGAAGAGCGGAGACCGTGTTTTATCTGTGGTTGGCAGGAACCGGATTTTTGTCGTGTTTTCCATGAATTTCTCCGTTTGAGAACCGGGAACCTGTATCCTGCAATTGACTAGCAAACACGGCTCAAGAGTATCTACCGACATGCAATGTGATAAAAATTGGGCGGTATGAAAATGCAAAAATCTGATATGAACAAATACCCCCAAACTTATCAATTGCTTGTCCCGAGCAAAGCCCATTTATTCACAAAAAATTTCCTAACCTCACTTTCGCAGGGAACGCGATTGCACTGAGCATGTGCAACAAGCCGTTAAACCTCTAGGTGTCCCTAGTAGGAGGAGTGTTGTCTCCTGAGGGTTTTCAGCGGATACTACCCACAAAATCCGGTCAAGTTGGTTTGTAAAATAACTAAGCTTCAAACCCTAAAGTTTTTGTTTTAGAAAATAACAATTCTATAATCCTAAGTCTAGATTATCGAACCTTTATTTTTCACACCTCGCTTCTTATTTAACTACAGATTTTATATGTCTTTACGTGCAGTGCAAATAGAGTCGTTAAGTTCCAGAAAGATCGATTAAAGTCATCATGTCTCACAATAAAGCCCAGATAACAATTTTAAAAGGATCACATAAGTTTTATAAAGAGTTAAGCATTTTTCAAGTTTCGTTTTCCAGTAAGGTTTCAACTTCAGAATTTCTATCTTCCTTAACAGGAAACTAAGTTGTATTTTTCACTCCACCTTTTGCTTGTTTTCATTTCATACACACCACTGTGAACGTGCAATAGTCTTTATCATAGAATAAAACCTTCACATCTCCGTTAAATTTTTTTTTAAAAGCCTGTCTTTTATCAAGATTATTCTCACACAAAGAACCGTTAGGAATTTTAACTCGGAGAGAACACTTGCTTGACTTTATTTTAAACTGGACTTTCTAGGCTTCTTAGCGAGCTTTGGGCCAATGCACCCAAACCAGTTGGTTTTAGGGCATTAGGTGTAGAAACACCCCAGCGGACTTAATTACTCAAGTTACCTAGGTCCAAAAACAAAAGACAGTTTGGCATAAAAATCAGATGATTTGATACGAACGGAGATATAACTGGCAGTTCAAATATTTTTTTTTTTCCGGATAAAAGACGTGTTTAGTGGGTTTGGTGTGTAATCATTCCAATCAAGTTTCCGATGGGTTATTTTTCAGACTTAGCTCCTATTACGGCATCAATAACATTCCTTCATATTCGCTTTACTTCATAAACTATTCTTGACATTACTTATTTCAGAACAAACCTATTTGATCCTCAGAAAATCATTTATCTGTTTAAAAGTTTAAACATGAAAAACTTGTCATCTAATTCCTAAAACTCACGACACGTGTAGTATGATGTAAAGACTTATATCAGCTATAGTTAACTTCGAAGGAGAGTTATCTTTCAGGTTTTCAAAATCCAAACATAAGATCTAGTTATTCCTATTTTTTCAAACGAAAACCGTCGAATGTTGAATCAGAGTTCTTTCACAAACTAACTTGACAAAAAGTTTTTAGAAAATTTTCAAATTTTTATGGATTTTATGGATTTTAATATGCAGATGCAAAATATACATATGAATGCGAAGGTAAGAAATGCGTACCGAGCGTACCCCCAAATTTAAACTGGACAGTGTCCTCACTGTCATAGCATGAAGAGAGCAGTTGGAAGGTTCAAAATTGTCGGTTAGTGATACACAAATTTTTATTTGTTTTTGTTTTTAAAGAAAAGAAAAAGAATATACACAAATATATACAAAATGGTTTGTACATACCCCCAAACTTATTTGGAACAGTGTCCACTGTTCTTGGCTGGATAACCGAAGTTTGGAGGTAGGCAGAGGAAGATCATGCAAGGTAAACCGGCTCCTGTAAGAACAGGAGCTCCTCTGTTGGTTCGGCGCTAAGGTACGGTTTGCATCGGTGTCCGTTCACTTTGAAAATAGAACCGTCCTTTGGATTCTCCAAATCCACAGCGCCCTGCGGATACACATTCCGCACAAAATATGGCCCTTTCCAGCGAGATCGGAGCTTTCCAGGATGGAAATGAAGTCGGGTGTCGTAAAGAAGTACCTGCTGACCAGGTACGAAGGTTTTGCGCAAAAGGTGTTTATCATGAAACACCTTCGTTCGATTCTTAACGACAACCGTGTTGTCGTAAGCCTCATCCCTAAGCTCGCTCAGTTCGTTCAGCTGCAGCTTCCGATGGCTGCCCGCATCCTCCAGAGACAGATTCAGCTCCTTTATCGCCCAAAATGCGCGATGCTCGATTTCGACCGGAAGGTGGCAGGCTTTTCCGTACACAAGCCGATAGGGAGACATGCCAAGGTCGGTCTTGTAAGCGGTTCTAAATGCCCAAAGGGCATCAGTGAGTTTCAAAGACCAATCCTTACGGTTCTTGGAAACCGTTTTCTCCAGTATCTGCTTGATTTGCCGATTTGAAACTTCGGCCTGCCCGCAGGTTTGGGGGTGGTAGGGCGTAGAAAGCTTATGATTAATGGAGTATTTCCGCATCAAGGCCTCGAAAGTCCTATTGCAGAAATGACTTCCATTGTCGCTAATGATCGCTCGGGGGTGCCCAAACCGGGAGAAAATGTTTTCTTTAAGGAACCTAATGACAACCTTGTTGTCGTTAGTCCGGCTGGGCACAGCCTCGACCCATTTAGAGACGTAATCAACAGCTAGAAGGATGTACAAGTTCCCAAAAGAGCTGGGAAACGGCCCCATGAAGTCTATCCCCCAAACATCGAAAATCTCCACAACCAAGATTGGTTGGAGCGGCATCTCATTTCTCCGGGATATCCGGCCCATGTGTTGGCACCGGGAGCAAGTCTTGCAATAATCGTGAGCGTCTTTGAAAAGTTGTGGCCAGTAGAAACCACATTGCAAGATCTTCTCAGCTGTCTTCCTGGGCCCAAAATGCCCGCCACATGCTTGGTCGTGGCAAAATGACAGCACACTCTTGAATTCCTCATCAGGGACACACCGACAAATAATCTGGTCGGGACAGTACTTGAACAAGTAGGGTTCGTCCCAGTAAAAGTGTTTTACTTGGGATAAGAAGCGAAGTCTGTCCTGACGTGACCATTCGGTCGGTAGCAATCCCGTGGCCAAATAGTTCACAATATCTGCGAACCAGGGTTCGCAAGATACTGTCAAGAGTTGTTCATCCGGGAAAACGTCATTGATCGGAATTGGAAGCGAAGGCGAAGAAGGAAGTCGTGAGAGATGGTCGGCAACCACGTTTTCACATCCTCGTTTGTCCTTAATGACAAGGTCAAACTCTTGAAGCAAGAGGATCCAACGTATTAACCGAGATTTGGCATCTTCCTTCGCAAAAAGATGGCGCAGGGCTGAATGGTCCGTGTAGACAATGACTGGAGAGCCGATGAGGTAGGGCCTGAACTTTTCTAAAGCAAATACAACAGCTAAGAATTCCTTCTCAGTTGTTGTATAGTTAAGTTGGGCGTCGTTCAGGGTCCGGCTCGCGTAATAGATCACGTGCGGCATCTTGTTGATGTGCTGTCCAAGGACAGCACCGATGGCAAAGTCGGATGCATCGCACATAATCTCGAATGGGTGCGTCCAGTCAGGGGAAGAGAGAACGGGAGCAGAAGTGAGTGAGTGTTTCAATGATTCAAAAGCAGCCGCACAGCCCGAGTTGAAATCGAAAGGCGTGTCCTTGGCCAGCAAAAGCGTCAAGGGCCTAGCAATCTTGCTAAAGTCCTTGATAAACCGTCTATAAAAACCGGCATGGCCAAGGAAGGCTCGGATATCTCTGACGCATCGGGGAGGAGGCAGATTGGAAATGACCTCAATCTTTGCTTTGTCAACCTCTATGCCATTTTGCGAGATGATATGTCCTAAGACAATACCTTCGCGCACCATGAAGTGGCATTTCTCCCAGTTCAAAGTGAGATTCTTGTCCTTACATCGGGTAAGGACAGCGTCAAGATGCAGCAAACACTCGTCAAAGGAGTCGCCGAAAATGGAGAAGTCATCCATGAAAATCTCCAGAAATTTCTCCACCATGTCTGAGAAAATCCCCATCATACACCGCTGGAAGGTAGCGGGCGCATTGCATAACCCAAAGGGCATGCGTCGATATGCAAACGTGCCGAAAGGACAAGTGAAAGTGGTCTTGTCCTGGTCTTTTTCGGCGATGGGAATTTGATTATAACCAGAGTATCCATCAAGAAAACAATAGTACTCATGTCTGGCCAATCGTTCCAGCATCTGGTCAATGAAAGGTAGCGGAAAGTGGTCTTTCCGCGTTGCGGCGTTGAGTTTTCTGTAATCAATGCAAACTCGCCACCCAGTTTGGGTGCGAGTAGGGATTAACTCATTCGCCTCGTTGGTTATGACCGTGATGCCCAACTTCTTGGGGACAACGTGAATGGGGCTAACCCACTGGCTATCGGAGATAGGGTAAATGATACCACTATCTAGACATTTGACGATCTCCTTCTTCACAGCCTCCTTCATGACTGGATTAAGACGTCTTTGTGGATCCCGGGCTGGTTTGGCATCATCCATCAGATGAATGTGATGCTCAACGATGAGGGGACTAATCCCCTTGATGTCCGCCATGGACCAGCCAAAAGCTTGCCTGTTGCTGTGCAAGACCGCGAGAAGGGCTTTCTCTTGCTCTGGAGCTAGAGAAGCCGAAATGATGACAGGGAGAGTCTCGTTCTCACCTAAGTAAGCATACTTAAGGTGAGACGGCAACGGCTTGAGTTCGAGCGTTGGAGGTGAAATGATGGAAGGCAAGACCGGTGCAAAGGTCTCGAACTCAAAGGACTCCAGCAAAGGTTCAAAGCGAGTGTAGGCAACCGAGTTGGATGGTTCAGGTAACTCATCCGGAAAGTCAAAAGATTCAAACTCGGGTTGTGCGCAGCTAAGATCGTTCAAGAATGTGAAACACTCGTATTCGTTATCGGGCGCAGAAGCAGCAGCAGATTCGAGGAGAAACGCACTAGTGGCGTCAAGATTATCGTGTTCAAACAGAAACTCCTCGAATTCACACTCTTCGGGGGTGATCTCCTGGATCGAGCAGACATCCAGTATATGAGCATTAGGTTCGGCGGGCTGATTCCCCAACCTAAAAATGTTGAGTTCAATTGTCATATTTCCAAAAGAGAGGTTCATCGAACCATTGCGACAATTGATCACAGCATTTGAGGTTGCGAGAAATGGGCGACCGAGTATCACCGGAATTTGATTCCAGGGGTTAGCTACAGGCTGTGTATCTAAGACAATGAAGTCGACGGGGAATATGAAGTCCCCGACTTTGATTAACACATCCTCTAGCTCACCCCTAGGATGGGTGATCGATCGGTCGGCCATCTGGAGAGTGCAGTGTGTGGGTTTCAGCTCTCCGACGCCTAATTGCTCGTATACTGAATACGGAAGCAAGTTAACACTGGCACCAAGATCTAATAGTGCGCGGTTGATGTTCTTATCCCCAATGGTAATTGAAATCGTAGGACAGCCAGGGTCCTTCCGTTTTTGTGGTAAAGATTGGGTAAGGGCATCACTCACAGCACTAGCCAAGAAAACTTTCTTGGGTACCTGAGACTTCCTCTTTTTCGTGCACAAGTCCTTTAAGATTTTCGCGTAAGACGGGACTTGTTGGACAGCATCTAAAAGAGGAATGTTAATGTTAACTTGCTTGAATAACTCCAAAATCTTCTCCATTTGTGGATTTTGTTTGGTAGACCTCAACCGGTTTGGAAATGGAACATTTGAAAATTGGTTGAGTCTAAAGCTGGAGGAGGAGATTTTGGAGTTGGAACGGATCCCAGAATAGGTGTTTTCGTGGAGTGAGAAGTGGGTCCGTTCAGAGCAGAAGAAGAAGAAGAAGAAGGAGAGCCTTGTGAAGAACGGAGAATAGGCTCGGAAGACGAAGAAGAAGAAGGAGAAGAAGCAGAAGAAGAAGCGGCCGGGGTGTCATCGTTGATTTGCTTGCCAATGTTGTTTTGCAGCACCCTCCCTGATCTCAGTGTGGTCACGGCACTCACATTATGGTTTTGTTGTTCAAGAGCAACATGTGCATTATGTGGGTGGCCGGGATTTGGAAGTGGCTGGGACGGGAGCTTCCCCTTCTCTCGCTCGCTCAAGGCCGCGTTCAGCTGTGCAATCTGGGCCTCGATGGTCTTGATGCTCTGCCCGTGTGCGGCGGTGTGTTGCACTAAAGATTGGATCGAAGACTGGATGTTGGCGGTGGATTGAGTCGATTGTTTAAGAAACGCCTACAGACTTCGCTCGAGCGAGGAAATCTTATCGTTGTTAGACGGAACAAGGTTGTTTGGTGGAAAAGAATTGTTCGGTGCAAAGTTGTTCGTCTGGTTTTGGTAAGGTTGGGGTTGGAAGGGCTGCTGATACTGAGTTTGTTGTTGCGCTTGTTGTTGCGGTGGAGGGGCCCTTTGGAAATTGTTGCCCTGGAATTGATTCTGATTCTGATTCCAGGCGAAATTGGGGTGGTTCCTCCAACCGGGATTGAAGGTGGAAGAGTATGGATCATTCCTCGGTCTTTGCTGGAATGCATTAACCTGATCCTGTCCTTGCGATGGTGGATTGTAAGGACACTCTTCGGTCAAGTGAGAAGGATCGGAACAACAAGCGCAGATGGTACGAAGGGGGAGAACAGGGGTGGGAGTAGGAGAAGAAAATTTGCTCTCTATTGCTTCAAGTTTTTTTGTTATTGCAGCCATTTCAGCTCTCATCGCAATAGAGACATCAAGCTGGTGAATTCCTACCCTAGACTGACCGGTAGAAGTGGAGGTAGAAGAAGAAGAAGGAGTCGGTCTGGTGCTCTCCCACTGTAGCGTTTGCTCCGCAAGATCGTCAAAGAACTGCCACGCTTCCTCGTCAGATTTGGACAGGAAGTGGCCCTGACAGATGGTTTCCAGCAACTGCTTCGTTGCTGGGTTCAGTCCCTCGTATAAGGTTTGGCAGAGTTGCCATTTCTCTATACCGTGGTGAGGACACTGAACAAGAAGGTCTTTGTATCGGTCAAAGCACTTCCAGAAGGGTTCAGAAGGAAGCTGGGAGAATTGGTTGATCTCATTTCGAATTCTTGCGGTCTTATGATTTGGGTAGAATTTTTTCAGAAACGCTTTAACAAACTCGTCCCAGCTGGTGATTGAGTGGGAAGCGGTGCTATACAGCCATTTTTCTGCAAGATCGCATAAAGTGAACGGAATGACCCGTAGACGTATAGCATCGTCCGACAGCTGGGTTGTTTTCATCATGGCACAGACATTTTGAAATTTGTTAATGAAGATATAGGCATCTTCAGATTCAAGCCCATGAAAACGTGGGAGCATGTTGATGAAATGGGGCTTAATTTCAAAGTTGTCCCCATTGGCCGGAGGAAGAGAAAGGCAGGTTGGAAGTGCAGAACGGGTAGGGTAGAAACGATCCTGGAGCGCAATTCGCTGCGGCGCTACAACAGGCGGAGGTGGTGGAAGATTGGTCTCCGTAGGAGGTGGAGCCAATCCAGGGGTGGTCAACGAGATGTTCGGATTAAATCCCGACATCGCGGAAGAAGAGGTTGGTGAAGGTGAAGGTGAAGGTGAAGATGTATGAACAGAATTCCGGTCAACGTCGGAGTTGGCCGGCAAAGGAAGGGGTGAAAGAGGAGTGGACGGAGTATCGACTTCGGAGTCGATCGCGTAGTCGGTCGCGACTAACGAAACGCGGACTAGACGGGCGCTAGTGTCCCGAGTCCAAGCGGACATACACTAAACGAGTTTAGTATAGTCAAAGCGGAGAAGGTGATGGTAAGAAAACGTCAATGAAGAAAGGCGATGGGTGTTGGGTGAAAATGGATTTGGCGACAAAAGGGCAAGTTTTTATAAAAGTTTTTGATTTTTTCTTTTTTTTTTTTTTTTAGAAAGAGATTTACAGAAGTATGTACGGAAATATGGCTTAAGCAATCACAAACAAGATATGCACAATCACACCTAGATCTAGGGTAACCTAGGTCTACTAGACCTGCTCCTGAACTTGATTGTCAAAGTTAAACAGTGTCGAGAAACAGGCTTAAAAATACACTGATCACGAGGCCAGGTAAGTGCAGAGATAAGGGGAGGTTGTCCAACGCTTTCGCGAAGTTCCTTAATTAAATAACCCTTTCTCTTTCGGCGGTTGCGCCTTTAACACTTTCCTAGACACCCCGTAAACAATATACGGTTAAGCAAGGTTCTAAACAAGGTTTATCTTCTCCTAATGAGCGCGAAGTCCTTAGGGCTGCAGTCTAGTATTTTTTAATTTACAATGGACAATGCATATGCTTTAGTGATTTCCGGGGTCCTGGGAAGGGTGATGAAATCCCCACCCAATCTGGATTGGTTTCAAGCCCCTTAAGTCCGTATTAAAGAATGCAAAACAGTAACAATATCAACAGCAAACAATTTTTATTTGCGGCGCAAAGAATCCTGCACAAGAACAGTTTATTGGAAGGGGGAGAAGAATTTGCGCAAAGAAAGCTGCAGAAAACACAGTTTATTGGAGTTCAGAGAAGTGGAGAGAGGCAGAGGGACTTACAGAGAGAAGATGGCACACTGACCCCACCAAGTGGCCGCGGTTGCGCGGCAATAAGGCTCTAATGCCGCGGTTCCGCGGCGGAAATGAGGAGTTGATGCACCATATTTCTTGAGTGGGCTCTGTTGGGTGTCCTCTGGTTGTCTGGATGTTCTGAATTTGGATTTGCTCACTGAAACAGCTCCAGATTTGTACAGTAGACCGTATGCTTTGTTTTTTGTACGTCGCGGTGTAGCCGCGAAAATGTGGGTCTATCTTCCCACGTCTTTGGCACTGTACTTGAACTCCGTATTTCCAACGTCTGTGGCGTCGATCTTGAGCTTCGTATTTCCTGCACACTTGCACAAAAACTAATCAAGAATAACAAGATGATTTTTACAAAGTATATTTTTTTTGGTTTTTGGTTGTTTTTATATTCACAAATTAACCCGAAATTTCACTTAGAAATAGACTACCGTCTCCCCAGCAACGGCGCCATTTGATTGTTAGAGTACGAGCGTGTTCAAGTTTAAGTTTAAATACCGCAATCAAGACGGTTTCGCACGTAGCTAGCCGGTTGAGTACGGGTCGTCCGCAGGGAGATGGGAATCTTTTTCTATGTGTTTTTCGACGAGTTAAGTCCGGTTGTTCAGATTTTGTTTGTAGTTATCTAAGTGTTGAGTTGATATTTAAAGAGAGCATGTTAGGGTTAGGATTAGGTTAGTTTGAGTTAGGAGTCTCCACATCTTTCGTTTCCCTTCTTAATATCATGTTACGGTAATCGGCAACAACGGGGATTAGCACGACTAGGAAGGACTTTGCGAGTATAAGCTAGGCTTTCCAACGCATAAGTCTTCCTTTTGGTGCTTGTCCGTCCGTTCTTGGCTCTTAGCCATAACCTCCGGTTAATCCAACCACAACCGGTCTCACTACGGAATCACCGCTATCATGTAGGATAGGGTGCCGTAAGGAGCGGATTATGGTTGGGTTAACGGGAGTCGATTTAAGATGTTGGAAAAGGAAAGAGTGAGAGAGATTTCCTTCTCTCAAACTTCCCTTATCCTACCCTAACAAGAATGAACTACTCACACATCATAATACGGAAAAATAAAACAACACAAAAGAGGAAGATAGAAAGAAGGAGATTAGAAGAATACGACTAACTGTTTGCGACCTCACCTTGGCGAGGATCAAGCGTAAGTATCATTGTCGTATGTAAGGATAAAGAAAAAGAGAGAAGAAACAAACAACAAGGAAATAACAACAACTACTTAACAATTAAAATTACAACAATTATAACAAGTAAAGAACGAGACAAGCATGATAAAAAATGGTCTTCTTTATTCATCACTCTTCACTCAAAAGCTCACTTACAAGTTTAATGGAGAAGAGGTGAGAAGAGGAAGAAGAACATGTAACTAAAACCTAGCAAAAGAAATACAAGAATTGGACCCCTTCCTTCACAAACTTCTGGGCTATTTATAGGCCAAAACATAAAACCCTAGGGCAACCAATAGAACATACATGAAAAGACCAACCTACCCCCCAAAACCCTTCTTGTCTGGCGCCAGAATGGCCGCGGAAGCGCGGCCAATACCCCCCTTTGGCCGCCCTTCCGCGGCCGAATTGTGGAGTTGGGCTTTGGTCCTTTTTGTGGTGGCCTGGTTTTCTGAGCACTTTCTTCTGGAATATGTATTTTCTCCAATTGTTTTCACGATTTTTCCAGAATTTCTGTTGAAGGAAAGGTGGACTTTTTGTTAAGATTTTGTCATGATTGTCTCGAGCTCCGCGTAGATCTCTTGGATCTTGTGCTACCATTGAGTCTTGTGCCTGAAAACGACATTGATTTGACATTTTGTCTCCCTAAACTGGTATCTGGCAGCATACGGATGAAGAGCGGAGACCGTGTTTTATCTGTGGTTGGCAGGAACCGGATTTTTGTCGTGTTTTCCATGAATTTCTCCGTTTGAGAACCGGGAACCTGTATCCTGCAATTGACTAGCAAACACGGCTCAAGAGTATCTACCGACATGCAATGTGATAAAAATTGGGCGGTATGAAAATGCAAAAATCTGATATGAACAAATACCCCATTTGATTGTTAGAGTACGAGCGTGTTCAAGTTTAAGTTTAAATACCGCAATCAAGACGGTTTCGCACGTAGCTAGCCGGTTGAGTACGGGTCGTCCGCAGGGAGATGGGAATCTTTTTCTATGTGTTTTTCGACGAGTTAAGTCCGGTTGTTCAGATTTTGTTTGTAGTTATCTAAGTGTTGAGTTGATATTTAAAGAGAGCATGTTAGGGTTAGGATTAGGTTAGTTTGAGTTAGGAGTCTCCACATCTTTCGTTTCCCTTCTTAATATCGTGTTACGGTAATCGGCAACAACGGGGATTAGCACGACTAGGAAGGACTTTGCGAGTATAAGCTAGGCTTTCCAACGCATAAGTCTTCCTTTTGGTGCTTGTCCGTCCGTTCTTGGCTCTTAGCCATAACCTCCGGTTAATCCAACCACAACCGGTCTCACTACGGAATCACCGCTATCATGTAGGATAGGGTGCCGTAAGGAGCGGATTGTGGTTGGGTTAACGGGAGTCAATTTAAGATGTTGGGAAAGGAAAGAGTGAGAGAGATTTCCTTCTCTCAAACTTCCCTTATCCTACCCTAACAAGAATGAACTACTCACACATCATAATACGGAAAAATAAAACAACACAAAAGAGGAAGATAGAAAGAAGGATATTAGAAGAATACGACTAACTGTTTGCGACCTCACCTTGGCGAGGATCAAGCGTAAGTATCATTGTCGTATGTAAGGATAAAGAAAAAGAGAGAAGAAACAAACAACAAGGAAATAACAACAACTACTTAACAATTAAAATTACAACAATTATAACAAGTAAAGAACGAGACAAGCATGATAAAAAATGGTCTTCTTTATTCATCACTCTTCACTCAAAAGCTCACTTACAAGTTTAATGGAGAAGAGGTGAGAAGAGGAAGAAGAACATGTAACTAAAACCTAGCAAAAGAAATACAAGAATTGGACCCCTTCCTTCACAAACTTCTGGGCTATTTATAGGCCAAAACATGAAACCCTAGGGCAACCAATAGAACATACATGAAAAGACCAACCTACCCCCCAAAACCCTTCTTGTCTGGCGCCAGAATGGCCGCGAAAGCGCGGCCAATACCCCCCTTTGGCCGCCCTTCCGCGGCCGAATTGTGGAGTTGGGCTTTGGTCCTTTTTGTGGTGGCCTGGTTTTCTGAGCACTTTCTTCTGGAATATGTATTTTCTCCAATTGTTTTCACGATTTTTCCAGAATTTCTGTTGAAGGAAAGGTGGACTTTTTGTTAAGATTTTGTCATGATTGTCTCGAGCTCCGCGTAGATCTCTTGGATCTTGTGCTACCATTGAGCCTTGTGCCTGAAAACGACATTGATTTGACATTTTGTCTCCCTAAACTGGTATCTGGCAGCATACGGATGAAGAGCGGAGACCGTGTTTTATCTGTGGTTGGCAGGAACCGGATTTTTGTTGTGTTTTCCATGAATTTCTCCGTTTGAGAACCGGGAACCTGTATCCTGCAATTGACTAGCAAACACGGCTCAAGAGTATCTACCGACATGCAATGTGATAAAAATTGGGCGGTATGAAAATGCAAAAATCTGATATGAACAACCCCCAAAAGCGGTACAAGTCGTGTCGGAGTGTAGCCCAGAACACCCTGAGATACTACTGGAATACCTACCAGTAAATCTCCTGCCTTGGCCAAGGACTTCGTGTAATGGCTCTCCTAGACACAGCGCGACGTCACCCCCAATACCGGGAGAGACGAAACCCCCGAAGATCCGCTCACTGCCTCCATGTGGCTCGGGACTGTACCCAACTAAAACCTGTTTGCACGACTCCTTTGAGCCGTGGTAGGGTAGTAATCAAAGCACAGTGGGAACTCACACGAGACAAATGACGATCCCCAGGTCGATGAACTAACCTGTACACATGTCACCTGGGAACTGCTATCTGACGTCAGGTATAAGACCAACTAGCATGTTCCCGGCGAGTCCTGTCCGGTGTACTCATAACCCAATGAGCACCTGTATACATCTTAGGTGATCCAACTGACACCAGTGGCTTGTGAGACCGGCCACCGCCCCTCGTCGGGGTCTCGACTGTATACACTAGTCTACTCTGGAGAATCGATGCCCTGTCTCGAAACTCCCACGACTAGGGACCTTTTAAGGATGTGCTTATAGACTACCAGCTCCCACGTATATGATCGCCCTCATACTGCCGGTAGTTAAGCAAGAATCCTAGGGGCTCTATCAACGTGCAATAGCGACATGTCATGTCACCTAAAGCAGTACACGATGACAAAGGTAAACCAGATAGCAAACTATCATCTCGAGTAAGACTGTCGTACCGGGATAGGTCCTCCCTCAATCATTGCAATCACGTGCCTGTGATCCAATAATTGACTCTGAGGGCACTATCTCCAACAATCTCCCACTTGCACTCAAGGCTAATTATTGCGATGTCGCATACTCACAGCCCGTGTGATACCGAACACCCAACTCCTCTACTAGTCAGTCTCACAAAGCTCGTTTGCGAGACTATTGCGTTCGAGGAATAGCCATAGTGAGTGGATCCGCTCTGATGTTTCTTTCTATGTCTCTCTATATCTCAAGTTCGCGGAGAAAACCATCTCCCGAAATGAGCAATACCTGTCTTAGAGTGTCTGGATGTCTGATGGGACCGAGCTCATAAATGAACTCCAAATCCAAACTTCTTAGACTGTATCGTCAGCTGAACTTAATCAGTATCCTACGCCATGCCACCCTCAGTATTGCCTTGGATCACCTGTCCAAAACACTGCCCCTCGTTAGAAGGAAAAACTATAACTCTGACAACCTCCTTGTCGTCCATGTCACCTTGGAAGCCTGGAATGATAACTGTCTCCCAAATGAGGCTGTCGTTATCATATCCCTAGAACATCCACTTATGTTCTAAAACTGCTTCCTACTGTTTCTCCAGGATTGGATCAATATCAACTTATTGCATCTAGTGCAGGAACAACATCTGGTGTGGTACTTGACATCTCATGATTGACTCAATTGCCTAAGCAAGTGATCTGCCAATCATGCACATCCCTCTCTACTTTAGTCTAAAAGACACCTTTAGAAAGGGTGACTCCATCACCTGCAGGTACACTACCATGCCAGGAGTCGTCCATTCTAAATACTCTTAGAATGCTGTCAAAGTACCCTGATTGGGAAACTACCCAAATCTAGATCTAAAACCATAGATCTAGTAACCAGTATGTGTGATATAATGTCCAAGTCCTTTGTGGAGAAACCACTGTGTGACGACCAAAGTATAACCGATCGTAGTATAGGAATATTACTTCCTACTTTGTGTATGTCATCCAAAACCAGGATATCACACCCTACTACCTTCTCAACAGATCCATCCCCTATTCTGATGACGTCAAACCTATAACTGTCACATCAGAAATAGATGATCTATCTCCGCTATATCTGCTTTAGTCTATAAATAGACATAAGCCTGATGTCCACCAATGCTTCCGCTGCTCCCACTGACTACGACAACCCTCTGGCAGAGTCATATAGACGTGCACTTCTAAAGCTAGTTTAGAACGACGCTATACTCATCCTCCTGCCGGGTCTCGCAGCCTGGAACAACAACAATGGCAAGTGTGGGTAAACAAGAACTTCCCTGTCACCGTCCTTGAGGCTACCGGAGTACCTCTCGGGTGCTTGAAGTTACCCACCTTATCTGCGGAGTGGCCAATGGAATGTCAAAACAGATTGAATCTTTAGGTTCCTTATCAAATCTTCAGTAATCGTTTGCGGTTCTGGAATCACTTCCAGTTCTACCATACTCCCACTACTGTTTTCTGAAAAATCCATTTTTATTAAAACTGTGGCGAGTCAAGAACAATATTACTATTGATCTCCCAGATGGTAGAAAGTCAACCCTCGTCATAGCCTGGGTCAACCCACAAACAGCCATTATAGAAACGTGCCTTGAGTTATCCAGAGTCTGGTTTTAATCATAAGCCAGACAACTCCCCGTACCTTAACAATGTTAAGATATGAACTGTACTATATCCAATATAGAACCAGAGGCACTGATTTAATTTAACCAGATTCAAATCATGCAGCTATCTCCAGTGCATGTCAACTAAATGGAAGGAGGCTGATCAACGTTACTCAACTTAGGAATGCTTCCAATTATGAGTAACCTGAAAGAGAAGCAATTTCTCTTTATCATTACTATCAACTGAATACCATACACAAGTATCTACATCTTCGATCACTTTGAAGAATCCCGACACTTGCTACACTTGGTTCTCTACTCTATTCAAATACCTATAACTCCTCAAAACTTAGACCCTGTGTTTCTACGAAACACATGTCTAAGAACTAGAGAAGTTAAAAAGTAAACAGAATATAGTATGAGGACCAACCCCTCTGTCCTAATGGACACTGGACAACATACAATACTTTGTATAAATCCGCTGAGTCTAACAACTCTTTCGCTGTGTGTCGTAGGTTGAAAACTGTACTTATAGTTAAGAAGAATTACACCGCTGTTTAATGCTCCTTACCTAACCATCCACTGATATAGGTAAATGTCATCGACATAATATCAAAAGGTATATCTCACTCTATGAAAATAGACGTACAGATATATCAATTTGAAATTGGTGCACAACAGCGGATATTCAAAACCAAATATTTGCCGACCGGCAAACAGCCCAGGTGATCTCCTCAAATATCACCGATTACAACGAATCCCGATATAATGAGGATGATCACCCAATTCCTAATAACTTACTCCCACTCACCATCTGTAAAATCATACAGATGTGAGAATCAAACCTGGTAAATACATACCCTAGAGCAAGTGTCTAATCAGGAAATCAGTTTTCTTTTAACAGTACACAGTGAACTGAAACATTGAAATGTTTCGATGGGGTATCCTGATATTCCTAGTAATGCCTCTACCATTATCCAAATTCACAACTATAACCGTATAATTCTTTGCCACCTCTCTAAATCCCTTTATATGTCTTTAGTCGTTACCTTCTGCACACCTCTTAGGCCAAATGGTTTTCTTCCTTCCCTACCGTTCGGCACCAGCCTATGGTTTGGAAGAAGACTATCCAATAAGCATAATGGGTGTACTGTCCTAATCCTAGGAGCACTCGCAATGCGAGAGAAGGTGAAGATAAAAGACAACCGAATAAACCTTATTCCTATTTCTCCTGGACCAGAATCCATCCCCGAACTGGAACAAGTTCCTTTCGAGTTCGTATATAACCATACGATGGAGTATCCAATAAACTGTGGATCTTCGTAGTGATACGGAGTGTCCTGGAGAAAAACAAAGGTGATTTAGGATTGGCGAAGAAATACTTGGTTTTGGTCGTGAATAACAGTCGCAATTTACTTTGCCCTCTTACTAATCCCTTGCTTTGTCTTAATCTTAATACCTTCTGCACACCGTTTAGGCTAATTGGTTTTCTTCATTCCCTACCGGTCGGCACCAGCCTAAGGTTTGGAAGAAGACTGTCCAATCTGCATAATAGGTGTACTATCTCCTAAACCAAGGAGTACTCATAACTTGAGAAAAGGTAAAAGGGAAAAGACAACTGAATAATCCTATCCGTTTTCTCCAGAACCGGAAACCATCCTCGAATCCCTTCGAGTTCGTATCTAACCATACGATGGTTTTGTCCAATGGAAGTGGACGTTCGTAGTAATACGGGGTGTCCCGGAGAAAAGGGTAAAAGTAGGAGTGGCAACGAGGTCTGCAACTCTGACAATCCAAAAGCCTGTGTTAAGAAGGTTCGGTCAACTTGGTCACTGAGTCAAAGTCTAGGGTCGGGTCAATGGTCGCTGCCAGAGAGAGAGAGAAAAGAAACACTCAGCGTGCACTCTAACCTAGATCAGAATGGTTACCAATTTATCTAATCTGGAAACCTCCCACTGTACCTCAAATTCTCCTCCAAACCTGAAAGAAGAATTAGTCGGGGTCACCCGAGGAGTAAACTAACTCATCAGTGGGAATCGGGATCCAACTCTCATCGCATGATAACGTGACGGAATCCGCTCACGTCAGCACACTCCAGAAGGTATGCGCATAACTGGCAAGTTTCAGTACTTTTGAAACTCCCGATGTGATTTCTACCCCATGCTCTTATGACCTTGACTTTGGCCAACATATCATAAGTCACATGTCAAGTTCAACCCGTCATTCTCCAGGTTAATTTGAGTCCACCCGTACATACCCTTGACTTTGGCCAAAATGGCAGTACGGCTGTCCCAAACCAACGCATCTATCTATGCTGCATATGAATACCCAACAGCTACCAAACAATGTGCCTTGACTTTGGCCAACATGCACAGCTTGAATACTATTGACTATCCATATGAAACGACGGAGGGCTACGAATGGTTTCTGGCGAAAACCTTTAACGTAATGAACTTGATATCGTTGAAGGAACGGATAGCTTTTTAGAAAATATAGTGACGAAAACCTTTACTAAAGAGGTCACTCCCGGTGAAGGGATCTCGGCTCTTTCCCCGTAGAATGAGGTGCAGGATATTCCAACTGAATACCACGATGCAAAGCAAAAGTAATCGGCTATAGTGAAGTTAATGCCCTGACGCAAAACTTCTGTCCAAGGGGTCACTCCCGGTGAAGGGATCTCGGCCCTTGCCTCGTCGACTGAGGAGCAGGATATTCTAAATGAATACCACGATGCAAAACAAAAGTGAACGTCCTTGCAATAACAGCTTTTTGAAAAGTGTTCCAACAACATCAGATTAGGTTTGTTTAACTTGCATTGATCCGAATCAATGCAGTCCCATCAATTGATCACACCACAAAGAACGAAAATATACTGACGTACGTATATGCCATCTGCATTCGCCACTGGGTCCCGTCATCACCCGTTAGGTTAGCTAACTAACGGCAGAGCGGGGACTGGACTAGCGCGGATGAAAAACATATACAACATCTACTAATATATATACCAATATATAGTATTTCGCTCAAGGCGTGAATAAAATGCAACATCACAGAAATGTACAGCATCACAGAACAATACAGATATCTAGGATCCCCGGGTTTCACAGAGCCACTACTGAAACCCGACGTTCCCCTGGTCGTGTGGATAGCCTGTGCAATGAAATCCTATACCCCCTACGAGTGCGGCGAATAGCCAGCCAATCCTGGAGTGAAGCCCCTTCCGTCCCAATGCCATGAGATGCGGGCTTGTTGCCTTCTAGAACTCGGCTATCCGTGCACCCCTCCGCGGGGTAACCCTAGTACAGAATGTAAAATATACATACAACGGGTACATCGACCGCAACCAGGTCGTGCCCCAAAAGAATAATACAAACAGGCAGTGACGGCAGTCCACATGTCGGACGCTCGCCCCGCAATATCAAATGTACATAATACAACAACACTGTACTAGCATTGCATCCAGGCTATCCCCACGACCGATCCGCAGCATCACAGCAAAACACAGAACATCAACGTGAAAGTCACGTTCGCAAATCCGTCTAACCGGGCTATAGCAGTTAGACCGGATTTACCGATCGAGTGACATTCACGGTCGCAGATATAATGTAAATACTGTGAAAAATGTGTTTAAGATTTTCCGATTGATCAAAAATTAACAAGTGGGCCCCCAATCAAAACTGTAGCACTCACAGAAAACCTGGGCCCAATTTTAATATTCCAAAACCCATATTTTAAGCCCAGAAAGCCTCTGTAAAAAATTGGTGCAGTGATCTCTACAGTGCGCGGCGGAAGGGCGGCGGAATGGGGGTTTGTGCGGCGGTTCCGCGCTCCAACTGTGGGTTCACTTCATCGAAATTTTACAGAGTTCTTAGATTTTCCAGTACATCAATATTTTACAACCTGAAAAAATTTTCGAGACCAAAATATTTCAACAGAAACTGATGTGAACAAAAAATACGGTTTTTGGAAATTTTGGTCGATCGGAAATGCAAACACACCAAACGAAGCTAGACGAAGTTAATGGCGAGGCTCTGATACCACTGTAAGTGCACGGCGGCGCCCCGGTCGTCAATCCGACGGCCAAACGCGGAAACGGTGATAAACTTTAATTTTTGCGGACTTAGCAAACCGGCACCACCGCGCACTAAACCCCGGATCGTGCCATAAAACTAGATCTACTAAAGTAACAAGATAGGTTAGAGATGTACCGACTGATCCGAGTCCTCCGGTCTTCATCTCCACTCCGATCTCCTCGCGGGAACTCCGGTCATCGCCTCCTCGCCGGAAGGGCACCACATCGCCTGTAGCTTTTACGGGCTCCCACCTCAATACCGAGGCAACTCGGGCGCGAAGTACGCTACCCGACGCGCCCAAGATATGCTGTAGGAAGTGTAGTGTAGAATCATAGTCTCTTTTGGGGTTTGTTGCCATTTGTGGATGATGGAGGAAACAAGGTAAGAAAAATGGTGCTTGCATTTTTCTAGCATCAAAAATGAGATCAAGAATGCTACTCTCTCAAAGATGAAGATGAAGCTCTCTTCTTCTCTTTTCTTCTTCTCACTTAGAAAAACCAATGGTGGAGGAAAAATGGAATCAACCATCATAAAAACCAAGAAGGAGAGTGATGGTAGTAAAAGTAGAAAGGTGACCACATCCTAAAACATAATGATCACTAAATCAACATCAAACCTCAAATCCATTTCAAATCCAATCCAATCTCATAAATACATGAAAAGCAAAGATGCTTATCATATCAACCCTTATGCAAATAAGTCCTCCACAAAGTGTTATTTGCAAACTTGCAAATAACACCCTCCATCGGAAAAGTCCGGCCGGGAAAGAACAAAGAAAAACCGGTCGGAACGGAATGCAAACTGGCAACTCCAGAAAACTGGTCCCGTAATAAATTACAGGAAAACTCCGATACTGTGCATACACACCCGCATCTGTATTCCGTCCGGATACAAATGCAAAGAGACAAAATCTACACTGTACTAAACTAGGACCGGCTTAAACCAAAACCGGCTAGTAAAAACTGTCCGATCCTGATCCGTGCAATACCGCACGTATCTGATCGAACCTTGCCATATATCCATACGGCCACTAGTACAAAGCTGTCCGATCCTGATCCGTGCAATACCGCACGTATCTGATCGGACCCTGCCATATCTCCATACGGCCTCTACAGCGTTTCGCCCGAAAGCTGAGTAACTGAAAGTGTGGCGGACTCTAAAGACTCGTCAATACTATGGCTGTGGATTTAACCACTAGCACGTCAGAGGTATAAGCCAATACGTAACGGGCCACCAGCTATTGACTAAAAGGGACGTCGATGAGCGAACTCATCCTGACACCCTACTGAGCCTGCCAGTGACAATATCCGTACAGTCCGGTCCGTTCGTCTATGAGCATCGCATGTCGGGCCTAGGGGGTGGGTAAAAGTCAGACCCCCAAAAGCGGTACAAGTCGTGTCGGAGTGTAGCCCAGAACACCCTGAGATACTACTGGAATACCTACCAGTAAATCTCCTGCCTTGGCCAAGGACTTCGTGTAATGGCTCTCCTAGACACAGCGTGACCTCACCCACAATACCGGGAGAGACGAAACCCCCGAAGATCCGCTCACTGCCTCCATGTGGCTCGGGACTGTACCCAACTAAAACCTGTTTGCACGACTCCTTTGAGCCGTGGTAGGGTAGTAATCAAAGCACAGTGGGAACTCACACGAGACAAATGACGATCCCCAGGTCGATGAACTAACCTGTACACATGTCACCTGGGAACTGCTATCTGACGTCAGGTATAAGACCAACTAGCATGTTCCCGGCGAGTCCTGTCCGGTGTACTCATAACCCAATGAGCACCTGTATACATCTTAGGTGATCCAACTGACACCAGTGGCTTGTGAGACCGGCCACCGCCCCTCGTCGGGGTCTCGACTGTATACATTAGTCTACTCTGGAGAATCGATGCCCTGTCTCGAAACTCCCACGACTAGGGACCTTTTAAGGATGTGCTTATAGACTACCAGCTCCCACGTATATGATCGCCCTCATACTGCCGGTAGTTAAGCAAGAATCCTAGGGGCTCTATCAACGTGCAATAGCGACATGTCATGTCACCTAAAGCAGTACACGATGACAAAGGTAAACCAGATAGCAAACTATCATCTCGAGTAAGACTGTCGTACCGGGATAGGTCCTCCCTCAATCATTGCAATCACGTGCCTGTGATCCAATAATTGACTCTGAGGGCACTATCTCCAACACATCATTCATGCGACCGTTAATACTTCTTGAGGTACCAACAACCGATTACAAGATGCGTTAGCACTTTAAAGCGTACTTCCTAGTTTTGCAACACCCAAGGCTTTTAGCAGTGACTCCCAAACCAGTTGGTCTAAGGCACTAGGTGATGAAGCACCCTCGTTAAATATTTTTTCTATGTTTTAGCCTTAAGTAATCACAAAACCAGTGTCCATTTTTTTATATTCCCCTTTTTCTTTTTTTTATTTTCTTCATACTAAGGACTTTTAGACAAGAGCAATTCAAGGTCTCTTCTACTATTCCAAGTTTCAAGGTGCGTGATTGTGCAAATTGTAGGGTATATGTTTTCAGATTCTAGATTTAAGCTAGGAATTATTTTTCGAACTTATACTCTAATAAAAGTTTCAATACTCTTCCTTCGTTTCGACTTAGCCCAAGAAGTGAACCCAAAATTTACCTATTTCTAAATAACCTACAAAGATATATACTTTCTACCATTAAACTCTAAGGAAGGTTATTTTTTGGGTTTTTTAATTTGCTAAGTCTGAGATCTAGTTTTTCCTAGCCAGTTAACCTATTTATCAAACTCAAGTTAATTAACCAGAATTGAATACATTAAATTTTTTTTTATAATTTTTGAAATTTTTCAATTTTTATGGGTTTTTCTTTTTCTAAATTTTTTTTATATTTTCAAAATTTTCAAATTTTTATGATTTTTATATAAAGATGCAATGCAGAAATTAAATATGCCAAAGGAAAAGAAAAATATATACAATATGCAATGCAAAAGATGATAACTATATACACTACCCTCTCCCCCAAACTTGAGCAAAGCAGTGCCCTCACTGCCCGGCCCCACGTCGCGCTCGTGAGCGTGAACGTGATCGTTCTCCTCTAGCCAAAAGTGTCTGAATTCCCCTCTCAATTTCCGTCAACCGACGGTTGTGATCTCGTGCTGTCGCCCGAAACTCATCCCTCAAAGCATCAATCCTTCTCACTGTTCTCCGCATCAATCGCGCATGCTCCTGAGGGGTTAGTTCTTCCCCGCTCGATGTCGAGCTTGAGCTAGGGGTGTGTGCGGGAACATTTTCTGCCGGTTCCGTTCGTGTCCAAATATCAGTAAGTCTAGAGTAGGACGACGTAATGCCCTCTACGAGTGGTCGAGCCGGAACACCGTCTAGCATGAATGAGTCAAATTTCTCGACGGGGAGGAAATAACGGCAGAGTTGGGTGACAAGCATGGGACACGGGTAGACGGTACCTCGTTTCCCCGTGCCTATCGACTGGAGCAATACAGTGCACATGTCGAACCGTGGATTTTTCGTCATAAGTGTATGTACGACATGTAATGAAGGGGTGAAAAAAGTCGTGTTGTGCGAACTACCAAAGATATTGTTTTGTGCCCACCGGCACACAGTAAAAACGTTCGCGAAAAGGGTCCGTGCTTGGATACCCTTACGCGGCTCTCGTGCGCAGTCATTCCCCATGATGGGCATATAATCCTCAAAGTGCAATGGGTGTTCATGTGCGGGTACACGTGGTATGAGTGTAATCTCGTGGATCATATCCCTATCAATGTGAATTACACGATCTCCCCAATTTATTTTAATATAGCCTAAGTTGTCTAAACTGTTATCCTCCATTGATTCATAAAATAGGGCAACTAGGTTAGGTAGGGCAAACGCAGAGGAGTGATTATAGAGCAGGAAATTCCAGCCCCTTTGCTCGATTTCATGTGCGAAATATCTACCGTATACTTCGTGTGTGAAAACCGGGGAAAAATCCCTTTCAAACTGCATTTATGTGCCATTTAGATTTTCCAGTAAAAACAATATGCAGGAACAGAGAGGAAATTGACAGAGTTACCTCCCCTGAAAATTTCAGGGGGCGAAGACACCAGACGGCGGCGGTTCAGCGGCAGGAGGCGACAACGGCGGCGGAAACGCGGCGCTTTGGTGGAGTTGCTGCGAGATTTTTCTGGAATGGGTAGGAGGCGGCGGCTAGGGTTTTATGAAGAGCAAAAATTTAGGGTAAAAGAACAGGGGGGCTCGGGGCTTATAAATAGGGGATGGGAGGGTTATTTGTAGAAAACACCCTCTACAATGAGGGTTTAAAAAAAATATCAGCTCTTAAATCTGCAAGTTTGCAATTAGGTCCAAACTTATTTTTTTTTTCTATTATTTTTTTTTATTTTTTATGGTATTTTGGAAATATATATACAGATAATATACACACCCCCAAACTTATTTGAAATAGTGTTTTGGAAAAAAAAGAAATTTGGGGGTGAAAGTGGAGGAAAATCACTCAGTGTAGATCGGCCCCTGCAAGAACAGGAGCTCCTCCGAAGGGTCCGCTGTGAAGAACGGTTTCAGTCGATGCCCATTCACTTTGAATAAGGTACCGTCTTCAGGATTTTCAAGATCAACCGCACCGTGCGGATAAACGGTGCGGACTACAAAAGGTCCTCTCCATCTAGAACGGAGCTTGCCAGGATGATAGTGTAACCGAGTGTCATAAAGTAAAACCTGTTGACCAGGTTCAAAAGTTTTTTGTAAAAGGTGTTTATCGTGGAACACCTTAGCTCGGTTTTTTGTAATTAGGGCATTATCATATACCTCATCTCTCAGCTCTTCTAGTTCATTCAATTGCAGCTTTCGATTGCTGCC
The DNA here is from genome assembly GCA_030015575.1 of Agapanthus africanus. Taxonomy (NCBI): domain Eukaryota; kingdom Viridiplantae; phylum Streptophyta; class Magnoliopsida; order Asparagales; family Amaryllidaceae; genus Agapanthus; species Agapanthus africanus. Next base: position 130,768,478 of record CM057346.1, read on the forward strand.
CGCATCTCCTAACGATAGATTCAGCTCCTTGATAGCCTAAAAAGCTTTATGCTCAATCTCCACTGGGAGGTGGCAAGCCTTCCAGTACACAAGCCGGTATGGAGACATACCAAGATCGGTTTTATATGCAGTACGGAAAGCCCATAGTGCATCAATCAGTTTAAGAGACCAATCTTTACGGTTTTTGGAAACCGTTTTCTCCAAGATTTGCTTTATTTGCTGATTTGAAACCTCGGCTTGCCCACATGTTTGGGGGTGATATGGCGTTGACAGTTTGTGGGTGATAGAGTATTTGCGCATTAAGGACTCGAAAGTCCTATTGCAGAAATGAGAACCATTATCACTTATTATTACCCGAGGGTGCCCAAATCGAGAAAATATGTGTTCTTTAAGAAACCGAATGACAACCTTATTATCGTTCGTTCGGCTGGGCACAGCCTCGACCCACTTTGAAACATAGTCAACCGCCAAAAGAATGTACACATTTCCAAAAGAGTTAGGAAATGGTCCCATGAAATCTATACCCCAAACATCAAAAATGTCCACAATCAAAATAGGTTGGAGCGGCATTTCGTTTCTCCGCGATATCCGGCCCAAGTGTTGGCACCGGGAGCAAGTTTTGCAGTATTCAAATGCATCCTTGAAGAGTCGTGGCCAATAGAAACCACATTGCAAAACTTTTTCGGCTGTCTTCCTTGGGCCAAAATGCCCGCCACATGCTTGATCGTGACAAAAATACAACACGCTCTTGACCTCACTTTCAGGTATACACCGACGAATGATTTGGTCGGAACAGTATTTAAAAAGATAGGGTTCATCCCAGTAAAAGTGCTTTACTTGGGATAAAAATCGAAGTTTATCCTGTTTCGACCTATCATTAGGTATCAGGCCGGTGGCTAAGTAGTTTACAATTTCGGCGAACCATGGTTCGCAAGAAACGGTCAAGAGTTGCTCGTCGGGAAAAACATCAGTGATTGGAAGATCGAGCGTGGGCGAAGAAGGGAGTCGAGATAGGTGATCAGCTACTATATTTTCACATCCTTTTTTGTCCTTAATGACAAGGTCAAATTCTTGTAATAAAAGGATCCAACGTATTAGCCTTGACTTAGCATCCTTCTTCGCAAAAAGATGGCGAAGAGCTGAATGATCAGTATATACAACGACTGGAGAGCCAATTAAATAAGGCCGAAATTTTTCGAGAGCAAACACAACAGCTAAAAACTCTTTCTCTGTTGTTGTGTAGTTTAGTTGGGCCTCATTTAGTGTTCGGCTAGCATAATAAATCATGTACGGCATTTTATTAATGTGCTGTCCAAGAACAGCGCCAATTGCAAAATCTGATGCGTCGCACATGATTTTGAAAGGGTGCGTCCAGTCGGGAGATGAAAGGATGGGCGCAGAGATGAGGGAATGTTTCAAAGACTCGAATGCTTCAGTGCAAGTGGAGTCGAAAGCAAAAGTTGTTTCCTTGGCCAGTAAGAGAGTCAAGGGTGTAGTGATCTTGCTAAAGTCCTTGATGAACCGTCTGTAAGAACCGGCGTGGCCAAGGAAGGCTCTGATATCTTTGACGCATTTCGGGGGAGGGAGGTTAGAAATCACTTCGATTTTTGCTCTATCAACCTCGATGCCGTTTTGCGAGATGATATGTCCTAAGACAATGCCTTCTCGCACCATGAAATGACATTTCTCCCAATTCAATGTTAGGTTCTTATCCCTGCAGCGGGTAAGAACTGCGTCAAGATGCCGTAAACACTCGTCGAAGGAGTCGCCAAAGATGGAGAAATCATCCATAAAGATCTCCAAGAACTTTTTAACCATGTCTGAAAAGATCCCCATCATACACCGCTGAAATGTTGCGGGTGCATTGCATAACCCAAAGGGCATGCGACGATAAGCAAAAGTGCCAAAGGGACAAGTGAATGTTGTCTTGTCTTAATCCTCTTTGGCGATGGGGACTTGGTTGTAACCGGAATAGCCATCTAGAAAGCAATAGAACTCGTACCCTGCCAATCGCTCGAGCATTTGGTCAACGAAAGGTAAAGAAAAGTGGTCTTTCCTTGTTACAGCATTGAGTTTCCTATAGTCTATGCAGACTCGCCACGCCGTTTGGGTGCGAGTGGGAATTAACTCATTTGCCTCATTGGTAATGACCATAATGCCCGATTTCTTTAGCACGACGTGGATTGGGCTAACACATTGGCTATCCGAGATAGGGTAAATGATACCACTATCCAGACACTTGACAATCTCCTTCTTGACAGCCTCTTTCATGATGGGGTTGAGGCGTCTTTGTGGATCCCGTGCCGGCTTGGCATCATCCATTAAGTGTATATGATGTTCGACTATGAGAGGACTAATCCCCTTAATGTCCTCCATAGACCAGCCGAAAGCTTGCCGATTATTATGTAAGACCATCAAAAGAGCCTTCTCTTGCTCAAGAGCTAGAGAGGCCGATAAAATGACGGGTAAGGTCTCATTATCACCTAGATAAGCATATTTTAGGTGTGACGGCAAAAGCTTCAATTCGAGTTTAGGAGGTGAAACAATAGATGGTAATAATGGGGTAACCGTTTCAAACTCGAAGGATTCCATCAAAGGTTCGAACCGAGTGTACGTAACAGAGTCGGATGGTTCGACTAACTCATCCGAAAAATCAAAAAGACTCCAATTCAGGTGATGAGTCTTCAAAGTCGTCAACGAAAGTAAAACACTCAAAATCGTCATCCGCTGTGAAAGCTGTGTCGGATTCTAGGAGGAACGCACTAGTGGCGTTAACATTGCTGTGATCGAACAAAAAATTCTCGAACTCAAGTCCTCCTCCGCGATCTCATTGATCGAGCTCGAGTACACTAGCATTAGGCTCAGCAGGCTGACTTCCCAACTTGAAAATATTGAGCTCAATTGTCATATTGCCGAAAGATAGGTTCATTGAACCATTACGACAATTGATCACTGCGTTGGAAGTTGCCAGAAATGGTCGACCAAGTATTACCGGAATTTGGTTCCGGGGGTTAGCGACAGGTTGTGTATCCATCACGATAAAGTCAACGGGGAAAATGAAATCCCCTACTCTAATTAACACATCCTCCAGCTCCCCCCTAAGATGGGTTATTGACTGGTCGGCTATTTGGAGAGTACAGTGAGTGGGCTTAAGCTCTCCAACGCCCAATTGCTCGTATACAGAATAAGGTAGCAAATTGACACTCGCGCCAAGGTCTAATAGTGCTCTATTGATGTTCTTGTCCCCAATTGTTATCGAAATGGTAGGACAACCGGGGTCCTTTTGCTTTGGGGGTAAAGAATTTACAAGAGCCTCACTAATAGCACTAGCCACAAAAACTTTCTTTGGCACTTGCGACTTCCTCTTTTTGGTGCATAAGTCCTTTAAAATTTTTGCATATGAAGGAACTTGTTGGATTGCATCCAAAAGAGGGATATTTATGCTAACCTGTTTGAACAACTCAACAATCTTTTCCATCTGTGGAGTTGGTTTATTAGATCTCAACCGATTAGGAAAAGGAACATTTTGAAAGGTGGTTGAGTCTAATTTTTACGGATCAGATTGTCGAGTTGGAACGGCACCCCGTATAGATGTGTTCGTGTTGTGAGAATTTGGTCCGTTCGAGTCAGAAGAAGTGGAGCCGTGTGCAGGGTGGAGAATAGGCTCTGAAGAAGAAGTAGATGGTGAAGAAGATGAAGAAGATGAAGAAGGGCCACCGGCAGGGGTGTCATTGTCAATTCCCACATTGTTTTGCAACACTTTTCCCGATCTCAACGTGGTCACTGCATTTACATTATGACTCTGCTGTTGATTTGCAGCATGTGCGTGACCGGGGTTGGGCAGTGGTTGAGACGGGAGTTTTCCTTTTTCGCGCTCGCTCAAAGCTGCATTGAGTTGTGCAATTTGTGCCTCAATAGATTTGATACTTTGATCGTGTGAGGCACTATTTTGCACCAAAGATTGAATAGAAGTCTCTAGTCTTGCTGTAGACTGTGTAGATTGCTTAAGGAACGCATCTAGACTTCTTTTGAGCGAGCTAACCTTATCATTATTAGGTTGAACATAATTGTTTGGCTGGTAAGCATTGTTAGGCACAAAATTGTTAACCTGATTAGGGTAAGGTTGCTGTTGAAAAGGTTGCTGTTGAAATTGAGTTTGTGAAGGTGCTTGTTGTTGTTGTGGAGGAGGAGATCTTTGAAAATTGTTATTTCCTTGGAATTGTTGATTTTGGTTCCAAGAGAAATTTGGGTGACTCCTCCACCCCGGATTGTATGTCGAAGAGTAAGGATCGTTTCTTTGTCGTTGCTGAAATGCAGCGTTGACTTGATCCTGTCCTTGAGTAGATGCATTATAAGGACACTCTTCGGTTAGGTGCGATGGATCCGCACAACAAGCACAGACAGTTCGTGGGGGCATAACAGGGGCAGGAGAAGACGATGAGATTTTTGTCTCAATCGCTTCTAGCTTTTTCGTAAGAGCGGCCATCTCGGCCTTCATAGCAATTGACATTTCTACTTGATGTATGCCTGCCCTAGATTGATCACTAGAAGATGATGTGGTCTTGGTACTCTCCCACTGAATTGTTTTCTCACTAAGATCCTCAAGAAACTGCCATGCTTCGTCACTAGACTTGGAGAGAAAATGACCTTGACTTATGGTTTCTAGCAACTGCTTCATTGCCGAGTTCAATCCCTCGTATAATGTTTGGCATAGTTGCCAACTTTCGTTCCCATGATGAGGGCATTGAACGAGTAGGTCCTTAAATCTCTCGAAGCACTTCCAAAATGGTTCGGAAGGAAGTTGTGAGAATTGAATTATTTCATTGCGGATTCTGGCAGTTTTGTGATGAGGATAGAACTTTTTTAGAAAAGCTTTCACAAACTCGTCCCAATTTCTAATGGAATGTGATGCGGTGCTGTATAGCCACTTCTCGGCTAGGTCACATAAGGTGAAAGGAATGACCCTTAGCCTTATAGCGTCATCACTTAATTGGGTTGTTTTCATCATAGCGCACACATTTTGGAATTTATTGATAAAGATATATGCATCTTCAGATTCCAAACCATGAAATTTTGGTAGCATATTGATGAAATGTGGTTTTATTTCAAAATTGTCCCCATTTGCCGGTGGGGGAGATAGACAGGCAGGTAAAGAAGTGCGGATGGGGTAAAAGAGATCCTGGAGCACAACTCGTGCGGGCGCTTCAACAGGCGGTTGGTCCGGGTTATTCGCACCTAACGGAGGTGGAATCCTTCCCGTCGGTAAGGTATTGTTGGGGTTGAATCCCGACATACCTTCGAAAGAAGAATTTGAAGGTGGAGGTAAGGAAATGGAGGGAATTTCGACTTCGGTGTCGAAAGGTTCGTCGGTCGGTACCAACGAAACACGGACTAATCGGGCGTTAGTATCCCTAGTCCAAAGTGACATACACTAAAGGAGTAGTGTAGTCAGAAAAATAGAAAAACAGAATGTGGGGGTAAGATAACGTCAATGGAGGGGAGTGGTGGAAGTGAGTTGCAAGTTTTCTTAGCGACAAGTTGCAAGTTTTGAAAAGATTTTTTCTTTTTTTTTTATGTGAGAGTTTTGCAAAGCAGTTTTGAAAAGAGACTCGTGACACAAATGTATCAACCACACATGCACAATCAGGCCTAGATCTAGGGTCACCTAGGTCTGCTAGACAGCTCCTAACTAGGGCTAGAAATAGGACCTCAAACCGCCTCTTCACCGATACTGCGGCCAGGTAAGTGGGAAGGAACCACAGTAGTGGGCCTAATTAAAAATCACTAGCCTAGACACCGCAAAGTCAGTTAGGATAAACGGTCGATGCCTATACTAGTCCTTTTTCTATTGAGCTCGATGTCCTTAGGTCTGAGTCTAGTATTTTTTTTAATTAATTGTGGTCGATGCAAAATGCTTTAAGGTGATTTCTGGGGTCCTGGGAAGGGTGATGAAATCCCCACCCAATCTGAGTTTGGTCAATTAGCCCCTTATAGTCCGATTAAATTATGAAAAACAATAAAATTCACTTGCAATCAATTTTTAGCGCGGCGCAAAGAAACCTGCAGAAAATCTGTTATTTAGAAGGGGAGAGAAGATTTTTAGCGCAAAGAATTCCTGCAGAAATTTTTTTACAGAGAGATATATGTAGGTTGACAGAGGGGAGAAGGAGGAACAAACCAAAAAAATTTCGCACAGTGTTGCCACTACACCACCGCGGTTCCGCGGCTTTATGCCCCAGTTGGCCACGGTTTCGCGCTCTGTTGATTGGATCAGCTCCTGAAAAAAATTGTGTGGCTCCTGTTCTCCAATTCTCCTCTGTTCTGATGTGATTTTTCTTGATTTGCCCTCTGTAAATCTTCAGATCTGCGATTCTTTGCTGTTCCTGCAAGATTCAAAAGACACACCCTTCAAACAGATAAAAATTGATAAATTTTTTTTTTTTTTTTTTCAGATTTTTATAATTTTTAAAATTTATATCAACCCGAAATTACACAAAAGAAATTTACGCCATCCCCGGCAACGACGCCATTTGATTAATCCAAAAATATTAAGTTAACCGCAATCAGAAACGGCGTCGCTTTGCAGCTAGCCGGTGAGTACGGGTCGATCCACAGAGATGTGTAATTTTCTGCTTTATGTCTTTATGAGTTGATTCCGATGGTTGTTTGGTTTTTGTCGATTGATTTAAAATCTAATTTATATGATATGAAAGAACTTGTTGGGATTAGGTCTAAGGTAGGGTTGATGAGATTAATATTGTCACCTCTTTCAATACCGTTTGATTAAAGATTTTTAGACATCACAACAATTATTAGCAAAGGGGATTAGGATGATTGGGAAGAAACGAAGTTTCTTCCTCTAGATCCTTGTCCGACCTTTCGTATTAATTGTTGTAATCTTCATGGACGTCATGTATGTCCGGCCTTTTATACTACGGTTCATCGTTAGCTCGTAGGTAGGGTGCCGTAGGGGGCGGATCATGCATGCGTGCATGAAGTTCTAGTTTTGAAAATGTGTTGGCATTGAAGGAGGTGAGAGATATTCATCTCTCACTTCCTCCCTTGTTCCTAACCCTAACAAGCAAAGATTTTACTCGCTCATTAGGGTGTCTTTTAACAGTGACATTTTTAAAGCACTTACCGATTGCAATTGAAAGACTACACTAAATTAACTAAGGCAATGATATGATTTATCTACTGCAAGATTTATATGAGAGAACTAGAGCAACAATTGAATTAACACTACAGCAGCATTTAAAGAAATAAAAACTTACTAAATGATGCTCTTGATCTCCCAATAATTCTGAATTTTATTGATTGAAAAGAGGCATGAGTTTTATAGATCTGTGATTACAATTTATAGGAAAACATGAAAACTAGGGTTACAGACTCTCGCACATGCGCAATTACAGATTTGCCCACGGAAAATCCCAACACCCGCACCGACGCACCGACACAGAAAAATTCCACCGACACGGGCTCTGAATGGCCGCTGAACCACGGCACCAGCCTAGGTTTGGACGCGGTTCCACGGCCAAAGAAGGGAGTTGGGTCATGAAACTTCTGGTCTTTCTTCTTGGATTCTTGGGCTTTCTATTTTTCCACTTCTTTTCTCAATTTGACTTCTGGGTCTTCTCCAGATCTTCAGTGAAAACTTGTAATGATCTTTTGACTGTTTCCCTTGACATTTCGGACCATGCGTTGCCTTGTTCATTGTGAACTGTTCTTCGTTGTAGGCTTGACTAGGATCCGTCTACTTGTTGGTCAAAAGTCCCTTTTCTGTATCAACTTTCGTCTTTTTCACTGTATTCGCTCCAAGAGCCTGTATCCTGTAATATGCAACAAACGTGCGTCAAGAGTACCTGTTTATTTATAAAACGGATAAGAATAGGGGAATGAAAAATGCAATATTATGGTCTGAACAGGAGACCATCACGAGGAGTCGAGACCCAGTCTCCTAACTCAAGAATTGGTAGGGTTTCTTGCCGCTCTCATAGGGGTCTAGAGATTTGGGTTTGGCTATTCATCACGACCGTGGAATCCGCGTTTTTACTGACTTAATTTAAAATACGGAATTCCTAGTATATCCAATATTTCATATGTGTTCTTCTGCTGCTGATATTCTGTGATGTGATCATTTGATATGTTGAGACGAATGCTTATATTATATATATGATATATAATAAATATTGCTGCTTTTGTTTCTTATGTGATGCTTAGGAAGCATAATTGATGGAATTTCATTAATGAGATTAATGAAATAAAAGAAACCTAATGATGTTGTAGAATCTTGTTTTAAAAACTGGTAGCTCTAGTTCTTGCTTTGCATAGCGGTATTCCTTATAGAATATCCAGCACCTTATTCGATAAGGAAAGAGCCGAGACCCCTTCACTGGGAGTGACCTTTTTAGCGAAACTGGCAGATGCTACAAGCCACTCGGTTTTGTCTTTTGATTTCTTTTTTAGTTCAAGCTTTGCATAGTGGTATTTGTGAAATATCCAGCACCTCATTCGATGAGGAAAGAGCCGAGATCCCTTCACCGGGAGTGGCCTCTTTAGCAAAACTAGTAAAAGCCTAAAAAACACTCCTTTTCAAAATCACTCGATTCTACAAAGATATCAAGTTCATTACGCAAAAGATTTTCTTAAAAACCTGTCGTAGCCCTCCGTCATTTCAGATAAGTGCTGCTTAATATTCGTGTTACGTTTGTTGATCTTGTTAAGGCGTAGTGTGCGGTTGTTGACTAGTGCTTATCTGCTTAAGCATGTGATGCGATTGGATTAGGGTAGTCGTACGACTTTGTTGACCTTGTTAAGAGTCGTACGAGTGGGTTTAATTCAATCATGAAATATACGGGTTGAACTTGACTAGCGTTTATGATTTGTTGACTTTGTTAAGGTCATAAGTTTCTAGGGGAAAAATATTATCGGGAATTTCAAGTGTTGAAATTTGCAATGAGATTGCATACTTTCTATGAGATAGTTGGATCCCGATACCCACTGCGAGTAAGAGTTACTCCTAGGAGAGTTTTGCACATTACAATTAGCCGATCAAGTAGGTGTCTAGAAAGGTGTTAACGGGGTTACGCCAATGGGAAAACAAGGTTTATTTTAATTAGGTTTGTGCGAAAGCACGGAGAACCTCCCTCAAAGTACCGACACTGGCCTGGCCGAAAGATTGGCGAACTTGTAGGGTGTAATTAATCCTGGCTAGTCTTACCTTTTAGGGTTTGAAGGAAGATTTGATAAAAACAGTGGGAGCCATCTTGATTAGATAAAATAATACGCAATCTGATCTTGCAAGAGCATACGCAGAGTGTTTTATTCTATCTCTCTCTCCTGGTAGCGACCGTGTCATGCCTTAATCAAGATAATAATATGGATACATTGACCGAACCTGCTTATTTTACTGGGCTGGGGAACGTTGGTTCCGCTCTATCTTATAATTGTTATAAGTCCGAGTAGGAAATAGGGGATTATCCGGATTTTCACGCAACCCAAACGAGGAATGAGCATGTTGATGCATATTTTTCGGGTGTGTTCGTTACTGAGAACTGTTTCTCAGTATCTACCGGATTAGGATCCCATATATATAATCTGTTACATGGGCTACATAAAGGTAGAGAACTGGGAATGGGTGATATGTCTCTAGTGTAGAGAATGATGCAATTGTTGCAGCCAAATCAGTTGGCAAATATCACCTTGTATTACCAAGTGGTAAATACATTGATTCTGAACAAATGTTATTACATACTGAACCTGATATGCAACATTACATCCGTTTCTTTATTAAGTTAAAGAAAGATATAATTTTGTACTACAGGAAAATGTTGTGAACATTTTCCTTAATCAAGTGTTGATTCGATCATGCACGTTATGAAATGGTATATACGTTCTAAATCAAACCACAGTTCAAAGTATGTAGAACACACACAAGAGGAGTAGTTTAGAAATGAATAAATCCTTCTTGTGGCATTGTAGACTAGGTCATATCAATACAACACGACCAGCTAAGTTACATAAGGATGAATATGAGAATCTGTTCGAATTTTCATCTTATGATACTTGCCAGTCTTGTCTCAAAGGTAAAATGACCAATACTCCGTTTACTGAAAACAGAGAAAGGGTTACTGAACTCTGGGGACTGATACATAGTGATGTATACGGTACTAAGTCTACAAATGCCAGGGTTGGTTCTTCGTACTTCATTATATTCACTGATCATCTCTCAAGATTCGGACATATGTTCGTGTTGAAACACAAGTCTGAAACTTTTGAGAAATTCAAGGAATATAAGCTTGAAGTAAAGAACCAGACGGGTAGAAGTATTAAGTCCTTTGATGTGATCGAGGAGGAGAATACTTGCGCATGGAGTTCTTGGAGTTTCTAAAAGGAGAATGGGATTCTCTCTCAGCTTACTCCTTCGTGTACACAACAGCACAACGGTGTATCGGGGCGGAGGTATCGCACCGTATGAGATATGGTGCGCTCTATAATGAGTACTACTGAGTTGCTTGTTTCCTTTTGGTGTTATGCACTTGAGAAGCTGCATGCCTATTGAATGGGGTTCCGTATAAATTAGTGCCTACCACTCCATATGAGATATGGTATGGGAAGAGACCATGTCTTAAACGAGTTAAGATATGGGGTTGTCCGGCCTATGTTGAAAGGCAGAATCCGGACAAGCTCGAGGCAAGGTCGGTTCTGTATAAGTTTGTTGGATATCCTAAACATTTGCGAGAGAATATCTTCTACCACACTGATGAGCAAAAGGTGTTTTGTTTCTCAGCATGCCACCTTTTTAGAATATGAATTTCTTATGAAGAAATTTGTGGTCATGAGGTAGAACTGGAAGGAGTTCCAGCTAGACAAACTAACATCCGATGATTTGGTGAAACCAAAGGATTCAATAGTCTCCGACGAACCTCAGCCTCTCCGCGAATCTGGTAGGGTTCCTGAAGGGTTTCCTTAGCACCACTACTGGGGTTTGGTAGCATCTCGCATGCCATATTAAAATTTTAGAGGGTGCTAAAGAAACAATCCTAAGGATCAAACTAGAAAAGCTAGGGTAACACTAAACTTTAACACAATCCACAAGTAGTTAAGTGCTAGGTTTAGAGAATAAAACCTTTGTAGCTCCCTGAGCTAGACTCCTTGGCTACTTGAGAGTTAGAAGAAGCTTGCTTGAGATCCTCCAAGTCCACGACAATCCACCCGGAGTCCTCTTTGTCCAAGCTCAAAGCTCCACTTGATCAAGATGATGAAGTTGAAGCTAACACTCTAAACTAGTGAGCAACAGTAGTATAAAATGATGATGTAGTTTGTTTTCTCACTTCAAAACCTGTCACAACTCCCGTCGAGCCAACCGGCAACACTACCGTACAGTCTGGTCTTTTCGTCAGATATGCTGCATATCGAGTCTAGGGATGGTTACGTCGACCCCAATAACTCAATAAGTCGTGCCAATGAATGGTCTATAACAGATCGAAAAACTACTGATAACACTTATCAGTAAATCTCAACAGCCCTGGCCAGGGACTTACTGATATAACCAATCGAGCACAGCATAGCATCAACTCCCAATACCGGGAGAGACGAAACCCCCCTATCGCTCATCGTCTTCATGTGTCTCGGGACTGTACCCAAAAGCCACCTATTTGCACGACTCAGTAGAGCCGTGGTAGGGTGGTAATCAAAGTACAGTGGGAGAACACACAAGACTTTATGACGATCTCGGGTCTACAGACTAACTTGTACCAGTGTCACCTGAGAACTGCTATTCGACGATAGATATAATACCATATAGGAGTTCTCGGCGAGTCCGTCCAGTGTACCCAGTCTCCACTGAGCACCCGTATATGATCTCGATGTCAAACATCAATGGATGTGGGAACATCCATCGCCCATCATATGGGTCTAGTATCATATACGCTAGTCTACTCTGGTTTATCGATGCCCCATCTCGATACACCTACGACTAGGGACATTTCAGGATATGCTTATAAACAACAGACGCTCCACTAGTATGATCTCCATCATAATTACAGTAGTCAAGCAAATATCCTCAGGGCTTTATTAACATGTGTAAATGAATAAAAGTATGATCAAGTCAACATGTTAGATAAAGTAGAAACAGATAGCATACTATCATGTCGAGCAAGAATTTACACTGAATATATATACATGTATAAATACATCCACTATCATATAATGGCATCTAGGGCATACATATATCCAACAATCTCCCACTTGCACTAAGGCCGGTTATTGGTGTATCTCATACTCAACATCTCAAAAAGTCGCTCATGCTGCGGCTGATGGAGGGCCTTAGTGAGTGGATCCGTGGTGTTATTCTTTGTGTCTACTCTCTTAATCTCGATCTCGCGGCGATCTACAATCTCCCGGATCAAATGAAAGCGCCTCGGGATATGTCTGGACCGCTGATGGGACCTGGGCTCCTTGGCTAACGCCATAGCCCCATTATTATCATAATACAATGGTATTGGATCAATAATGGTTGGAACTACTCCTAACTCCGAGACGAACTTTCTCATCCAGACGGCTTTCTTGGCGGCATCATTCGCAGCAATGTACTCAGCTTCCATCGTAGAGTCTGCAACGGTATCTTGTTTGGAACTCTTCCAACTTACCGCCCCTCCATTGAGGGTAAATACAAACCCAGAGATAGATTTGTTGTCGTCCTTATCACTCTGGAAGCTCGAATCGGTAAAGGCCTCCATTTGGAGATCTCTATTACCATACACCAAGAACAATTCTTTAGTCCTTCGCAAGTACTTAAGAATGTTCTTCACAGCTATCCAGTGATTCTCCCCTGGGTTGGATTGATACCTGCTTACTACACTAAGTGCATAAGCTACATATGGGCGTGTACATAACATCGCATACATTATAGACCCTACGGCCGAAGCATAGGGTATAATGCCCATGCGAGCTCTCTCTTCATCAGTCTTTGGGCAAAAGTCCTTAGAGAGAGTGACCCCATGGCAAGCGGGTAAGGCACCCCGCTTGGAGTCTTCCATACTAAACCTCTTTAGGATGGTGTTGATGTACCTGGTTTGGGATAATCCCAATAATCTCTTGGATCTATCCCTATAGATCCGAATGCCCAGAATGTATGTGGCATCACCCAGGTCCTTCATGGAGAACCTTAGTGATAAGAAAGATTTGACCGACTGTAGCATAGGAATATCATTTCCTATCAGAAGAATGTCATCCACGTACAATACGAGGAATGTGGCAGCTCTCCCTACAGCCTTCTTATAAACACAAGGTTCATCCGGATTTTTGATGAAATCAAACTCTTTGATAACATCATCAAAACAGATGTTCCAGCTCTGTGATGCCTGCTTTAATCTATAAATGGATTTAAGCAATTTACATGCTTTCCCGCTGCTCCCACTGTCAATGAAGCCCTCTGAATGATCCATGTAAATACATTCTTCTAAATCACCATTTAGAAATGCAGTTTTAACGTCCATTTGCCAGATTTCATAGTCGTAGTGAGCAGAAATAGCAAGTAGGATCCGAATGGATTTAAGCATGGCTACAGGAGAAAAAGTCTCGTCATAGTCCAGACCTGGTCTTTGACGAAAACCCTTTGCCACAAGTCTTGGCTTATAGGTCTCTACCTGTCCATTTGCACCAATCTTTCTTTTAAAGATCCATTTGCACCCCACAGGTTTTACCACAGGGGGTGCAACGTCCAAAGTCCATACTTTGTTGGTGTACATAGACTCCATTTCAGATCTCATGGCATCCAGCCACTTCACAGAGTCTCCACTCGTGATAGCTTGCTGAAAGCTGGTAGGATCATCATCCTCCATGATGCAGTCTTCTCTGTCACCATCAATGAGGAAACTGTAGTACCTCTCCGGTGGGCGAGAAGTCCTACCAGACCTACGGAGTGGAAGAGGTTCATCAGTTTCTGTTGCAATAGCCGGTTCAACCAAGTCATCATTTGCAGTTTTTGTTTCTAGAACCTCTTCTAGATCTACCACACTGCCATCTGTATCATTTATAAAAAATTCTTTTTATAAAAATGTGGCATACTGAGAAACAAATACTTTTTGTTCCTCCTTGTGGTAGAATAGATATCCATATGAATTCTTTGGATATCCCACAAAATTACACATGACTGACCGTGTCTCGAGTTTGTCCGGATTCTGCTTTTTAACATAAGCCGGACAACCCCAAATCTTAATTCGTTTAAGAGATGGTCTCTTCCCATGCCATATCTCATATGGCGTGGTAGACACGGTTTTGGTTGGGACCCTGTTCAGTAGAAACGCTGCAGTCTCCAATGCATGCCCCCAAAATTAGACGGGTAACTCAGCATCACTCATCATGGAACGAACCATATCTAATAGGGTCCGATTCCGTCGTCCTGACACGCCGTTGTGCTGTGATGTGTAAGGAGGAGTGATTTGAGAGAGAATCCCATTCTCTTTTAGGAAGTTCACAAACTCTACTGAGATACTCCCCACCTCGATCTGATCGAAGCATTTTGATACTCAAGACGGTTTGTTTTTCTACTTCAAGTTTATATTCAGTGAATTTCTCGAAAGCTTCGGACTTGTGCTTTAATAAAAATACATGACCGAATCTTGAGAAATCATCAGTGAAAGTAATGAAGTATGAAAAACTGCCTCTTGCCTGTGTAGACATTGGCCCACATACATCACTATGTATGAGGCCTAAGAGCTCAGTGGCTCTTTCTCCGTGTCCTGTAAACGGAGTTTTGGTCATTTTACCCTTGATACAAGACTGGCAAGTCGTATAAGATTTATATTCAAAGGGTTCTAAATATCCATCTTTATGTAGCTTATTTAGTCTTGTTTCGTTAATATGACCAAGTCTACAGTGCCAAAGAAAAGCTTCATTTATTTCTGAAAATTTTCTTTTAGAAGTGTGTTGTATGCTGAAAACTGTGTGTCGATTTAGGACGTATATCCCATTATTAAGTATACCATACCCAACCAACATTTGATTCAAATTAATGTTTATAACATTGTTCTGCAATACAAAAATATATCCTTCATTGTCTAACAAAGAAACAGATATTATATTACAAAGCATACTTGGTACATAATAACATGGGTTCAAAACCATTATACATCCAGACGGCAACCCCAAGTGATACTCTCCTACTGCAACTGTATGTACATTGGAACCATTTCCAACCCGGAGAGTATGGTCACCTGTCTTCAAAACCTTGCTGTTTCTCAGCCCCTGCATGGAATTGCAAATGTGAGAACCTGAACCGGTATCTAATACCCAGGAAGCAGAGTTTATAGAAAACATTTTTCTGTCACAAACACACCTGAAGCGGAAGAATCACCATGCTTCTCCATGAGATCCAAGTACTCAGTGCAGTTGCGCTTCCAGTGTCCTTCTTTGTGGTAGTGATAACATTCCCCTTTCCCCGATTCCCCAGCTTTGGACTTGTCTTTCCCCTTAACCTTTTTAACTCCACCTCTAGGTTTGGTGGGTTTCTTCTTCATCTTTCCCTTGGCCTTAGCCTTCAGGCGAGAGGAGGAAGATGGCTCAACAGTCAAAGCGGGAGTCTTCACTGACTTCTTCGTGCTCTCTGCACTCCTTAACATATTAAGGAGTTCAGGTAGTTCCTTCTCCATGTTGTGCATGTTGAAGTTTACTATAAATTGAGCAAAGGTGGAGGGGAGAGACTGCAGAATAATATCAGTATATTGCTCATTGTCCATTGTCCACCCAAGGTCCTCAAGCTCTTCTATGAGAGCTATCATCTTCAGAACATGGTCTCCTACTGGTGTGCCAGGAGCCATCCGCGTCTGAAACAGCTTTCGTGACGCTTCGTATCGTAAGACACGAGATTGCTCCCCATACAACTCCTTTATATGGAGAAATATGGATTGGACGTCCATATTCTCGTGCTGCTTCTGATGTGTGTTATCCATCGATGCAGGCGCGAGGCATTTGGCCGTGGCACAGTCAGCGTCCCATGTCTTGCGGAATTCCTTATCCGCAACTGAAGATTTAGGACCTGGGACGGGCGGGGCTGGAGCCGTGAGGACATATGATATCTTATCATAAGTCAAGGCAATGTAAAGGTTCCTCAGCCAGTCTTTATAATTGGTCCCATTCAGTTTATTTTTATCTAGTAGAAGCTTGAGTCCTGTCATTGGTATCTGCCATTAAGAGAGAGAAAAGAATACACTCAGCGAAAGCTCTTGCAAAGATCAGATTGGTTATTATCTTATCTAATCGATATCTCCCACTACTTTTATCAAATTTCCCCTCAAACCTTAAAAGGAAAACTAGCCAGGATTAATTACAGTCTACAACTTCACTAACCGTCCAGCCAGACAAGTGTCGGTACTTGAGGGAGGTTCCTCGTGCTTTCGCACGGACCTAATTAATATAAACCTTGTCTTCCCAGAGGCGTAGCCTCGTTAACACCTTTCTAGACACCTGATGGGTTAGCTAATTGTAAACTGCAAAACTCTCCTGGGAGCAACTATTGCCCACAGTGGGATCGGGATCCAACCATCATATGGAAGGTATGCAATCTCATTGCAAATTTCAACACTTGAAACTCCCGATGTGGTTTTTACCCCTAATACTCATGACCTTAACTATGGTCAACAAATCACAAGCACTAGTTTAGTTCTACCCGTCATTTCATGATTAATTAGACCCGCCCAAATGACCCTTAACTATGGTCAACAAAGTCATATGAATGTCCTAATTAATCTGCATCATATGCAGTGTAGGAAGACATCACTTAGCTACCGTACACTACGCCTTAACTACTGTCAACAAACGTAGCACGAATACTAAGTACTCTACTTCCTAAAATGACGGAGGGTTGTGGATGGTTTTTAAGAAAACCTTTAACGCTTTGAACTTGATATCGCCGTAGAATCAAATGTGTTTCAAAAGGAGTGGCTTAAGCTCCGCAATTTTGAAATGTAGCTTTTTCTTAAAAAGCCGGGTGGTTTTCAAATATGATTCTACAACATCTTTTTAGGTTTCTTTTCTTTACATTAATCATATTAATGTAGTCCCATCATTTAAGTCCTTAAGCCATCACAGAAAAGAAACGAAAATACAACGTACGCTTATGCCATCCGCATTCGCCACAATGTTCCGTTATGCACCGTTAGGTTACTTAACTAACGGCATACCGGGACGGGACTAGTGCGGGTGCAAAACATAAGCAACGCCTACTATATATCTCATATATAATATTGCATTCGTCTCAGATATATTAAGCGATCACATCACAGAATATAAGCAGCAGAAACACAGATATGATCATATAGGATATACTAGGATGTCCGTATTTAGTATTTAGCCAATCCCACACCCTAGACCCCTACGAGAGCGGCAAGCGAACCTACCAATTCTAGAGTTAGGAGACCCGGTCCCGACTCCTCGAGATGGTCTCCCACTGGACTCTAGAACCCGGTCACTTGTGCTCTCCACCTTGGGTCTATCCTAATGCGGAAAGTAAATAATATACATCAATGGTGACATCACCTTTACCCCGGATGTGCCCCAAATAAAAGAATATTACATTACAAATGAATTTTACATGAATGAAAAGTAAAACTCTCATCTCACATAAAACCCCCCGGCTATTCGATTATGACAATCATATACATCATAGCACAGCAACACATAACATCACATGTCATCAACGTAAGCAAGTATGCGTACCCCAATTGCCATTGACATATAGCAACGAAACCGGCGATACGCATACTACGCTTACGGTCGCAGAAATAAGTATCGCATACTACTAGGCGATGTCAAACCTTTCGATCGAATTAGCGGACACCTATATTCCCCAGCAAGCTCAACACTTGAGCACCGTTAAACAATAACCAAAAAAAAACTATGCCACAGTACTTTATGGACCGGCCGTAGAAGGGCAAACCCAAGCCTCATTTGTGGAGCCACTAACTACAGTAAACCCTAAGGTTTAGTCGCAGTTCTGTGGTCACGTCTCGAGTTAGGGTTTCATTCTTCTAGAGGGTCCATAAGAATACCTGCATTATATATTGAGTACGTTCAACCTGGAAAATACCAGTGTTTGATAATCGTTCAACCTGTTTAACGTCGTCTAGGTTACCAATACAATGCTAAAAAATACGAATACGAAATGCTCCGCAAAGAGTCCATTACCAAACTAACATCACATGCAATTCAGGACTACCCAAACAATACCAGAAACCCTAGATCTTGTAGTATAGAGCACTGGTGCAATACAAAGATGAGGGGAGCACAAAAAACCGGCATCGCCGGAAATAGAGGGTTGGTCGCCGGTCGAAAACCGAGCCCCCCTTTCGTATTTCACCTGTATTCTTATAATACCTTGAATGTCACTCTGCAGTTACTAAAATAATATTTAAACCACTTTTAAAAAAATTTCCAGAGAGCATTTCCAAGGGTTTCTAAAACCATATTTTTGCGGATTTTTTCGTTTTTGGATTATCGTAACATCTTCTAGGCTTCTAGTTAGTCTCTGATGCCATGAAGGGTATCCTTAGCACCACTACTAGGGTTTGGTAGCATCTCACATGCCATATTAAAATTTTAGAGGGTGCTAAAGAAACTATCCTAAGGATCAAACTAGAAAGCTAGGGTAACACTAAACTTTAACACAATCCACAAATAGTTAAGTGCTAGGTTTAGAGAATACAACCTTTGTAGCTCCCTTAGCTATACTCCTTGGCTACTTGAGAGTTGGAAGAAGCTTGCTTGAGATCCTCCAAGTCCACGACGATCCACCGGGAGTCCTCTTTGTCCAAGCTCAAAGCTCCACTTGATCAAGATGATGAAGTTGAAACTAACACTCTAAACTAGTGGGTAAGAGTAGTATAGAATGATGATGTGGTTTGTTTTCTCACTTTAAAACCCTAACTTGATCACTCTTTCGCTCACTATCAAAACCTAGAGAGCAAGAGAGAGAGAGAGGAAGAAGAAGATGGCAATATGAGAGCTCAAGATAATGATAAAGCTTAGGATAAAAATGAGAAATGAAAATATATATATTTTCCTCTTCTCATTCTTAACCCTAGTTAATAAATATCTAGATATTTCATTTGGAACTCTAATGGCCATGGAAAGATAACTCAAGGTTAACAAATGGTTTAGTGGATGAATAAAATAATCAACCATGACTGATTTTTCCATATCCATTAATCCAAAAATAAATATCAATATATTTACTAGCATGTGAGTCTTATATTGCCACCATCAAATGTATCAAAAACCATGACACATAAAGTGTATGCATGTATGTGTGCATGCACATCCATATGTGCATCAATGTAAACATGTGCATACATGCATGCATATACCAAAAGACAAAAGGGTTTGAAGTGAAAATGCTAATGGTCAATGTTAAATCAACACTTGATTTAGCAAACCGGTCATATCTCATATGAACCGACCAATAGAAAACCGCCCGATTAATATACGGTATCACATGCGCGCATTTAATCGGGTCCCCGCGCATATCTCATATGCACACCACATCGTTTCGCCTGGGCTAGGTAACTCCATTGTAGGACTCTAAGACTCGTCAATACGCCGGCAGTGGGTGATGATCATATCAAGCACCCCCAAGCCGCAAGAGGTCAGCTAAACGTAACGGCCACCCGGGTATTGAGCGATCAGAAGAAAACAAGCCAATCTGTCACAACTCCCGTCGAGCCAACCGGCAACACTACCGTACAGTCCGGTCTCTTCGTCAGATATGCTGCATATCGAGTCTAGGGATGGCTACGTCGACCCCAATAACTCAATAAGTCGTGCCGATGAATGGTCTATAACAGATCGTGAAACTACTGATAACACTTATCAGTAAATCTCAACAGCCTTGGCCAGGGACTTACTGATATAATCAATCGAGCACAGCACAGCATCAACTCCCAATACCGGGAGAGACGAACCCCCTCCTATATCTCATCGTCTTCATGTGTCTCGGGACTGTACCCAAAAGCCATCTGTTTGCATGACTCAGTAGAGCCGTGGTAAAGTGGTAATCAAAGTACAGTGGGAGAACACAGAAGACTTTATGACGATCTCGGGTCTACAGACTAACCTGTACCAGTGTCACCTGAGAACTGCTATCCGACGATAGATATAATACCATATAGGAGTTCTTGGTGAGTCCGTCCAGTGTACCCAGTCTCCACTGAGCACCCGTATATGATCTCGATGTCAAACATCAATGGATGTGGGAACATCCATCGCCCATCATATGGGTCTAGTATCATATACGCTAGTCTACTCTGGTATATCGATGCCCCATCTCGATACACCTACGACTAGGGACATTTCAGGATATGCTTATAAACTACAGACGTCCCACTAGTATGATCTCCATCATAATCACAGTAGTCAAGCAAATATCTTCAAGGCTTTATCAACATGTGTAAATGAATAAAAGTATGATCCAGTCAACATGTCAGATAAAGTAGAACCAGATAGCATACTATTGTTGGATATATGTATGCCCTAGAGGCCATTATGTGATAGTGGATGTATTTATACATGTATATATATTCAGTTTGCATTCTTGCTCGACATGATAGTATGCTATCTGGTTCTTCTTTATCTGACATGTTGATTTGATCATGCTTTTATTCATTCATACATGCTGATAAAGCCCTGAGGATATCGGCTTGACTACTCTGACTATGATAGAGATCATGCTAGTAGGACATTTGTAGTCTATAAGCATATCCTGAAATGTCCCTAGTCGGAGGTGTATCGAGACGGGGCATCGATATACCAGAGTAGACTAGCGTATATGATACTAGACCCATGTGATGGGCGATGGATGTTCCCACATTCATCGATGTTTGACATCAAGATCATATACGGGTGCTCAGTGCTGACTGGGTACACTGGACGGACTCACCGAGAACTCCTATATGGAATTATATCTATCGTCGGATAGCAGTTCTCAGGTGACACTGGTACAGGTTAGTCTGTAGACCCGAGATCGTCATGGAGTCTTGTGTGTTCTCCCACTGTACTTTGATTGCCACCCTACCACGGCTCTACTGAGTCGTGCAAACAGGTGGCCGTTGGGTACAGTCCCGAGACACACGAAGGCAATGAGCGATAGGAGGGGTTTCGTCTCTCCCGATACTGGGAGTTGATGCTGTTCTGTGCCCGACTGGTTATATCAGTAAGTCCCTGGCCAGGGCTGCTGAGATTTGCTGATAAGTGTTATCAGTAGTTTCTCGATCTGATATAGACCATTCACCGGCACGACTTATTGAGTTATTAGAGTCGACGTGACCATCCCTAGGCTCAATATGCAGCATATCTGACGAAGAGACCGGACTGTACGGTAGTGTTGCCGGATGGCTCGACGGGAGTTGTAGCAGGTTCGCTTGTTGTCTTCTGATCGCTCAATACCTGGGTGGCCGTTACGTTTAGCTGACCGCTTGCGGCTTGAGGGTACCTGATATGATCATCACCCTCTGCCGGCGTATTGACGAGTCTTAGAGTCCCATAAAGGAGTTACCCAGTCCAGGCGAAACGTTGTGGTGCGCGTATGCGATATGCGCATGCACCCGATTGAAATGTGCGTATATGATACCGAACATTGATCGGGCGGCCTGCTTTTGGTGGGGTCATATGTGATATGGCCGGATTGATGAATCAAGTGTTGATTTATCATTTAACCATTAGTTTTCTCACTTGAAACCTTTCTAGTATGTGATGGATGTATGTAAGCATGCATGTGTTTCTTTCTTTCATTCTAGTTTCATGCACATGTGGATGTGCATACATGCATACATACATACATACACCCATCCATCATGGTTGTTAGCATATGGAAATGGTGGCAATATAAGACTCACACCATGGATTAAATAATGGATTATTATTTAATTTTGGTTTTAAAATAAAATGAAAAGGAAAGGATAATCATTCTAGCTTCTACATTCTTCTTCTAACCTAACCAAGCTCAACTACTACTAACTTAGGGTTATCTTTCTCTTTATCATTTAAAACCCAAGTTAAATTAACTCTCCATCATTTAATCATGGTTGAATGCAAGAAGGAAATAAATATATAGAGTGATATATTTCATTTTCTTTTTTAACCAAGGGTTATTTTTCACCACTTGTTAAAAATAGCCACCATCTTCATCCTCCTTCATCTTTTTCCTCTCTAGTTTTTTCTAGTGAGTTAAACACAAATAAAGAAAGGTTTTTGAAGTGAGATCCTTAGCCACAACATCATTCTACTCAAGTCTTGTTAGTTGTATGTATGCCCTAGAGGCCAGTATTGTACAGATGATGTATATTATATTGGATGCTTGGACATATATAGAGATGACTTTCTTGCTCGATATGATAGTATGCTATCTGGTTACTCTTTATCTTAACATGTACACTTGTCTCTTTAAACTGTCTTATAGTTACATGTTGATAAAGCCCTTAGGATGTGTACTTGACTACCTGGACTATGATGCAGATCATACTAGTGGGGACATGGTAGTCCATAAGTACATCCTTCATGGTCCCTAGTCGTGGGTGTATCGAGACGGGGCATCGATATACCAGTGTAGACTAGCGTATACGCTTCTCGACCCATGAGATGGGCGATGGATGATCCCATATCCATTGGTGTTTGACATCAGAGATGGTATACGGGTGCTCAGTGGAGACTGGGTACACTGGACGGACTCGCCGAGAACTCCCAGATGGTATTATACCTCACGTCAGATGGCAGTTCTCAGGTGACACTTGTACAGGTTAGTCTGTAGACCCGAGATCATCATAGAGTCTTGTGTGATTCCCACTGTGCTTTGATCTCCACCTTACCACGTCCATGAGGGCGTGCAAAACGGTGGTCTTTGGGTACAGTCCCGAGTCACATGGAGGCAATGAGCGATAGGAGGGGTTTCGTCTCTCCCGGTATTGGGGGTTGATGTTGCACTGTGCTCGATTGGCCGTAACAGGGAAGTCCCTGGCCAGGGCTGATCAGAGATTTGCTGGTAAGTGTTACCAGTAGTTTCTCGACCCGTTATGAGCCTCACATCGGCACGACTTATCGGTTATTGGGGTCTGACGTATACCACCCCTAGACTTGATATGCGACATATCAGACGAACAGACCGGACTGTACGGTAAGTGTTACTGGTTGGATTCACAGGAGTGTGAGCGGGCTAGCTCGTCGATCTTCTGATCGCTCAATACCCGGATGGCCGTTACGTTTAGCAGACCGCTTGCGGCTTGTGGGTGCTTGATATGATCATCATCTGCTACCGGCGTATTGACGAGTCTTTAGAGTCCTACACAGAGGTTTCCTGGCTCAAGCGAAACGAAATAGGAGCGCATATGAGATATGTGCGGGAGCGAGAATAATGCGTGTATGTGATACCGCATTTCATTCTCGCGATAAATGTTTCGATTGGTTATATTCGGTATGACCTAGTTATCGAATCATTGATTTGATAAATCGATACATTGAATACTAGTCGGTTATGTGCGACATGACCGGATCATTGAATCAAATGTTGATTTAATGATTTAATGTATAATTATATATTTGATATATTACTTTGCATTAACTAGTATTGGTTAACTTTATACGGATTTTCTCACTTGATGTGCAAGTTGTATATGTGTGATATACTTTTGTGCACATGTTAGTATCATGTTTGATGATACTTTCTCACATGGTTAAGTGTAAAGAATTAAACCATGGTTAAGAAGATAATTAGGGTTTTAATTTATTCTCTTATTTATTTATCCATTCTTTATTTATTTAAATGGATAAATGAAAACATAATGGTTTCTTTTTGTCATGAAGCTTGTTGAAGCTTCATGAAGCTTTGACTAAAGAAACCATTTTGTCTTCTAGCTTAACCCTAACCCTTCTCATTTACCATGGTCTTTTCTCTACACTTAACCTTGGTTAAGATATGATAAGTATTGATTTATTTTTCTATTATTAACAACACTTATCATATTCTAGCTTCATCTTCTCCTTCTTTTTCAAGAAAGAAAACTAGATGCCATCAATGGCAACTTGAGCAAAAGTGAGTGAAATCCAATTCTAAAGTGAACCCACCTCCTATTTCTTCACCCTCTACCTCTTGCCAAGTTGTTTTGGATGTTTTCTTCACAAGTTTTACAACTTTGTGAAGTCGGAGCTTGAACTTGTGATGCCTCGACGTAGATCGTCTTTGACACGAAGCCGACGACCTAGCTCGCCCGTTTCTCCGATGAAGCCGACGAATGAGTTCGGGATTCATGATGGACAGCGAGAGGACACCCACGTGGAGCTAAGGAAGTGGAGAACCGGATCTACAAAGGTTGTAGCCTCTCTCCTTTAGTTAAAGCGTTAACTAGTTTATAGTTTCGCCTCGAAATCTAGCCGACGATCCGCATTAGGGTTTCTCGGCACCCATAATTTTTTAAATTGGCATGGTTGATGCCTTGTGAGACCTCTATAGTGTGCCTAGGAACCCTACAGTGGTATCAGAGCCTAGCTAGAGCCTTAGGCGAAGTCTAGACGCAATTTGAAGCCCGAACAAACCCGAAACCCTAAACCAAACATGCTCTCTGGACTTTTTCCAAAATCTGGAGTTTTTCGATATTAAAAATATGCAGAAAAATCAGCAGGAAATTCTAAGGTTTACTGTGAAATTCGTGAACCTAATTCCACTAAGCCGGCGCGGATCCGAGGCATGAGCATGGCTCATGCGGCGGATCCGCGGCCGTACGGCCTCAATATTTAAAGAATTTTACACAGTAATTCTTAGTTTCCAGTGGTGATTTTCCTGGGTATTTTTAATAATTATTCAAGAGTTGAATTTTCTGGGGTTGCTTTGGGGATTCGGTGTTTCGATCGGGGTATCAAATTTCGTCTTTGTGCATTTCCGGATAATTTTTAGAATATGTTAAAAAGTTCGACCGGATATAAATACCCAACTTTTCCCCTGTCGGGAAATTTCCAAGTGTTGGATTTTTCCGTAGTTTAACGACGTTCTAAGTAGTGCAAGTAACGCGATGGACCCTCTAGAAGACAACAAACCTTAACTCGATTATGTGACCGTCTTGAACTGCCCTTTGAACCTTCGGGTTTGGGGCAGTACGGCGTGCCACATGTGAGGCGTTGGCTTGACCCTTCTACGGCTGGACCGTTGGTACTGAGGCACGAACTGAATGTTTTTAGACTTATTTCATGTGTTGAGTTGTATCGGGAAAACTTGGGTATTCGACTGTTCGATCGGAAAGTTTAACATTTTCTGTTTATCTGGAATGTGATACAATAATTGGAATTCACAAACAGTTATGAGATAACTGAATGAATGTTATAAGTCTAGCACTTTAGTTTCACTTGATATTGAAAAGAGTTTTCGATAATGAGACTAAAATGCGGGATTTATATCTGTTAGGCATGTGATGTCTAAGTATTTCATTTGATTAGGCATGTGATGTCTAAAGAGGTTGCGGATTCCAACTGTTGTAGTTTTACACTTTCTTTTCTGTGACCGTAAGTGTAATATGTGATATCGCCGGTTTCGTTGCTATATGTCAACGACAATTGGGATGGACATATTTACTTACGTTGATGACATGTGATGTTATGTGTTGCTGGATATGTTATATTGGATTGTCGTGTTTGAATAGCCGGGGGTTTTTATGTGAGATGAGTGTTTTTCATTTTCATTCATGTAAAAACTTGTATGTAATATTCTTTTTATTTGGGGCACTTCCAGGTTGCGGAAGTTGTCACCTTTTGTATATTATTTACTTTTCCGCATTAGAATAGACCCAAGGAGAGGAGCACAAGTAACCGGGTTCTGGGGTCCAGTGGGAGACCAACTCGAGGAGTCGAGTCCGGGTCTCCTAACCCTAGAATTGGCAGGGTTGCTTGCCGCTCTCGTAGGGGTCTAGGGGTGTGGGATTGGCTATTCATCACAACCGTGGAATCCGTGTTTTATACTGGCTCGTATTGAAAACACGGACGTCCTAGTATATCCAATGTTTCATATGTTTCTTCTGCTGCGATATCTGTGATGTGATCATGTGATGTTCTGTGATAGATACTTTATATAGTATATATGATATATTATATAGACGTTACTTATGTTTTTCACCCGCACTAGCCCTGCCCTGCACTGTCGTTAGTTACCTAACCTAACGGTGCACGAGGGGACATCGAGGCGAATGCGGATGGCATAAGTGTACGTCATATCTATCTGTGATGTTTAGGTAATTAAATGATGGGACTTCATTAATGTGATTAATGAAAGAAAAGAAACCTAAGATGTTGTAGAATCAAATTTTAAATAAAACAGGTAGCTACAGTTCTTGCTTTGCATAGCGGTATATATGATATACCCTGCACCTTATTCTATGAGGAAAGGACCGAGATCCCTTCACCGGGAGTGACTCCTTTAGCAGTAACTGGCAGATGCTACACATTCGGTTTGGTTTTGATTGCTTTTAAGAGTTTTTGCTTTGCACAGTGATATATATGATATATCCAGCACCTCATTCGACGAGGAAAGGGCCGACGATCCCTTCACCGGGAGTGACCCCTTTAGCAAAACCAGAAAAGCCTCAAAATCACTCCATTTCAAAACTTCATTCGATTCTACAACGATATCAAGTTCATTACGCTCATGGTTTTTTCTGAAAGAACCCGCGTAGCCCTCCGTCATTTCAGATAGATATTATTTAGTATTCGTGCTATGTTTGTTGACTTAGTCAAGGCATAGTGTATGGTAGCTAAATTATGTTTATCTGTAACAACATGAGATGTGATTGGATTAGAGCATTCGCACGGCCTTGTTGACTCAGTCAAGGGTCGTACGGGTGGGTTTAATTCAATCGGGAAATGTACGGGTTGAACTTGACTTGCGATTTATGGTTTGTTGACTTAGTCAAGGTCATAGATCGCTAGGGGCAAAAGCATTATCGGGAATTTCAAGTGTTGAAATTTGCAATGAGATTACATACCTTCTATGAGATAGTTGGATCCCGATACCCACTGCGAGTAAGAGTTACTCCTGGGAGAGTTTTACACATTACAATTATCCGATCAAGTAGGTGTCTAGAAAGGTGTTAACGAGGTTACGCCTCTGGGAAAACGAGGTTTACATTAATTAGGTTCGTGCGAAAGCACGGGGGACCTCCCTCAAAGTACCGACACTAGCCTGGCTGAAAGATTGGCGAACTTGTAGTATGTAATTAATCCCGGCTAGTCTTTCCTTTTAAGGTTTGAAGGAAGATTTGATAAAAAGCAGTGGGAGCCATCCTGATTAGATAAGATAATAACCAATCTGATCTTGCACGAGCATACGCTAAAGTGTTTTCTTCTCTCTCTTTCCAGGTAGCGACCATTTCATGCCTTAATCAAGATAATAATATGGATGTATTGACCGAACCCGCATGTTATACTGTGCAGGGGAAAGTTGGACCCGTTCTATCTTATAAATGTTATAAGACTGAACAGGAAACAGGAGAATATCTAGATTCTCATGCCGCCCAAAAGGAGAACGTGCATGTTGATGCACCTTCTTCGGGTGTGTTTGTTATTGAGAACTGTTTCTCAGTTCACCCTACGTCCTGGGTATTAGATACCGGATCAGGATCCCCCATATGTAAGCAGTTACATGGGCTACGGAAAGGTAGAGAACTGGGAAAAGGTGATCATTCCGTTCAAGTAGGGAATGGGGCAAATGTTGCAGCCAAAGCAGTTGGCATATATCACCTGGTATTACCAAATGGTAATACACTAGTCCTGAATGAGTTCTATTATATACCGAACATGATGTGCAACATTATATCAGTTTCTTTATTAAGTAAAGAAGGATATAATTTTGTAGTAAAGGATAATGTTATGAACATATTCCTGGATCAAAGGTTGATTGCATCAGGCTCGCTACATAATGGCATTTTCATTCTCAATCAAAATACAGTCTTCAATATACAAAACACACACAAAAGGAAAAGCTCAGAAATGAACGAATCCTTCTTGTGGCACTGTAGACTTGGCCATATCAATGAGACACGACTAGCTAAGTTGCATAAGAATGGATATTTGAATTCATTAGAATTATCATCTTATGACACTTGCCATTCATGTCTCAAAGGAAAAATGACCAAAACTCCGTTTACGGGACACGGAGAAAGAGTTACTGAACTCTTGGGACTGGTGCATAGTGATGTATGCGGTCCAATGTCTACACACGCCAGAAATGGTTCTTCCTACTTCATTACATTCACTGACGATCTCTCTAGATACGGGCATGTGTTCCTGTTGAAACACAAGTCTAAAGCTTTTGAGAAATTCAAAGAATATAAGCACGAGGTAGAGAACCAAACGGGCAAAAGTATTAAGGTTCTTCGATCTGATCGAGGAGGTGAATACTTAAGCAATGAATTCCTGGATTATCTAAAAGAGAATGGGATTCTCTCTCAGCTTACTCCTCATTATACACCACAGCACAACGGTGTATCGGAACGAAGGAATCGCACCCTATTAGATATGGTGCGTTCAATGATGAGTAATGCTGAGTTACCTATTTCCTTTTGGGGGTATGCGCTTGAGACAGCCATATACCTATTGAATCTGGTTCCGTCTAAATCTATACCTACCACACCATATGAGATATGGAGTGGGAAGAGACCATATTTTAAACGTATTAAGATATGGGGTTGTCCGGCCTATGTCAAAAAACAAAATCCGGACAAACTCGAGGCACGATCAGTCCTTTGCAAGTTTGTGGGATATCCTAAGAATTCTCAAGGATATTTTTTCTACCAAGCTGAGGAACAAAGAGTGTTTGTTGCTCAACATGCCACCTTTTTGGAAAGGGAATTTCTTGCACAAGAAATTAATGGCAAAGAGGTAGAGCTGGAAGAGGTTCCAGCACCACAAACTGCAACTAACGATTTAGTAGAACCAGAGGATTCAGTGGTGCCCGACGTACCCCAGCCTCTCCGCCGATCTAGTAAGGTTTCTCGTCCACCTGAGAGATACTATGGTTTTCTCATTGATGGTGGAAGTGAGGATTGCATCATGGAGGATGATGACCCAACTAGCTTCGAGCAGGCCATCACGAGTGGGGACTCAGTGAAATGGCTGGATGCTATGCGGTCCGAGATGGAATCCATGTACACCAACAAAGTATGGACTTTGGAAGTTGCTCCTGAAGGGGTAAAACCCATTGGGAGCAAGTGGATCTTCAAGAAAAAACTTGGTGTAGATGGGAAAGTGGAGACTTTCAAAGCTAGACTTGTAGCAAAGGGTTTTCGTCAAAGACCAGGTGTGGACTATGACGAGACCTTTTCTCCAGTGGCTATGCTTAAATCCATCCGGATCATGCTTGCCATCGCTGCATATCATGACTACGAAATCTGGCAAATGGATGTTAAGACCGCCTTTCTAAATGGTGATTTAGAAGAGTGCGTGTATATGACTCAGCAAGAGGGCTTCGTAGACAGTGGGAGCAGCGGGAAGGTGTGCAAGCTGCTTAAATCCATTTATGGATTAAAGCAAGCATCGCGGAGTTGGAACATCTGCTTTGACGTCGTTATCAAAGAGTTTGATTTCGTCAAAAATCCAGATGAACCTTGTATCTACAAGAAGGTGGCAGAGAGTAAGGTTGTCTTCCTCGTATTGTACGTGGACGACATACTCTTGATAGGAAATGATATTCCTATGCTGCAATCGGTCAAGCTCTTCTTATCACAAAGATTCTCAATGAAAGATCTTGGTGATGCCTCCTGCATACTGGGAATTAGGATCTATAGAGATAGATCCAAACGGATATTGGGATTGTCCCAATCCAGATACATTGACACCATACTAAAGAGCTTTAGTACGGAAGAATCCAAGCGTGGGAACTTGCCCACGATCTCTGGACTCACTCTCTCCAAAGAGATGTCTCCCAAGACTGATTTAGAGAGAGCTCGCATGCAAGGGATACCCTATGCTTCGGCAGTAGGCTCTATCATGTATGCGATGCTATGTACCAGACCCGATGTTGCATACTCACTAAGTGTAGTGAGTCGGTATCAAGCAGATCCTGGAGAGAGTCACTGGACAGCTGTGAAGAACATTCTCAAGTACTTACGAAGGACTAGAGATATGTTCTTGGTGTATGGTAACGGAGAACTCCAAATAGAGTTCTTTACCGATTCGAGCTTCCAGAGTGATAAGGACGACTCTAAGTCGCAGTCGGGCTTTGTCTTTACCCTTTACGGAGGGGCGGTTAGCTGGAAGAGTTCCAAGCAGGAAACCGTGGCAGACTCGACGATGGAGGCTGAATACATCGCTGCCAACGATGCTGCCAAAGAGGCTGTCTGGATCAAGAAGTTTATTACTGAACTTGGAGCGGTTCCATCCATTGAGCATCCAATACCTTTGTATTGCGATAACAATGGAGCGGTGGCTTTGGCCAAGGAACCCAGGTCCCATCAGCGATCCAGGCATATTCTGAGGCGGTATCACCTGATCCGGGAGATAGTTGATCGCCGGGAGATCGAGGTCAGGAGGGTTAACACGAAGAACAACACGGCGGATCCACTCACGAAGGCCATTCCCCAGATACAGTTTGAGAGACTCTTCGGGATGCTCGGTATGCGATACTACAGCAGCTGGCCCTAGTGCAAGTGGGAGATTGTTAGTTGTATATATGCCCTAGAGGCCAGTATTGTACAGATGATGTATATTATATTGGATGCTTGGACATATATAGAGATGACTTTCTTGCTCGATATGATAGTATGCTATCTGGTTACTCTTTATCTTAACATGTACACTTGTCTCTTTAAACTGTCTTATAGTTACATGTTGATAAAGCCCTTAGGATGTGTACTTGACTATCTGGACTATGATGCAGATCATACTAGTGGGGACATGGTAGTCCATAAGTACATCCTTCATGGTCCCTAGTCGTGGGTGTATCGAGACGGGGCATCGATATACCAGTGTAGACTAGCGTATACGCTTCTCGACCCATGAGATGGGCGATGGATGATCCCATATCCATTGGTGTTTGACATCAGAGATGGTATACGGGTGCTCAGTGGAGACTGGGTACACTGGACGTACTCGCCGAGAACTCCCAGATGGTATTATACCTCACGTCAGATGGCAGTTCTCAGGTGACACTTGTACAGGTTAGTCTGTAGACCCGAGATCGTCATAGAGTCTTGTGTGATTCCTACTGTGCTTTGATCTCCACCTTACCACGTCTATGAGGGCGTGCAAAACAGTGGTCTTTGGGTACAGTCCCGAGTCACATGGAGGCAATGAGCGATAGGAGGGGTTTCGTCTCTCCCGGTATTGGGGGTTGATGTTGCACTGTGCTCGATTGGCCGTAACAGGGAAGTCCCTGGCCAGGGCTGATCAGAGATTTGCTGGTAAGTGTTACCAGTAGTTTCTCAACCCGTTATGAGCCTCACATCGGCACGAATTATCGGTTATTGGGGTCTGACGTATACCACCCCTAGACTTGATATGCGACATATCAGACGAACAGACCGGACTGTACGGTAAGTGTTACTGGTTGGATTCACAGGAGTGTGAGCGGGCTAGCTCGTCGATCTTCTGATCGCTCAATACCCGGATGGCCGTTACGTTTAGCAGACCGCTTGCGGCTTGTGGGTGCTTGATATGATCATCATCTGCTATCGGCGTATTGACGAGTCTTTAGAGTCCTACACAGAGGTTTCCTGGCTCAAGCGAAACGAAATAGGAGCGCATATGAGATATATGCGGGAGCGAGAATAATGCGTGTATGTGATACCGCATTTCATTCTCGCGATAAATGTTTCGATTGGTTATATTCGATATGACCTAGTTATCGAATCATTGATTCGATAAATCGATACATTGAATTCTAGTCGGTTATGTGCGACATGACCGGATCATTGAATCAAATGTTGATTTAATGATTTAATGTATAATTATATATTTGATATATTACTTTGCATTAACTAGTATTGGTTAACTTTATACGGATTTTCTCACTTGATGTGCAAGTTGTATATGTGTGATATACTTTTGTGCACATGTTTGTATCATGTTTGATGATACTTGCTCACATGGTTAAGTGTAAAGAATTAAACCATGGTTAAGAAGATAATTAGGGTTTTGATTTATTCTCTCATTTATTTATCCATTCTTTATTTATTTAAATGGATAAATGAAAACATAATGGTTTCTTTTTGTCATGAAGCTTGTTGAAGCTTCATGAAGCTTTGACTAAAGAAACCATTTTGTCTTCTAGCTTAACCCTAACCCTTCTCATTTACCATGGTCTTTTCTCTACACTTAACCTTGGTTAAGATATGATAAGTATTGATTTATTTTTCTATTATTAACAACACTTATCATATTCTAGCTTCATCTTCTCCTTCTTCTTCAAGAAAGAAAACTAGATGCCATCAATGGCAACTTGAGCAAAAGTGAGTGAAATCCAATTCTAAAGTGAACCCACCTCCTATTTCTTCACCCTCTACCTCTTGCCAAGTTGTTTTGGGTGTTTTCTTCACAAGTTTCACAACTTTGTGAAGTCGGAGCTTGAACTTGTGATGCCTCGACGTAGATCGTCTTTGACACGAAGCCGACGACCTAGCTCGCCCGTTTCTCCGATGAAGCCGACGAATGAGTTCGGGATTCATGATGGACAGCGAGAGGACACCCACGTGGAGCTAAGGAAGTGGAGAACCGGATCTACAAAGGTTGTAGCCTCTCTCCTTTAGTTAAAGCGTTAACTAGTTTATAGTTTCGCCTCGAAATCTAGCCGACGATCCGCATTAGGGTTTCTCGGCACCCATAATTTTTTAAATTTGCATGGTTGATGCCTTGTGAGACCTCTATAGTGTGCCTAGGAACCCTACAAGTCTAGCCAACTTGATTAGAGTGTTCTCTTTGCTTTTCCAAAGTTGCAAGCTTGGACAGGAAACTTCGGGTGGATCGTCGTGGACGAAAGAGGACTACAAGTGGACCTTCTTCCAACACCCTAGAGACTAAGGAGTCAAGCAAAAGGGGAGCTACAAAGGTTGTAGCCTTCAAACCCTAATTTTTATTACCTTAAAGTTTCGAAACCCTAATTTTCTAGGATCGATTCCTTTGCGTGTTTGTTTGGCACCTTAAAAATACATACTTTGAGACATGTGATGCTTCAAAACTCTTCATAGGGTGCTAGACAAACCTTTCATTGGTATCAGAGCCGACCTAGAACATTAGGCGACCTTTTTACAAAGTTAAAACTCCGATCGAACCGAAATACGGCTTTTTAGGGTGCTCTCTAGAAATTTTCTAAAATTTGACATTTTTCAGAATTAAAAATATCTAAAAAATTCAGCAGGTAAAAATAAGAATTACGATGCAAAAATTATCCAATGAACAGTACTTTCTGCCGCGGAAACGCGGCCTAAGCTTGCTTGGACCGCGGTTCCGCGGCCGTACACATTAATTAGTGGATAATTTTTTTATATTAATTCTGGAATCTGCTTGAATAATTTTTGGGGTATTTTTAATCTGTATTTAGTTTTGAAAAATTCTGGAGGTGGTTTTGGACTCGTCAATTCGATCGGGATTTTCATTTCGTAGCTTTTCCGGGTAAATTAGAAAGTATTGAAGTGTTTGAACGAGTATCATTTGCTCACTATTCACGGGGTTTAAATACTTTGGAGATACGTGCAAGTCTTTTTGCGGTGGTCCCTCTAGAAGACAACAAACCTTAACTCGATTATGTGACCGTCTCAAACTGCCCTTTGAACCTTAGGGTTTGGGGCAGTACGGCATGCCACATGTGAGGCGTTGGCTTGACCCTTCTACGGCTGGACCGCTACTACTGTGTCACACTCCGGATTTTTGAACCCTGCTCAAGTGTTGAGCTTTAGTGAATCTTGGGTACTTGATCGTTCGTTCGAAAACTTTAATACTTTCTGTTTGTCTGGAATGTGATACAATATGTGGAATTCATATAGTTTAGGCATGAAATACGAAATTTGTGATATTTCGCATTTATGATGTCTAAAGAGAATGTGGATTCCAAATATTGTAGTTTTACACTTTCTTTTCTGTGACCGTAAGTGTAGTATGTTCGATATCGCCGGTTTCGTTGCTATACGTCAACGACAATTGGGTATGCATACTTACTTACGTTGATGATATGAGATATTATGTGTTGCTGAGATATGATGTGCAGGATTGTCGCGATTGAATAGCCGGGGTTTTTTATGTGAGATGAGTGTCTTATATTTTCATTCATGTAAATTCAAATGTAATGTAATATTCTTTTATTTGGGGCACTTCCAGGTTGAGGTTGTGTCACCAGTGTTGTATATTATTTACTTTTTCGCATTAGGTTGGACCCAAGGAGGGGAGCACAGGTGACCGGGTTCTGGGGTTCAGTGGGAGGCCATCTTGAGGAGTCGAGACCGGGTCTCCTAAACTCCAGAATTGGTAGGGTCACTTGCCGCTCTCGTAGGGGTCCAGGGTGTGGGCTTGGCTATTCATCGCGACTGTGGAATTCGTATTTTCTATTCTGGCTAAATACTAAATACGGATGTCCTAGGATATCCTACGTTATATCTATGTTTCTGCTGCCTGTGTTCTGTGATATCTGAGACGAATGACATATTATATATATGATATATAGTAGACGTTGCTTATGTTTTACACCCGCGCTAGTCCCGTCCCGGTATGCCGTTAGTTAAGTAACCTAACGGTGCATAACGGAACATTGCGGCGAATGCGGATGGCATAAGCGTACGTGTTATTTTCGTTTCTTTTCTGTGATTGGCTTAAGGACTTAAATGATGGGATTACATTAATGTGATTAATGTAAAGAAAATAAACCTAAAAAGATGTTGTAGAATCGGATTTGAAAACTACTCGGCTATTTATGAAAAAGCTACATTTCAAAACTGCGGAGCTTAAGCCACTCCTTTTGAAAACTGTTTGATTCTACAACGATATCAAGTTCAAAGCGTTAAAGATTTTCTTAAAAATCATTCGCAACCCTCCGTCATTTTAAGAAGTAGAGTACTTAGTATTCGTGCTACGTTTGTTGACTTTAGTTAAGGCGTAGTGTACGGTAGCTAAGTGATGTCTTCCTACAATGCATATGATGCAGATTAATTAGGACATTCATGCGACTTTGTTGACCATAGTTAAGGGTCATATGGGTGGGTCTAATTGATCAAGAAATGACGGGTAGAACTTGACTGGTACTTATGATTTGTTGACCATAGTTAAGGTCATAAGTACTAGGGGTAAAAATTACATCGGGAATTTCAAGTGTTGAAATTTGCAATGAGATTGCATACCTTCTATGTGATGGTTGGATCCCGATCCCACTGTGGGCAATAGTTGCTCCTAGGAGAGTTTTACAGTTTACAATTAGCTAACTCATTAGGTGTCTAGAAAGGTGTTAACGGGGCTCCGCCTCTGGGAAAACGAGGTTTACTCTAATTTGGTCAGTGCGAAAGCACGGGGAACCTCCCTCAAAGTACCGACACTGGCCTGGCTGAACGGTTAGCGAAGTTGTAGACTGTAATTAATCCTGGCTAGTTTTTCTTTTTAAGGTTTGAAAGAAAAACTCGATAAAAGCAGTGGGAAACATCGATTAGACAAGATAATAAACCAATCTAATCTATGCAAGAGCTTTCGCTGAGTGTATTATTTTCTCTCTCTTAATAGCAGATACCAATGACTGGACTTAAGCTTCTACTAGATAAAAACAAACTGAATGGGACCAACTATAAAGACTGGCTGAGGAATCTGAAAATCGCCTTGATTTATGATAAAGTATCATATGTCCTCACGGCTTCAGCCCCGCCCGTCCCAGGTCCAAAATCCTCAGTTGCGGACATTGAAGTCCGCAAGACATGGGACGCTGACTGTGCCACGGCAAAATGCCTCGCGCTTGCATCAATGGACAACACACATCAAAAGCAGCACGAGGACATGGACATTCACGGTATATTGCTCTATACAAAGGAGTTGTATGGGGAGCAATCCCACGTATTACG
Organism: Agapanthus africanus; assembly: GCA_030015575.1. NCBI lineage: Eukaryota > Viridiplantae > Streptophyta > Magnoliopsida > Asparagales > Amaryllidaceae > Agapanthus > Agapanthus africanus. The sequence continues at coordinate 130,804,525 of CM057346.1, forward strand.
ATACGAAGCATCAAAGAAACTGTTTCAGATGCGAATGGCCCCTGGCACACCAGTAGGAGACCATGTTTTGAACATGATAGCTCTTATAGAAGAGCTTGAGGACCTTGCATGGACAATGGACAATGAACAATATATAGATATTATTCTGCAGTCCCTCCCCTCCACCTTTGCTCAGTTCATAGTGAACTTTAACATGCATGGCATGGAAAAGGAACTCCCTGAACTCCTTAATATGTTAAGGAGTGCAGAGAGCACTATGAAGTCAGCAAAAACTCCCGTTATGACTATTGGACAGTCTTCTTCTTCTCGCCCGAAAGCTAAGGCCAAGGGAAAGAAAAAGAAGAAACCCACTAATCCTAAGGGCGGAGTTAAAAAGGTGAAGGGAAAGGGAAAGTCCAAAGCTGGAGACCCGGGGAAAGGCGAGTGTTTTCATTGCCACAAGACAGGACATTGGAAGCGCAATTGCACGGAGTACCTAAGTATCAAGAAGAAGCATGGTGATGCTTCTGCTTCAGGTGCATTTGTGACTGAAAACTGTTTTTCTATAAACTCTGCTTCCTGGGTATTGGATACCGGTTCAGGTTCTCACATTTGCAATTCTATGCAGGGGCTGAGAAATAGCAAGGTTTTGAAGACAGGTGACCATACTCTCCGCGTTGGAAATGGTTCCAATGTACATACAGTCGCAGTGGGAGAGTATCACTTGGGGTTGCCATCTGGATGTATTTTGATTTTGAATCCATGTTATTTTGTACCAAGTATGCTATGTAATATAATATCCGTTTCTTTGTTGGACAATGAAGGATATAATTTTGTATTGCAAAACAATGTTATGAACATTCATCTGAATCAAATGTTGGTTGGGTATGGTACGCTTAATAACGGAATATATGTCCTAAATCAACACACAGTTTTCAGTATACAACACACTAATAAAAGAAAACTTTCAGAATTAAATGAAGCTTTTCTTTGGCATTGTAGACTTGGTCATATTAACGAAACAAGACTGAACAGGTTACACAAAGATGGATATTTATACTCTTTTGAATATAAATCTTATGCGACTTGCCAGTCTTGTATTAAGGGTAAAATGACCAAAACTCCGTTTACCGGACACGGAGAAAGAGCTACTCAGCTCCTTGGCCTCATACATAGTGATGTATGTGGACCAATGTCTACACAGGCTAGAGGCGGTTTTTCATACTTCATTACATTCACCGACGATTTCTCAAGATTCGGTCATGTATTTTTATTAAAGCACAAGTCCGACGCTTTCGAGAAATTCATTGAATATAAACAAGAAGTAGAAAAACAAACCGGCTTGAGTATTAAGATGCTTCGATCAGATCGAGGTGGAGAGTATCTCAGTACAGAATTTGCAAACTTCCTAAAAGAGAATGGGATTCTCTCTCAGCTCACTCCTCTTTACACACCACAGCACAACGGTGTGTCAGAACGACGGAATATGACCCTATTAGATATGGTCCGGTTCATGATGAGTGACGCTGAGTTACCAGTCTCGTTTTGGGGGCATGCATTGGAGACTGCAGTGTTTCTGCTAAACAGGGTTCCAACCAAAGCCGTGTCTACCACGCCATATGAGATATGGAATGGGAAGAGACCATCTCTTAAGAGAATTAAGATTTGGGGTTGCCCGGCATATGTTAAAAAGCAGAATCCGGACAAACTCGAGACACGGTCAGTCATGTGTAACTTTGTGGGATATCCAAAGAATTCTTATGGATATCTGTTCTACCATAAAGAGGAACAAAAAGTGTTTGTTTCTCAGTATGCTACATTCTTGGAAAAAGAGTTTTTCACACATAAAGATGATGGCAAGGTAGTAGATCTAGAAGAGGTTTTGGAGACACAAACTACAAATGACGATTTGGTTGAACCGGCTGTTGCAACAGAAACTGAAGAACTTCGGCCACTCCGTAGGTCTGGTAGGACTTCTCGCCCACCGGAGAGGTACTACGGTTTCCTCATTGATGGTGACGGAGAAGATTGCATCATGGATGATGATGATCCTACCAGTTTTCAGCAAGCTATCACGAGTGGTGACTCTGTGAAGTGGCTGGATGCCATGAGATCCGAAATGGAGTCTATGTACACCAACAAGTATGGACTTTGGACGTTGTAGCCCCTGGGGTAAAACCTGTAGGGTGCAAATGGATCTTTAAAAGAAAGATTGGTGTGGATGGGCAGGTAGAGACCTATAAGGCAAGACTTGTGGCGAAAGGTTTTCGTCAAAGACCAGGTTTGGACTATGACGAAACTTTTTCGCCCGTAGCCATGCTTAAATCCATTCGGATCCTACTTGCTATTGCTGCTCACTACGACTATGAAATCTGGCAGATGGACGTTAAAACCGCGTTTCTAAATGGAAATTTAGAAGAATGCGTTTATATGGATCAGCCAGAGGGCTTCATTGACAGTGGGAGCAGCGGGAAAGCATGTAAATTGCTTAAATCCATATATAGGTTAAAGCAGGCATCACGGAGTTGGAACATCTGTTTCGATGATGTCATCAAAGAGTTTGATTTCATTAAAAATCCAGATGAACCTTGTGTTTATAAGAAGGCTGTAGGAAGAGCTGTCACATTCCTCGTATTATACGTGGATGACATTCTTCTGATAGGAAATGATATTCCTATGCTACAGTCGGTCAAATCATTCTTATCACTAAGGTTCTCCATGAAGGACCTGGGTGATGCCACATACATCCTGGGCATAAGGATCTATAGGGATATATCCAAAAAGTTATTGGGATTGTCCCAAACCAGGTACATCAACACCATCCTAAAAAGGTTTAGTATGGAAGACTCCAAGCGGGGTGCCTTACCCGCTTGCCATGGAGTCACTCTCTCCAAGGATTCTTGTCCAAAGACCGATGAAGAGAGAGCTCGCATGAGCATTATACCTTATGCTTCGGCAGTAGGATCTATAATGTATGCGATGTTATGTACACGCCCAGATGTAGCTTATGCACTTAGTGTTGTAAGCAGGTATCAATCCAACCCAGGGGAGAACCACTGGACAGCTGTGAAGAACATTCTTAAGTACTTACGAAGGACTAAAGAATTGTTCTTGGTGTATGGTAATACAGATCTCCAAATGGAGGCCTTTACCGATTCGAGCTTCCAGAGCAATAAGGATGACAGCAAATCTATCTCAGGGTTTGTATTTACCCTCAATGGAGGGGTGGTAAGTTGGAAGAGTTCCAAACAAGATACCGTTGCAGACTCTACGATGGAAGCTGAGTACATTGCTGCAAATGATGCCGCCAAGGAAGCCGTCTGGATGAAGAAGTTCGCCTCGGAGCTAGGAGTAGTTCCAACCATTATTGATCCAATACCTTTGTATTGTGACAATAATGGGGCGATGGCGTTAGCCAAGGAGCCCAGATCCCATCAGCGGTCCAGACATATCCTAAGGCGCTTTCATTTGATCCGGAAGATTGTAGATCGCCGCGAGATCGAGATTAAGAGAGTAGACACAAAGAATAACGCCGTGGATCCACTCACCAAGGCCCTCCCACAGCCACAGCATGAGCGACTTTTTGAGATGTTGGGTATGAGATACGCCAATAACTGGCCTTAGTGCAAGTGGGAGATTGTTGGATATATGTATGCCCTAGAGGCCATTATGTGATAGTGGATGTATCTGTACATGTATATATATTCAGTTTGCATTCTTGCTCGACATGATAGTATGCTATCTGGTTCTTCTTTATCTGACATGTTGATTTGATTATGCTTTTATTCATTCATACATGCTAATAAAGCCCTGAGGATATCGGCTTGACTACTCTGACTATGATAGAGATCTTGCTAGTGGGACATTTGTAGTCTATAAGCATATCCTGAAATGTCCCTAGTCGGAGGTGTATCGAGACGGGGCATCGATATACCAGAGTAGACTAGCGTATATGATACTAGACCCATGTGATGGGCGATGGATGTTCTCACATTCATCGATGTTTGACATCAAGATCATATACGGGTGCTCAGTGCTGACTGGGTACACTGGACGGACTCACCGAGAACTCCTATATGGAATTATATCTATCATCGGATAGCAGTTCTCAGGTGACACTGGTACAGGTTAGTCTGTAGACCTGAGATCGTCATGGAGTCTTGTGTGTTCTCCCACTGTACTTTGATTGCCACCCTACCACGGCTCTACTGAGTCGTGCAAACAGGTGGCCGTTGGGTACAGTCCCGAGACACACGAAGGCAATGAGCGATAGGAGGGGTTTCGTCTCTCCCGATATTGGGAGTTGATGCTGTACTGTGCCCGACTGGTTATATCAGTAAGTCCCTGGCCAGGGCTGCTGAGATTTGCTGATAAGTGTTATCAGTAGTTTCTCGATCTGATATAGACCATTCACCGGCACGACTTATTGAGTTATTAGGGTCGACGTGACCATCCCTAGGCTCAATATGCAGCATATCTGACGAAGAGACCGGACTGTACGGTAGTGTTGCCGGATGGCTCGACGGGAGTTGTAGCAGGTTCGCTTGTTGTCTTCTGATCGCTCAATACCCGGGTGGCCGTTACGTTTAGCTGACCGCTTGCGGCTTGAGGGTACCTGATATGGTCATCACCCTCTGCCGGCGTATTGACGAGTCTTAGAGTCCCACAAAGGAGTTACCCAGTCCAGGCGAAACGTTGTGGTGCGCGTATGCGATATGCGCATGCACCTGATTGAAATGTGCGTATATGATACCGAACATTGATCGGGCGTCCTGCTTTTGGTGGGGTCATATGTGATATGGCCGGATTGATGAATCAAGTGTTGATTTATCATTTAACCATTAGTTTTCTCACTTGAAACCTTTCTAGTATGTGATGGATGTATGTAAGCATGCATGTGTTTCTTTCTTTCATTCTAGTTTCATGCATATGTGGATGTGCATACATGCATACATACATACACCCATCCATCATGGTTGTTAGCATATGGAAATGGTGGCAATATAAGACTCACACCATGGATTAAATAATGGATTATTATTTAATTTTGGTTTTAAAATAAAATGAAAAAGAAAGGATAATCATTCTAGCTTCTACATTCTTCTTCTAACCTAACCAAGCTCAACTACCACTAACCTAGGGTTATCCTTCTCTTTATCATTTAAAACCCAAGTTAAATTAACTCTCCATCATTTAATCATGGTTGAATGCAAGAAGGAAATAAATATATATAGTGATATATTTCATTTTCTTTTTTAACCAAGGGTTATTTTTCACCTCTTGTTAAAAATAGCCACCATCATCATCCTCCTTCATCTTTTTCCTCTCTAGTTTTTTCTAGTGAGTTAAACACAAATAAAGAAAGGTTTTTGAAGTGAGATCCTTAGCCACAACATCATTCTACTCAAGTCTAGCCAACTTGATTAGAGTGTTCTCTTTGCTTTTCCAAAGTTGCAAGCTTGGACGGGAAACTTCGGGTGGATCGTCGTGGACGAAAGAGGACTACAAGTGGACCTTCTTCCAACACCCTAGAGACTAAGGAGTCAAGCAAAAGGGGAGCTACAAAGGTTGTAGCCTTCAAACCCTAATTTTTATTAGCTTAAAGTTTCGAAACCCTAATTTTCTAGGATCGATTCCTTTGCGTGTTTGTTTGGCACCTTAAAAATACATACTTTGAGACATGTGATGCTTCAAAACTCTTCATAGGGTGCTAGACAAACCTTTCAACTATCATGTCGAGCAAGAATATACACTGAATATATATACATGTATAAATACATCCACTATTATATAATGGCCTCTAGGGCATACATATATCCAACAGTTCCTCATCCACCTGAGAGATACTACGGTTTCCACGGTGACGGTAGGAGCAAGGATTGCATCATGGTAGATGATGACCCAACCAGGTTTAGGCCGGCCATCACGTGTGGGGACTCAGTGAAATGGCTGGATGCTATGCGATCAAAGATGGAATCCATGTACACCAACAAAGTATGACTTTGAATATTGCACCTGAAGGGGTAAAACACATCGGGAGTAAGTGGTTCTTGAGAAGATTCTTGGTGTAAATGGAAAAGTTGAGACTTTCAAAGCTAGACTTGTAGTAAAATGCTATCGTCAATAACCAGGTGTGGTTTATGATGAAACATTTTCTCCAGTGGTTATGCTTAAGTCCATCAGGATTAGAGCACGCATCGCGGTGTTGGAACATTTGTTTTGATGTGGCAGTCAAAGAGTTTGACTTCATCAAAAAAGGTAGATGAACCTTGTATATACAACAAGGTTGTAGAGAGTAAGGTTGTCTTCTACGTATTGTACGTAGATGACATACTCTTGATAGGAAATGGTTTCCTATGCTACACTCGGTCAAGCTCCTCTTATCACGAGGATTCTCCATGGAAGATCAGGATGATACCTACTACATTTTGGGGATTATGATCTATGATGATAGATCTAAGTGGATGTTGGGAGTGTCCCAAATCTAGGTACATTAACACCATACTAAAGGGGTTTAGTATAGAGGATTCTAAGCGTGGTGGTTTGCCCACTTACTCATGAATCACTCTCTCTGAAAAGATGTCTCTCGAGACTGATTTGGAAAGAGCTCGCGTACAAAAGATACCCTATGCTTCGGCACTAGGTTCTATCATGTATACGATGATATGTACCAGACCAGATGTAGCTAACTCACTAGGTGTAGTGATCAGGAATCAATCGGATCATGGGAGAATCACTGGACAGCTGTGTAGGACATTCTTAAGTACTTGAGAAGCACTGAAGAAATGTTCTTAATTTGGTAACGGTGAACTCCAGTAGGAGTCATTTACCAATTCCAGCTCCCAGAGTGATAAGGTCGACGAAAAGTCAGTTTCAGGCTTTGTCTTTACCCTCAGTGGAGGGACGGTATGTTGGAAGAGTTCCAAGATATATACCATGGCAAACTAGACGATAAATGCTGAATACATCGCTACCAACGATGCTACCAAAGTGGATGTCTGGAAATTTCTGGTTCATGAGATGAACATAGTTCCTACCATTGAGCGTCCAATAACTGTTATTATGACAACAATGAAGTTGTGATTTTGGCCTAGAAACGCCGGTCCCATCAGTGATCCAGACATATTCTGAGGACAGTATCACCTGATCAGGGAGATGGTTGATCTTTAAGGGATCGAGGTAAGGAGAGTTGACGCGAAGGATAAAACGGCGGATCCACTCACAAAGGCCTTTCCCTAGAGAGAATTTTATGGGGCGTTGAGTATGAGATACTACAACAAATGGCCTTAGTGCAAGTGGGAGGTTGTTAATTATATGTATGCCTTAGAGGCCATTATTATACATGTGATGTATATTATAGTGGATATTTGGACATATATAGAGAGGACTTTCTTGCTCGACATGATAGTATACTATCTGGTTGCTCTTTATCTTAACATGTACACTTATTGTCTCTCTATTACATATTGATAAAGCCCTTAGGATGAGTACTTGACTACCAGGATTATGATGCAGATCATACTACTAAGGCAAGGGTAGTCGGTAAGTACATCCTTCAATTGTTCCTAGTCGTGGGAGTATCGAGACGGGGCATCGATATTCCAGAGTAGACTAGCGTATACGCTTCTCGACCCATATCATGGGCAATGGATGATCCCATATCCATTGATGTTTGAAATTAGAGATGGTATACGGGTGCTCAGTGGAGACTGGGTACACTGGACGGACTCGTCGAGAACTCCTAGATGATATTATACCTATCGTCAGATAGCAGTTCTCTGGTGACACTGGTATAGGTTAGTCTGTCGACCCGAGATCGTCATAGAGTCTTGTGTGATTCCTACTGTACTTTGATTTCCACCTTACCATGTTCAAGAGATCGTGCAAAACGGTGGTTTTTGGGTACAGTCCCGAGTCACATGAAGTCAATGAGCGATAGGAGGGGATTTCGTCTCTCCCAGTATTGAGGGTTGATGTTGCGCTATGCTCGATTGGCTATAACAGGAAATACCTAGACAGGGTTGCTGATATTTAATGGTAAGTGCTATCAGTAGTTTCTTGAACAATTATGGTCCTCACATTTACCACCCCCAGGCTGAGATATGCGACACATCAGACGAAGAGACCGGACTGTACGGTAGTTTTACTTATTGGATTCGCAGGAGTATGAGCATGCGTGCTTGTTTATCTTCTGATCGCTCAATACCCGGGTAGCCGTTACGTCCAGCTAGTACCGCTGACGGCTTGTGGGTATTTGATATGATCATCACCAACTGCCGGCGTATTGACGAGTCTTTGGAGTCCTACATAGAGGTTTCCTGGCTCAGGCGAAACGAAGTAGGAGCACATTTGTGATATGTGCGGGACCGAGATTAATGCGCGTATGTGATACCGCATTCTATTCTCGCGATATGTGATATCAATCGGTTATATGTGATATAGCCGGGTTATCGAATCAAGTGTTGATTCGATAAGTTGATACATGTGATATTAGTCAGTTGTATGTGATATAACCGGATCATTAAATCAAGAGTTGATTTAACAATTTAATGTATAATTATATATTTGATATATTAATTTACATTAATTAATATTAGCTCACTTAAGAATTCTTTTTCTCACTTGTGCATTTAGTATATATGTGATATATATTAATGTACATTCTTTTGTGTCATGCTAGATGATACATGAGACATGTGTGTATGAGACTCACACCATGCTTATCATAATGATGGGTTTTATTTATTTAAAGTAAATCAAAATTATTTGGAAATTAGTCATATGGTTAGAAGCTTGGAGAAGCTTGGAGAAGCTTGTAGTGACCATTGACTTAGTCCACTAATTTTGTTTTACCTGAGATATTTGTAAAGCCAACCATTATCCCAAGTCATGGTTAAGTCTCTACATGAGTTAATATGAGATATTATCTTACCCATGGTTGCTATTCTCACCACTTGATTCATTCTTCACTTGCTTCTCTCCATGGTTGCTTTTCTTCATCTCCTTTCTCAAGCTCTCTAGCTTTTTGGGAGGTGAAGAAAATGAGTGAGAAAATAATTTCTAAAGTGAGCAAAATTCCCACTTCATCAACCACTTCTAGACTATCCATTTAGATTGGGTTGTTTCTTCCCTAGTTCATCACTTAGTGAAGAGGTAGCATGTGTTAGTGTCTTCTCGACGTAGAACATCTTCAGCCTCAAAGACTTCAAGCAAGCTTGTTCATTTTACCTTGTGGAGCCTTACTAGAGTCGGGGAGATCACTACTTGGAGCAAAAGGACTACTACAAGGAGCTTATGAAGTGAAAGACCGGTCTACAAAGGTTGTATTTCTTATTCACTTAGATGGAAAGGTGTTTACATTCTAGTTTCGTCTAATTCTCTAGTTAAGATTCTTGGTTAGGGTTCTTTAGCGCACTAAATTTTTTAAAATGGCATGGACGATACCTCCTAAAACCTAGCGGTAACCCTAGAGAACCCTACACCAGTAATAGCCCATCCTTTTTATCTTCAACTTCATTTTTGGTCGTGCTTGATGAGAGCCGCAAAATCTGTCGTGTACTTCCTGGACGACTTTCTTTGTTTCTTTCGGCTCTAGACATCTTAACCATATGACGTCGAAGGATCTCTTGTATAGAGTATCAATGACGAAGACGAATGACAGAGCTCGTTTCATGAGCTGATGTCTAGATGAATGATCTTCAGGTGTGCTTTGGGTCTTGAAGTAGCTTATGAAGACTTCTTTCCATTTGCCGACCTCCTGCTCGTTCTCTATTTGGAGAACTTCTCGTTCGATAGTTTCTTTTTCTTCGGATAGTTCTACCAAGGCTTTCGAAGATATTGTAAGTCTACGTTACCCACCCCGGTACTTACGGGGAGGCGGAATAGGTAAAAAACAAATTTTAACACAAGGTAACATAGACTAAAACTTGAGGATCTTTGCCAAACCATTTCTAACAAACAACTAGAGGTTCTATCTACTATGCTTAGGAGATTATACCTCATGCAACAAGTCCTTCGGGTCTTCTCTCCGCTGTCCTCCTCGTCCATGCAAGCTCCGAGGATCGATCCGGATCTTGGTCACCTCCGCGGCCTCCTAGAGTCGAAGACGATCCACCCGAGAGTCTGTAGTCCGAGCTCCATCTCAAGCCGAGGTAACTAGGGCAATAAGTTTGCTATTCTTGATGCCCTAGGTGTTGTAGAGGAAGAATATGGATTTGTTTGTCTATTTGAACCCCAACTTCCTCAACACATGAGACCTTTTGGGAATTCTAGTGAGGAAGAAGAAGAAGAAGAGCAAAGCTTGAGAGCTCAAAATGAAGAGAAAGAATCCAAATGAGATAATGAGCCATAGAAAAATAAAAACCAATCTTTTATCATAATAATTATCATGGCTAAGTGTAATTTGACCACTATCATGTCTTGATAAAGCAAAGAAGAGTCTAGAGCTCACAAGAAATATCCAAGTCAACAATGGTCAACTAGGTCAAATTGTCAAGCATGGTCAAATGGTCAAAGCAATTAGCCATAACATAATTATCATTAAAAAGATTAGTAAATATTTTCCTCACCTCATAATGATTTTGACGGAATCAACGGTCAGAACCCCAATGAGGCACCTCCTTCTTCGCTCCTCACAACCGTGCATACACACCCGCATCCGCATTCCGTAGAATGCGAATGCACAGAAGACAAAACCAATCCATCTATACAATACTAGGATCCGGCTTAAACCAAAGCCCACTAGTATCGTCTGCCCGAACATCATACGCGCACAAGTGCACGTAAGTGATCGTAGCCTTGCCGTAAAACCATACGGCCTCTACACCTTTTGCCCAGTGCAGGGAAACTCTCTGTATGGGACTCTAAAGACTCGACACTACGCTGGCAGTGGGTTTAACCACAGACCGCAAGCAGCACTAGCTGTACGTAACGGTCCCCAGGTAGATGTCAATAAGAAGGTCGATGAAGTAAACCCATCCGAACTCCTATTGAGCCTGAATATGACAATCTCCGTACAGTCCGGACTGTTCATCTAAGAGTATCGTATGTCGGGCCTAGGGGGCTGTAAACGTTAGACCCCTAATAGCGGTACAAGTCGTGCCGGAGTGTAGCCCAGAACACCCTGAGAAACTACTGGAAACACTACCAGTAATTCTCGCTTGCCCTGGCCAGATACTTTGTGTAATGGCTCTCATAGACACAGCGCGATATCAACCCCCAATACCGGGAGAGACGAATCCTATCTAACCGCTACTGCCTCCAAGTACTTCTGGACTGCACCTAACTACTACCTGTTTGCACGAATCCTTTGAGCCGTGGTAGGGTAGTAATCAAAGTACAGTGGGAACACACTCAAGGCGAAGTAGCAGTGTCAAGTCGACGGACTAAGCTGTACTCTTGTCACCTGGGAACTGTTATCTGATGATAGGTATAGTACCAACCAACAGTTCCCGACGAGTCCTGTCCAGTGTACTCATAACCTAACGAGCATCCGCATACTATCTCCAGTACGACGTACTAATGGCTGTGGGACAAACCATCTCCCCTGCTGGGATGAGAAGCGTATACGCTAGTCTACTCCGGAGTATCGATGCCCCGTCTCGATAATCCTACGACTAGGGACCTGTATAAGGATGTGCTTGTAGATTACCCAGCCCCCACTAGTGTGACTGCCATCACAACGCTGGTAATCAAGCAAAGATCCTAAGGGCTCCACTAATATGTATAAGCAATATGCTAAAAGAAACACATGCACATATTGAAGTAGAAACAAACCAGGTAGCATACTACCATTCTGAGCAAGATTGTCAATATAACTGTGAGTATCCCAAGCTTCCATTAAGTAATATACAAACTAGTATGATACGGTAATGGCTACTAGGGCATATACACTAATAATCTCCCACTTGCACTAGGGCCATGTACTGGCGTATCGACGACCTATCATCTCGATCAGCCGCTCGAACTGAGTCTGGGGTATGGCCTTCGTGAGTAGATCTGCAGTGTTATTCTTCGAATCTACTCTCCTCACCTCGATCTCCCGGCGATCTACGATCTCCCTGATCAGGTGGTACCGCCTCAAAATGTGTCTGGACTTCTGATGGGACCTGGGTTCCTTCGCTAAATCTATAGCACCGTTGTTGTCATAATACAGCGGTATTAGATCAACAATGGTAGGAACCACCTGAAGCTCCGTGAGGAACTTCTTCATCCAGACAGCTTCCTTTGCGGCATCGCAAGCAGCTATGTACTCCGCTTCCATAGTTGAGTCAGCAACGGTTTCCTGCTTGGAGCTCTTCCAACAGACCGCCCCTCCATTAAGGGTAAAGACATAACCCGACATGGATTTGGAGTCATCTTTGTCACTCTGGAAGCTGGAGTCAGCAAAGGCCTCGATCTGGAGCTCTTTTCCGCCATACACCAAGAACATCTCCTTAGTCCTTCTCAGGTACTTGAGAATGTTCTTTATTGCTATCCAGTGTTTCTCCCCTGGGTCCGACTGATACCGGCTTACAACGCTTAATGCGTATGCTACATCTGGTCTGGTACACAACATCGCATACATTATGGAGCCTACCGCAGATGCGTAGGGTACAGATGACATGCGAGCCCTTTCCAAATCAGTCTTGGGAGACATCTCTTTGGAGAGGGTGATTCCGTGACAAGCCGGTAGATTACCGCGCTTTGAATCTTCCATACAGAATCGTTTCAGTATGGTGTCGATGTACCTGGACTGCGAAGGCCCCAGCATCCTCTTAGATCTATCACGATAGATCTGGATCCCCAGAATGTAGTTGGCATCGCCTAGGTCCTTCATGGAGAAGCCCTGTGACAAGAATCCTTTGACTGACTGTAGCATAGGAATGTCATTTCCTATTAGGAGAATGTCATCCATGTACAAGACGAGAAATACTACAGTTCTCCCTACAATCTTACTGTAAATGCATGGTTCATCCAGATTTTTGATAAAGTCGAATTCATTGACAGTATCATCAAAGCAGATGTTCCAGCTCCGCGATTCCTGCTTCAGTCCATAAATGGACTTAAGAAACTTGCACACTTTACCACTGCTCCCACTCTGAACGAACCCTCCGGCTGATCCATATATACCCACTCTTCCAAATTTCCATTTAGAAAAGCCGTCTTTACATCCATCTGCCAGATCTCATAATCATGGAAGGCAGTAATAGCAAGAAGGATCCGAATGGATTTGAGCATAGCCACTGGAGAAAAGGTTTCGTCATAGTCCAAACCAGGTCTTTGACGAAAACCCTTTGCAACAAGTCTAGCTTTATAGGTTTCAACCTGCCCATCTATACCAATCTTGTTTCTGAAGATCCATTTGCAGCCTACGGGTTTTACCCCTTCTGGAGCAATGTCAAAAGTCCAAACTTTGTTGGTGTACATGGACTCCATCTCGGTCCGCATTACATCCAGCCATTTTACCGAGTCACCGCTCTGAATGGCTTGCTGGAAGCTAGTAGGTTCATCATTTTCAATGACGCAATCCTCTCGATCCCCGTCTATGAGAAAACCGTAGTATCTTTCGGGCTGATGAGACTGCCTACTACTCCTGCGGAGTGGCGCTGGGATGTCCGGTTCTCCTGAAACTTCTGGTTCTACCAAGCTTTCAGTAATAGCTTGTGGTTCTGGAATTTCTTCCAGTTCTATTGTGTTCCCACTTATCTGATTTTCTAAAAACTCAGTTTCCAAGAAGCGGGCATGACGAGAAACAAAGACCTTTTGCTCCTCTGCATAATAGAAAACATACCCCTTGGAGTTCTTTGGGTATCCCACAAACTTACTCTGTACTGAGCGTGCCTCGAGCTTGTCCGCATGCTGCTTTTTGACAAAAGCTGGACATCCCCATGTCTTAAAGTGTTTAAGATAGGGTTTCTTCCCACTCCACATCTGATATGGTGTGGTAGGCACTGACTTAGTAGGAACTTGGTTCAAAAGATATGCAGCTGTTTCCAGTGCATGACCCCAGAAAGATCGCGGCAACTCAGCCTTACTCATCATGGAACGAACCATATCCAATAGAGTTCGATTCCGCCTTTCCGATACACCGTTGTGTTGTGGTGTGTATGGAGGAGTAAGCTGAGAGAGAATTCCATTCTCTTTTAAGTAGCCCAGAAACTCGGCACTCAAGTATTCACCACCTCGATCAGATCTCAGTGTCTTGATACTTTTGCCAGTTTGTTTTTCAACTTCATTCTTGTATTCCCGAAATTTCTCAAAGGCCTCGGATTTATGCTTCATCAGGAAGACATGTCCATACCTAGAGAAATCATCCGTAAAAGTAATGAAGTATGAATAACCACTTCGTGCATGTGTAGACATTGGACCACACACGTCACTGTGTATGAGTTCCAAGAGCTCGCTCGCTCTTACTCCGTGTCCAGTGAACGGAGTCTTTGTCATCTTTCCCATGAGACAAGATTCACAAGTAGCATAAGACTGATACTCGAACGGATTCAAGTATCCCTCTTTATGTAACTTTCTTAACCGTGTCTTATTAATGTGACCCAGTCTACAATGCCATAACAAATCCTGATTTGTTTCCGGAGACTTTCTTTTAAGTGTGTTCTGGACACTGAAAACCTGAGCTTGATTCAATACGTATATTCCGTTTTCTAATGTACCTGACCCAATCAGAACTTGATTTAGGTGGATGTGGACCACATCGCTTACAAAAGTAAAATCATATCCTTCCTTAGAAAGTAAGGATACAGATATGATATTACAAGCCATACTAGGTACATACAAACAGTTACGCAGAATCAATATCTGCCCACTTATCAATCCAAGGTGATATTCCCCTACGGATTCAGCGTCCACGCTCATTCCGTTGGCAACCCTGAGAGTTATATCACCTATCCTGATAACTCTACGATTTCTCAAAGCCTGTAATGAATTACAGATGTGAGATCCTGATCCGGTATCCAGTACCCAGGAAGTAGAGTTAATTGACATACAGTTTTCTATTACAAACACACTCGAAGCCGAAGCCACAACATGCTTCGAATCCTGGCTACTGGCTTTGTTAGCCCTGCAATCCTTCTGCCAATGACTTTTCCCGTAACAATAGGAACATCCCTCCTTTACTACATCCAGTCCCGAAACTTTTGCCCTTCCCTTTCCTTCTTCTTCCCTGGTTTCCTTCAGGGTATAAGTAGAGGGCAGAGACTGTAGAATCAAGTCAGTATTTGACCCGTTCTTCAACGTGGTCTTCAGGTCCGTGAGCTCATCAAAATAGTTAGTCTCTATAAGTACGTTGTCCCCTACAGATGACCCGACAACCAACCTCGCTTGAAGCAATTCGTTCGAGGTCTCATATCTTGCGATACGAGATTGCTCTCTATATAAATCTTTATTATGGAGGAAGATAGAAACTAAGTCCATCTTCTCGTGCTGCCTCTGGTATGCACCATCAACTAAGGCCAACACGAGGCACTTGGCATTCGCACAGTCTTTTTCCGATGTCTTACTGATATCAATATCCGTGACAGGGGAAATTGGTCCTGAGACGGCAGGGGTTTGATTAGTTAAGAGGTGTCCCAGCTTGTCATGGGTGATGGACATCTGGACAGACCTTTGCCAGTCATTGTAGGGTTCCTAGGCACTCTAGTGAGGTCTCCCAAGCCATCAACCATGGCAAATTAAAATTTTACAGTGCCTACAAACCCTAAACTACGGATCGTTTGCTAGATTTCTAGGCGAAACATGAACTAGTTAACAATTAACTAAGGGAATACGGAAATACAACCTTTGTAGATCCGGTCCTCCACCTCCACGGCTCCGCAACGAGGTCGTCTCCGCTGTCCAAATCAAATCCGGGCTCTAGAGTCGGCTTCGTCGGAGAATGGGCAAGCTAGGTCGTCGATGTCCATGCCGAAGATGATCTACGTCGAAGCATCGCAAGATCAAGCTCTTACTTCACCAAGTCATGAAACTTGTGAAGAAAACACACTCAACTACTTGGCAAGAGGTAGAGGATGAAGAAATAGGAAGTGGGTAGACTTTAGAATTGGATTTCTCACTCAAATCATCAATCCACCATTGATGAGGTAAAGCTTTTCTTCTTGAAGTCAAGGAAGAAGAAGAAGATGATATGATAAGTTAATAGAAAAAGAAAAGAAAAATGAATTCTTATCATAATGTTAACTTGAGTTAAGTGTAGAGAATGAATCATGGTTAGTGGGAATGGTTAGGGTTAAGGATGAGATAAGAATGGTTGACTTGAACAAAGCTTCATGAAGCTTCAACTAAAGAACAAAAGAAGCCACCATTCTTTATCTCATTTCTTTTATTCATTTATCAAAAATAAAAAGTATAATTAAATAAGATAAATGAATAACAAATAAGAAACCCTAACCATTTCATTAACCAATGTTTAATACTTTACACTTAACCAAAATGGATGTATCATCAAACATGATACAAGCAAGTGCACAAAATCATATCGCATATGTAATGCGCACTCCCGAGTGAGAAAATCCATTTAAAGTGAACCAATACTAGTTAATGCAAAGTAATATATCAAATATATAATTATACATTAAATCATTAAATCAACACTTGATTCAATGATCCGGTCATGTCGCACACAACCGACTAGTATACAATGTATCGGTTTATCGAATCAATCCTTGATTCGATAACTAGGGTATATCGCATATAACCATTCGATACAGTCATCGCGAGAATGGAATACGGTATCACATACTCGCATTATTCTCGGTCCCGCACATATCTCATATGCGCTCCTATTTCGTTTCGCTTGAGCCAGGAAACCTCTGTGTAGGACTCTAAAGACTCGTCAATACGCCGGCAGCAGATGATGATCATATCAAACACCCACAAGCCGCAAGCGGTCTGCCAAACGTAACGGCCACCCGGGTATTGAGCGATCTGAAGATCGACGAGCAAGCCCGCTCACACTCCAGTGAATCCGACCAGTAACACTTCCCGTACGGTCCGGTCTGTTCGTCTGATATGTCGCATATCTCGCCTAGGGGTGGTAAAAGTCAGACCCCAGTAGCTCGATAAGTCATGCCGACTTGAGGTCCATAACATTCGTGAAACTACTGATAACTCTTACCAGTATATCACTGCAACCCTGGCCAGGGATTTCCTGTTATGGCCAGTCGAGCATAGCACAACATCAACCCCCAATACCGGGAGAGACGAATCCCCTCCTATCGCTCATTGCCTCCATGTGAATCGGGACTGTACCCAAAAACCACCTGTTTGCACAACTCAGTAGAGCCGTGGTAGGGTGGAAATCAAAGCACAGTGGGAGACACACAAGACTCTATGACGATCTCGGGTCTACAGACTAAGCTGTACCAGTGTCACCAGAGAACTGCTATCTGACGTGAGGTATAATACCATCTGGGAGTTCTCGGCGAGTCCGTTCAGTGTACCCAGTCTCCACTGAGCACCCGCATACCATCTTCGATGTCAAACACCAATGGATATGGGATCATCCATCGCCCATCTCATGGGTCGAGAAGATATGCGCTAGTCTACTCTGGAATATCGATGCCCCGTCTCGATATTCCCTCGACTAGGAACATTTCAAGGATGCACTCATGGACTACCCAGGCCCCACTAGCATGATCTACATCATAGTCCTGGAAGTCGAGTACATATCCTAAGGGCTTTATCAACATGTAATCAGAGAGACAAAAAGTATACATGTTAAGATAAAGTGCAACCAGATAGCGTACTATCATGTCGAGCAAGAAAGTCCTACCTATATATGTCCCAGCATCCACTACAATATACATCCAATGTACAGTAATGGCCTCTAGGGCATACATATAACTAACAATCTCCCACTTGCACTAGGGCCATCTGTAGCAGTGGTTGCAGTATCACATACTCAAGCATTCCCTAAAAGTCTCTCTTTGGGAAAAAGGCCTTCGTGAGTGGATCCGCCGTGTTGTCCTCTGAGTTTTCTCTCCTAACCTCGATCACCCTGGAGATCAACTATCTCCATGATCAGGTGATGCTGCCTCAGAATTTGTCTGGGTCACTGATGGGACCAGGGTTCCAGGGCCAAAGCCACACTTCCATTGTCATACAATGGCAGGAACCTAGTTCATCTTATGAACCAATATACACCCAAACTTCCTCTTTGGTAGTATCTTTAATAGCGATGTTACCAGCCTTTATCGTCTAGTTTGCCACGGTATCTAGCTTGGAACTCTTCCAACATACCGTCCCTTTACTGAGGGTAAAGACAGTGCCTGTGACTGACATTCAGTCGTCTTTATCACCCTGGAACACTTCCAGTGATTCTCCCCAGGATCGATTGATACAATCTCACTACAACTAGTGAGTATCCTAACATTCAATTAGATCTATCTCATAGATCCAAAGCTTAGGATTTAGTAGGTATCACTTTGATCCTATTTGGAGAATCCTAGTGATAATAGGAGATTGACCGATCGTAGTATAGGAAACTCTTTTCCTATCATGAGTATGTTATCCACGTACTCTACGAGGATCATCACCATACTTCCTACTACCTTTTTGTTTATACAAGGTTCATCTACTATTTTGATGATGTCAAACTCTTTGACTAACACATCAAAACAGATGTTCCAACTCCGCGATGCCTGCTTTATCCTATAAGGCATCTTGCACACGTTTCCGCTGCTCCCACTGACTACGAAAACCTCTGGCTGTGTTCTTATAGACGTTCTCTTCTAAATCAGTATTTAGAAAAGCAGTCATGGCACCCAACCGCCAGATATCGTAGTCATGGTATGTAGCCGTGGTAAGTAGGATCTAGATAGACTTAAGCATAGCTACTGGAAAAAGGTTTCATCATTATCCACGCCTGGTCGATGACGAAAACCTTTAATAAGTCTAACTTTGAAAGTCTCAACTTTTCCATCTACACCAAGTAATCTTCTCAAGATATACTTGCTCCTGATGGGGATTTAACCCTTCAGATATAGCAGCTAAAGACCATACTTTGCTGGTGTACATGGATTCCATCTCAGATCGCTAAGCATCCAGCCATTCTTACAGAGTCCCTACTCTCGATGGCCTGGTCGAAACTAGTTGGGTCATCATCTCATGATGCAATCCTTGCTCCCACTGTCATCGAGAAACCGAGGTATCTCTCAGGCGGATGAGGAACCCTACTAGATCGGCGGAGAGGCTGAGGTTCGTCGGAAACTATTGAATCCTCTGGTTCTGTCAAATCATTAGCAGTTTTGTACAGCTGGAACCTTTCCAGTTCTACAGAACTGATCTTGCCTCGATCTTGTCCGGATTTTGCTTTTGACATAGGCCGGACAATCCCAAATCTTAACTTACTTAAGAGATAGGATCTTCCCATACCATATCTCATATGGAGTGGTAGGCATTGAATTGATTCAAACCTAATTCAATAGGTATGTAGCTTCTCAAGTGCATAACCCCAAAAGGAAATAGGTAACTCAGTAATACTCATCATAGAGCACACCATATCTAATATTGTGCAATTGCTCCGCCCTGATACACCGTTGTGCTGTGGTGTATTCAGAGGAGTAACACTGAGAGAGAATCTCATTCTCCTTTAGAATAGTCCAGGAATTCTATGCACAAGTATTCTCCTCCCTGATCTCATCATAGGACATAATACTTATACCCGTATTTTGGTTCTCTACTTCTAACTTATATTCTATGAATACCTCAAAAGGTTCGGACTTATGTTTCAACAGGAACATATGACTGAATCTTGAGAGATTATCAGAGAATATAATGAAGTAAAAAGAACCAGCCCTGGTATGTGTAGACAGGAGACCTTACATACATCATCATGTATCAGTCCCAAGAGTTTACTAACTCTTTCTCTGTTTCCAGTAAACAGAGCTGGTGTCATTATATCTTTGTGACATGACTGGCAAGTTTCACAAGATGTAAATTCAAACTGATTTAAATATGCATCTAAATGTAACTTCAGCTAGTCGGGTCGCATTGATATGACCTAGTCTACAATACCTTAAGAAGAATTCGTTCATTTCTGAACTTTTCCTCTTGTGTGTGTTCTGTATACGAGGAACTGTTGTTTGATTTAGAACGTCAATGCTTTTAGATAACGTGCCTGAACCGATCAACTTTTGATATAGGAAATGTTCAAAACATTATCCATCAATACAAAATTATATCCTTTCTTTACTAATAAAGAGACTGATATGATTTTGTATATCAGGTTCGGTATCTAATAGCATTTGTTCAGAATCAATGTATTCGTAATACAGGGTGACAGTGACCAACAGACTTGGCTGCAACACTTGCTCCGTTTTCTGTCTCATGAAACTTATCACCCGTTCTCAGTCTTTCTACCTTTTTGTAGCCCTATGTAACAGATTACATATCTGGGATCCTGATCCGGTATCATATACCCAGGATGCAGAGGATACTGAGAAACAGTTCTTTGTAATGAACACACCCGAAGGAGATGCATCATATGCACTTTCTTCGTTTGGGCGGCATAGGAAATCTGGTATTCCCCTATTTACTGCTCGGTCTTATAACAATTATAAGTTGGAGCGGGACCAACGTTCCCCAGCTCAGTATAACAAGCGGGTTCGGTCAAAATTCCGTATTATTATCTTGATTGAGGCGTGATATGGTCGCTACCAGGAGAGAGAGAGAAGAAAACACTCTGCGTGCGCTCTTGCAAGATCAGATTGGTTATGTATTTTATCTAATCAGGATGGCTCCCACTGTTTTTATCAAATCTTCCTTCAAACCCTAAAAGGAAAGACTAGCCGGGATTAATTACACTCTACAAGTTCACCAATCTTTCAGCCAGGCCAGTGTCGGTACTTTGAGGGAGGTTCCCCGTGCTTTCGCACGGACCTAATTACAGTAAACCTCGTTTTCCCAGAGGCGTAACCCCGTTGACACCTTTCTAGACACCTACTTGATCGGCTAATTGCAAAGTGCAAAACTCTCCCAGGAGTAACAATTACTCGCAGTAGGTATCAGGATCCAACTATCACATAGAAGGTATGCAATCTCATTGCAAGTTTCAACACTTGAAACTCCCGATAAAGGTTTTTACCCCTAGCACCTATGACCTTAACTATGGTTAACAAATCATAAGTACTAGTCAAGTTCTACCCGTCATTTCGTGATTAATTAGACCCACCCACATGACCCTTAACTAAGGTCAACAAAGTCACGCGACTGTCCTAACTAATCGCATCATATGCGGTGTAGGAAGACATCACTTAGCTACCGTACACTGTGCCTTGACTATGGTCAACAAACACAGCACGAATACTAAGTACTCTACTTCCTAAAATGACGGAGGGTTGCGGCTGGTTTTTGTGAAAACCTTTAACGCTTTGAACTTGATCTCGTTGCGGAATCAAATGGTTTTTAAATGGAATGTTTTTTGAAGCTTTTCTAGTTTTGCTAAAGGGGTCACTCCCGGTGAAGGGATCGTCGGCCTTTTTCTCGTCGAATGAGGTGCGGGATATATCATATATATCACTGTGCAAAGCAGAAACTATAGAAGCGATCAAAAGACAAACCGAGGGTTGTAGCATCTGCCAGTTATTGCTAAAGGAGTCACTCCCGGTGAAGGGATCTCGGTCCTTTCCTCATCGAATAAGGTGCAGGATGTTCTACAATGAACACCGCGATGCAAAGCAAGAACTGTAGCTACCTGTTTTATTTTGAAATTCGATTCCACAACATCATTTAGGTTTATTTTCTTTCATTAATCTCATTAATGAATATCCCATCATTTAAATCCACCTAAACATCACAGATAAATATAACGTACGCTTATGCCATCCGCATTCGCCTCGATGTCCCGTCTGCACCGTTAGGTTAGGTAACTAACGCCAGAGCGAGGCAGGGCTAGCGCGGGTGTAAAACATAAGCAACGTCTATATAATATATCATATATACTATAATATCTGTCACAGAGCACAGAACATCGCATGATCTCAGATAAAACACAGCAGAAGAAACATATGAAATATTGGATATACTAGGACGTCCGTGTTTTCAATACGATCCAGTATAAAACACGGATTCCACGGTCGTGATGAATAGCCAATCCCACACCCCTAGACCCCTACGAGAGCGGCAAGCAACCCTACCAATTCTAGGGTTAGGAGACCCGGACTCGACTCCTCGAGTTGGTCTCCCACTGGACCCTAGAACCCGGTTACTAGTGCTCCCCTCCTTGGGTCTATCCTAGTGCAGAAAAATAAATAATATACAAACGGTGACTACTTCCGCAACCTGGAAGTGCCCCAAAAAAAAAGAATATTACATACAAGTTTTTACATGAATGAAAATGAAAAACACTCATCTCACATAAAAAACCCCCGGCTATTCAAACACGACGATCCAATATAACATATCCAGCAACACATAACATCACATGTCATCAACGTAAGTAAATATGTCCATCCCAATTGTCGTTGACATATAGCAACGAAACCGGCGATATCACATATTACACTTACGGTCACAGAAAAGAAAGTGTAAAACTACAACAGTTGGAATCCGCAATCTGCATAGACATCGCATGCCTAATCAAATGAATACCTTAGACATCACATGCCTAACAATTATAAACCCCGCATTTTAGTCTCAAAATCGAAAACACTTTTCAATATCAAGTCGGGCAATTCAACAAGATTCCCGACATCCTGATCGAATGCTCGTCGCAAACTTCAGTAGACGGCCGCACCCCCGATACCGTCGACGAAGTGCACCAAGGCGGAACACCGCTACCGCGAGCACCCGAACGGATGCTTTCGGCGACGGGGTTCTCCTACAGTCACTTGGTCGGGGCTATGGAGTGAGGCTGTCTATTAAGTTTACCCGGCGAGTATCCGCGTACGCTACGTGATTGCGACGGACTTTTGATCACATCAAAATTCCGTGGCAACCGATCAAGTGAGACTAAACTGCTACGTTTATAACATTCATTCAGTTATCACATAAC
This sequence comes from Agapanthus africanus, assembly GCA_030015575.1. Lineage (NCBI taxonomy): Eukaryota > Viridiplantae > Streptophyta > Magnoliopsida > Asparagales > Amaryllidaceae > Agapanthus > Agapanthus africanus. Next base: position 130,827,485 of record CM057346.1, read on the forward strand.
TTTTGCGAATTCCAATTATTGTATCCCATTCCAGATAAACAGAAAATGTTAAACTTTTCGATCGAACAGTCAAACACCCAAGTTTTCCCGATACAGATCAACACATGAAACAAGTCTAACAACATTCCGTTCGTGCCTCAGTACCAACGGTCCAGCCGTAGAAGGGTCAAGCCAACGCCTCACATTTGGCACGCCGTACTGCCCCAAACCCGAAGGTTCAAAGGGCAGTTCAAGACGGTCACATAATCGAGTTTAGGTTTGTGTCTTCTAAAGGGACCATCGCGTTACTTGCACTACTTAGAACGTGATTAAACTACAGAAATATCCAACACTTGGAAATTTCCCGACAGGGGAAAAATTGGGTATTTATATCCGGTCGAACTTTTTAACATATTCAAAAAATTATCCGGAAAGCCACACAGACAAAATTTGATACTCCGATCAAAATACCGAATCCCCAAATCAACCCAGAACATTCAACTCTGGAATAAATATTAAAAATTCCCAGAAAATCCAGAATTAATAATTATGAGATACTGTGTAAAAATTACTAAACAAAATGGCCGTACCGCCGCGCAACCGCCGCACGAGGCTAGCTCGTGCCGCGGAAGCGCGGCAAGATGGAGGAATCAGGGGCACGAATTTCACAGTACCTCATATATTCACCTGCTTATTTTTCTGAACATTTTTAATGTGGAAAAAGACCAGATTTTAAAAATTGGACAGAGAGCAATTTTCCGGGTAGGGTTTCGGTTCGATCGGACTTCAAATCGCGTCTGGACTTCGCCTAAGGCTCTAGCTAGGCTCTGATACCACTGTAGGGTTCCTAGGCACTCTAGTGAGGTCTCCCAAGCCATCAACCATGGCAAATTAAAATTTTACAGTGCCTACAAACCCTAAACTACGGATCGTTTGCTAGATTTCTAGGCGAAACATGAACTAGTTAACAATTAACTAAGCGAATACGGAAATACAACCTTTGTAGATCCGGTCCTCCACCTCCACGGCTCCGCAACGAGGTCGTCTCCGCTGTCCAAATCAAATCCGGGCTCTAGAGTCGGCTTCGTCGGAGAATGGGCAAGCTAGGTCGTCGATGTCCATGCCGAAGATGATCTACGTCGAAGCATCGCAAGATCAAGCTCTCACTTCACCAAGTCATGAAACTTGTGAAGAAAACACACTCTACTACTTGGCAAGAGGTAGAGGATGAAGAAATAGGAAGTGGGTAGACTTTAGAATTGGATTTCTCACTCAAATCATCAATCCACCATTGATGAGGTAAAGCTTTTCTTCTTGAAGTCAAGGAAGAAGAAGAAGATGATATGATAAGTTAATAGAAAAAGAAAAGAAAAATGAATTCTTATCATAATGTTAACTTGAGTTAAGTGTAGAGAATGAATCATGGTTAGTGGGAATGGTTAGGGTTAAGGATGAGATAAGAATGGTTGACTTGAACAAAGCTTCATGAAGCTTCAACTAAAGAACAAAAGAAGCCACCATTCTTTATCTCATTTCTTTTATTCATTTATCAAAAATAAAAAGTATAATTAAATAAGATAAATGAATAACAAATAAGAAACCCTAACCATTTCATTAACCAAGGTTTAATACTTTACACTTAACCAAAATGGATGTATCATCAAACATGATACAAGCAAGTGCACAAAATCATATCGCATATGTAATGCGCACTCCCGAGTGAGAAAATCCATTTAAAGTGAACCAATACTAGTTAATGCAAAGTAATATATCAAATATATAATTATACATTAAATCATTAAATCAACACTTGATTCAATGATCCGGTCATGTCGCACACAACCGACTAGTATACAATGTATCGGTTTATCGAATCAATCCTTGATTCGATAACTAGGGTATATCGCATATAACCATTCGATACAGTCATCGCGAGAATGGAATACGGTATCACATACTCGCATTATTCTCGGTCCCGCACATATCTCATATGCGCTCCTATTTCGTTTCGCTTGAGCCAGGAAACCTCTGTGTAGGACTCTAAAGACTCGTCAATACGCCGGCAGCAGATGATGATCATATCAAACACCCACAAGCCGCAAGCGGTCTGCCAAACGTAACGGCCACCCGGGTATTGAGCGATCTGAAGATCGACGAGCAAGCCCGCTCACACTCCAGTGAATCCGACCAGTAACACTTCCCGTACGGTCCGGTCTGTTCGTCTGATATGTCGCATATCTCGCCTAGGGGTGGTAAACGTTAGACCCCAGTAGCTCGATAAGTCATGCCGACTTGAGGTCCATAACATTCGTGAAACTACTGATAACTCTTACCAGTATATCACTGCAACCCTGGCCAGGGATTTCCTGTTATGGCCAGTCGAGCATAGCACAACATCAACCCCCAATACCGGGAGAGACGAATCCCCTCCTATCGCTCATTGCCTCCATGTGAATCGGGACTGTACCCAAAAACCACCTGTTTGCACAACTCAGTAGAGCCGTGGTAGGGTGGAAATCAAAGCACAGTGGGAGACACACAAGACTCTATGACGATCTCGGGTCTACAGACTAAGCTGTACCAGTGTCACCAGAGAACTGCTATCTGACGTGAGGTATAATACCATCTGGGAGTTCTCGGCGAGTCCGTTCAGTGTACCCAGTCTCCACTGAGCACCCGCATACCATCTTCGATGTCAAACACCAATGGATATGGGATCATCCATCGCCCATCTCATGGGTCGAGAAGATATGCGCTAGTCTACTCTGGAATATCGATGCCCCGTCTCGATATTCCCTCGACTAGGAACATTTCAAGGATGCACTCATGGACTACCCAGGCCCCACTAGTATGATCTACATCATAGTCCTGGAAGTCGAGTACATATCCTAAGGGCTTTATCAACATGTAATCAGAGAGACAAAAAGTATACATGTTAAGATAAAGTGCAACCAGATAGCGTACTATCATGTCGAGCAAGAAAGTCCTACCTATATATGTCCCAGCATCCACTACAATATACATCCAATGTACAGTAATGGCCTCTAGGGCATACATATAACTAACAGTCATTACAGTCAGATTCAGTTATTTTATTATCTAGATGTAACCTATATCTGGTCACTTGGTCGCTGCAATTAAGAGAGAGAAGAAAACACTTAGCATGATGCTCTTGCAAGTTTAGATTGGTTTTTAGTTTATCTAAACAGGATGGCTCCCACTGTTTCTCAAATCCTTCCTCAAACCATAAAAGAAGAATTAGTCGGGATTGATCTCACCGTACAATACTTGCTTAACCGTTCAGCCAGGCTGGTGTCGGTACTTCGAGGGAGGTTTTACGACGCTTTCGTGAAGTTCCTTAATTAAATAACCTCTTTTCCCTGTGGACGTAGCCCCTCTAACACCTTTCTAGACACCTACTTGGTTTATAGCATTGATCGTTAAGTGAAAAGTTTCCCGAGGAGTAGCGGATACTCACAGTAGGATCGGGATCCAAATATCATTGTGAGATAATGCTGAAGGAATCCTACCAGCTTTATTAAACTCCAAATGGTATGCAACACTAGCAAGTTTCAGTTTCTTTAGAAACTCCCGATGTGGATTTTTGCCCCATGCTCTTCTGATCTTGACTAAAGCCAACAAATCATAAGTCACATGTCAAGTTCTACCCGTCATTGTCCAGGTTGATTTGAACCCACTCGTATATACCCTTGACTATGGCCAACAAAGTAATACGACTGTCCCAAATCAACGCATCTATCTATGCAACATATGAATACCCAGCAACTACCAATCACTATGCCTTGACTAAGGCCAACAAACATAGCTTGAATACTATTGAATATTCATATGAAATGATGGAGGGATACGAATGGTTTTGGCGAAACCGTGAACGTAGTGAACTTGATATAATCGAAAGAATCTGATAGCTTTTAAAAGGAGTGGTTTAAGCTCCGCGTTTTTAAAAGTTTTCTGTTTTGGAAAAAACCGAGTGGTTTTGAAATTGTTCCAACGATTCAGCTTTGGTTTGTTTTCTTTGCATTAATTTAATGCGCCCCATCAATTAATCCTACCATTGCAGAAAACAACGAAAATATGACGTACGCTTATGCCATACGCATTCGCCACGGGGCGTCGTCATCACACGTTAGGTTACTTAACTAACGACAGAGCGGGGGCTGGACTAGCGCGGATGCAAAACATAAGCAACGCCTACTAAATATCATATATAGATATATACATTCGTCAGACGCAATGATATCCATTCTAGATCACAGATGAACACAATGGATATGCTAGGAATCCGCGTTTCGTTCGAGCCTGCAACGAAAGACGGATTACATAGTCACGATGAAGAGCCAACCCCCACCCTAGACCCTTACGGGTGCGGCAAACTACCCGCCAAGTACCCGAAGTGAAGCAACCTCCCTCAACAACGTGAGTAGGACACTCGGCACTTCAAAGTACCCGGTAGTTTGTACACCCCACCTTGGGTCTATCCTAGGAGCAAAAACAGTAAAAGAAATAATATACAATGGCGGCTACAACCTCAACCCGGATGTGTGGCCATAAAATAATATTACATCAAATTACAAATTTTACATTGAACGAAAAATGAAAACTCTCATCTCACATCCCCGGCTATTCATCACGACAATCCAATAAGTTCATATACACAAACCAACATCACAGATCACAGATATGTACAACCCCCACTAATCGACGTATAGCGATTAGTAGACGTTTAGTACATATATCACATCACAGAAGATCCGATTAGCTAAAGTACTTAGAATTTCGATCGATAACTTGATTTGAAGCTACCCCAAGCACAACACAGTACTCAAAAAAATCTGGACAGAAACAAAATGTCAGATAAATCACAAAACACCAAGATAGACATTCTGCAGGAAAAACGAGCTGACTCGGAGTCGACTCGGCCGCGGATCCACGGCGAAACCTATGGTTTCGCCGCGCTTCCGCGGCGGTCTCACCGAGTCACGATCTCGTTTTTCTAGGGTCTTCTTAAAAAAGCCTGCACGTATTTTTAAGGTCACTGGAAAAAATTTTGGACCAGTTTTTAAAAACGACAGAAAATGTGCAGTTTTGACGTGTTTTTGCGATTTTTCCGGCGATCGAATTTCCAACACTTTGCTAACAAGTTAGTAATGGTTTAGCGAGGCTCTGATACCACTGTAAGTCTACGTTACCCACCCCGGTACTTACGGGAAGGCGGAATAGGTAAAAAACAAATTTTAACACAAGGTAACATAGACTAAAACTTGAGGATCTTTGCCAAACCATTTCTAACAGACAACTAGAGTTTCTATCTACTATGCTTAGGAGATTATACCTCATGCAACAAGTCCTTCGGGTCTTCTCTCCGCTGTCCTCCTCGTCCATGCAAGCTCCGAGGATCGATCCGGATCTTGGTCACCTCCGCGGCCTCCTAGAGTCGAAGACGATCCACCCGAGAGTCTGTAGTCCGAGCTCCACCTCAAGCCGAGGTAACTAGGGCAACAAGTTTGCTATTCTTGATGCCCTAGGTGTTGTAGAGGAAGAAGATGGATTTGTTTGTCTATTTGAACCCCAACTTGCTCAACACATGAGACCTTTTGGGAATTCTAGTGAGGAAGAAGAAGAAGAGCAAAGCATGAAAGCTCAAAATGAAGAGAGAGAATCCAAATGAGATAATGAGCCATAGAAAAATAAAAACCAATCTTTTATCATAATAATTATGATGGCTAAGTTTGATTTGACCACTATCATGTCTTGATAAAGCAAAGAAGAGTCTAGAGCTCACAAGAAATATCCAAGTCAACAATGGTCCACTAGGTCAAATTGTCAAGCATGGTCAAATGGTCAAAGCAATTAGCCATAACATAATTATCATAAAGATTAGTAAATATGTTCCTCACCTCATAATGGTTTTGACCGAATCAACGGTCAGAACCCCAATGAGGTACCTCCTTCTTCGCTCCTCACAATCGTGCATACACACCTGCATCCGCATTCCATAGAATGCGAATGCACAGAAGACAAAACCAATCCATCTATACAATACTAGGATCCGGCTTAAACCAAAGCCCACTAGTATCGTCTGCCCGAACATCATACGCACACAAGTGCACGTAAGTGATCGTAGCCTTGCCGTAAGACCATACGGCCTCTACACCTTTTGCCCAGTGCAGGGAAACTCTCTATGTGGGACTCTAAAGACTCGACCCTACGCTGGCAATGGGTTTAACCACAGACCGCAAGCGGCACTAGCTGTACATAACGGTCCCCAGGTAGATGTCGATAAGAAGGCCGATGAGGTAAACCCATCCGAACTCCTACTGAGCCTGAATGTGACAATCTCCGTACAGTCTGGTCTGTTCGTCTAAGAGTATCACATGTCGGGCCTAGGGACGGTAAACATCAGATCCCTAATAGCGGTACAAGTCGTGCCGGAGTGTAGCCCAGAACACCCTGAGAAAATACTGGAAACACTACCAGTAATTCTCGCTTGCCCTGGCCAGGGACTTTGTGTAATGGCTCTCCTAGACACAGCGCGATATCAACCCCCAATACCGGGAGAGACGAATCCTATCTAACTGCTACTGCCTCCAAGTGCTTCGGGACTGAACCCAACTACTACCTGTTTGCATCACTCCTTTGAGCCGTGGTAGGGTAGTAATCAAAGTACAGTGGGAACACAATTGAAGCGAAGTAGCAGTGTCAAGTCGACGGACTAAGCCGTACTCCTGTCACCTGGGAACTGTTATCTGACGATAGGTATAGTACCAACCAACAGTTCCCAACGAGTCATGTCCACTGTACTCGTAACCTAACGAGCACCCGCATACTATCTCCAGTACGACGTACTAATGGCTGTGGGACATACCATCTCCCCTACTGGGATGAGAAGTGTATACGCTAGTCTACTCCGGAGTATCGATGCCCCGTCTCGATAATCCTACGACTAGGGACCTGTATAAGGATGTGCTTGTAGATTACCCAGCCCCCACTAGTGTGACTGCTATCACAACGCTGGTAATCAAGCAAAGATCATAAGGGCTCCACTAATATGTATAAGCAATATGCTAATAGAAACACATGCACATATTGAAGTAGAAACAAACCAAGTAGCATACTACCATTCTGAGCAAGAATTTCAATATAACTGTGAATATCCCAAGCTTTCATTAAGTAATATACAAACTAGTATGATACAGTAATGGCCTCTAGGGCATATACACTAACAGATATATCTGCCGGCGTTAGGATCCCGCGGCTTAGAACAATGATCCTTACGTCATCGAGGTCTTTGTCGGCCAATTATTTAGCTAACTTGGCTAACGCATCCGCCTTTCTGTTTTCTGCTCGGGGTTCGCTTTACAGGGTATAAAAAGGGATTTGGGTCAACAACTGCTGCACTTTTTCACCATACATTATTAGTTCTAGCTTGTATATCTTGTAATCACCATTTACTTGACATACAATCAGCTGAGAATCTTTATATATAAGGAGGTCCTTGATTCCCATATCGATAGAAATCTCAATACCGGCTATCAAAACTTCATATTCCGCTTCATTATTGGTCCTGGGTTCTGTCAAGAAGAGGGTGTAACGCAATATTCCTCTTTGCGGGGTCACGATGATAAGACCCACCCCTGCTTTGATTATGGGAGTATTCCTCTTTCACCACTTCAGTGAAGATGCTCCATCAAAATAGAGTTCCCACCGAGACTCATTTTCTTCTTTCTCCTCTTCGACTGCGTTGAATGCGTATTCATCCAGCAGCTCGCAGTTTATGGGAGAATTGGCTGGTATCGGATGTTCCGTAAGGAATTCGGTGATGGCTTTTCCTTTCATCGCTTTGAGGGGCCGATATGTTACTGAGAATTCCATCAACAATAAGGCCAATTTGGCAAGCCTTCTCGTCAGTATGGCCTTTGACATCAGATACTTAAGAGGATCCATCTTTGATATGAGATAGACCTCATGCGCCAAGGCGTAATGTCTGAGCTTCATTATTGCGAAGATCAGCGCCACGCAGTGCTTTTCGATAGGGGAGTAGTTGCTTTCTGCCTCCAGGAGAACTCGTCTTAGATAGTACAGAGATTTTTCCTTTCCTTAGTCATTCTCTTTTGCCCATAGTGCACCTAAAGAACTTTCAAGGGCCGTTGTATATAGGATAAGGGGCTTTCCCTTAACCAGAGTGGCCAATACCGGCAGATTTTACAGGTATTGTTTGATTTCATCTAATGCATTTTGGCATTTCTGATCCCAGACGAACGGGGTCCCCTTCTTCATCAGATGGCTATAGGTACGACATTTTCTGGAAAGGTTAGTTATGAACCGCCGGATATACGCAAGATTTCCTTGGAGCGATCGCAGTTGTTTGAGGTTTCTTGGCAAGGGCATTTCCATATTCACCTTGATTTTTAATGGATCAATTTTGATACTTCGGTGACGGATGATGAAGCCTAGGAATTTACCTGAGGAGACTCCAAACGTGCACTTTAGAGGGTTTATCTTTAGATTATACCTCCGAAGACACTCGAACACAACCTTTAGATGCTCCCAGTGTTCCTCATGAGATTTTCTTTTTACCACAAGGTCGTCGATATAGCATTCGATGATCCTGTGTATGAGATCATTGAATATCCTTGTTATAGCCCTCTGGTACGTAGATCTGGTGTTTTTCAAACCGAAGGGCAACACCTTGTAGCAGAATACACCTAATGGAGTCCGGAATGCGGTATGATTCTGGTCTTCAGGATCCATTTTTATTCGGCTGCATCCTGAAGATCCATCCATGAAGGAGACGACTTCGTGGGTGGATGTGTTATCAATCTTCAGCTTGGTAATGGGCACTGGGAAGTCATCCTTTGGGCATGCCTTATTAAGGTCCCGAAAGTCCACGCAAATGCGAACTGTCCTATTTTTCTTCATCACTAAAATGATATTAGTGATCTAGTCGAGATATTGAACTTCTTCGATGCAGTCGGAGTCAATTAATTTCTTGACTTCCGCGTTGACACTCATCTCAAATTCGAGCCGCATCTTACTTGGCGCCTGTTTGACTGGCTTTATGTCTAGCGATATGGCTAACTTGTGTACCGCTATTTCTGGATTTAAACCCGGCATTTCGGAATAGTTCCAAGTGAAGAAATCTTTGTACTGCATAAGCACATCTTTTAATGTGGCTACCAGTTTTTCAGACAGCAGCTCACTAACAAACGTCGGCCTTGGATCATCCTCCATTCCCAAGTCAATTTTATTTAGGTTGTCCGCCGTGGTATATATTCCATCTTCCAGCTCTTTTGGCGTCGGTGGAAATTCTGAGATCTCCTCATCATCGTCTTCCTTAATGAAGCATCCGAAAAGGTCAATCATATTCTCATCCCCTCTCTCTCTTGACAATGTTATCATATGATAGGTATGAGTCTGCTTCCATTATTACGGTCGAGCTGGTCCTAACCTGATGCTATAGATTTTCTTTGGCTCGTGCTTTTTGGCGGGCTTATCCTCCAGTTTTCGAATAACATAAACCTGCGTTGTTGATATTGGTCCTCGACCCAGTTCTTGAATGTGAAGCAATCTTTAAGGGGGTGACCTACTGCTCGGTGATAGGAGCAATGATCCGGATGATGAACTTCATTTATCTGTTCGGGATGCCGAGACTCCAGAAGCGTCATCATTTGGTGCTTCATGAAAAGGCTGAAGATCTTTCTTGTCTTGTCTCGAGGAAATGAGTATTTCTGACCCATTTTCTTTATGAGGGACAGGCTAAGAGCGAACTTTCCTTGTTTAGAAGGCGTCTTGGACTTTATTTGTTGTCCTTGAACGTTGCTCACGATTGCTGCCTTATTCCTGTCCCCGCTTCGGGATTTTCCTCTTTCACGGAGGTACACAGCGAGTTGTGGATAGAGAGTATCATGATCTACTTCTTCCACTAATTGCTAATTGAGATGCTGAGTTTGGCCTTTTTATATATGGCCATTTCGCGACGGTGGTTGTCTTGGCTGGCTTGACAAGTTTCTTTTATTATCTTATCAATTTGCTCTTCGAGCGACGGGCTTAAGAGACTTTTCTCTTGTTCGGCAATATGGCTTCTTGGAGAAACCATTTCCTCTCTATTCGAGTTGTTTATGATGTGGCAGCTATAGATTCTCTCCCGGTTCTTAGACTGAACATATCCCGGCTCAGTTGTTTCCATCTTCCTGTTGGGCTTCTTTCGTTGAGTCCCGGAAATATCCTAAATCTTTTTGTAGAATTGGGCCTGCTGAACCGTTTGTTTGAGAGGTACGCCTTGGAGCTTTAACAACTTCTTTAATCCCTCCGCATAATATCTTGGCATACGGATGTACTGGAACTTGTCAAAAGTGGGATCGACACTAGGCCATACTTCTTTTTCCACCTTAGTCTCCATAGATTTCTAGAAGAGAATCGCCTTTTCATCTTTTCGCCTTGTAGGCACGTAGAAAGTTTCCAGCTCCTGCACGCTATATGTATTGAGCGCGTTAAGTTCCATGTAGTGTCGAGACGGAGTTATCATAATATGTAGACAATGATCCGCTTCGGCAAGAGTTTGTGTTGACGGGCGAATAGGGAACAGCATGTTCATCTCATCTGCGGAGTCGCTACCAAAGACCAGGATAGGGGTCGATGGACGGGGCTTATTATTTTCCCTCTGAGGTTGTCCCGGGTATACTATTTGTTTGTCTTCCTTAGTATCACTTCCGAAGACTGGGATGGTGGCTACAGATTTTTGCTTATTTTCCGGTCTGTGGCACCTTTCAGTAACTTCAAAGTCTGGTTGAAAGTATTTTATATCTTCATACTTTCATACCTCGTTCACCGAGAAAGGATGGAGCTCTCCCATGACGATGTACTCCGAGCCATCTTTGAAATACTTCATACACTGATATTGTGTAGAAGGGATGACGTTGTACTCGTGTAACCAAGGCCTGTCGAGTAGAGTGTTATAACGGGTCTTGGCGTCAATGCCATGGAATTTGATGTCAGTAACGAGCAGCCCGAATTGGAGCGTCAATATTACGGATCTAAGTGTCCATGACGACTGCGAATCAAACCCCGAGATGGTAATTTTATCTTGGGCAAGATACTGAACATTCATACATATTTCTTTCAGCACTCTCACGTTGAGAAGATTGATGGAAGTTCCATTGTCGACAAGAATTTTTCCTATCTTGACGTCGTGGTAGTACCCGGTGACATATAATGGTTGATTATGTTCGCATGTACCGAGAAGTATATCTTCATCGCTGAACGTGATGTCAGCCATGTGGGCCTCTGCCAGTTCATTTTTTATCTTCTCTTTTGCGAGGAAGGCTTGAAACTGATCAGGATTTTGTAAAGCTTTAATCAAGAAGTCTCATGCCTCTTTGGACAAGAGCAAAGCATCCAATATGCTCAGTTATGAGGGTATCTTCCTCAGCTACACAAGGATATTATAAGCTGCCTTAGTTTTCTTAGGCAGGTCTTTCGCGATGAGTTCTTTGACCACCTCTTCATCAGGTGCAATCTCGTCGGGAATTTTCCCCTTTCCTTTATCCTTTTTATTCGAACCATTGTTGGGGGTCCGCAGGGTTACATAGCACGACAACAAGGTTTCGGGAGGCATCGTCCATGCCAAATTCAAATATTTTCCATTCTAGCTAACCCTAGCTAAGAATCGTTAACTAGAAATCGGACGGAATGAAATGCAAACTACTTTGCAAGTAAAGTGAATGCGGAATACAACCTTTGTAGACCGGTCCTTCACTTCTAAAGCTTCGTGTAGTAGTCCCTTCGCTGCGATCATCGAACTCCCGGACTCTAGTGAGGGTTCACATGAAGAAATGAACGGACTTGCTCGATGCCTTCGAAGCCGAAGATGATCAACGTCGAGGAGACTCAAGCTCATCCTACCTCTTCACTAATGGTGAGATTAGTGAAGAAAACACCCTAAACTAAATGGCAAGTAGTATAGGATGATGAAGTAGGAAGTGGGCTCACTTTAGATTTCAATTTCTCACAATCTTTCATCACTTATCAAAAATAAAAAAAAGCTCAAAATGAGGAAGAAGAAGATGAAGTGATTAACAAAGAGATGAATGACTCATGAGGTTAGAAATGCAACCATGGTAAGTGTATGTCAAGCACTAATTATTGTAGAGACTTAACCATAGCTATGAGTTAAGGGTTGGGTCAAAAAATATCTTAAGCTGGACAAACAAGTGGACTAAGTCAATGTTTTCTACAAGCTTCTCCAAGCTTCAACCATGACTCATTATCCAAGTGTTTGAATTACTTAAAACAAATAAAACCCTAACTTTAACCTGGCATGGTGTAATTCTCATACATACATGTTGCTTGTGTAACCTAGTATGACACAACAATATATATCACATATATATTTTGTGCAAAAATAATACAATACATTTAACATATATCACATATATATCAATGTATCAAATGTGAGAAAAAGAAATACTTATGTGAGCTAATATTAGTTAATGTAATTTAATATATCAAATATATAATTATACATTCAATTATTAAATCAACATTTGATTTAATAATCCGGCTATATTACATATAACCAACTAATATCAAATGTAACAACTTATCGAATCAACACTTGATCCGATAACCCGACTATATCACATATAACCAATCGATACATATATCGCGAGAATAGAATGTGGTATCACATACGCGCATTAATCTTGGTCCCGCACATATCACATATGTGCACCTACTCCGTTTCGCATGAACCAGGAAACCTCTGTTTAGGACTCTAAAGACTCGTCAATACGCCGGCAGTAGGTGATGATCATATCAAACACCCACAACCCGCAAGCGGTCTGCTAAACGTAACGGCCACCCGGGTATTGAGCGATCAGAAGATCAAGAAGCAAGCCTGCTCACACTCCTGTGAATCCAATCAGTAACACTACCGTACAGTCCGGTCTCTTCGTGTGATATGTTGCATATCTAGTCTAGGGGTGGTAAACGTCAGACCCCAGTAACCGATAAGTCATGCCGATGTGAGGCTCATAACGGTTCGAGAAACTATTGATAACACTTACCAGTATATCTCTGAATCAGCCCTGGCCAGAGACTTCCTGTTATAGCCAATCGAGCATAACGCAACATCAACTCCCTATACCGGGAGAGAAGAAACCCCTCCTGTAGCTTATTGCCTCCATGTGATTCAGGACTGTACCCAAAAGCCACCGTTTTGCACATTCTCTTGAACGTGGTAAGGTGGAAATCAAAGCACAGTGGGAATCACACAAGACTCTATGACAATCTCGGGTCTACAGACTAACCTGTACCAGTGTCACCAGAGAACTGCCATCTGACATGAGGTATAATACCATCTGAGAGTTCTCAGCGAGTCCGTTCAGTGTACCCGGTCTCCACTGAGCACACGTATACCATTCTGATGTCAAACACCAATGGATATGGGATCATCCATCGCCCATCATATAGGTCAAGAAGTGTATACGCTAGTCTACTCTGGAGTATCGATGCCTTGTCTCGATACACCCTCGACTAGGAACAGTTTATAGGATGTACTTGTTGACTACTCTGGCCCCACTAGTATGATCTGCATCATAGTTCTAGTAGTCAAGTACATATCCTATGGGCTTTATCAACATGTGATCACAAAACAATATTTGTTAACATGTTAAGATAAAGTGCAACCATATAGCATACTATCATGTCGAGTAAGAAATTCCTCGATGTATATGTCCAAGCATCACTACAATATATATCGCATGTACAGTAATGGCCTCTAGTGCATACATATAACTAGCAATCTCCCACTTGCACTGAGGCCATCTGTTGTAGTATCCAATACCCAACAATATAGTAATGGTTGTAGTATCCCATACTCAACTATCCCATAATTTTCTCTTTTGGGAAAAGTCCTTCAGGTGGATCCGCTGTGTTGTCCTCGAAATCTCCTCTCCTATCCTCGATCTCCCTGGAGATCAACCATCTCCATGATCAGGTAATACTTCATTAGAATATGTCTGGATTACGGATGGGACGGGGGTTCCAAGGCCTAAGCCACAACTCCATTGTCACACAATGGTAGGAACGAAGTTCATCTCATGAACTAATGTACATCCAGACCGTCTCTTTGGTAGCATCCTTGGTAGCGATGTATTCATCCTTTATCGTCTAGTATGTCACGGTATCTAGCTTGGAACTCTTCCAACATACTGTCCCTCCACTGAGGGTAAAGACAATGCCTGTGACTGACATTCAGTCGACCTTATCACCCTGGAATCTTTCCAGCGATTCTCCCCAGGATTGATTGATACCATCTCACTACACCTAGTGAGAATCCTAACATCCAGTTAGATCTATCTCATAGATTCAAAAACTCAGGATTTAGGAGGTATCATGTTGATCCTATATGGAAAATCTTTGTGATAAGAGGAGATTGACCGGGCGTAGCATAGGAAACTCCTTTCCTATAAGAAGTATGTCATCCACGTACAATGCAAGGATCACCACCATACTCCCAACTACCCTTTTGTATATACAAGGTTCATCTACCCTTTTGATGAAGTCAAACTCTTTGACTACCACATCAAAACAGATGTTCCAACTCCGCGATGCCTGCTTTATCCCATAAAGAAACTTGCACACGTTTTCGCTGCTCCCACTGTCTACGAAGGCCTCTGGCTGTGTACTTATAGACGCTCTCTTCTAAATCACTATTTAGAAATGCAGTCATGACACCCAACCGCCAGATATCGTAGTCATGATATATAGCATTGGCAAGAAGGATCCGGATGGACTTAAGCATAGACACCAGAAAAGGTTTCATCATTATCCACACCTGGTTGATGACGAGAACCTTTTGCAACAAGTCTTAGCTTTGAAAGTCTCAACTTTTCTATGTACACCAAGTAATTTTCTCAAGATATACTTGCTCCTGATAGGGATTTAACCCTTCAGATAAAGCAACCAAAGTCCATACTTTGTTGGTGTACACAGATTCCATCGCAGATTGCTTAGCATCCAGCCATTCTCACAGAGTCCCCACTCATGATGGCCTGTTCGAAACCAGTTGGGTCATCATCTCATGATGCAATCCTCGCTCACACTGTCATAAGAAAACCGAAGTATCTATCAGGTGGGTGAGGAACCCTACTAGATCAGCGGAGAGGCTGAGGTTCCTTGGGAACTATTGAATCCTCCGGTTCTACCAAATCATCAGCTGCAGTTTGTATAGCTGGAACTCCTTCCAGTTCTACCTCATGACCACTAATTTCTTCACAAGAAAATCCTTTTCTAAAAAGATGGCATGCCGAGAAATAAAACACCTTTTGTTCCTCAGTGTGGTAGAAGATATTCCCTTGCGAATTCTTGGGATATCCAATAAACTTTCACAGAACCGACCTTGCCTCGAGCTTGTCCGGATTTTGCTTTTAGACATAGGCCGGACAACCCCAAATCTTAACTTACTTAAGAGATGAGCTCTTCACATACCATATCACATATGGAGTGGTGGGCACCTGATTTGATTGGAACCCTATTCAATAGGTATGCAGTTTCTCAAGTGCATAACCCCCAAAAGGAAATAGGCAACTCAGTAGTACTCATCATAGAGCACACCATATCACATAGGGTGCGATTGCTCTGCCCCGATATACCAACGTATTGTGGTGTATACGGAGGAGTAATGCTGAGAGAGAATCTCATTCTCCTTTAGAATAGTCCAGGATCCCCGTGCTCAAGTATTCTCATTCCTGATCACATCAAAGGACATAATACTTATACCCATTTTGGTTCTCTACTTCTAACTTATATTCTTTGAATTTCTCAAAAGTTTCAGACTTGTATTTCAACTGGAACACATGTGCAAATCTTGAGAGATCATCAGTGAATGTAATGAAGTATAAAGAACCGGTCCTGGCATGTGTAGACAGGGGACTTACATACATCATCATGTATCAATCCCAAGAGTTCATTAACTCTTTCTCTGTTTCCAATAAACGGAGTTATGGTCATCTTATCTTTGTGACATGACTGGCAAGTTTCACAACATGTAAGTTCAAACTGATTTAAATATACATCTTAATGTAACTTAGCTAGTTGGGTCGCATTGATATGACCTAGTCTACAATGCCTCAAGAAGGATTCGTTCATATCTGAACTCTTCCTCTTGCGTGTGTTCTGTACGTTAAGAACTGTGGTTTGATTTAGAACGTATATGCTTTTAGATAACGTGCCGGAACCGATCAACTCTTGATATAGGAAATGTTCAAAACATTATCCAATAATACAAAATTATATCCTTCTTTACTAAATAAAGAGACTGATATGATGTTATATATCATGTTCGGTATCTAATAACATTCGTTCAGAATCAATGTATTTGATAATACAGGGTGATAACTGCCAACAAACTTGGCTGCAACAATTGCACTATTTCTAACTCTTGAAACTTATCACCCTTTTTCAGTTCTCTACCTATCTATAGCCCATATAACAGATTACATATGTGGAATCCTGATCCGGTATCTCATACCCAGGACATAAAGGATACTGAGAAACAGTTCTTTGTAATGAACACACCCGAAGAGGATGCATCATCTTGCACTTTCTTCGTTTGGATGGCACGGGAATCCTGGTAATCCTCTATTTCCTGCTCAGTCTTATAACAATTATAAGTTGGAGCGGGACCAACGTTCCCCAGCTCAGTATAACAAGCGGGTTCGATCAATACATCCATATTATTATCTTGATTAAGGCGTGACATGGTCACTACCTGGAAAGAGAAAGAAGAAAACACATTGCGTGCGCTTTTGCAAAATTAGATTGGTTATTAATTTATCTAATCAGGATGACTCCCACTGTTTTAGTCAAATCTTCCTTCAAACCCTAAAAGGAAAAACTAGCCGGGATTAATTACACCTTACAAGTTCGCCAATCTTTCACCAGACCAGTGTTGGTACTTTGAGGGAGGTTCCCCGTGTTTTCGCACGGACCTAATTAAAATAAACCTCGTTTTCCCTGGGGCGTAACTCCGTTAACACCTTTCTAGACACCTACTTGATCGGCTAATTGTGATGTGTAAAACTCTCCGAGGAGTAACTCTTACTCGCAGTGGGTATCAGGATCCAACTATCTCATAGGAGGTATGCAATCTCATTGCAAATTTCAACACTTGAAATTCCCGATAATATTTTGCCCCTATCGTCCTATGACCTTGACGCAGGCCAACAAACCATAGTCCGCTAGTCAAGTTCAACCCGTACATTTCCCGATTGAATTAAACCCACCTGTACGACCCTTGACGCGGGCCAACAAAGTCGCACAACTACTCTAACTCAATCGCATCATATACTTTAGCAGATAAGCATAAATAGCTACCGCACACTACGCCTTGACGCAGGCCAACAAACGTAGCATGAATACTATGAAGTACTTATCTGAAATGACAGAAGGCTACGACAGGTTTTTAAGAAAACCCTTTGCGTAATGAACTTGATATCGTCATAGAATTGAGTGATTTTGAAAAAGGAGTGCTTTTGAGGCATTTAATAGTTTTGCTAAAGAGGTCACTCCCGGTGAAGGGATCTCGGCTCTTTCCTTATCGAATAAGGTGCAGGATATTTCACAAATACCACTATGCAAAGCAAAAACTATAAAAGCAATCAAAAGACAAACCGAGTTTGTAGCATCTGCTAGTTTCGGTAAAGAGGTCACTCCCGGTGAAGGGATCTCGGCTCTTTCCTTATCGAATAAGGTGCTGGATATTCTACAAGGAATACCGCTATGGAAAGCAAGAACTAGAGCTACCGGTTTTCGAGACAAGTAACTACAATATCTTTACGTTTCTTTTATTTCATTAATCTCATTAATGAAGTCCCATTTATTATGCTTCCCAAGCATCACATATGAAACGAAAACAGTAATATATAATATATATCATATATATATAATATAATCATTTTTCTCAGAACAGTAATATGATCTCATCACAGAACATTGCAGTAGAGGAAAACATATGAAATATTAGATATACTAGGATTTCCATGTTTTAAATTAAGCATGTATAAAACACGGATTCCACGGTCGTGATGAATAGCCAATCCCACACCCCTAGACCCCTACGAGGGCGGCAAGCAACCCTACCAATTCTAGACTTAGGAGACCCGGTCTCGACTCCTCGAGATGGTCTCCCACTGGACCCTAAAACCCGGTTACTTGTGCTCTCCGCCTTGGGTCTATCCTAATGCGGAAAAGTAAATAATATACAATGGTGACATCATCCTCAACCCGGAATTGTTGGATATAGTGCCCTCAAAGTCAATTATTGGATCACAGGCACGTGATTGAAATGATTGAGGGAGGACCTATGCCGGTAGGACAGTCTTACTCGAAATGATAGTATGCTATCTGGTTTATCTTTATCATCGTGTACAGTTTTAGGTGAGCTTACAGATCACTATTACACATTGATAGAGCCCTTAGGATTTTTGCTTGACGGCCAGCAGTATGATGGCGATCATATACGTGGGAGATAGGGTCTATAAGCACATCCTTAAAGGGTCCATAGTCGAGGGAGTTTCGAGACAGGGAATCGATACTCCAGAGTAGACTAGTGTATACGGATCGAGACCCCGATGAGGGGCGGTGGCTGGTCTCACAAGCCATTGGTGTCAGTTGGTTCACCTAAGACATATACAGGTGCTCATTGGGTTATGAGTACACCGGACAGGACTCGCCGGGAACATGCTAGTTGGTTTTATACCTAGCGTCAGATAGCAGTTCCCTGGTGACATGTGTACAGGTTAGTTCATTGACCTGAGATCGTCATTTGTCTCGTGTGAGTTCCCACTGTACTTTGATTACTACCTTACCACGGCTCAAAGGAGTCGTGCAAACAGGTTTTGGTTGGGTACAGTCCCGAGCCACATGGAGTCAGTGAGCGGATCAGCAGGGGTTTCGTCTCTCCCGGTATTGGGGGTGAGATCGCGCTGTGTCTAGGAGAGCTATTACACGAAGTCCTTGGCCAAGGTAGGAGATTTATTGGTAGGTATTCCAGTAGTATCTCAGGGTGTTCTGGGCTACACTTCGACATGACTTGTACCGCTTTTGGGGGTCTGACTTTTACCAACACCCTAGGACCGACATGCGATGCTCATAGACGAACGGACCGGACTGTACGGATATTATCACTGACAGGCTCAGTAGGGTGTCAGGATGAGTCCGCTCATCGACCTCCCTTTTGGTCAATACCTGGTATCCCGTTACGTACGGCTAGTACCACTGACGTGCTAGTGGCTAAATCCACAGCCAAAGTATTGACGAGTCTTTAGAGTCCCCCACAGACAGTTTCTCAAGTTTCGGGCGAAACGTTGTAGAGGCCGTATGGTATTATGGCAGGGTTCGATCATATACGTGCAGTAGTGCACGGATCATACTAGTAGGCTTTGGTTTAAGCCGGATCCTAGTATTAGATTTGTTGGATTACTTTAGTCTCATCACATTCGCAATCAGTCGGAATGCGGATGCAGGTATGTATATACAGGTGAGGGGTATCCTTGTGATCCGTCACGAGTTTACTTTAGATGTTTCCATATCTTTTTTATTGTTGTAAACATTTGGATTAATGTTTACAAATGGAAATAATGAGCTCAAATTCATGATTAGGAGCATTAATTGTGACACATGCACAAGTGATGACTCATGGTCTCTTTCTTTGTGCATATGTCACATTATTGATTGATTTAAGCGTTGAAATGATAAGAAGAGAGAGAGAGGGCAGCCATATGGTTATGGGTTTGCTCTTGTATTATGATACTCACTCTCATTTTTATCATACAACACAAAAGAAAGCTCTTCTTCCTCTTTCTTCTTGAGCTCACTATCTCTATTGATGGCATCATCTTCAACCTCCATCCATACACTCTCATGTGTTGAGAATCAATGGATGCTTGAGACAAAGTGATCACACACATTCTCTACATCACCTTGGACACGTCGGCTAGCAAACTTCGTGTCCGAGTTGCTTCAGACGAAGCGGGAGCCCGTAAAAAGACTCATTGATGTGGTGCCCTTTCCGACGAGGAGACCGGAGATTGGAGATGCCGCGAGGAGCTTGGGAAGGTGGCCAAAGACCGAAGGACACGGATCGAGTTTCTGTTAATGGTTCGATCCGGGTTGAAAGTATACGATAGCGCCAGTTTCAAGTTTATGAAAAGTTTTTGTTTCCGCATTTTGGCCTCGGATCGACGGCCGCGGCGTTGCCGTAGACTTACATGGTATCAGAGCCACGCCATTAACCTTTACTAGCTTGTTCTAACTTGTTTAAAACATCGATCGAACAAAATTGCGGTCTAAAAATTATTTTGGGTACGTCAGAAAATCAGGCAGGCTTTTCTAAGACCTCTGTAGAAATTTGGAAGTGTGATTCCACCATAGCGCCGCGGAACCGCGGCATTACCCATATTTTGTCCGCGGTTCCGCCACGGTACTGTAGCTTCAGTGCACCAATTTTTCTACTGTGGTCTTTGACTTGGAATTGGGATTTCTGGAATATATAGTTTTGGCCCAGATTATTTTGAGTACTGGACTTGTGCTTGGGGCCCACTTCGGGAAATTTTGTCGATCGAAATTTTAAATAAGTTAGTTTGCAGTACTTACATTACTATCTGTGACCGTGAATGTCATTCGAGCGGTAAATCTTATCTAATTGGTATAGCTCTTTTAGACGGATTTACGAACATGACATTCACGTTGATGTTCTGTGTTGTGCTGTGATGTTGTGGATTTGTCGTGGTGGATTGCCTGGATGCAATGGTATTACAGTTTGGTTATATTTGTACATTTGATATTGCGGGGCGAGCGTCCGACATGTGGACTGCCGTCACTGCCTGTTTGTATATTATTCTTTTGGGGCACGACCGGGCTGAGGTCGATGTACCCGTTGTATATATTTTACTTTCTGTACTAGGATTACCCCACGGTGGGGTGTACGGATAGCCGGGTTCTAGAGGGCAACGGGCTCGCATCTCATGGCTTTGAGACGGAGGGGGCTTCACTCTAGAATTGGCGCGCTATTCGCCGCACTCGTAGGGGGTACAGGTTGACCCAAGGAGGGGTGCTCAAGTTACCGGATTCTGTGAAGTGCTGGGTGGTCCATTCACTTTGTTGAAGGGGGCTGCCTCGCTTTAGGTTTTGGCGGGTAACTTGCCGCGCCCGTAGGGATCTAGGATTTCATTGCACAGGCTGTCCACATGACCAGGGGAACGTCGGGTTTCACTTGCGGCTCAAAGGAAACCCGGGGATCCCGGATTATCTGTATTGTTCTGTGATGCTTATTACATTTCTGTGATGTTGCATTTTATCACGCCTTGAACGATTATTATATATTGATATATATACTAGTAGATATTGTATATGTTTTACACCCGCGCTAGTCCAGTCCCCGCTCTGTCGTTAGTTAAGTAACCTAACAGGTGATGACGGGACCTAGTGGCGAATGCGGATGGCATATACATACATCATATTTTCGTTCTTTTGTGGTGTGATTAATTGATGGGACTGCATTGATTCAGATCATGAGGGTTACTAGGCACACGAACAAGGCTCTACAAGGCATCGACCATGCCGGATTAAAAATTTTAGGTGCCGAACAACCCTAAGCAAGATCGTTAACTAGAGATTAGGCGAAAAAGGTGAAAGTAAATCACATTTACACTAAAGTAAATGGACTACATCCTTTGTAGATCTGGTCCTCCACTTCCAAAGCTCCGTGACGACGTCCCTTCGCTGCGATCATCCAACTCCCGGACTCTCGGACGGCTCCTTGAGAAATTGCAACGGGATCGCTTGAAGTCTTCGAGGCCGAAGATGATCTACGTCGAGGGAATACGAACTCAAGCTTCTACTTCACTAACCAATGAATTAGTGAAGCAAACACCCTAAACTAAAGTGCTAGTCTAGTAGAGGATGGTGAGATAGGAAATGGGTACACTTTAGAATTTCATTTCTCACTTTGTATCTCTCTCTTTATCAAACCCTAAAATCAAAGTGAAGGAGGAAGAAGATGAGCTCAAAATGAGAATGGATGATGATCAAGAGAGAGAGTGTGCTAACCATGGTGAGTGAGTATCATATACTAACTCATGTACAGACATTACCATAGGTTAATTATAGAGGTTAGGTTTATTAATATCCTAAGTAAAACAAAACAAGTGGACTAAGGCAATGCAACATAAGCTTCATGAAGCTTCATGCATTTTAGCTCATTATCCATTTGTTTTTGAATTACTTTAAATATAAAAACCTAAACCTATAATTAGAATGGTATAAGTCTTGTACACCCATGATATTTGTGTCAACAACCATGATACAAAAAAGAGCACAAATAAAAATATATCACATATATATTAACTTGGGCACAAGTGAGAAAAACAAATGCTTAAAGTGAACCAATGTTAGTTAATGTAAATTAGTATATCATATATACAATTATACACTAAATTATTAAATCAATACTTGACTTAATAATCCGGTTATATCACATATAACCGACTAACATTCAATGTATCGACTTATCGAATCAAAACTTGATTCGATAACCCGGCTATATCGCATATAACCGATCGATACAAACATCGCGAGAATAGAATACGGTATCACATACACGCATTATTCTCGGTCCCGCACATATCACATATGCGCTCCTATTTCGTTTTGCCTGAGCCAGTACAACCTCTATGTAGGACTCTAAAGACTCGTCAATACGCCGGCAGTAGGTGATGATCATATCAAACACCCACAAGCCGTCAGCGGTACTAGATGGACGTAACGGCTACCCGGGTATTGAGCTATCAGAAGATCAGCAAGCAAGCCCACTCCAACTCCTGCAAAAAGCCTGACAGTGACACTACCGTACAGTCCGGTCTCCTCGTCTGATATGTCGCATATCAGTTCTAGGGGTGGTAAACGTCAGACCCCAATAACCGATAAGTCATGCCGATACGAGGCGCATAACGGGTCGAGAAACTACTGGTAACACTTACCAGTAAATCTCTAAACCAGCCCTGGCTAGGGACTTCCCTGTTATGGCCAATCGAGCATAGCGTAACATCAACCCCCAATACCGGGAGAGACGAAACCCCTCTTATCGCTCATTGCCTCCATGTGACTCGGGACTGTACCCAAAAACCACCGTTTTGCACGCCCTCTTGGACGTGGTAAGGTGGAATCAAAGCACAGTGGGAATCACACAAGACTCTATGATGATCTCGGGTCTCCAGACTAACCTGTACCAGTGTCACCAGAGAACTGCCATCTGACGTAAGGTATAATACCATCTGGGAGTTCTCGGCGAGTCCGTCCAGTGTATCCAGTCTCCACTGAGCATCCGTATATCATCTCTGATGTCAAACACCAATGGATATGGGATCATCCATCGCCCATCTGTATGGGTCGAGAAGGCATACGCTAGTCTACACTGGTATATCGATGCCCCGTCTCGATACACCCACGACTAGGGACCTTGAAGGATGTACTTATGGACTACCATGTCCCCACTAGTATGATCCGCATCATAGTCCAGGCAGTCAAGTACTCATCCTAAGGGCTTTACCAACATGTAACAGAGAGACAATCAGTATACACGTTTAGGTAAAGGGTAACCAGATAGCATACTATCATGTCGAGCAAGAAAGTCCTCTCTATATATGTCCAAGCATCCACTACAATATACATCACATGTATTGTAATGGCCTCTAGGGCATACATATAACTAACAATCTCCCACTTGCACTAGGGCCATCTGATAACAGTGGTTGTAGTATCTCATACTCAACCATCCCATAATAGTCTCTCTCTGGGAAAAGGCCTTTGTGAGTGGATCCGCCGTGTTGTCCTCTGAGTCTACTCTCCTGACCTCGATCCCCTGGAAATCAACCATCTCCATGATCAGGTGACACTGCCTCAGAATATATTTGGACCACTGATAGGACGGGCGTTCCTAGGCATACGCCACAACTCCATTATCTCACAATGGTAGGAACGAAGTTCATCTCATGAACTAATATACACCCAGACTTCCTCTTTGGTAGCATCTTTGGTAGCGATGTATCCAGCCTTTATCGTCTAGTATGCCACGGTATCTAGCTTGGAACTCTTCCAACATACCGTCCCTCCACTGAGGGTAAAGACAATGCCTGTGACTGACATTCAGTCTTCCTTGTAACACTGGAACCCATCCAGTGATTCTCCCCATGATCAATCGATACCATCTCACTACATCTAGTGAGTATCCTAACATCCAATTAGATCTATCTCATAGATCCAAAACCCAAGATTTAGTAGGTATCAGTTTAATCCTATATGGAGAATCATTGTGACAAGCGGAGATTGACTGAGCGTAGCATAGGAAACTCCTCCCCTATCAAGAGTATGTCATCCACGTACTCTACGAGGATCACTACAATACTCTCTACTTCCTTTTTGTATATACAAGGTTCATCTACCATTTTGATGAAGTCAAACTCTTTGACTACCACATCAAAACAGACGTTCCAACTCCGCGTTGCCTGCTTTATCACATAAAACATCTTGCACACGTTTCCGCTGCTACCACTGTCTACGAAGCCCTCTGACTGTGTACTTATAGACTCTCTCTTCTAAAATATCATTTAGAAGAGCAGTCATGACACCCAACCGCCAGATATCGTAGTCATGGTATGTAGCCATGGCAAGTAGGATCTGGATGGACTTAAGCATAGCTACTTAGAAAAGGTTTCAACATAATCCATACCTGGTCAATGATGCAAACCTTTAACAAGTCTAGCTTTGAAAGTCTCAACTTTCCATGTACACCAAGTAATCTTCTCAAGATATACTTGCTCCTGATAGGGATTTAACCCTTTAGATAAAGCAACCAAAGTCCGTACTTTGTTGGTGTATAAGGATTCCATCTCAGATCGCTAAGCATCCAGCCATTCTTACAGAGTCCCACTCCTGATGGCCAGCTCGAAACTAGTTGGGTCATCATCTCATGATGCAATCCTCGCTCCCACTGTCATAGAGAAACCGAAGTATCTCTCAGGTGGGTGAGGAACCCTACTAGATCGGCGGAGAGGCTGAGGTTCGTTGGAATCTACTGAATCCTTTGGTTCTACCAAATCATCTGCTGTAGTTTGTATAGCTGGAACTCTTTCCAGTTCTACCTCATGACCAATAATTCCTTCCACAAGAAATTCCCTTTCACAAAAGGTGGCATGTTGAGAAATAAAACACATTTGTTTCTCGGTTTGGTAGAAGATATTCCCTTGCGAATGCTTGGGATATCCAACAAACTTCCACAGAACTGACTGTACCTCGAGCTTGTCCGGATTTTGCTTTTAGACATAGGCCGGACAACCCCAAATCTTAACTAACTTAAGAAATGGGCTCTTCCCTTTCCATATCTCATATGAAGTGGTAGGCAACTGATTTGGTTAGAACCCTATTCAATAGGTATGCAACTTCATAAGTGCATTACTCCCAAAAGGAAATAGGT
The DNA here is from genome assembly GCA_030015575.1 of Agapanthus africanus. Lineage (NCBI taxonomy): Eukaryota > Viridiplantae > Streptophyta > Magnoliopsida > Asparagales > Amaryllidaceae > Agapanthus > Agapanthus africanus. The sequence goes on from CM057346.1 coordinate 130,853,016, forward strand.
AACTCAGTAGTACTCATCATAGAACACACCTTATCATATAGGGTGTGATTGCTCCGCCCCGATACACCGACGTGCTGTGGTGTATTCGGAGGAGTAATGCTGAGAGAGAATCTCATTCTCCTTTAGAATAGTCCAGGAATTCCGTGCTCAAGTATTCTCCTCCTTGATCTTATCAAAGGACATAATACTTAAACCCGTATTTTGGTTCTCTACTTCTAACTTATATTCTGTGAATATCTCAAAAGGTTCGGACTTGTGTTTCAACAGGAACATATGTCTGAATCTTGAGAGATCATCAGAGAATGTAATGAAGTACAAAGAACCGGTCTTGGCATGTGTAGACAGGGGACCTTCATACATCAACATGTATCATCCCAAAAGTTCACTAACTCTTTCTCTGTTTCTAATAAACGGAGCTATGGTCATCTTATCTCTGTGACATGACCGGCAAGTTTCACAAGATGTAAATTCAAACTGATTTAAATATGCATCTATATGTAACTTCAGCTAGTCGGGTAGCATTAATATGACCTTGTCTACAATACCTCAAGAAGAATTCGTTCATTTCTGAACTCTTCCTCTTGTGTGTGTTCTGTATACTAAGAACTATAGTTTGATTTAGAACTTCAATGCTTTTAGATAATGTGCCTGAACCGATCAACTCTTGATATAGGAAATGTTCAAAACATTATCCAACAATACAAAATTATATCCTTTCTTTACTGATAAAGAGACCGATATGATTTTGTATATCAGGTTCGGTATCTAATAACATTCGTTCAGAATAAATGTATTCTGGTAATACAGGGTGATAGTGACAAACAGACTTGGCTGCAACACTTACACCGTTTTCTATCTCATGAAACTTATCACCCGTTCTCAGTTCTCTACCTATCTGTAGCCCATGTAACAAATTACATATGCGGGATCCTGATCTGGTATCACATACCCAGGACGTAAAGGATACTGAGAAACAGTTCTCTGTAATGAACACATCCGAAGATGATGCATCAACATGCACTTTCTTCGTTTGGGCGGCACGGGAATTCTGGTAATCCCCTATTTCCTGCTCTGTCTTATAACATTTATAAGTTGGAGCGGGACCAACGTTCCCCAGTTCAGTATAACAAGCGGGTTCGGTCAATAATCCGTTTTATTATCTTGATTAAGGCGTGATATGGTCGCTACCTGGAGAGAGAGAAAAGAAAACACTCAGCGTGCGCTCTTGCAAGAATAGATTGGTTATTATTTTATCTAATCAGGATGGCTCCCACTGTTTTTATCAAATCTTCCTTCAAACCCTAAAAGGAAAAGACTAGCCGGGATTAATTACACGCTACAAGTTCGCCAATCTTTCAGCCAGGCCAGTGTCGGTACTTTGAGGGAGGTCCCCCATGCTTTCGCACGAACCTAATTAATGTAAACCTCGTTTTCCCAGAGGCGTAACCCCGTTAACACCTTTCTAGACACCTACTCGATCGGCTAATTGTAATGTGTAAAACTCTCCTAAGAGTAACAATTACTCGCAGTGGGTATCGGGATTCAACTATCTCATAGAAGGTATGCAATCTCATTGCAAATTTCAACACTTGAAATTCCTGATAATTTTGCCCCTAGCGTCCTATGACCTTGACGCAGGCCAACAAACCATAGTGCGCTAGTCAAGTTCAACCCGTCATTTCTTGATTGAATTAAACCCACCCGCACGGCCCTTGACGCAGGCTAACAAAGTCGCATGACTACCCTAATCCAATCTGCATCATATGCATAAACTGATAAATACTAGTTAGCTACCGCACACTACGCCTTGACGCAGGCCAACAAACGTAGCACGAATACTAAGTAGGACTTATCTGAAATGACGGAGGGCTACGATAGGTTTTTTTCTAAAAACCTATTGCGTAATGAACTTGATATCGTTGTAGAATCAAATGATTTTAAAATGGAGTGTTTTTGAGGCTTTTCTAGTTTTGCTAAATGGGTCACTCCCGGTGAAAGGATCGTCGGCCCTTTCCACGTCGAATGAGGTGCGGGATATATCATATATATCACTATGCAAAGCAAGAACTATAGAAGCAATCAAAAGACAAACCGAGGGTTGTAGCATCTTCCAGTTATTGCTAAAGGGGTCACTCCCGGTGAAGGGATCTCGGCCCTTTCCTCATCGAATAAGGTGCAGGATGTTCTACAAAGAACACCACAATGCAAAGCAAGAACTGTAGCTACCTGTTTTTGAAAATTCGATTCCACAACATCTTTTAAGTTTCTTTTTCTTTCATTAATCATATTAATGAAGTCCCATCATTTAAACACCTAAACATCACAGATAAATACGACGTACACTTATGCCATCCGCATTCGCCTCGATGTCCCCTCGTGCACCGTTAGGTTAGGTAACTAACGGCAGAGCGGGGCAGGGCTAGCGCGGGTGTAAAACATAAGTAACGTCTATATAATATATCATATATACTATATATAGTATCTATCACAGAACATCACATGATCATATCACAGATATCGCAGCAGAAGAAACATATGAAACATTGGATATACTAGGACGTCCGTGTTTTATTTTGAGCCTCCATAAAACACGAATTCCACGGTCGCGATGAATAGCCAAACCCACACCCCTAGACCCCTACGAGAGCGGCAAGCAACCCTTCCAATTCTAGAGTTAGGAGACCCGGACTCGACTCCTCGAGTTGGTCTCCCACTGGACTCCAGAACCCGGTTACTTGTGCTCTCCTCCTTGGGTCTATCCTAATGCGGAAAAGTAAATAATATACAAATGGTGATATCAACCTCAACCCGGAAGTGCCCCAATAAAAGAATATTACATACAATTAATTTTACATGAATGAAAATAAAAACTCTCATCTCACATAAAACCCCCCGGCTATCCATAACGCGACGATCCAATATAACATATCCAGCAACACATAACATCACATGTCATCAACGTAAGTAAATATGCGCATCCCAATTGTCGTTGACATATAGCAACGAAATCGGCGATATCACATATTACACTTACGGTCGCAGAAAAGAAAGTGTAAAACTACAACAGTTGGAATCCGCAACCTCCTTAGACATCGCATGCCTAACAGTTATAAACCCCGCATTTTAGTCTCCATATCGAAAACACTTTTCAATATCAAGTCGGGCAATTCAACAAGATTCCCGATAAGTGATCGAATGCTTGTCGCAAACTTTAGTAGACGGCCGCAACCCCGGATGCCGTCGACGAAGTGCACTAAGGTGGAACACCACTGCCGCGAGCACCCAAACGGATGCTTTCGGCGACGGGGTTCTCCTACAGTCACTTGGTTGGGGCCATGGGGCATGGCTGTCTATTAAGTTTACCCAGCGAGTATCCGCGTACGCTACGTGATTGCGATGGACTTCTAATCGCATCAAAATTCCGTGGCAACCGATCAATTGAGACTAAACTGCTATGTTTATAACAATCAAATTAGTTATCTCATAACTACTTGTGGATTCCAAATATTGTATCACATTCCAGATAAATAGACAATGTTAAACTTTCCAATCAAATGATCAAACACCCAAGTTTTCCCAAATGGTTCTCAACACTTGAGGAGGGTTTAAAAACATCTATCACATGCCACAGTACCAATGGTCCAGCCGTAGAAGGGTCAAGCCAACGCCTCACATGTGGCACGCCGTACTGCCCCAAACCCTAAGGTTCGAAAGGCAGTTCAAGACGGTGACATAATCGAGTTAAGGTTTGTTGTCTTCTAGAGGGTCTATCGCGTAACTTGCACGATCTAGACGTTCTTAAACAAACGGAAAAATCCAACACTTGGAAATTTTCCGGGTCGGGAAAAAGTGGGTTATTGATATCCGTTCGAACTTTTTAATACTTTCTAAATATTCGGAAAACATTACGAAATTAAATATTCCGATCGAATCTATGAATACAAAATAAACCCCTGAATAATCAACACTTGAGTCAGAATTAAAAATACCCAAAAAAATGCAGGAATATCTAATGATATTACTGTACAGAAAGCCGTCCCTAATTCCCTTTTCTTGTCGCGGAACCGCCGCACAAAGTGGGTTATTGCCGCGGTTCCGCGGCCACGTGGAGGACTTAGGGGCACGTTTTTCAAGGTAATTCTCAGAAAACCCTGCTGAATTTTTTAAGCATTTTTAATTCGGAAAAATCCCAGATTTCAAAAATTTTCCAGAGAGGGGGTTTACTATGTCATGTCGGGGTTCGATCGGAGTTTTAACATCGTAAACGCATCGCCTAATGCTCTAGCTACGCTCTGATACCACTTGAGGGTTACTAGGCACACTAACAAGGCTCTACAAGGCATCGACCATGCCGAATTAAAAATTTTAGGTGCCGAACAACCCTAAGCAAGATCGTTAACTAGAGATTAGGCGAAAAAGGTGAAAGTAAATCACATTTACACTAAAGTAAAGGGACTACAACCTTTGTAGATCCGGTCCTCCACTTCCAAAGCTCCGTGACGACGTCTCTTCGCTGCGATCATCCAACTCCTGGACTCTCGGACGGCTCCTTGAGAAATTACAACGAGATCGCTTGAAGTCTTCGAGGCCGAAGATGATCTACGTCGAGGGAATACAAACTCAAGCTTCTACTTCACTAACTAATGAATTAGTGAAGCAAACACCCTAAACTAAAGTGCTAGTCTAGTAGAGGATGGTGAGATAGGAAATGGGTACACTTTAGAATTTCATTTCTCACTTTGTATCTTTCTCTTTATCAAACCCTAGAATCAAAGTGAAGGAGGAAGAAGATGAGCTCAAAATGAAAATGGATGATGATCAAGAGAGAGAGTGTGCTAACCATGGTAAGTGAGTATCATATACTAACTCATGTAGAGACATTACCATAGGTTAATTATAGTGGTTAGGTTTATTAATATCCTAAGTAAAACAAAACAAGTGGACTAAGTCAATGCAACATAAGCTTCATGAAGCTTCATGCATTTTAGCTCATTATCCATTTTTTTTTGAATTACTTTAAATATAAAAACCTAAACCTATAATTAGAATGGTATAAGTCTTGTACACCCATGATATTTGTATCAACAACCATGATACAAAAAAGAGCACAAATAAATACATATCACATATATATTAACTTGTGCTCAAGTGAGAAAAACAAATTCTTAAAGTGAACCAATGTTAGTTAATGTAAATTAGTATATCATATATACAATTATACACTAAATTATTAAATCAATACTTGACTTAATAATCCGGTTATATCACATATAACCGACTAACACTCAATGTATCGACTTATCGAATCAACACTTGATTCGATAACCCGGCTATATCGCATATAACCGATCGATACAAACATCGCGAGAATAGAATACGGTGTCACATACCCGCATTATCCTCGGTCCCGCACATATCACATATGCGCTCCTATTTCATTTTGCCTGGGCCAGTACAACCTCTATGTAGGACTCTAAAGACTCGTCAATACGCCGGCAGTAGGTGATGATCATATCAAACACCCACAAGCCGTCAGCGGTACTAGATGGACGTAACGGCTACCCGGGTAATGAGCGATCAGAAGATCAGCAACCAAGCCCGCTCCAACTCCTGCAAAAAGCCTGACAGTGACACTACCGTACAGTCCGGTCTCCTCGTCTGATATGTCGCATATCAGTTCTAGGGGTGGTAAACGTCAGACCCCAATAACCGATAAGTCATGCCGATACGATGCGCATAACGGGTCGAGAAACTACTGGTAACACTTACCAGTAAATCTCTAAACCAGCCCTGGCCGGGGACTTCCCTGTTATGGCCAATCGAGCATAGCGCAACATCAACCCCCAATACCGGGAGAGACGAAACCCTTCCTATCGCTCATTGCTTCCATGTGACTCGGGACTGTACCCAAAAACCACCGTTTTGCATGCCCTCTTGGACGTGGTAAGGTGGAAATCAAAGCACAGTGGGAATCACACAAGACTCTATGACGATCTCGGGTCTACAGACTAACCTGTACCAGTGTCACTAGAGAACTGCCATCTGACGTAAGGTATAATACCATCTGGGAGTTCTCGGCGAGTCCGTCCAGTGTACCCAGTCTCCACTGAGCACCCGTATATCATCTCTGATGTCAAACACTAATGGATATGGGATTATCCATCGCCCATCTGTATGGGTCGAGAAGGCATACGCTAGTCTACACTGGTATATCGATGCCCCGTCTCGATACACCCACGACTAGGGACCTTGAAGGATGTACTTATGGACTACCATGTCCCCACTAGTATGATCCGCATCATAGTCCAGGCAGTCAAGTACTCATCCTAAGGGCTTTACCAACATGTAATAGAGAGACAATCAGTATACACGTTAAGGTAAAGGGTAACCAGATAGCATACTATCATGTCGAGCAAGAAAGTCCTCCCTATATATGTCCAAGCATCCACTACAATATACATCACATGTATAGTAATGGCCTCTGGGGCATACATATAACTAACAGATCAATGCAAGCTAAACAAACCTATTCTGATGTTGTTGGAACATTTTTCAAAAAGCTGTTATTGCAAGGACGTTTTCTTTTATTTTGCACAGTGGTATTCGGTTATGAATATCCAGCACCTCAGTCGACGAGGCAAGGGCCGAGATCCCTTCACCGGGAGTGATCCCTTGGACAGAACTTTGCGTCTGGGTAATAACTTCACTATAGTCGATTGCCTTTTTGCTTTGCATCGTGGTATTTAGTTGGAATATCCTGCACCTCATTCTACGGGGAAAGAACCGAGATCCCTTCACCGGGAGTGACCTCTTTAGCAAAGGTTTTCGCCACTATATTTTTATAAAAAGCTATCCGGTTCCTTCAACGATATCAAGTTCATTACGTTAAAGGTTTTTAGCCAAAAACCATTTGTAGCCCTCCGTCATTTCAGACGGGTAGCACTTGTAGGGTTACTAGGCACAATCACAAGGGTCTATAAGGCATCAACCATGCCCGATTTAACATTTAGACGTGCCGAACAACCTAACGCGAAGATCTTTGCTAGATAATTAGGGTTAAACATATTAGTAAACATCTTTACAACTAAGAGAGAGGGATTACAACCTTTGTAATCCGCTCCTTCGCTTCATAAGCTCCGAGTAGTAATCCCTTCGCCGCGATCCATGATCTCCCGGACTCAAGAAACGCTCCACAACCCGAATGATCCATGCTTGCTTGAAGTCTTCCTCTTCTAAGATGATCTACCTTGAAATTTCTTTAACTCAAGCTCTTACTCACTAATCAAGTATTAATGAAGTGAACACCCTAATTTAATTGGCTAGATTAGATGAGGATGATGAAGTAGGAATTATGCTCTCTTTTATTATCAATTTCTCACACTAATCCATCACTAAAGAAAAACATAGAAAGCTTTTCAAGAGCTCAAGGAAGAAGAAGAAGAATCATTCCTTTTGTGATAAATAATCAATTGTTATTATCATTACAATTGCAACCATGGTTAAGTCAAGAAATACTTAACCATTGTAGAGATTTAACTAGGGTAAAGGGTGTGGGTTGGGTTAGAAAAATATCTCCAAAATATCAACACATAATATCTTTGCAAGAAACAAAACAAAAGCTTCTAGAAGCTTCAAGAAAAGACTAAGCCAAATCAAACCCTAACTATGTTTAATCTCCACTAATTATGTTGCATTTGTAAACATAACTTGTTACAATATTATATATCATATATATAATATATTTTTGTAACAAAAGAAAATAATACAATTAACATATATCGCATATATATCAATGTATTACCCGGTGAGAAATGAATCAATAAAGCGAGCCAATATTAGATAATGTATTGTAATATATCACATATATAATTATACATTAAATTATCGAATCAACACTTAATCCGACAATCCGGCTATATCACATATAACCGACTAATATTTCATGTACCAATTCATCGAATCAACACTTGATCTGATGACCCGGCCAATATCAAATATTGCGAGAATAGAATACGGTATCTCATATCGTATTATCCTCGGTCGTGCACATAGCACATATGTGCTCCTACTCCATTTTTCCTGAGTCAAGAAACCTCTGTGTAGGACTCTAAAGAATCGTCAATACGCCGGCAGTAGGTGATGATCATATCAAACACCCACAAGCTGCAAGCGGTCAGCTAAACGTAACAGCCATCCAGGTATTGATCGATTAGAAGATCAACAAGCAAGCCTGTACATTCTCCTGTGAATCCAATCAGTAACACTACCATAAAGTCCGGTCTCTTCGTCTGATATGTCGTATATCCAGTGTAGGGGTGGTCTACGTTAGACCCCAGTAACCGATAAGTCGTGTCGATGTGAGGCTCATAACAGGTCGAGAACCTACTGATAACACTTACCAGTAGTACTCAATATCCTCCCTGGCAAGTTTGTCGGGAACTACTAAATTCTCTGGTTCCACTAAATCTTCAGTTGCAGTTTGTGTCGCTGGAACTTCTTCCAGCTCTACATCTTTGCCACTAATTTCTTTTGCAAGAAATTCCTTTTCTAAAAGGGTGGCATGTTGAGCAACAAACACCTTTTACTCCTCACTGTGGTAGAAAAAATATCCATAAGAATTCTTCGGATATCCCACAAACTTGCCAAGAACTGATCGTGTCTCGAGTTTGTCCGGATTTGCCTTTTGACATAGGCCGGACAACCCCATATCTTAACTCGTTTAAGATACGGTCTCTTCCCACTCCAAATCTCATATGGTGTGGTAGGTACAGATTTAGACAGAACTTGATTCAATAGGTATGCCGCTGTCTCAAGCGCATAACCCAGAAGGAAATAGGTAACTCAGCATTGCTCATCATAGAGCGTACCATATCCAATAGGGTGCGATTCCTCCGCTCCGATACACCGTTGTGCTGTGGTATATAAGGAGGAGTAAGCTGAGAGAGAATCCCATTCTCTTTTAGATAGTCCCGGAACTCATTGCTTAAGTATTCTCCTCCTCGATCAGATCGAAGAATCTTAATACTTTTGCCCGTTTGGTTCTCTACTTCGTTCTTATATTCTCTGAATTTCTCAAAAGCTTCAGACTTGTGTTTCATCAGGAACACATGTCCGAATCTTGAGAGATCGTCAGTGAATGTAATGAAGTAAGAAGAACCGTTCCTGGCATGTGTAGATATGGGACCGCATACATCACTATGTACCAGTCCTAAGAGTTCCTCAACTCTTTCTCCGTGTCCACTAAACGGAGTTTTGGTCATTTTGCCTTTGAGACATGAATGGCAAGTTTCATAAGATGATAATTCGAACGGATTCAAATATCCATCCTTATGTAACTTAGCCAGCCGTGTCGCATTGATATGACCAAGTCTACAGTGCCATAAGTAGGATTCATTCATTTCTGAACTTTTCCTCTTGTGTGTGTTTTGAATATTAAGGACTGTATTTTGATTGAGAATGAATATGCCATTATGTAACGAGCCTGATCCAATCAACTTTTGATTTAGGAAGATGTTCATAACATTATCCTGTATTACAAAATTATACCCTTCTTTACTTAATAAAGAAACTGATATAATGTTGCACATCATGTTCGGTATATAATAGCACTCATTCAGAATTAATGTATTATTACTTGGTAATACAAGGTGATATTCGCCAACTCCTTTGGCTGCAATATTTGTACCATTCCCTATTTGTACGGAATGATCACCCTTTCCCAGTTCTCTACCTTTACGTAGCCCACATAACAATTTACATATGTGGGATCCCGATCCGGTATCTAATACCCAGGACGTAGGGTGAACTGAGAAACAGTTCTCAATAACTAACACACCCGAAGAAGATGCATCAACAAGCTTGTTCTTCGTTTGGGCGGCGTGAGAATCCAGACATTCTCCTATTTCCTGTTCAGTCTTACAACACTTATAAGAAAGAACGGGACTAACGTTCCCCTTCTCAGTATAATAAGCGGGTTCAGTCAATACATCCATATTATTATCTTGATTAAGGCCTGACATGGTCACTACCTGGAGAGAGAGAGAAGGAAACACTTTAGCGTATGCTCTTGCAAGATTAGATTGGTTATTATCTTATCTAATCAGGATGTCTCCCACTGTTTTTATCAAATCTTCCTTCAAACCCTAAAAGGCAAGATTAGCCGGGATTAATTACACCCTACAATTTCGTCAATTTTTCAGCCAGATCAGTGTTGGTACTTTGAGAGAGGTTCCCCATGCTTTCGCACGGACCTAATTAAAATAAACCTCGTTTTCCCAGAGGGATAACCCTGTTAACACCTTTCTAGACACCTACTTGATCGACTAAGTGTCCTGTGTAAAATTCTCCCAGGAGTAACTCTTACTCGTAGTGGGTATCATGATCCATCTATCTCATAGAAAGTATGCAATCTCATTGCAAATTTCAACACTTGAAATTCCCGATAATATTCTGCCCCTAGTTTCTCAACACTTGAAATTTCGGCCTCTGTTTCTATATTGGATATAGAATAGTTCATATCTTAACAATGTTAAGCTACGGGGAGTTGTCCGGCTTATGCTCAAAACCAAACTCTGGATAACTCAAGGCGCGTTTCTGTAATGGCTGTTTGTGGGTTAGCCCGGGCTATGACGAGGGTTGACTTTCTACCATCTGGAAGATCAATAGTGATATTGTTCTTAACTCGTCACAGTTTTTAATAAAAATGGATTTTTTCAGAAAACAGTAGTGGGAGTATGGTAGAACTGGAAGTGATTCCAGAACCGCAAACGATTACTGAAAATTTAATAGGACCTAAAGATTCAATCAGGTTTGACATTCCATTGGCCACTCCGCAGATATGGTGGGTAACCTCAGGCACTCGAGAGGTACTTCGGTATACTCAAAGACGGTGATAGGGAGGTTCTTGTTTACCCAGACTTGCCATTGCTGCTGTTCCAGACTATGAGACCCGGCAGGAGGATGAGTATAGCGTCGTTCTAAACTAGCTTTAGAAGTGCACGTATATATGACTCTGCCAGAGGGTTGTCGTAGTCAGTGGGAGCAGCGGAAGCATAGTGGACAAGTAGCTTATGTCTATGGACAAAAGCAGATATAGCGGAGATAGATCATCTATTTTTGATGTGACAGTCATGGGTTTGACTTCATCAAAATAGGGGATGAATCTGTTAAGAAGGTAGTAGGGTGTGATGTCCTGGTATTTGGATGACATACACACAGTAGGAAGTGAAATTCCTATACTGCGATCGGTTATACTTTGGTTGTCACACAGTGGTTTCTCCACATAGGATATAAATATAATATTAGACATTCTGATTGGTAGATCTATGGTATTAGATCTAGATTTGGGTAGTATCCCAATCTGGGTACTTAGACAGCATTCTAAAAGTATTCAGAATGGACGACTCCTGGAATGGTGGTGTACCTGCAGGTGATGGAGTCACCCTCTCTAAAGGTGTCTTGCAGACTAAAGGAGAGAGGGATGCGCATGATTGGCATATCACTTGCTTAGGCTATTGAGTCAATCATGAGATGTCAAGTACCACACCAGATGTTGTTTTTGCACTAGATGCAATAAGATGATATTAATCCTATCCTGGAGAAACGTTCGGAAGCAGTTTTAGAACATAAGTGGATGTTCTAGGGATATGATAACAACAGCCTCTTTTAGGAGACGGTTATCATTCCAGGCTTCCAAGGTGACCTGGATGACAGAGTGACTGTCAGAGTTCTAGTTTTCCTCTGACGAGGGGCAATAGTTTAGACAGGTGGTCCATGCGGATACAGAGGGAGGCATGGCGCAGGATACTGATTAAGTTCAGTTGACGATACAGTCTAAGAAGTTTGGATTTGGAGTTCATTTATGAAAAAGGTCCCATCAGATATCCAGACATATTCTAAGACAGGTATCGCTCATTTCGGGAGATGGCTTTCTCTGCGAACTTGAGATAAAGAGAGACATAGAAAGAAACATCAGGGCGGATCCACTCACTGAAGCTATTCCTCGAACGCAATAGTTTCGCAAACGGGCTTTATGAGACTGATCAGTAGAGGAGTTGGGTGTTCGGTATCACACGGGATGTGAGTATGCGACATCGCAATAATTAGCCTTGAGTGCAAGTGGGAGATTGTTGGATATAGTGCCCTCAAAGTTAATTATTGGATCACAGGCACGTGATTGCAATGATTGAGGGAGGACCTATGCCGGTAGGACAGTCTTACTCGAAATGATAGTATGCTATCTGGTTTATCTTTATCATCGTGTACAGTTTTAGGTGACCTTACAGATCATTATTACACATTGATAGAGCCCTTAGGATTTTTTCTTGACGGCTAGGAGTATGATGGCGATCATATACGTGGGAGCTAGGGTCTATAAGCACATCCTTAAAAGGTCCCTAGTCGTGGGAGTTTTCGAGACAGGGCATCGATACTCCAGAGTAGACTAGTGTATACAGTCGAGACCCCGACGAGGGGCAGTGGCCGGTCTCACAAGCCACTGGTGTCAGTTGGTTCACCTAAGACGTATACAGATGCTTATTGGGTTATGAGTACACCGGACAGGACTCGCCGGGAACATGCTAGTTGGTTTTATACCTAGCGTCAGATAGCAGTTCCCTGGTGACATGTGTACAGGTTAGTTCATCGACCAGAGATCGTCATTTGTCTCGTGTGAGTTCCCACTGTGCTTTGATTACTACCCTACCACGGCTCAAAGGAGTCGTGCAAACAGGTTTTAGTTAGGTACAGTCCCGAGCCATATGGAGTCAGTGAGCGGATCGGCAGGGGTTCCGTCTCTCCCGGTATTGGGGGTGAGATCGCGCTGTGTCTAGAAGAGCCATTACACGAATTCCTTAGCCAAGGCAGGAGATTTACTGGTAGGTATTCCAGTAGTATCTCAGGGTGTTCTGGGCTACACTCCGACACGACTTGTACCGCTTTTGGGGGTCTGACTTTTACCAACCCCCTAGGCCCGACATAAGATACTCATAGACGAACGGACCGGACTGTACGGATATTGTCACCGACAGGCTCAGTAGGGTGTCAGGATGAGTCCGCTCATCGACCTCCCTTTTGGTCAATACCTGGTAGCCCGTTACGTACGGCTAGTACCACTGACGTGCTAGTGGTTAAATCCACAGCCAAAATATTGACGAGTCTTTAGAGTCCCCCACAGACAATTTCTCAAGTTTCGGGCGAAACGTTGTAGAGGCCGTATGGTATTATGGCAGGGTTCGATCATATACGTGCAGTCGTGCACGGATCATGATCGGACGGATCATACTAGTAGGCTTTGGTTTAATCCAGATCCTAGTATTAGATTTCTTGGATTACTTTAGTCTCATCACATTCGCAATCAGTCGGAATGCGGATGCAGGTATGTATATACAGGTGAGGGGTATCCTTGTGATCCGTCACGAGTTTACTTTAGATGTTGCCATATCTTTTTTATTGTTGTAAACATTTGGTTTAATGTTTACAAATGGAAATAATGAGCTCAAAGTCATGATTAGGAGCATTAATTGTGACACATACACAAGTGATGACTCATGGTCTCTTTCTTTGTGCATATGTCACATTGTTGATTGATTTAAGTGTTGAAATGATAAGAAGAGAGAGAGAGGGCAGCCATATGGTTGTGGGTTTGCTCTTGTATTATGATACTCGCTCTCATTTTTATCATACAACACAAAAGAAAGCTCTTCTTCCTCTTTCTTCTTGAGCTCATTATCTCCATTGATGGCATCATCTTCAACCTCCATCCATACACTCTCATGTGTTGAGAATCAATGGATGCTTTTGACAAAGTGATCACACACATTCTTTACATCACCTTGGACACGTCGGCTAGCAAACTTCATATCCGAGTTGCTTCGGACGAAGCGGGAGCCCGTAAAAAGACTCATTGATGTGGTGCCCTTTCCGACGAGGGGACCGGAGATCGGAGATGCCGCGAGGAGCTTGGGAAGGTGGCCAAAGACCGAAGGACACGGATCGATCGATATAGCCTTTCTAACTCTTCTCTAGTTTGCTAGTTTCTGTTAATGGTTCGATCCGGGTTGAAAGTATACGATAGCGCCAGTTTCAAGTTTATGAAAAGTTTTTGTTTCCACATTTTGGCCTCGGATCGACGGCCGCGGCGTTACCGTAGAATTACAGGAAGTTCCTCAATAAAAGAATATTACATACAACGAATTTTACATGAATGAAAATGAAAAAATCCCATCTCACATAAAACCCCCGGCTATTCAAAACACGACGATCCAATATAACATATCACAGCAACACATAACATCACATGTCATCAACGTAAGTAAATATGCGTATCCCAATTATCGTTGACGTATAGCAACGAAACCAGCGATATACCACATATTACACTTACGGTCGCAGAAAAGAAATTGAAAAACTACAACAGTTGGAATCCGCAACCACCTTAGACATCACATACCTAACCAAATGAAATCCTTAGACATCTCATGCCTAACAATTATAAACCACGCATTTTAGTCTCGATATTCAAAACACCTTTTAATATCTAGTCGGGCAATTCAACAAGATTCCCGACAACCTGATCGAATGCTCTTCGGAAACTTTAGTAGACGGCCGCACCCCCCGATGCCGTCGACAAAGTGCACTAAGGCGGAACACCGCTGTCGCGAGCACCCGAACGGATGCTTTTGGCGACGGGGTTCTCCTACAGTCACTTGGTCGGGGCTATGGGGCGTGGCTATCTAATAATGTTACCCGGTGAGTATCCGCGTACGCTACGTGATTGCGACGGACTTTTGATCACATCAAAATTCCGTGGCAACCGATCAAAAGAGACTAAATTGCTAGATTTATAACATTCAGATTAGTTTTGATTCCAAGTATTGTATCCCATCACATGATACCCGGGCGACGTTAAACTTTTCAATCGATTTATCAAAGTCCCACAATCCTCCGACAGCTCAACACTTGAGCACAATCTAATAATACCCAGAATATGCAGCAGTACCTATGCACCAGCCGTAGAAGGGCAAACCCAAGCCTCACTCATGTCGCCACGGAACTGCGGCAAACCCTAGGGTATAACCGTGGTTCCGCGATCCAAAAAGTCAAGTTAGGGTTTCATTCTTCTAGAGGGTTCATAGAATTACTTGCATGTTTTTCCGAATACGTTAAATTTGGAAAAATTGGGTTTTTGACATTCGATCGAACTTTTAAATTTCGCCTAGACAATATGTGAAGAACCCGAAACAATGTTAAAACTATGAATATGAAACACTCCGAATTGCTTATAGTGTAAGATTACATCATATGCAAAATTAGCAAAAACAAACAACACCTGAAACATCAAAACCAAGTCACTCGAACACACAAAAAATTTCAAAGAGGGAGCTCGGATTTGGCCGAGATGGGGGGGTTGGGGCCGGCCAAAATTTCTTGGATTTTCCTGAAATTTTCATGGTGTTCTTGATATATCTCATACATCATTCTGCACTTGTTTAAAAAAATTTTTGACAACTTTTAGAAAACGACAGAAACTTCATTTTTGCGTTTTAAGTTTCGGAGTATTTCGGTTTCGTAATCCTAACAAAATCTGTCTAAATTTCTAGCATGGCTCTGATACCACAGCAGGGTTACCTAGCACGACATCAAGGTTTCGGGAGGCATCGTCCATGCCAAATTCAAAAATTTGCCGTTCTAGCTAACCCTAACTAAGAATCGTTAACTAGAAATCGGACGGAATGAAATGCAAACTACTTTGCAAGTAAAGTGAATGAAGGATACAACATTTGTAGACTGGTCCTTCACTTCTAAAGCTCTGTGTAGTAGTCCCTTCGCTGCGATCATCGAACTCCCGGACTCTAGTGAGGGTTCACATGAAGAAATGAACGGACTTACTCGATGCCTTAGAAACCGAAGATGATCTACGTCGAGGAGACTCAAGCTCATGATACCTCTTCGCTAATGGTGAGATTAGTGAAGGAAATGCCCTAAACTAAATGGAAAGTAGTAGAGGATGATGAAGTAGGAAGTGGGCTCACTTTAGATTTCAATTTCTCACAATCTTTCATCACTTATCAAAAATCAAAAGAGCTCTAAATGAGTAAGAAGGAGATGAAGTGATGAACAAAGAGATGAATGAACTCATGAGGTTAGAAATGCAACCATGGTAAGTGTATGTCATGCACTAACCATTGTAGAGACTTAACCATAGCTATGAGTTAAGGGTTGGGTCAAAAAATACATTAAGCTAGACAAACAAGTGGACTAAGTCAATGTTTTCTACAAGCTTCTCCAAGCTTCAACCATGACTCATTATCCAAGTGTTTGAATTACTTAAAACAAATAAAAACCTAACTTTAACCTTGCATGGTGTAATTCTCATACATACATGTTGCATGTGTAACCTAGCATGACACAACAATATATATCACATATATATTTTGTGCAAAAAGAATACAATACATTTAACATATATCACATTATATCAATGTTTCAAATGTGAGAAAATGAAATACTTAGGTGAGATAATATTAGTTAATGTAATTTAATATATCAAATATATAATTATACATTCAATTATTAAATCAACATTTGATTTAATAATCCGGCTTTATTACATATAACCAACTAATATCAAATGTAACAACTTATCGAATCAACACTTGATCCGATAACCCGACTATATCACATATAACCAATCGATACATATATCGCGAAAATAGAATGTGGTATCACATGTAAGTCCGTGTTGCCCATCCCGGTGCTTACGGGAGGCGGAAAACATAATAAAAAACGGATTTTTAATGACTTAGGCAACATGGACTTTGCTTGTGAGGATCTTTGCTAAACGAAAACTAGCTAAAGTAAACTAACAACTAACTAAGTTGTAGAAAGGTTATACCTTTGGTCTTTAGTCCTTCTCTCCTTGCTCGTCGGAATGGTAGAAAGGCCTCACCTTGCTTGTCTTCTTCCGTCAAAGAAAGATCCACTTGAAAGCCACCACCTTTAGCTTCAACTCCAAGCTAGGAGTAACTAGAGTGCAAGAAATGCTAAGACTAGAACCCTAGAAGAGAGTAGAGAGGATCAAGTGAAGGTTTTTCTCAAGCTTTTTGTTTCTCAACACATGAGAGGGAGAGAGCTTGAGGGAGAGGATGAACAAGAGAGAGAAATGATATGAGAGAATGAATTATTTGTGAGCCTTTCTCACTAATATGTGTGTATAATTTTTAATTGAATAATTAGCTAGATAATTATCATGGTAAATCATGATATGACCATTATCATTTCAAATTGCAAAGATCAAAAAGCATCTTCCAAAAGAAATTATGATGGTCAAAGTGTCAACCTTGGTCAACAAGTCAAAGAAGTCAAAAGGTCAACAACCACAACCATGGATAATTATTAAACTAATTACTAATTAACAATAACACACACATAAATATTAGGGTTAATAAAATGACAACAACCATTAACCCTAATCAAGGTCCTCTCCCTCAATCTCAAGCAACTGTGCATACGCACCCGCATTCGTGATCCGAGGAACACGAACACAATGAGAAAAACCAATCTCTAATCATATACTAGGATCCGGCTTAAACCAAAGCCCGCTAGTATAAACTGTCCGGACAGCAAACGTGCACAAGTGCGCGGATGCGAACGAACCCTGTCGCAAAACCATGCGACCTCTACTCATTTTGCCTAAAGGCGAATAGCTCTCTGTGTGGGACTCTAAAGACTCGACACTACGCTGGCAGTGGGTTTAACCACAGACCGCAAGCGGCACTAGCTGTACGTAACGGTCCCCAGGTAGATGTCGATAAGAAGACTGACGAGGTGAACCCCATCTGCACTCCTACTGAGCCTGTATGTGACAGTCTCCGTACAGTCCGGTCTGTTCGTCTGATACATCGCATGGCGAGCCTAGGGGGGCGGTGAACGTCAGTCCCCTAATAGCGGTACAAGTCGTGTCGGAGTGTAGCCCAGAACACCCTGAGATAACACTGGAAACCTACCAGTATATCTCGCTTGCCCTGGCCAGGGACTACTCGTGTAATGGCTCTCCTGGACACAGCGCGATGTCAACCCCCAATACCGGGAGAGACGAATCCTGTCTAACCGTCACTGCCTCCAAGTGCTTCGGGACTGCACCCAAAAACTACCTGTTTGCACAGCTCCTTTGAGCCGTGGTAGGGTAGTAATCAAAGTGCAGTGGGAACACACTCGAGGCGAAGTGACAGTGTCAAGTCAGCGGACTAAGCTGTACTCATGTCACCTGGGAACTTATAACTGACGATAGGTATATTACCAACCAACAGTTCCCGACGAGTCCTGTCCAGTGTACTCGTAACCTAACGAGCACCCGCATACTATCCCAAGTACGACGTACTAACGGCTGTGGGACAGACCGTCTCCCACACTGGGATGAGAAGCGCATACGCTAGTCTACTCCGGAGTATCGATGCCCTGTCTCGATAGTCCAACGACCAGGGACCTGTATAAGGATGTGCTTATAGATTACCCAGCTCCCACGAGTGCGAGCGCCATCACAACGCTGGTAATCAAGCAAAGATCCTAAGGGCTCTACTAATATGTATACCAGCAATATGCTAAAAGAAACACATGCACATATTAAAGCAGAGACAAACCAAGTAGCATACTACCATTTCGAGCAAGATTGTATATACAACTGTGAATATCCCAAGCTTCCATTAAGTAATATACAAACTAGTATGATACAGTAATGGCCTCTAGGGCATATACACTAACAATCTCCCACTTGCACTAAGGCCATGTACTGGCGTATCGAAGACCTATCATCTCGATCAGCCACTCGAACTGAGTCTGGGGTAGGGCCTTTGTGAGTGGATCTGCAGTGTTATCCTCTGATGCAACTCTCCGGACCTCGATCTCCTGGCGATCCACGATCTCCCTGATCAGGTGATACCGCCTTAAGATGTGTCTGGATTTCTGATGGGACCTGGGTTCCTTCGCTAAAGCTATAGCCCCGTTGTTGTCGCAATACAGAGGTATTGGGTCAACAATGGACGGAACCACCTGAAGTTCTTTCAAGAACTTCCTCATCCAGACAGCTTCTTTTGCGGCATCAGATGCAGCGATGTATTCCGCTTCCATAGTCGAGTCAGCAACGGTTTCCTGTTTGGAGCTCTTCCAACACACCGCCCCTCCATTGAGGGTAAAGACAAAACCCGACATGGACTTGGAATCATCCTTGTCACTCTGGAAGCTGGAGTCAGCAAAGGCCTCAACCTGCAGGTCTTTTCCGCCATACACCAAGAACATCTCCTTAGTCCTTCTCAGGTACTTGAGAATGTTCTTTACTGCTATCCAATGTTTCTCCCCAGGGTTTGACTGATACCTGCTTACCACACTCAGTGCATAAGCCACATCCGGTCTGGTACACAACATCGCATACATTATAGAGCCTACCGCAGAAGCGTAGGGTATAATAGACATGCGATCCCTCTCCAAATCAGTCTTGGGAGACATCTCTTTGGAGAGGGTGATCCCGTGACAAGCCGGTAGATTACCGCGCTTGGAATCTTCCATACTGAATCTCTTCAGTATGGTGTCGATGTACCTGGACTGCGAGAGTCCTAATATCCTCTTGGATCTGTCACGGTAGATCCGGATACCCAGAATGTAGGAGGCATCACCCAGGTCTTTCATGGAGAACCTGTGTGACAAGAACCCCTTGACAGATTGTAGCATAGGAATGTCATTTCCTATTAAGAGAATGTCATCCACGTATAAAACGAGGAATACTACAGTTCTCGCTACAAATCTACAATAGATGCATGGTTCATCTGGATTTTTGATAAAGCCAAATTCTTTGACCGTCTCATCAAAACAGATGTTCCAACTCCGCGATGCCTGCTTGAGTCCATAAATGGACTTGAGCAACTTGCACACCTTTCCGCTGCTCCCACCCTGAATGAAACCCTCTGGCTGGTCCATATAGACACACTCCTCTAAATGACCATTTAGAAAAGCTGTCTTTACGTCCATCTGCCAAATCTCATAATCGTGGAAAGCAGCGATGGCAAGAAGGATCCGAATGGATTTCAGCATAGCTACTGGAGAAAAGGTTTCGTCATAGTCCAAACCAGGTCGCTGACGAAAACCCTTTGCTACCAGTCTAGCTTTATAGGTCTCAACCTGTCCATCTACACCAATCTTCCTTTTGAAGATCCACTTGCATCCTACGGGTTTTACCCCGTCTGGAGCAATGTCCAACGTCCATACTTTGTTGGTGTACATGGACTCCATCTCGGTCCGCATTGCATCCAGCCATTTTACCGAGTCGACGCTCTGAATGGCTTGCTGGAAGCTAGTAGGCTCATCACAATCTAGGATGCAGTCTTCTCTATCCCCGTCAATGAGAAAACCGTAGTATCTCTCGGGCGGATGAGACTGCCTACTACTCCTGCGGAGTGGCATAGGAATGTCCTGTTCTTTTGAACCTTCTGGTTCCACTAAACTTTCAGTAATAGTTTGTGGTTCTGGAATTTCTTCCAGTTCTATTGCGCTCCCACTTATTTCTTTTTCTATGAACTGATGTTCTAGAAAGTGGGCATGGCGAGAAACAAGGACTTTTTGTTCCTCTTCGTAATAGAAGTAATATCCCTTGGAGTTCTTTGGATATCCCACAAACTTGCACTGTACTGAGCGTGCCTCGAGCTTGTCCGCATGCTGCTTTTTTACAAAAGCTGGACATCCCCATGTCTTAATGTGATTAAGATAGGGTTTCTTCCCACTCCATAACTCATATGGTGTGGTAGGCACAGTCTTAGTGGGAACACGGTTCAAAAGATATGCAGCTGTTTCTAGCGCATACCCCAGAACGATCGCGGTAACTCAGCGTTACTCATCATGGACCGTACCATATCCAATAGGGTTCGGTTCCGTCTCTCCGATACACCGTTATGTTGCGGAGTGTATGGAGGAGTAAGCTGAGAGAGAATTCCATTCTCTTTTAAATAGTTCAGGAATTCGGCACTTAAGTATTCTCCTCCTCGATCCGATCTTAGGATCTTGATACTTTTGCCTGTTTGTTTTTCTACTTCATTCTTATATTCCTGGAATTTTTCAAAAGCCTTGGATTTATGTTTCATTAAGAAGACATAACCGTACCTTGAAAAATCATCCGTAAAGGTAATGAAGTAAGAATAACCGCTTCGCGCATGTGTAGACATTGGACCGCACACGTCGCTGTGTACGAGTCCCAAGAGCTCGCTCGCTCTTTCTCCGTGTCCAGAAAACGGAGCCTTTGTCATCTTTCCTTTGAGACAGGATTGACAAGTTGCATACGATTGATATTCGAACGAATCTAAGTATCCTTCAGTATGTAACTTAGTCAATCTTCTCTCATTGATGTGACCCAGTCTACAATGCCATAAGAAAGTTTTATTAATTTCTGGAGACTTTCTTTTGTGTGTATTCTGGATATTGAAAACCTGTGGTTGGTTTAAAACGTATATACCGTTGTTCAATGTACCTGACCCAATCAACACTTGATTAAGGTGAATGTTCACTACATTACTTACAAATGCAAATTCATAACCTTCTTTAGATAATAAAGATACAGAAATGATATTACAGGTTGCATTTGGTACATAATAACAACTACGCAAAACCAAAAAGTGTCCATCTGATAATCCCAGGTGATAGTCCCCCACGGCCTCAGCATCCATGCTAGCACCGTTCGCAACTCTGAGGGTCATGTCACCTGCCTTCAAAACTCTACGCTTTCTCAACGCCTGCAAAGAATTACAGATATGAGATCCTGATCCGGTATCCAATACCCAGGAATTAGAGTTTATTGATAGACAATTTTCAATAACATACACACCTGAAGCTGAAGCTGCAACTCGCTTCAAATCCTGTGTTCTGGCTTTCCAAGCCTTGCAATCTTGTTTCCAGTGACCACTTTTGTGACAATAGAAGCATTCTTCCTTCCCCACCAGCTTCCCCGCTACCTTTGTTGCTTTACCCTTTCCCTTCGTATCCACTTTACCGACACCGCCTCTTGGTTTGGCGGGGGCTTTCTTCTTCTTGCCCTTGGCTTTCGCCCTGGACCTAGAAGAGGAAGATCCTCCTACAAACAAAGTGGATGTCTCCCTACCCTTCTGTAGGGTGCCCTCAGCAGTCCTCAACATGTTCAGAAGTTTGGCAAGTTCAACCTCCTTTCCTTGCATGTTGAAGTTAAGAATGAACTGGGCGTAAGTGGAAGGAAGGGACTGGAGAATCAAATCGGTATAGAGTTCATTCTCCAACGTGGTCCCAAGGTCCGCGAGCTCCTCTATGTAGCCGATCATCTTAAGCACGTGGTCCGCTACCGATGATCCGACGGCCAACCTTGCCGAAAAGAGCTTCTTCGACACTTCGTATCTTACGATACGAGACTGCTCTCCATACAGTTCTTTTGTATGGAGAAATATGGACTCTAGGTCCATATTCTCGTGCCTCCTCTGATGGTCGTTGTCCATCGAGGCTAGTACGAGGCATCTGGCCCTCGCGCAATCTATCTCCCATGTCTTACGGATTTCAACATCCGCGACGCTGGAGGTGGGACCTGGGACAGGGGGAGCTTTGGTGGTAAGTATATACCCCAGCTTGTCATAAGTGATAGCCATCTTGACATTCCTGAGCCAATCTTTGTAGTTTGGCCCTGTCAATATGTTTTTATCTAATAGTAACTTAAGTCCGGTCATCTTGAATGGTCGCTGCAATTAGGAGAGAGAAAAGAAACACTTTAGCATGATGCTCTTGCAAGTTTAGAGTGGTTTTTAGTTTGTCTAAACTGGATGGCTCCCACTGTCTCTCGAATCCCTTCTCAAACCGTAAAGAAAAGGATTAGCCGGGATCATTCTCACCGTACAATACTTGCTTAACCGTTCAGCCAGGCCAGTGTCGGTACTTCGAGGGAGGTTTTCCAACGCTTTCGCGAAGTTCCTTAATTAAGTAACCTCTTTTCCCTGTGGGCGTAGCCCCGCTAACACCTTTCTAGGCACCTACTAGGTTTATAGCATTGATCGTTAAGTGAGAGTTTTCCCGAGGAGTAGCATATACTCACAGTAGGATCGGGATCCAAATATCATCGCGTGATAAAACCGAAGGAATCCTACCAGAATCATCACACTCCAAATGGTATGCAAATCTAGCAAGTTTCAGTACTTATGAAACTCCCGATGTGGATTTTTGCCCCATGCTCTTATGACCTTGACTTTGGCCAAAATATCATAAGTCACATGTCAAGTTCTACCCGTCATTCTCCTGGTTAATTTGGACCCACCCGTACCTACCCTTGACTTTGGCCAAAATGGCAGCACGACTGTCCCAAATCAACGCATCTATCTATGCTGCACATGAATACCCAAACGCTACCAATCACTATGCCTTGACTTTGGCCAAAATACATAGCTTGAATACTTTTGACCATTCATGTGGAATGACGGAGGGCTACGAATGGTTTTGGCGAAACCGTGAACGTAGTGAACTTGATATAATCGATGGAACGAGATAGCTTTTAAAAGGAGTGGTTCAAGCTCCGCGTTTAAAAGTTTAGTTTTGAAAAGAACCGAGTGGTTTTCAAAGTGTTCCAATCGACTTTTACTTGGTTTATTTCTTGCATTAGTTCTTTTAATGCGTCCCATCATTTAATCCTACCATTGCAGAAAACAACCAAAATATGACGTACGCTTATGCCATTCGCATTCGCCACGGGGCCCCGTCATCACCCGTTAGGTTACTTAACTAACGACAGAGCGGGGGCTGGGCTAGCGCGGCTGTAAAACATAAGCAACGCCTAAATAGTTATTATATATAAATATATAGCAATGATAGACATTACAGATCACAGATGAATACATTGGATATACTAGGAATCCGCAATGCGTTCGAGCCTGCAACGCAAAGCGGATTACACGGTCGCGGTGAATAGCCAAAACCCCACCCAAGACCCCTACGGGTGCGGCAAACTACCCGCCAAGCACCCGAAGCGAAGCAACCTTCCTCACCACCGTGAGTAGGCCACTCGGCGCTTCGAGATACCCGGTAGTTTGTGCACCCCCTCCATGGGTCTATCCTAGGAGCAAAAACAGTAAAAAGAATTATACAATGACGGCTACAACCCCGACCCGGTTGTGCGGCCATACAAAGAATATTATTACATCAATTTACATGTTACAAATGAATGAAAGAAAAACAACGCTCATCTCACATCCACCCCGGCCATTCACCCGCGACAATCCAATCCATTCATATCCACAAACCAATAACAATCACAGATCATGTATAACCCCGACTAATCGTCTTATAGCGATTAGCCGACGTTCAATACATGCAAGCATTACAGATATAACCGATGTAGTTAAAGTGTAGTGAAGTTCCGAAAAATACGGATTTATAGGCCCCCTAAAGTAAATTTTAGTTCTGGAAAATCTGGGCACAAATAATATATCCTAAAAATCCTAAAACCAACCCAGAAACAAACTGCACCAAAAACGATACAGAGAGGGGACAAGATGGCCGCGCTTCCGCGGCAATAGCTTCCTTATGCCGCGGAAGCGCGGTCCTCTAGACTCCTCTCTGGTTCGTCTTTGGTGGTGTTTCACAAAAAACCCTGAGATAATTTTTGAAGTATAACGTTTTTCATTTCGACCAGAAAAAAAAATAACAGAAACTAGGGTTTTTCGAGTTTGGTTTTTCGATTTTCCGGTTTCGAAACTTCGTTACACTTAACTACTTAGCTAGTTTAGGTTTAGTTAGGCTCTGATACCACTGTAAGTCCGTGTTGCCCATCCCGGTGCTTACGGGAGGCGGAAAACATAATAAAAAACGGATTTTTAATGACTTAGGCAACATGGACTTTGCTTGTGAGGATCTTTGCTAAACAAAAACTAGCTAAAGTAAACTAACAACTAACTAAGTTGTAGAAAGGTTATACCTTTGGTCTTTAGTCCTTCTCTCCTTGCTCGTCGGAATGGTAGAAAGGCCTCACCTTGCTTGTCTTCTTCCGTCAAAGAAAGATCCACTTGAAAGCCACCACCTTTAGCTTCAACTCCAAGCTAGGAGTAACTAGAGTGCAAGAAATGCTAAGACTAGAACCCTAGAAGAGAGTAGAGAGGATCAAGTGAAGGTTTTTCTCAAGCTTTTTGTTTCTCAACACATGAGAGGGAGAGAGCTTGAGGGAGAGGATGAACAAGAGAGAGAAATGATATGAGAGAATGAATTATTTGTGAGCCTTTCTCACTAATATGTGTGTATAATTTTTAATTGAATAATTAGCTAGATAATTATCATGGTAAATCATGACATGACCATTATCATTTCAAATTGCAAAGATCAAAAAGCATCTTCCAAAAGAAATTATGATGGTCAAAGTGTCAACCTTGGTCAACAAGTCAAAGAAATCAAAAGGTCAACAACCACAACCATGGATAATTATTAAACTAATTACTAATTAACAATAACACACACATAAATATTAGGGTTAATAAAATGACAACAACCATTAACCCTAATCAAGGTCCTCTCCCTCAATCTCAAGCAACTGTGCATACGCACCCGCATTCGTGATCCGAGGAATACGAACACAATGAGAAAAACCAATCTCTAATCATATACTAGGATCCGGCTTAAACCAAAGCCCGCTAGTATAAACTGTCTGGACAGCAAACGTGCACAAGTGCGCGGATGCGAACGAACCCTGTCGCAAAACCATGCGACCTCTACTCATTTTGCCTAAAGGCGAATAGCTCTCTGTGTGGGACTCTAAAGACTCGACACTACGCTGGCAGTGGGTTTAACCACAGACCGCAAGCGGCACTAGCTGTACGTAACGGTCCCCAGGTAGATGTCGATAAGAAGACTGACGAGGTGAACCCCATCTGCACTCCTACTGAGCCTGTATGTGACAGTCTCCGTACAGTCCGGTCTGTTCGTCTGATACATCGCATGGCGGGCCTAGGGGGGCGGTGAACGTCAGTCCCCTAATAGCGGTACAAGTCGTGTCGGAGTATAGCCCAGAACACCCTGAGATAACACTGGAAACCTACCAGTATATCTCGCTTGCCCTGGCCAGGGACTACTCGTGTAATGGCTCTCCTGGACACAGCGCGATGTCAACCCCCAATACCGGGAGAGACGAATCCTGTCTAACCGTCACTGCCTCCAAGTGCTTCGGGACTGCACCCAAAAACTACCTGTTTGCACAGCTCCTTTGAGCCGTGGTAGGGTAGTAATCAAAGTGCAGTGGGAACACACTCGAGGCAAAGTGACAGTGTCAAGTCAGCGGACTAAGCTGTACTCATGTCACCTGGGAACTGATAACTGACGATAGGTATATTACCAACCAACAGTTCCCGACGAGTCCTGTCCAGTGTACTCGTAACCTAACGAGCACCCGCATACTATCCCAAGTACGACGTACTAACGGCTGTGGGACAGACCGTCTCCCACACTGGGATGAGAAGCGCATACGCTAGTCTACTCCGGAGTATCGATGCCCTGTCTCGATAGTCCAACGACCAGGGACCTGTATAAGGATGTGCTTATAGATTACCCAGCTCCCACGAGTGCGAGCGCCATCACAACGCTGGTAATCAAGCAAAGATCCTAAGGGCTCTACTAATATGTATACCAGCAATATGCTAAAAGAAACACATGCACATATTAAAGCAGAGACAAACCAAGTAGCATACTACCATTTCGAGCAAGATTGTATATACAACTGTGAATATCCCAAGCTTCCATTAAGTAATATACAAACTAGTATGATACAGTAATGGCCTCTAGGGCATATACACTAACATCACATACGCGCATTAACCTTGGTCCCGCACATATCACATATGTGCACCTACTCCATTTCGCATGAACCAGGAAATCTCTGTATAGTTCTCTAAAGATTCGTCAATACGCCGGCAGTAGGTGATGATCATATCAAACACCCATAAGCCGCAAGCGGTCTGCTAAACGTAACGGCCACCCGGGTATTGAGCGATCGGAAGATCTACAAGCAAGCCTGCTCATACTCCTGCGAATCCAATCAGTAACACTACCGTACAGTCCGGTCTCTTCGTGTGATATGTTGCATATCTAATCTAGGGGTGGTAAACGTCAGACCCCAGTAACCGATAAGTCGTGCCGATGTGAGGCTCATAACGGGTCAAGAAACTACTGATAACACTTACCAATATATCTCTGAATCAGCCCTGGCCAGATACTTCCTGTTATAGCCAATCAAGCACAGCGCAACATCAACTCCCTATACCGAGAGAGACGAAACCCCTCCTATCGCTCATTGCCTCCATGTGATTCGGGACTGTACCCAAAAGCCACCATTTTGCATGTTCTTTTGAACGTGGTAAGGTGTAAATCAAAGCACAGTAGGAATCACACAAGACTCTATGACGATCTCGGGCCTACAGACTAACCTGT
Organism: Agapanthus africanus; assembly: GCA_030015575.1. Taxonomy (NCBI): domain Eukaryota; kingdom Viridiplantae; phylum Streptophyta; class Magnoliopsida; order Asparagales; family Amaryllidaceae; genus Agapanthus; species Agapanthus africanus. Next base: position 130,880,469 of record CM057346.1, read on the forward strand.
ACCAGTGTCACCAGAGAACCGCCATCTGACATGAGGTATAATACCATCTGGGCGTTCTCGGAGAGTCCGTTCAGTGTACCCAATCTCTACTGAGCACCCGTATACCGTCTCTGATGTTAAACAACAATGGATATGGGATCATCCATCGCCCATCATATAGGTCAAGAAGCGTATACGCTAGTCTACTCTAGAGTATCGATGCCCTGTCTCGATACACCCTCGACTAGGAACAGTTTATAGGATGTACTTGTGGACTACTCTGGCCCCACTAGTATGATCTGCATCATAGTCCTAGTAGTCAAGTACATATCCTATGGGCTTTATCAACATGTGATCACAAAATAGTATTTGTTAACATGTTAAGATAAAGTACAACCAGATAGCATACTATCATGTCGAGCAAGAAAGTCCTCCATGTATATGTCCAAGCATCCACTACAATATACATCGCATGTACAGTAATGGCCTCTAGGGCATACATATAACTAACAGGTCCGAGATTCTTTTCAGGCAGCGTGCGGTTGCGCAACTGAATGTTCTCGCAATCCTTTTCCTCTTCTTCTTTCTCTGTGGCTGAACTTTCAAAGAGAGGGCTGAGAGACATTTCATCCTCAGAATCGCTCCCGAACATGAGAACCCGAGATTTTCCCCCTTCTAAACTGGTACCAGCCATATGACAGCTGCCAGTTGCTTCCTTGTGCACTGCCGTTTCACCATTCTCATCTCAATGAGCACGGGCTTCACGCTTCTCCTTCTTGAAGTGTTTTCTGTGGGCAATATATCCTTACCACCACTTCGTGAAGACGTTGCATTTCTCGATAGGATGAGCGATCCTTCGGTGGCATGTGCAGTATTTTGGGTGTCTCTCTCCACAATCGAAATATGGAACCCCAGGAGTGTACATGAGAGGTGGTAGCCTCATCCCCATTGATAGGGCTCTGGAAAACCGTTTCTCAGGTTTGATCCTGATTTTATTTGTTGCCGGCACGCTTTGGTTTGGTTAGAGAGCTTTATGACCAGTCCTCGCCTCAGCTTCTTTATTCAAACGCTATCGTTTGGCCTTTTCATATATGGCCGTCTCGCGTTCTTGGTGTTCTTTGCTATTTTGGAAGGTTTCTTTCAGCAGCCTTTCAATCGGGTTTTCTTCTGGCAATTTCGGCGAGTTTGACGCCGATTCTGCCCCTAGTTCATCCACGTCGCTTTTTGACGCTGGCGGAGCTTCTTCATCACATAGTGATGAATGGGAGATCATGTGGAAATTTGCCACACTCTCTTTTGTTTCATCTGATGAGTCATGTTCCCGCCTAAAATTTAGGATTTCATGTCAAGCATAGGCACAACATACAAGCAAAAGAGCACAAAAATGCCCCAAAGTAACAAGTGGTCTCAGTAACAAGTGGTCTCAATATGTTCAAGGGAATATAAAGCAGATTTTTTTCGGACCATATTTTACCGTACTCCCAAATGAGAATCAGGAAGATTATGATGGCAGTGAAAGTTTCTTGAGAAGAGCTTCGATTTGATATATTATAGGCCTCATAACTCTTTCGGAATCAAAAGTTGTGAGCAAACGTGCGATGCGAGTATAGTTTTAACTAAAGTTTTTTCACAAGAGGGGATGTATTTTAGTCCCACACCGGCCGCACCAAAGAATTGAGAAGTTTTTATATGACACTTCAATCTTTTATTGTATTAAGACCAATGAAAGAGGATATGGTGAAACCACATGCGCGCACTGCCGCAGCCGTACCGAGCCGAGCTGCGTATGCCTACACCCGCGGACACGAATGCCGCTCCAATTCCAGTTCACAAAGTCTCGAGCATTTTTTTTGCAGAAAATTAATAAAAAATGTTTTGTTAAAAAAATGAAACGAATTTAACAAATCAAAGATCTAACGGTGCACATGTCACCTTTAATTGATATAAATCAATTAAATATTTTTAAATCAATTTAAAACAAATCAAACAAACCCTAATTTCTTCTCTCCTATAAATAGGAGCCCTATATGAAGAAATCAAAAGTAGGAAACCCCCAATAAGTTTGAGAAAATATCAAATCTACATCGTCTTCTTTCTCAGCGAACAAATGCGCAAGGTAGAGATAAAAGAGAAAAAAAAACTTCTCTTTTCCTCCATTAAAAAGCTTTTGCTTTTATAGAAGCCTTTGCTTCTTCATCGAATCCATTGATTCACAAACAAAAGATCAAAAGATTTTAAATTGAAGCTTTTTCTTCTTAGAAAATACAAGAAGAAGGAAAAGAACAAAAATTAAAAAGAAACGAAAGCCATTACTTATCTGTGAAAGCTTTTGCTGATCTAAACAAGTGCGCACTCATAACAAGTGCGCACTTAATAAAAACTTTCTATGGAAAAGTCCCTGCAAATGTGCGTCACGTGATATGCACGTGTACGTACTTGTTGAACATCGCTTATGAAGGCAGGTACGCACGTGATATGCACGTGTGCGCACTTGATGGATATTGCTCACAGATGTGTGAGCGTCACGTGATATGAACGTTGACTTTTAAATACATGCGCACATATGATTCTGAACCGATAATAAGTGCGAGCCACTTGATATACACATGCGCAACACACTGACTTGAAATAAGTGTGTAACCACGTACAAAGCACGTGCGCACTCCTTTTTAGATGAAACAAATTCGCATGTGCGTCATATGCACTTGCGCACTTAGACAATAAGCCTTTGCTTGATTACTTAGTTAAAATAAACTAAGTGTTGAAGCTTTCGCTTCTTATACATGATCCGCTGATCAACGTATCAATGATATCCAAGCTGATCTTAGTCTTATATACGACTAACGATCTTTCATCGATTTCTCATCCATTGATTTTAGTCTCATATATGACTAACGATCATTTATTCTGACATGATCTTTTCCCTCATATACGGGATTTGGTTCAAGGGTGTATTTCTACACCTCTGATATATTTCGTTGTAATTCCTCAGCGTCTTCAAAGAGGTCGCGGGTCCCAACAACCAACAACTCTTTTCTCGTCCCAACTTGATGAGAGATACGAAATTTCATCAAGATAGAGAATGACTTAACCGTCACATTGATGCGCTTTCATATTGATGTGCATACCTCATATTGATACGCATCCCATATAAATGCGAATCTTATATGTATATCTTTGAAGGAAATATAAATGCCTTCAAATTAGATCGCACCCCAATATTGGGTGCATCCCATGTCACTATCGTTCACTTTGCCACTTAACATATACACATGCGTGCAAGATGAACTGTTGGACCGAAATATCCTTAAACCAATATTCGTCCCAAACACGGGAATATTGGACTGAAATGTTCTTAAACCAATATTCGTCCCAAACATGGGAATATTTGACCGAAATGTCCTTAAACTAATATTCGTCCCAAACATGGGAATGTTGGACCGAAATGTCCCTAAACTACTATTGGACCGCGTTGTCCTTTTAACTAATATATGTTTGGCCCTACTGGTGGTCTCCATATTGACCCCCGTATACAATCTACGGGAACAAACAAGCCATATTTTATCCATGTCTCCTATGAACAACGATGTCCTTAAACTAATATATTTTGCCCTACGGACTGTCTCAATATTGACTACCCTATACTATTCATGGGTTATTCATATATGATCTGATGATCACTTTAGCCCATATGCTCATTATTCCTAAGTCGATCTTAGTCTCATATATGACTAATGATCCTTAGATCAAACCCATATATCCCATGAACTGAAGGACCTCGTTTACATGAGATCTGTGTCCTAAGTTCGTCACAATATATTTACGGATTTGGACTAATCTGCACCCTACGGGCAACGACATAATCTAGTCTCCGTATACAATTCATGGGCAACCCCAAAATAAACCAAATACAATGCGACACAAAATGATCTGTCTGGAGCAAGAGAAAGTTGTTATCGCAACGCGATAATGTAATTGACTGTAGGGGCTTGCACCTGCAGGGAAGAGCGTCCCCACAATCAAAACCCCCCTCATAAATGAGGGGGAATCTGATAAAGTCACGCTAGATCGACCGCATCCATCCAAACCTCCAATATACGGTGCCATAAATCAACTTGGCATTTTCGGAGAGGTGGACAGATATGTTCCAAATAGCATCTGCCTCCAAATTCAAGAAATATGACCTATCCCGGTTCGTCTCTAATTTCGGCGGTAAAGAAGTCATTTTGCTCATTATCGTCACTATTTTCATCCTTAAGAATATGCTTGAAGAATTTTTCGAGTGTGACTGGCGTTAGGGATTTCTGATTGTATTCTTCTAGCGCGTCTATATATTTCTGGATGTCCATGCGCTTGTCAATATATTCAGCAGGCTGCACATGCTTCTTATACTTCTTCTTTCTCTTCGAAGGATTGACTTGGGGGCTTTTTCCTTTATCGACGGTTTTCGGCGCGGGACACGGTTTCAACATCTCTTCTATAATTTCGGGTTCAAGCGGGCTTTTCCACTTAATCGCCGGATAAGCTTGTATATCCTTCAACAATTTTTTAGTTTTTGCTGAAAGAAATACTTCCAATGGAGTTTCTTCCACGAGAGAGAAGAATGCCCCTTGCGCATCCATCTTTTTAAGAGCGTGTTTTTGGGGTGGATCATCCTCCAATTATCCGGCAGTGAAAATTTCCCCTGCTGGTACAGGTTCTCGACCCAGTTTTTGAATATGTAGCAGTGCTCAATTGGATGGCTCACTATCCTGTTACAGGAGCAGTAATTGGGGTTATTGACGTCGCCGGCTTGTGCGGGTCGCTGCGGGGCGGGCAATGAAATCAGATTATTTCGCATCGCCGGTTCAAACAACCTCCTCATCTTATCACAAGGAAACAAGTAAGCACGGCCCAACCTTTCTTCCAAGCAAGGGCGCGTACGAGTGTTGGTTTGGCGGACAGGTGATTTCGGACCACCTGGTTGTTGCTGTGCATTAGCGACAAAGGCTGCTTTTTCTTTGCCCTTATTGTTTTGGGGGTCCTTGCTTGAGGAAGAAGGACCATGACCCATCTAATCCATCTATGCTAACTTATCAATCAGTGCCTGGAATATGGTGGGCTTGAAGAAGGTCATGAATTGGGACACGTTCGATTGAGGATCAATAGTCCCAATGAACATTCCCATAGCCAGAGACTCCTCAATGCACTGTTCGCATTTGGACCACAAGTTCCGTTATCGGATTGTATATTGGACCCATGTTTCCCCTGGCTTGACCCTGGCATTGATCAGCACTGTGATTAGAGTGTGTTCACACTAGCGACCTTTGCGTGAACAGCAGCTCCATTTTAGAGAAAGTCTTTACGGAGTCATTTGGGAGCTCCGAGTACCATTCGAAAGCTGTCTCTGATAAGCTTCTGATGAATTGGCGAAGCAGAAGTTTGTTGTCGCCTCTGGCATTGCCGCACAGAGCTCTAAATTGTGTGACATGCTGATGGGGATTACCCATTCGTTTATATACATGGAACTTCGGGATTGTATATCCCGGTGGGTACTTTATCTAGTCGTACCAGGTCGGATATAGTCGTCCGGTTTTAACGAGTTGGTTGGCAGCTTCATTAGCCTGGTTTGCTCTAATTTGTTGAGCGATATAATCATCCAATACTTCCTTGGAGATCGTCTCCTCCTTGGTCGTTGATAGGGCCAGGGGAGGATTCGATATTTTCCCTCTATCATCTTCGATAATCACCGGAGGATCTTCAGCCGGTGGTTCTGGTTGGATCATCATTCCAACCATATCTTGGAACAGAAGAGCCATCTACTTTATATTATTATCCTGCTCTGCAGCTTCCTTATCTTTCTTTTCCAGCACCCGTCGCAAGAACTCTGTATCGGTTTCTTGCTCCTGCTGCTGCTCTGTTTCTTTGTCCGGACTTTCTTTGGGTCCAGTGATTACTGCCATCTTGGTAAGCATATCTTGGAGATTCTGCTGTTGGCCCTGAGGTTTTGTCAACGACCGGGTATGCGGTCTGTGACTCACAAAAACACGACTCTTCTCTTTACCGTTAGTCATATAGACCGTATGCACGGTTATGCCCCCAGACTTAGGACGTTTGGAGCCTTTGCCTTTAGATTTTGCCGCCGGTGATAAAATTTTCTCCGGCCTCACTCTTTTATAAGAGGTTAGAGCAGGAGGAGTGACTATAATAGGCACCTCTTTATGAGAAGTCCTCGTTGTATGGCGGAGGAGCAGTCTTTTTTATCTTCGGACCTTAGATTTTTTTGGTTGATGAGAATAGCTCCTATCGAGCACTGAATCTTGGACTTTCCACTAGACTCTATGGATTTGTAAGGAGAGCCGCTGATAGGGTTGCTCCGGCTTTGCCAGCACTGAAGCTTCTACATGCGGAGGTGATCTCTTTAGTACCGCCGTCGGGGAGTTTTTACGTATCCTCCTAAGCGGATCGAAGTTGTTTCTAGTTGGAACAACAGCGTCAATTTTCACCATAGGAGCAGGTGGGGTAAGCCCGGAGGGGGAGTTGCCCCCAGCCTGTCTCACTCGATACCAGTGACAACGTTGAGCATGTCTTGGGGTGGGAACTGCCTCAGTATTGGAGGCGCCCTCATCATGCCCTGGGCGTTGCTAGGGAGCTTCGCTTGGTGTCAGCCTATGAAAGACGGACGTTCTTGGTGGAGCTAGAGAAGAGTTGGTCAATCTATCGAAGACCGACCATCTTGGAGGTGAAGCACTTTTGTTAGCTTCACGCATGGAAGGAGCAGGAAGGACTAGCCGTTTTGGGGCAACCCCCTCTGGAATCATGGGCTTCTTTCCGGACCCCTTCGAGTTCTTCTTCAGCCTGTTGAAGACTGAGACTTCAGAGTTGGATGGTTTGCTGATAAGAGTCGCTACAGTAGCTAGCCGATCAAAGACCGACTTTTGGGAAGCTTCTTCTTGGGGTGTTGAGGAACCGAAGCTCGTGGGTGGGAGCATGGTCCTAAAGAATAGCCCGGCAGTGGCCTGAGTGACCTGTCCCACCGGCATCGTGAAGATGGAGGCCGTGTTGGGCCCGTAGGTCACTCCTCTGGCCGAGATGGAGAGAGAGTTGTTGTTGCAGGAAGTGCAGTGGAAGGCCATTGATTCTGCACAGGGGCAAAACACCAAATTTTAGTATTTCGAATCCATGGGCAACCATGAACATAGCGAACTACGATTTTGTTCGCGAAACACGACACACGAAATGTGGAGTGGAAAGAGAGGTCTGATTCGAGTCAAAAAAGAATGATAGGTGGTAGTAGTAACCGCAATCAATAACGGTGTCGCGTGTAGCGAGCGTTAGTGAGTACGGGTCGTCCTCTGGGATTCAAGGAATTCGTAAATTCTTGTTTTAGATGAGTCGAAGGAACTAGTAAAGAAATTCAAGAAATTGTTTAAGATTTGGTTGAAGTAATAATTTCAAGAATTTCAAGAAATCGTTTTCAAGAAAGGAAATCAAGAAAATGTTCAAGATCTGATTATCAAGAAAATATAAAGAAGGCTTGTAGGATTCGATCGGATTTAGTATCCATGGATGACTAATAAAGGTAACTCATCTTTTCTATTGACAGTTTAATGCTAGATTGATGGCGATGAATGCAGATTAGGGTTTTTTGGAAGAAACTAGGGTTTCTTCACTATAGACCCTTGTCCTTTCATTGATCCCATTCATTTTCTAGCCCTTCACAAAAATATCGTTAATCGTATCTCACATCATGGTCGCGATAATCAAGAATTTGATATCGTACCTGATGAGAATGTTAACGATTCTTTTGCGAAGGTTTGTAAACTTCATAAGACTAAAGAAAAGTATAGAATTCTATCATCCATCGATCTACCCTAATCTTACGAATCCTATCAAGCGGAGATTTACCCGCGCATCCTGAAAATACAAGAAAGATTAGAAAAAGAACTCATAATACGGAATTTTAAAAGAAAGAAAAATTGAAACCAATTATCACCTGCATTATTCAACTTCAAATTACATTTTCTTCAATCCGAGATTATAATAAGAATTGCTCTCGATCACTCCCTTGAAGAGATAATTTTTCCGTTGATCTTTACGTTGCTCGATCACCGTGAGTCTTGGACCTGTCATGGATCGTGTGCTTGATGATGAAGATCAGCTTCATATAAAGGATCTTTTGTTGAATCACTTGATGAACTTCTCTATGATTCTTGATTTTGGATTTTGGATTTGATGTTGGCTCTTTTCTTGATTTGATTTGATGAATGAATTTGTGGAAAATTAGGAACTAATTGGGAACAATTGGGAACCCTTCTCTTCATTACCTTTGTCCTTTTTATAGCCCTCTCTTTAAGCTTCCCCAACAAGCAAGGTTGTTATAGAGAAGTTTCCAGAACAAGGTTATTACAACAAGGCTTCCCCAACAAGCTAGGACGTTCAGAAGAAGTTTCCAGAGAGTTCTTGACCCCGAAGCCCACAACTCGGCAGCAGATCTGCAACGACTCGGCCTGACTCGGCCGCGGTTCCGCGGCCAATTGGTGGCTTCATTGGTTGAAACTTCAGGTGTTTCCTTCTGTTGGTCTATGGGTCTTCTTGTGATATCTGAAATCTTCTTATCTCTTCTTGTATTTTATCGGCAGATTCCTGATTCCCGATATCTGACCTGAGCTAATCTTGCACAAGATCTCAATGAAGAATGTGAGATACAAAATATTATGCGTCAAAATATTAAACATACAATTTCCTTCATAATGTTGATTATAATGTATAACACATGGTAAATGAAATTTTGCAGATGAACTTCTAATATGTGTTATATTTATAGAAAATACCTTTAGATGATTAAGAAAAGTAAGGAAATTATCATGTTAAAAGTGCACTATTTTCGACTGAACAAATACCCCCAAACTTGAATTTGGTCATCTCGAGTAAACTTTATTTATTCAAGAGAAGGAGAAAAGAAAAATAGAAAAACTAATTAGCACACTTTCATAGGCAATACGATTGCACTGAGCACGTGCAACAAGTCTTTAAACCTCTAGGTGTCCCTAATAGGAGGAGTGTTGTCTCCTGAGGGTTTTCAGCGGATTGCATCCACAAAATCCCATAATAAAAGAAAAACTGTGAAAGTTATATATAAAGATAAGAATTATAAAAGAAAGAACTTGAAAATCAGAGTTTTCAACTACACTAGCTTTTCGGCTGTCATGAGCCCTATCTTAATAGTCATGAAAAGATAATAGAAATCACATCATCTCTCAATAAAACATCGTTTTTAGTCTTTCTCCCTACCTATCTTCCAAACACCGATCATTTACCCCTACGTGTGTGTAAAAGATATCCCTACACCCGGAGAATTCAATTTATCTAGCTCGGTACTATTTAGTCGGTGAATATTTTAGATGGAATTGCTCACACATTCTTCATGCGACCGTTAATACTTCTTGAGTTACTAACCGACCGATTACTAAATGTGCTCAAATATTAGGCGTAATTAGCAATTTTCTCGTCTTGCAACACCTAAGGCTTAGCAGTGACTCCCAAACCAGTTGGTCTAAGGCACTAGATGATGAAGCACCCTTACTATATTTTTTTATGCTGCCTTGGTGATTACAAAACCAGTGTTCATTTTTATTCACCATTTTATACTTTTATGCTTCATTTAAATTTATTTTCTTCATACTTTGGCTTTTAGAAAAGAGCATTTCAAGGTATCATCTACTATCCCGAGTTTCAAGATGTGTGTAAGTGCATATAGTAGGGTATCAATGTTCAGATGTTTGGCTTCCAGAATAGGAACTATTTTTCAGACTTATTTTTATCCTCAGATTACTGACTTCCTTCATCTTACTAACCCTTGGGACAACGGCTCATAACTACTTATTACTAGTTTCGTTTAAGAAAACATCTAACTTTCTTGGTTTTCTTAAACTCTTCCAATCTTTCAAATATAATTTTTTTCACTTTCTAATCTTTCATTATAAAAGAAATTATTAAAATTTTGTGCTTATGCAAAGTAATGCGTAAATAAGCACAAACCTCCCCCAAACCTGTTTACAGCAGTGTCCTCACTATTGTCATCTTTTAAATCTCATAAACCTGTAAACTTGGGAGGAAAAGTTATTAACGGGGTAAAAGAATAAATGGAAGTGAAAATCTCTCCCAAACTTATTTTTAATCATATGGATATTCAGTTAAGTCCATTTTAACTCACCTCCATTCTTATGATGAGACAATATTATCGAGACATGGAGGTGAGGCGGAGGAAATTTAGTTATGATAAAGCGGCTCCTATAAACATAGGAGCTCCTCCGTGGGGTCAGCGGAAAAATACGGTTTTAATCTATGCCCATTCACTTTTAAAATATAACCGTTTTTAATATTTTCAACTTCAACTGCCCCGTGCGGGTATACATATCGCACCACAAATAGTCATTTCCAACGAGATCTTAGCTTACCCGCATGAAGATGGAGACGAGAATCGTAAAGAAGGACTTGTTGTCCCAGGACGAAAGTTTTTCTCAAACTATTTTTATCATGAAATACCTTAGTCCGGTTCTTTACTATAACCGCATTATCGTAAGCTTCATCGTGGAGTTCGCTTAGCTCATTTAATTGCAGCTTTCGAAAGTTGCAGGCTTGATTTAAATCGAAATTAAGTTCTTTAATGGCCCACATTGCTTTATATTCGATCTCGACAGGAAGGTGGAAAGCATTTCCAAACACTAAACGGTAAGGAGACATACCAAGATCAGTCTTATAAGCGGTACGGAATACCCAAAGAGCATCCGTTAATTTGGTTGACCAATCTTTACGGATTTTACAAACCGTCTTCTCCAAAATTTGTTTAATTTTCCTATTGAAAATCTCCCACTCGTTTGGGGATGATAGGGCGTAGAAATTTTATGGTTGATTGAATATTTCCGCATCAAAGTATCGAAAGACCGATTACAGAAATGCGTCCCATTATTGCTAATTATAGCGCGAGGGTGTCCAAATCGCGAAAAGATATTTTCTTTAAGGAACTTAATAATAACCTTGTTGTCATTAATGCTGTTAGTTATATATATACCCTAGAGGCCATTGTTGTACATATGATGTATATTATAATGGATGCTTGGATATATAGAGAGAGGACTTTCTTACTCGTCATGATAGTATGCTATTTGGTTTTACTTTGTCTTAACATGTTGACTTATATTAGTTTACTGTCTTGCTCTCACATGTTGATAAAGCCTTTAGGATATGTACTCGACTACTAGGACTATGATGAGATCATACTAGTGGGGCCACGGTAGTCGACGAGTACATCCTATAACTGTTCCTAGTCGAGGGTGTATCGAGACAGGGCATCGATACACCAGAGTAGACTAGCGTATATGCATCTTGACCCATATGATGGGCGATGGATGATCCCATATCCATCGGTGTTTGACATCAAAGATGGTGTACGGGTGCTCAGTGGAGACTGGGTACACTGGACGGACTCGCCGAGAACTCCCAGATGGTAGTATACCTCACGTCAGATGGACGTTCTCTGGTGACACTGGTACAGGTTAGTCTGTAGACCCGAGATCGTCATAGAGTCTTGTGTGATTCCCACTGTGCTTTGATTTCCATCATACCACGTCCAAGAGGGCGTGCAAAACGGTGGCTTTTGAGTACAGTCCCGAATCGCATGGAGACAATGAGCGATAGGAGGGGTTTTGTCTCTCTCGGTATAGGGAGTTGATGTTGTGCTGTGTTCAATTGGCTATAACTGGAAGTCCCTGGCCAGGGCGGATATTGAGTACTACTGGTAGGTGTTATCAGTAGGTTCTCGACCTGTTGTGAGCCTCACATCGACACGACTTATCGGTTACTGGGGTCTGACGTTTACCACCCCTAGACTAGATATGCAACATATTAGACGAACATACCGGACTGTACGGTAGTGTTACTGACTGGATTCACAGGAGAATGTACATGCTTGCTTGTTGATCTTCTGATCACTCAATACCTGGGTGGCTGTTACGTTTAGCTGACCGCTTGCAGCTTGTGGGTGTTTGATATGATCATCACCTACTGCCTGCGTATTGACGATTCTTTAGAGTCCTACACAGAGGTTTCTTGACTCAGGCAAAATGGAGTAGGAGCATAAATGTGATATGTGCAGAACCGAGGATAATACGATATGAGATACCGTATTCTATTCTCGCGATATTAGATATCAACCGGGTATATGTGATATAGCCGGATCAAGTGCTGATTCGATGAACTGATACAATTTATATTAGTCGGTTATTTGAGAAATAGCCGGATTGTCGGATCGAGTGTCGATTCGATAATTTAATGTATAATTATATATGTCATATATTACATTACATTATCTAATATTGGCTCGCTTTATTGATTCATTTTCTCACCGGGTAATACATTGATATATATGCGATAAATGTTAATTGTATTATTTTCTTTTGTTACAAAAAATATATTATATATGTGATATATAATATTGTAACAAGTTATGTTTACAAATGCAACATGATTAGTGGAAATTAAACATGGTTAGGGTTTGATTTGGGTTAGTATTTTCTTGAAGCTTCTAGAATTTTTGTTTTGTTTTAAGCTAAGATATTATGTGTTGATATTTTGAAGATATTATTTAACCCAACCCAAACCCTTAACCCTAGTAAACTCTCTACATGAGTTAATGCTTCATATTATTACACTAGTAAAATAGGGGGTTGCCCCTACGGATTGAAATATCCGTAGGGGCAGATTTTACTTGGCCCTACGGATTAATCCGTAGGGCTAAAAGGTTGCCCCTACGGGCACAGACGTCCAAGAATAAAAATATTAATTCTTAATTTGGTGTTTGCCCCTACGGAGTCGCAAACAAAGGACCTACGGGTATCTCCGTAGGGGCAAGTAAATATCTATTTAACAAAATCCCAGATCGATCGCCTACGCTCACTTTCTCTCTCTCTCAATCGCGCGCGAGAAAAAACCCCAAATCGCCTCCGTCGTCGCCGTCGTCGCCTTCGTCGTCGCCACCGCCGGTTTCGTCGCCACCGTCGTCGCCAGCGCCTGTTTTGTCACCACCGTCGTCGCCACCGCCGGTTTTGTCGCCAAATCGCCACCGTCGTCGCTCCAGCCCACCAGCAGCCGTTCAGGTATAAATCGAGGTAAATTAAAGCATTTTTTGATTATTTTGGGCTTAGGGTTCATGGCTGGCTCTGGGTTACGCGCGCGAGAGTTGGGGTTGGGCAGGGGTCGCGGTGGCGGTCGGGGTCAGGGTCGGGGTAGGGTTAGGGTTGGGGTTCGGCTGCTGCTGGGGTGGGGCTGGGGTTAGGGTTACGGTGGGGCTGGGGTTAGGGTTACGGTAGTGGGGCTGGGGTTAGGGTTACGGTGGGGCTGGTTGAATGGCTCTTCTGATTAGTTGACAAATACAATGTTAATCATAATTTACTCGACACAGATGGTAGAAAATCAGAAAAAGATCAAGAAAAAAATAATCGATTTTGATTTTAACATGCAGGGTGTTGATGCAAGATGTAATATCTAGTAGCAGATGCTAGGTATATAGAGTAAAGAATAGTTGTAAATGAACCGCTAGCAAGAAAATCCTATAATTATACGTACACATCGCTTGACGCATGAAGCCTGAAGCTCTTTCTTTTGGGGGATAAAACTAGTTATATTCCTGCATTGCCTAGAAATAGCAGTGAGTTGGTTAAAACTTTTCAAACATAACCCCCCACCCCCCAAAAAAAAGAAAGAAAGAAAGGGCAAGGAAAAAAAAGAATAGCAACAAGCAATACAAGCTAGCAACCGTAAATAACTGCTGAGATTATGTCTACCTTGGCAATTTGAACAATGATGGTCTTGTCTGGATTGTTAAGATCCACTTTATGGGGGTGAGGAACACATTTTGCAACTGTATTTATGATTTTCATTCTGTCAAGTGTTGAAATAAAAATCAACACTTGACAATCAATCCAAGATGCTCAATAACTTGCTTCAAAACCATAATCTAATCTTGATGATGCTCAATATTAGCGATTTCCATGATCACGACACGTGGCAGATGACGTGTCTCATAACGCTTTATGATATCAGTATCCTATATTTGTAGTTTTAATTGTTGATTGTTATAGATGTATACCATTGCAATAATAGTTTTTGGTTGATGAATGTTATTGCAATGTAGGATGATCAGTTCTATCAATCTTGATCTCAATGGTTTAAAATCATGTTACACATACAACACGAATGCACAACAAACGCATAATTAGAGAGCGACTCGAGATATTCAGATTAAAACCAATATATGATACTCGATGATAATATGAAACCTTCATATTCCCATCGATACCCATATATGAAACTAAAAGCGTCACTTAGTCCCCGTCTATCGGTTAACATACGTGCGATGCTCGTCGTGACCTAGAACTATACGAAGGTTGTTAAATATCGGACAGTATAGCTCGATACTAACAACCGTCGTATAGTCTACGCGACGAGAAAATTCAATCGTATGGTAACCCATAGATTTGTCCCGTGTGGACAAGTTAAGAATGTATAAAGCAAACGCCTTCATTCACTTGTGTTTTCATCCGTTTCGAGATATTTTGTTGGTATCTTTCCGCTGGTTCTCCGTGTACAAAGATAGATTAGATGTTCATTTCAACGTTGTTTCACAGCTTTGAAATGATTATCTATTCTATTACAGTGTACTCGGAGAACAGCGGGGAGGTGCTGCCGAAATTTACTCGAAACGGTTGAAAGCACAAGTGATGGGCGTTCGCTCTATACATTCTTAATGGGATAGAAGCCTACCCCCGACAGCCGGAACACATACATACAAACGCATAATCAAAGAGCGATTCGAGATGTTCGGGTTAAAACCAATATATGATACTCGATGATAATATGAAACCTTCATATTCCCATCGATACCCATATATGAAACTAAAAGCGCCACTTAGTCCCCGTCTATCGGTTAACATACGTGCGATGCTCGTCGTGACCTAGAACTATACGAAGGTTGTTAAATATCGGACAGTATAGCTCGATACTAACAATCGTCGTATAGTCTACGCGACGAGAAAATTCAATCGTATGGTAACCCATAGATTTGTCCCGTGTGGACAAGTTAAGAATGTATAAAGCAAACGCCTTCATTCACTTGTGTTTTCATCCGTTTCGAGATATTTCGTCGGTATCTTTCCGCTGGTTCTCCGTGTACAAAGATAGATTAGATGTTCATTTCAACCTTGTTTCAAATGATTATCTATTCTATTACAGTGTACTCGGAGAACAGCGGGGAGGTGCTGCCGAAATTTACTCGAAACGGTTGAAAGCACAAGTGATGGGCGTTCGCTCTATACATTCTTAATGGGATAGAAGCCTACCCCCGACAGCCGGAACACATACATACAAACGCATAATCAGAGAGCGATTCGAGATGTTCGGGTTAAAACCAATATATGATAATATGAAACCTTCATATTCCCATCGATACCCATATATGAAACTAAAAGCGCCACTTAGTCCCCGTCTATCGGTCAACATAACGTGCGATAATTTATTCTTTTCAACGACAAACGCACACACAAAGCATATACACGGATTTTCTCCTTTGTCAGTAACTATCCCGTTCTTATATTTCTCAATATAGTCAGCATAACCTACAATTTATATGTTATTCAGTCTAACATGGCCCATGAGTACGTCAGAGTTAAGGACTGGATGTATGTGGATTGGAAACAACGTATGCAACCTAAGTTTGTCGCAGGAGTTGCTGCTTTCCTTGAATTTGCACGAGCACATAATAAGATCATAATAGAGAAGATTCTCTGTCCGTGCGATAGATGTGGCAATAAGTACTGGCAGAAGGTAGAATTGGCAGAGCTTCATATTGTAAAATATGGGTTTACTAGACTTTATTCAACTTGGAAATATCACGGGGAAGGAGAAGAATGCAGTACTGCGGTAGAAGATGAAGGAGAACACGATAATGCGGCAGGAGAAGAAGAAGAATTCGGTAATACGGCAGGATACGGAAATTTATTTCCATCAGAAGAAATGGAGGATATGGTAGAGGCTGCCCTAGGTGAATCTATTCGTACCAAAGATGACATTCCTTCCGGTCAAGGACCGCGTGCGGATAAATATGAAAATTTCATGAATGATGCTAGGAAACCAATTTATGAGAATGCGAAGTATTCCACCCTCTCATGGTTCGTCCAAGTTTTCCAAATTAAGTGCCTAAATGGATGGAGCAACAAGTCATTCACAATGCTTCTTTCGTTCTTGAAAGATTCTATGCCTCCGGGAAATAATGTGCCCGAAAGCTGGTACGAAGCCCAGAAAATGATGTCTGATTTGGGTCTAAAGTGCGAGAAGATTCAAGCATGTCCTAAAAATTGCGTGTTGTACCGGAAAGAAAATTCAGATTTGAAAGAGTGTCCAATATGCGAAGAGGCCAGGTATAAGCCGAAAGATTCTGATAAGAAGCCTGATATACCTGTGAAGATAGCACGATATTTTCCCATAACACAGAGGCTACATAGGCTATTCAGGTGCAAGAAAACAGCCGAGGCAATGATTTGGCATCACCGTGCTCCTCCAAGCGAAAATGGAAAAATGAGCCATCCAAGAGATTCACCGGCATGGAAGGATTTCGATAGGAGGCACGCAATATTCAGTAGCGATCCTCGCAATGTCCGGCTCGGACTGGCTGCCGATGGCTTCTGCCCATTCAACTATATGGCTGGAAGTCACAGTACATGGCCCGTTGTAATGATAATTTATAATCTGTCGCCTTGGTTGGCTATGGACCAATCATACTTTATGATGCCTCTTCTTATCGACGGACCAAACTCACCGGGGAACAATATCGACGTCTATCTCCGACCTCTGATCGAGGAGCTGAAAACTTTGTTCATTGATGGTGTAGAGACATATGATTCAAACACAAATACAACCTTCATACTGCGTGCGGCTTTAATGTGGATAATTAATGACTTTCCTGCGTATGGAATGCTATCAGGTTGGTCCGTACATGGTCACAAAGCATGTCCTCATTGCCATGAACACACAACATCAAAATTTTTGAATTTTAGCAGGAAGGTTTGTTATTGCGGCCATCGACGTTTTCTGCCTCCAGACCACCCCTATAGGTTAGACACGGTTCACTTTGATGGTCATCAGGAGCTTCTTGGGCCTCCATCCCCATTGTCCGGAGAGGACGTGACTGCTAAATGGGATGGTTACAATAACGTGACCTTCGGGATGGATCCGACGAGACAAGTCAAACCACAATATTGGAACAAGTTAAGCATTTTCTTCGAGCTTCCGTACTGGTCTACAAATTCAGTGCGTCATTGTCTGGACGTCATGCATATAGAGAAGGGAGTATCAGAGCACATACTTAACTTGCTTCTGTGTAAAGACGGGAAATCGAAAGACAACATGAATGCCCGGATGGATCTACAAGAGTGGGGAATAAGAAGTGAACTGCACCCTAAACCGGTAGCGGGTAAACCGGGCAAGTTTGTACTTCCCAATACCGCTTATCATATGTCACAACCGGAGAAGAAAAGATTCCTGCAGGTGTTGCATGATTTGAAAGTCCCCACAGGTTTCTCAGGATCATTCAGCAAGAAAATAAAAATTGTGAAGGGCAAGATCGATGGGCTGAAAAGTCATGATCACCATGTTATCGTGGAGCACCTTCTTCCATTAGCCCTCAGGACTTCTCTCCCCGACTCGGTTGGTCTAGTAATCAACGACCTATGTTGTTTTTTCAGGGAGTTGTGTGCTAAAACGCTGGAGGTTACGACGCTGGATAAACTAGAAAATTCTATTGCGTTGATACTTTGCAAGTTTGAGCGTATTTTCCCACCGTCATTCTTCGATATCATAATACACTTGACGGTTCATCTTGCAACTGAGGCGAAATTAGCCGGACCGGTACAATATCGATGGATGTATCCCGTCGAGAGGTACGTGTAATTTTTCGTTTCGCGCAATTTATAAATTTATTTTTGTCCTGTATGCCCATGTTTATTTATTCAACATATTCTCATTAGGTACCTTTACACTCTTAAGAAGTATATACGAAATAAAAATCGACCAGAGGGTTCTATCATGCAAGGTTATCTTCTTGATGAAGCAACCACATTTTGTTCCCGCTATCTAGATGAGAACATTGAGACAAGGCTTAACCGACCACGAAGAATTCAAGACGGGCCATATGGTAAAGCCGAGTATAAGAGGGTAGACACTATGTTTATCAACAAGATATACCGGTTTATCTTGCTTAATTGCGCATGTCTTGAACAAATTAGAGAGTAAGTTCTTTTGGATTAATTGTTATATCTGTGTTTGTGTGTGTATGAAATGACATAATATTAATGTCATAATTATTTTTCGAAAACAGAACTCATTTTAACGAGGTACGTGAGGGGCATCCTAATTGGAACGAAGAGCGTTTGGAAAAATACCATCAGGATAATTTTTGTGATTGGGTCACAGAGCATGTAAGTTATTCGAATTACATTTTATTGCTATCAGTTTTAATCTAAACTTGTATCGTTATGTATTTATCGTAAAATTTGTTTTGTTAGATCCATGATCCGAACTTGTCTGCATCATTTGAGAGTGATTCAAGATGTTTAGCTCAATTTCCTAGTATGGAAGTTGCATATTACAAAGGATTTGGTGTCCTTGGATACAAATTCGAAGTTAAGGACATAGAAACATCTAGAACCACTCAGAATAGTGGGATTGCGACGGTAGGATCGGACGGTGTGATTTACTATGGGTACTTAAATTGTATATTCGGCATCCACTATCCCGGACGATCAGAACCCTTTTATATATTCCACTGTACTTGGTACGATCCGCGAACCGATACAGACAGGTGGAGAAGCAGTCTTGGGACTTGGAAAGATGAATATGGATTGACCAGTGTGAACACACTTCGATTTTACGGTCAGGACGATCCGTTTATCTTTCCGAACCAAGCGTTCCAAGTATACTACTCACAGTGTTTGAAGCATCCGGGGTGGAGTGTTGTATGCCGATGGAAGCCTAGAGATGTCTACGATGTCCCAGAATACGAGGACAGCGATGAGGACGAAGAAGAGAGAAGGCTTAAAGTGCTCCGACCGTCTGTTTCGAAGGACGGGTTGTCTTCGACCGATCATGAAGTTACGTGGGTTAGAAATGACATCGACGATGAAATCCAAGTAGATATGTATGATGCGCCCACGAAACGAAAAAGGTTATCAGTAATGTTATATTATTACTTCACATTTTACGCTCTAGATCATATATAGTCAATACTTTTAATGATTGTCTAATGCGTCCACGAACCGTTTATCTAGCTTTGATGACGATGTCGGGAGCAGCGAGGGGCGGCAGGAGCTCCAGCCGCGGCAGAGGCAAAGGCAGAGGCAGAGCGGTTCTGCCGCCCGGAGAGCTCCGTAGGGAGCTTTAGAGGGCCGGTCTTGCACCCAGATCGGAGACCCCTTCGGATGCCTCCTTCCGTGTGGATTTTGCCACACCTCCAGGTATACTGCACGCATATCCATTTTCAATGTAATATTACAGATATTCATGCATGTTTATGTCAAAATTACTTATATTGTCAATGTTTGATTGTCTAGTTGTTGGTGATGCGTCCACATCTGGGACAGAGGCCACCCCCGCTCCTCCACGTATGTTTATATATCATATAGTGTATGTATATTGATTTAGAATGCTATATCATAAATATACACATTCCTTTTCCTCTTACTTAGCAATTTTTATTATTGTCTAGCTGTAGGTGGTGACACCACCGCACCTGCGGGTATGTTTATATGTCCTATAGTGCATGCATATTGATTTAGAACGTTATATTATTGATCTACACATTCTTTTTGCAATTACTTATATAATCTATTTTTAATTGTCTAATTATAGGTGGTGCGTCCACACCTTCCACAGGGGCTACTCCTGCCGCTTCCATACCCTCCGCATCGTCTGCAGGTTAGTATGAATAAATTTAAAATATTTATTTATTTTACATATGCTCTATAGAATAAATATGAACTTCATGGAGATTTAGCGTCGATGTTTATTTTATAGTTGGAGGGGATGCGTCCGGGTCCGGGACCCCGGTTGTTCCTCACCGGAGGAACTATCGTCCCGCTCGTGCTGCTGCTCGGGCCCAGGCTCGTGCGCTAATCACCGGAGGCATATATCACACTTGAATTTTTGTTTAACCTTGATTTCTTAATACAACTTTGTCTTATTATTGATTGTCTTGATATTTCGTGCAGACGCAGGGCCTCTCCATCCCCAGAGGGGGACTCGAGGCCCGAATCAGTCCCATAGGCTGAGGCCTGATAGAGCTAGGGGGGAGGCAGCATTCCCCCTATTTTTTACCCTTGACTATCGCTATACCGGTCCTCATGCCGAGAGGTTCGGCCGGTATTTGGGGGACGAGAGCCGGATCGTGAAGAACTATCCACTTCACGTTGAGTGGGGCGAGCAGCACCAGCGCTCATTCGCCCTCTTCTTTGATCAGGCTCGGGTATATATTAATATATATTTTTATTTGATCTATCCAATATATTTATTATTAACACTTGCAATCTAATAACAATTTTTTTTTTTGTATTTTCAGTTGGATTACGATTTTCAGCCTGTAGCCGACCCTGATCACCCGGGGAGGGTGCTCGACCTTCATGCTCTGTACAATGGCCTGATGAAGAACATGCAGGCCAAGGTCCGATACAACAGGAATGAGCTGAAGACCGACTGCTACTCCCTGTGGATAGCGACCCCCGAAGCAGAGAGAGCGGCCCTCCTATCTACTCCGGCGTTTGCGAGAGTCGACGTAGAGACATGGCCTCTATTGTGCGCTTATTTCGACTCCCAACGCAAACAGGTATGTATTTTAAATTTAATTCATTATTTATGATATAATTTATTTCTTTGTGTTTCTTAATTAGAAAACTAAATGTTAATGCGTTGTGCAGAAACAGGCCGCTCAGAATACGGAGAACAGGAAGTCGGCGAAGAGGGGTCGCCCCACTTACACAGGTGGCTCGAGGAACATTACTCGAGCCATGGAGTTATCGGTAAATTAAGAGTTATTCTCTAATATTCTGCAATATTAAGAGTTATTCTCTAATATTTCTAATATTAAGAGTTACTTTCTAATATTGCAGACATCTCGGACCGTGGCGTCAGGTGGTACACCGAGCGTGCTGTCCGCATATCTTGCCGTCCACGGCACCTCGACAGATCCTGCCACGGGCGAGCTTCGATGTCCCGACGTCGCTACCCAGGAGTACTGCGTAAGTGTTAATATTTTTTCTACCCAAATTTGAAATTTTAGTTTTGGAAGGTTCAAGTTTAAATTTTATACTTATACTTTACTGCTTAATGTGGGTGTAGGAGCGGGTGGTTGAGCAGGCCCAGGCCTCAGGGATCGATTTTACCAGACAGAACGATCCGAGGCTGCTGACCCCAGTTCTGGACGCCGCACACGGAGGGCACCACGGAGGTTGGGAGAGAGGCCGGGGATTGGGCCCTAGCAGGGCCTATATGAGGTTGGACTCCACCCCGGCGGTTACTTCCTCCGTCTCCAGTGACCGGCATGTCCATCAGGAACTGGATAGCTTGAGGGCCACCGTTCAGGAGTTGAAGGAGATGCTGGTATGTATACTACTTTATAGTAAAATATCATTTCATATTATATACATATCAACATATCCATAATTAGTACGTAGCTTGAGCTTATTTGGTTTTAGACTTAAGTTTGATTAATCATACATACATATGTAATTAAAATAAACAACGCTTTTCTAAACTAGATATCCAAACAGGGTTTCGAAATAACTTAATAATGAAACGAATTCGAATAATACACAGTTCTTACACGCTTCTTACACACGTTATGTCCAGACGCGACAGGGTAGATCGGCCGAGCCTCCACATGCATCTCCTTCGGCTGCGGCTCCGCAAGCCACTACATCGGCTGCGGTTCCGCAGACAGCTCCTGTAGCTCCACCGCCCACTCAGACTCCCGCAGCCGCGGCTCCGTAAGCGACTACCTCGACGGTGGCTGCGCAGACCACATCGCCAGCTCCACATGCCGCTCAGACTCCCTTATATGTAGCATTGCAGAGTGTATTGACCGAGGAGCAGGCGCGCGTTATTCTAACGTTATTCAGAGGTGGAGCTGGACCGAACTAGGGTAGCTTTTTGGTTCTTATTTTTTCAAATATGTATTTATATCACATTGTACTAAATTTTGAAACGATGTTGATATTGGTTTGTATTTATATCATATTCAGTTTTTGGGTTTCTTTTGTATATTATATATATGCGTGAGATGTGATTATGAATACTGCAATATATGATTTGATTGATGTATATAGTATTGTGCACAGGGCGGGAAAAAATCTAGCAGCCCCTTTTTAAAAAAAAATACAGACAATATGTACCTACGGATTAATCCGTAGGTATATATGTTGCCCCTACCGATAAATCCGTAGGGGCAAACTATCAGGAAACCTGAAATTTTCCCACCTGATATCAGTGCAGGGTGTTGGGAGTGCCCCTACGGATATGCCCGTAGGGGCCACTGTTTATCCCCTACGAATTTATCCGTAGGGGCAAAATATCAGGTTTCCTGATATTTCCCCCCTGTTGGGAGTGCCCCTACGGACATCTCCGTAGGGGCCACTTTCTATCCCCTACGGACATATCCTTAGGGATAGAAAAAGGACCTACGGATTTATCCGTAGGTATATACAATATATTCAAAAAAAAAAATACATATATGATTTGATTACCCCTACGGAGTACTCCGTAGGGGCTCGAACACCTACAGATATAGCCGTAGGGGCAATAATTTGCCCGTAGGGGCAAGTTCAGGGCCTCAACTTGCACCTGCGGCCTTTGCACCTATGGGGTCTTTTTTCGCCCCTACGCACATATCCGTAGGGGCAGTGGGTTGCCCCTACCGATAAATCCGTAGGGGCAACCCTTATTTGTAGTAGTGTTAACTCAAGGTTCATTTGTAAGCATAGTAATTTTTCATTATTCATCACAGAAGAAATCATCTTCTTCTTCCTTCATGAAAGCTTTCTAGCTTTTTGATTTTGTGATGAATTAGTGTGAGATCTTGAAAATAAAAGAGAGCATAATTCCTACTTCATCATCCTCATCTAATCTAGCCAATTAGATTAGGGTGTTCACTTCATTAATACTTGATTAGAAAAGTGAGAGCTTGAGTTAAAAAAACTTCAAGGTAGATCATCTTCGAAAAGGAAGACTTCAAGCAAGCATGGATCGTTCGGCTTGTGAAGCCTCTCTTGAGTCCGGGAGATCATGGATCGTGGCGAAGGGACTACTACTCGGAGTTTATGAAGCGAAAGAGCGGACTACAAAGGTTGTAATCCCTCTCTCTTAGTTGTAAAGATGTTTACTTGCATGTTTAACCCTAATTATCTAGCAAAGATCCTCACTTTAGGTTGTTCGACACGTCTAAATTTTAAATCGGGCATGGTTGATACCTTATAGACCCTTGTGACAGTGCCTAGTAACCCTACAGTGGTATCAGAGCCAAGATAGAGCATTAGGTGACGTGTATACGAAGTTAAAAGTCCGATCGAACCCCGAAACGTCGGTTTTGAACCCCTCTCTGGAAATTTTTTAAAATGTTGATTTTTTCTGTATTAAAAATACTCAGAAAATTAAGCAGGGAATTCTAAGGATTACTGTGAAAAACGACATCCTAATTCCCTTAAAGCGCCGCGGAACCGCGGCAATACCATGACTTGCGCGGCGGTTCCGCCGCCGTACAGGG
Source organism: Agapanthus africanus (assembly GCA_030015575.1). Lineage (NCBI taxonomy): Eukaryota > Viridiplantae > Streptophyta > Magnoliopsida > Asparagales > Amaryllidaceae > Agapanthus > Agapanthus africanus. The sequence continues at coordinate 130,904,287 of CM057346.1, forward strand.
GTATTAGTGTTAGCTTTTTCACAGTAACATCCGTAGGTACTTTTGCATGCTTCTGGGAATTTTTAATTCTACTCAAGTGTTGAGTTTTCTGGAGATCTTTTGTATTCGTTGATTCGATCGGAAAGTTTAACTTCGTTTAAGTGTTTTCCGGATAATTTAGAACGTGTTAAAATGTTCGAACGGATATCAATAACTCACTTTTTCCCGACACAAAAAACTTTCAAGTGTTGAATTTTTCTTGAGTTTGAATCTTTCGGAAAAACATGCAATCATATCTGTGGACCCTCTAGAAGAACGTAACCTTAACTCGATTATGTGACCGTCAAAACTTCTACTGAACCCTTGGGTTTGTGATAGTTTAGCGTTGCCACATGTGAGGCGTTGGTTTGACCCTTCTACGGCTGGTTCATTGGGGCGGTGGCATGTTTTGGGATTTTTGAACTCCGCTCAAGTGTTGAGCTATTTGGGAATTCTTGTGTGTTTGATTATTCGATCGGAAAGTTTAATATTGTCTATTTATCTGGAATATGATACAATATGTGGAATTCATATAGTTAGGCATGAAATGCGAAGTATGTGATATTTCGGATTTAAGATGTCTAAAGTGATTGTGGATTCCAAATGTTATAGTTTTACACTTTCTTTTCTGTGACCGTAAGCGTAGTATGTGGTGTATCGCCGGCTTTGTTGCTATACATCAACGACAATCGGGATACGCATACTTGCTTACGTTGATGATATGAGATATTATGTGTTGCTGTGATATGTTGTATTGGATCGTCGTGTTCTGAATAGCCAGGGTTTTTTATGTGAGATGGGGGTTTTTATTTTCATTCATGTAAAATTCATTTGTATGTAATATTCTTTTATTGGGGCACTTCCGGGATGAGGTTGATGTCACCATTGTATGTTATTTACTTTTCCGCATTAGGTAGACCCAAGGAGGGGAGCACAAGTAACCGGGTTCTAGGGTCCAGTGGGAGGCCATCTCGAGGAGTCGAGACCGGGTCTCCTAACCCTAGAATTGGCAGTGTTACTTGCCGCTCTCGTAGGGGTCTAGGGATATGGGTTTGGCTATTCATCGCGACCGTGGAATCCGTGTTTTATACAGGCTCGATGTAAAATACGGATGTCCTAATATATCCAATATTTCATATGTTATCTTCTGCTGCAATGTTCTGTGATGAGATCATATTACTGCCTGAGACGAATGCTTATACTATATATATATATATATATATATATATATATATATGTTGATATATAAATATTACTTCTTTCGTTTCTTCTGTGATGCTTAGGAAGCATAATTGATGGGATTTTATTAATGAGATTAGTAAAAGAAAAGAAACCTAAAAGATGTTGTAGAATCAAAACTTTATAAAAAGGGTAGCTACAGTCTTGCTTTGCACAGCGGTATATATGATATACCCTGCACCTTATTCGATGAGGAAAGAGCCGAGATCCCTTCACCGGGAGTGACCTCTTTAGCAAAACTGGCAGATGCTACAAACTTACGGATTAGTTTTTTGCTTCTATAGTTCTTACTTTGCGTAGCGGTATATATGATATACCCTGCACCTTATTCGATGAGGAAAGAGCCGAGATCCCTTCACCGGGAGTGACCTCTTTAGCGAAACAAGAAAATCCTCAAAAACACTCCTTTTTCAAAATCACTTTTTCTACAACGATATCAAGTTCTTTACGCTCATGGTTTTCTGAAAAACCTGCGTCGCCCTCTGACATTTCAGATAGATATTACTTAGTATTCGTACTACGTTTATTGGCCTGCGTCAAGGCGCAGTGAGCGGTAGCTAACTAGTACTTATCTGCAACATGAGATGTGATTGGATTAGGGTAGTCATACGACTTTGTTGGCCTGCGTCAAGGGTCGTACGGGTGGGTTTAATTCAATCAAGAAATGTACGGGTTGAACTTGACTAGCGGACTATGGTTTGTTGGCCTGCGTCAAGGTCATAGGATGCTAGGGGTAAAAGCATTATCGGGAATTTCAAGTGTTGAAATTTGCAATGAGATTGCATCCTCCTATGATGAGATTGCATACCTCCTATGAGATAGTTGGATCCCGATACCTACTGTGAGTAAGAGTTACTCCTGGGAGAATTTTACACAGGACAATTAGCCGATCAAGTAGGTGTCTAGAAAGGTGTTTTACGAGGTTATGCCTCTGGAAAAACGAGGTTTATTTTAATTAGGTCCGTGCGAAACCACGGGGAACCTCCCTCAAAATACCAACACTGGCCTGGCTGAAAGATTGGCGAACTTGTAAGGTGTAATTAATCCCGGCTAGTTTTTCCTTTTAGGGTTTGAAGGAAGATTTGATAAAAACAGTGGGAGACATCCTGATTAGATAAGATAATAACCAATCTAAATCTTGCAAGAGCATACGCTAAAGTGTTTTCCTTCTCTCTCTCTCCAGGTAGCGACCATGTCAGGCCATAATCAAGATAATAATATGGATGTATTGACTGAACCCGCTTATTATACTAAGCAGGGGAACGTTGGTCCCGTTTTTTCTTATAAGTGTTATGAGACTGAGCAGGGAATAGGACAATATCTGGATTCTCACGCCGCCCAAACGAAGAACAAGTATGTTGATGCATCTTCTTCGGGTGTGTTAGTTATTGAGAACTGTTTCTCAGTTCACCCTACGTCCTGGGTATTAGATACCGGATCGGGATCCCACATATGTAAATTGTTACGTGGGCTACGTAAAGGTAGAGAACTGGGAAAGAGTGATCATTCGTTACAAGTAGGGAATGGTACAAATATTGCAGCCAAAGCAGTTGGCGAATATCACCTTGTATTACCAAGTAGTAATACATTAATTCTGAATGAGTGCTATTATATACCGAACATGATGTGCAACATTATATCAGTTTCTTTATTAAGTAAAGAAGGGTATAATTTTGTAATACAGGATAATGTTATGAACATATTCCTAAATCAAAAGTTGATTGGATCAGGCTCGTTACATAATGGCATATTCATTCTCAATCAAAATACAGTCCTTAATATACAAAACACACACAAGAGGAAGATTTCAGAAATGAACGAATCCTTCTTGTGGCATTGTAGACTTGGTCATATCAATGCGACACGGCTAGCTAAGTTACATAAGGATGGATATTTGAATCCGTTCGAATTATCATCTTATGAAACTTTCCATTCATGTCTCAAAGGCAAAATGACCAAAACTCCATTTAGTGGACACGGAGAAAGAGTTGAAGAACTCTTAGGACTGGTACATAGTGATGTATGCGGTCCCATGTCTACACATGCCAGGAACGGTTCTTCTTACTTCATTACATTCACTGACGATCTCTCAAGATTCGGACATGTGTTCCTGATGAAACACAAATCTGAAGCTTTTGAGAAATTCAGAGAATATAAGCACGAAGTAGAGAACCAAACGGGCAAAAGTATTAAGATCCTTCGATCTGATCGAGCAGGAGAATACTTAAGCAATGAGTTCCTAGATTATCTAAAAGAGAATGGGATTCTCTCTCAGCTTACTCCTCCTTATACACCACAGCACAACGGTGTATCAAAGCGGAGGAATCGCACCCTATTAGATATGGTGCGCTCTATGATGAGTACAGCTGAGTTACCTATTTCCTTCTGGGGATATGCACTGGAGACAGCTGCAGACCTATTGAATATGGTTCCCACCAAATCTGTACCAACCACTCCATATGAGATATGGAAAGGAAAGAGGCCATATCTTAATTATATTAGGATATGGGGTTGTCCGGCATATGTGAAAACACAAAATCCAGACAAGCTCGGGGCAAGGTCTATTCTGTGTAAGTTTATTGGATATCCCAAACATTCGCGAGGGTATATCTTCTACCACACCGAGGAACAAAAGGTGTTTGTTTCTCGGCACGCCACTTTTTTAGAAAAGGAATTTCATGCAAACGAGATTAGTGGCTCTGAGGTAGAACTGGAAGAAGTTCCAGCAACACAAACTACGACAGAAGATTTAGTGGAACCAGAGGATTCAGTAGTTCCCAACGAACCTCGGCCTCTCCGCCGATCTAGTAGGGTTTCTCATCCACCTGAGAGATACTACGGTTTTCTCCTTGATGGTGGGAGCGAGGATTGCATCATGGAAGATAATGACCCGACTAGTTTTGAGCAGGCCATCACGAGTGGTGACTCTGTGAAATGGCTGGATGAAATGCGATCTGAGATGGAATCCATGTACACCAACAAAGTATGGACTTTGGAAGTTGCTCCTGAAGGGGTAAAACCCATTGGGAGCAAATGGATCTTTAAGAAGAAACTTGGTGTAGATGGAAAAGTTGAGACTTTCAAAGCTAGACTTATTGCAAAGGGTTTTCGTCAACGACCAGGTGTGGATTATGATGAAACCTTTTCTCCAGTGGTTATGCTTAAGTCCATCCGGATCTTACTTGCCATTGCTGCATACCATGACTACGAAATCTGGCAGATGAATGTTAAGACCGCCTTTCTAAATGGTGATTTAGAAGAGTGCGTGTACATGACTCAGCCAAAGGGCTTTGTAGATAGTGGGAGCAGCGGAAAGGTGTGCAAGCTGCTTAAATCCTTTTACGGGTTAAAGCAGGTATCGCGGAGCTGGAACATCTGCTTTGATGTTGTAGTCAAAGAGTTTGACTTCACCAAAAACATAGATGAACCTTGTATATATAAGAAAGTTGCAGAGAGTAAGGCTGTCTTCCTTGTATTGTACGTGGATGACATACTCTTGATAGGAAATGATGTTCCTATGCTGCAATCGGTTAAGCTCTTCTTGTCACAAAGATTCTCAATGAAAGATCTAGGTGATGCCTCCTGCATACTGGGAATTATGATCTATAGAGATAGATCTAAACGGATACTGGGATTATCCCAATCCAGGTACATTGACACCATACTAAAGAGGTTTAGTATGGAAGAATCCAAGCGTGGGAACCTACCCACGATCTCTAGACTCACTCTCTCCAAAGAGATGTCTCCCAAGACTGATTTGGAAAGAGCTCGCATGCAAGGGATACCCTATGCTTCGGCAGTAAGCTCTATTATGTATGCAATGCTATGTACCAGACCCGATGTAGCATACTCACTAAGTGTAGTGAGTAGGTATCAAGCAGATCCTGGAGAGAGTCACTGGATAGCTATGAAGAACATTCTCAAGTACTTGAGAAGAACTAAGGAGATGTTCTTGGTGTATGGTAACGGAGAACTCCAGGTGGAGTCTTTTACCGATTCAAGCTTCCAAAGTGATAAGGACGACTCTAAGTCGCACTCGAGATTTGTCTTTACCCTCAATGGAGGGGCGGTGTGTTGGAAGAGTTCCAAACAGGATACCGTTGCAGACTCGACGATGGAGGCTGAATACATCACTGCCAACGATGCTGCCAAAGAGGCTGTCTGGATGAAGAAGTTCATTACTGAACTTGGTGTGGTTCCATCCATTGAGTATCCAATACCTTTGTATTGCGATAACAATGGAGCTGTGGCTTTGGCCAAGGAACCCAGGTCCCATCAGAAGTCCAGACATATTCTAAGGCGGTATCACCTGATCAGGAAGATAGTTGATCGCCGGGAGATCGAGGTCAGGAGAGTTGATACGAAGGACAACACTGCAGATCCACTCACAAAGGCCATTCCCCAGTTACAGTTTGAGAGATTATTCGGGATGTTAGGTATGAGATACTACAACAGCTGGCCTTAGTCCAAGTGGGAGATTGTTAGTTATATATATGCCCTAGAGGCCATTGTTGTACATATGATGTATATTATAATGGAAGCTTGGATATATATAGAGAGGTCTTTCTTGCTCGTCATGATAATATGCTATTTGGTTTTACTTTGTCTTAACATGTTGCCTTGTATTAGTTTACTGTCTTGCTCTCACATGTTGATAAAGCCCTTAGGATATGTACTCGACTACTGGGACTATGATGAGATCATACTAGTGGGGACACGGTAGTCGACGAGTACATCCTATAACTGTTCCTAGTTGAGGGTGTATCGAGACAGGGCATCGATACACCAGAGTAGACTAGCGTATACGCATCTTGACCCATATGATGGGCGATGGATGATCCCATATCCATCGGTGTTTGACATCAAAGATGGTGTACGAGTGCTCAGTGGAGACAGGGTACACTGAACGGACTCGCCGAGAACTCCCAGATGGTATTATATCTCACGTCAGATGGTAGTTCTCTGGTGACACTGGTACAGGTTAGTCTGTAGACCCGAGATCGTCATAGAGTCTTGTGTGATTCCCACTGTGCTTTGATTTCCATCATACCATGTTCAAGAGGGCGTGCAAAACGGTGGCTTTTAGGTACAGTCCCGAATCGCATGGAGGCAATGAGCGATAGGAGGAGTTTCGTCTCTCCCAGTATTGGGAGTTGATATTGTGATGTGTTCGATTGGCTATAACTGGAAGTCCCTGGCCAGGGCAGATATTGAGTACTACTGGTAAGTGTTATCAGTAGGTTCTCGACCTGTTATGAGCCTCACATCGACATGACTTATCGGTTACTGGGGTCTGACGTTTACCACCCCTAGACTAGATATGCAACATATTAGATGAACAGACCGGACTGTACGGTAGTGTTACTGACTGGATTCACAGGAGAATGTATAGGATTGCTTGTTGATCTTCTGATCGCTCAATACCTACGTGGCTGTTACGTTTAGCTGACCGCTTGCAGCTTGTGCGTGTTTGATATGATCATCACCTACTGCCGGCGTATTGACGATTCTTTAGAGTCCTACACAGAGGTTTCTTGACTCAGGAAAAACGGAGTAGGAGCACATATGTGAAATGTACAGAACCGAGGATAATACGATATGAGATACCGTATTCTATTCTCGTGATATTAGATATCAGCGTGGTATATGTGATATAGCCGGATCATCGGATCAAGTGTTGATTCGATGAACTGATACAGTTTATATTAGTCGGTTATTTAAGAAATAGCCGGATTGTCGGATCGAGTGTCGATTCGATAATTTAATGTATAATTATATATGTGATATATTACATTACATTATCTAATATTGGCTCGCTTTATTGATTCATTTTCTCACCGGGTAATACATTGATATATATGCGATATATGTTAATTGTATTATTTTCTTTTGTTATAAAAAATATATTATATATGTGATATATAATATTGTAACAAGTTATGTTTACAAATGCAACATGATTAGTGGAGATTAAACATGGTTAGGGTTTGATTTGAGTTAGTATTTTCTTGAAGCTTCTAGAAGCTTTTGTTTTGTTTTAAGCTAAGATATTATGTGTTGATATTTTGAAGATATTATTTAACCCAACCCAAACCCTTAACCCTAGTAAACTCTCTACATGAGTTAATGCTTCATATTATTAACTCAAGGTTCATTTGTAAGTATAGTAACTTTTCATTATTCATCACAAAAGAAATCATCTTCTTCTTCCTTCATGAAAGCTTTCTAGCTTTTTGATTTTGTGATGAATTAGTGTGAGATCTTGAAAATAAAAGAGAGCATAATTCCTACTTCATCATCCTCATCTAATCTAGCTAATTAGATTAGGGTGTTCACTTCATTAATACTTGATTAGAAAAGTGAGAGCTTGAGTTAAAGAAACTTCAAGGTAGATTATCTTCGAAAAGGAAGACTTCAAGCAAGCATGGATCGTTCGGCTTGTGGAGCCTATCTTGAGTCCGAGAGATCATGGATCGCGGCGAAGGGACTACTACTCGGAGCTTATGAAGCGAAGGAGCGGACTACAAAGGTTGTAATCCCTCTCTCTTAGTTGTAAAGATGTTTACTTTGATGTTTAACCCTAATTATCTAGCAAAGATCCTCGCTTTAGGTTGTTCGGCACGTCTAAATTTTAAATCGGGCATGGTTGATGCCTTATAGACCCTTGTGACAGTGCCTAGTAACCCTACAAGTGCGACATGGTATTGCATCTACCCATTTTGAGATGTAATCAACCGCTAACAAGATACATAAATTCTCAAAAGTGTTGGAAAAAGGGCCCATAAAATCAATACCCCAAACGTCAAAAATTTTCACAACCAAGATAGGTTGGAGTGGCATCTCATTTTTCCGAGAAATCCAACCCGTGTGTTGACACCGTGGACAAGTTTTGGAATGATCAAATGCATTTTTGAATAATGTAGGCCAGTAAAAACCATATTGCAAAACTTTCTCCGCCGTTTTACGTAGACCAAAGTGACTACTACATGCCTGGTCATGACAGAAAGACAAAATACTCTTGAATTCATCATTAGGGAAACATCTGTGAATGATTTGGTTGGGACAATACTTAAACAAATAAGTTTCATCCCAGTAAAAATGCTTTACTCGGTATAGAAATCGATGATTGTCTTGTTTAGACCATTCGCTGGGAATAATTATTGTTGCTAGATAATTCACAATATCCACGAACCAAGGTTCGCAGGATACAGTCAAGAGCTGTTCGTCAGGGAAAGAGTCGTTTATTGGTAAGGTCACAGTAGGTGAAGAAGAGATGCGTGAAAGATGGTCGGCCACTACGTTTTCACATCCTCTCTTATCTTGTATGACAAGATCAAATTCTTTTAATAACAGGATCCAACGTATTAACCTAGCCTTAGCATCCTTCTTAGATAAAAGATGTTTTAGGGCGGAGTGATCGATGTAAACCACAATCGGTGAGCCAATCAAGTAAGCCCTGAATTTCTCTAATGAAAATACAACTGCCAAGAGTTCTTTCTTGGTGGTTGTATAATTAATTTGGACATCATTCAAGGTCTTACTTGCATAATAAATCACTTGTGGCATCTTTCAATGTGCTGTCCTAAGACTGCACCTATAGCAAAATCCGATGCGTCACACATTAGCTCAAACGGGTAGTTTCAATCAGGAGATGATAGAACATGGGTTGTAGTGAGAGATCTTTTAAGTGATTCACAAGCAGCCTCACAATCCGAATCGAAGTGAAATGTACTATCCTTGGCCAAGAGAAGAGTTAAAGGTCTAGCAATTTTGCTAAAATCCTTAATGAATCTCCTATAAAATCCTGCATGACCAAGGAAGGATCGTATATCTTTGACGCATTTGGGATGAGGAAGGTTATGGATGACATCTATTTTAGCTCTGTCTACCTCAATGCCTTTTCGTGAAATAACATGTCCAAGCACGATACCTTCTTGGACCATGAAATGACATTTTTCCCAATTCAAAGTTAAGTTTTTATCCTTACAACGGGTAAGAACTGCGTCAAGATGACGTAGGCAATCCTCAAATGAGTCCCTAAATATAAAGAAATCATCCATGAAAATCTTCAGAAAATTCTCGACCATGTCTGTGAATATCCCCATCATACACCGCTGAAATGTAGTGGGAACATTGCATAACCCAAAAGGCATGTGTCTATAAGAAAAGGTACCGAAAGGACAAGTAAATGTTGTTTTATCTTGATCCTTTTCGGCGATAGGGACCTGGTTATAGCCAGAGTATCCGTCCATGAAACAATAATATGCATATCCAGCTAATCGTCCAACATCTGGTCAATGAAAGGTAGAGGGAAGTGATTTTTCCTCGTTGCGGCATTGAGTTTTCTATAATCAATACATACACGCTACCCAGTTTGGATGTGTGTTTGGATCAACTCATTAGCCTCATTAGTTATGACCGTGATGCCAGACTTTTTAGAGACCACATGAATAGGACTTACCCATTGGCTATCAGAGATTGGGTAAATTATACCACTATCTAGGCACTTGACATTTTCTTTCTTTACCACTTCTTTCATGACGGGATTTAACCGTCATTGTGGGTCTCGGGTTGGTTTGGCTTCATCCATCAAATGTTTATGATGTTCAACAATTAAGGGACTAATCCCTTTGATGTCTGCCATTGTCCAACCAAATGCTTGCCGATTTGATCTCAAGACCATCAAAAAAGCATTCTCTTGCTCTAAAGCTAGAGAAGCAGATATGATCATGGGCAAAGACTCATTCTCACCTAAATATGCATATTTAAGATGAGAAGGTAACAGTTTGAGATCTAATGTCGGCGGAGAAACAATAGAAGGTGGGGTAAGAGAATGATATTCGGATTCCCTAAGAAGTTCATAACCTGCATAGCATATTGACTCGAAAAGCGCTACTGACTTTTGTGATGAGTCAAAAGGTTCAAACTTAGAGGTGGACTTATCAAAGGTGTCCTCACTATAATAATGTGCTAGATCAAACAATGATGTACTAATGTCGTCGAGATCATTATAACAAAGTTCATCAACCTTGCAGCTTTCGGGAGCAATCTCGTGGACAGAACAGACATCAAGTAAATGAGCAGAAGGTTCAGATGGTTGACTTCCTTGCTAGTAAATGTTAAGCTCAATTGCCATTTTCCCGAAGGTTAAGTTCATAGAACCGTTACGACAATTAATGACAGCATTGGAAGTGGCTAAGAAGGGTCGACCGAGAATCACCAGAATTTGGTTCCGCGGGTTCGCTACAGGTTATGTATCTAAAACAACAAAGTCCACAGGGAATATAAATTTCTCGACTTTTATCAACACATCCTCAAGCTCACCCCTGGATTTGGTGATAGATCGATCTGCCATCTAGAGAGTATAGTGGGCAGGTTTCAACTCTCCAATACCTAACTGCTCGTAGACAGAGTAAGGAAGCAGGTTAACACTAGCGCCAAGGTTGAGTAGAGCACGATTAATATTTTTTCCCCAATAGAAATAGAGATTGTAGAACAGCCATGGTCCTTTCGTGTCTTTTGTAATTGCTGGGTAAAAGCTGTGCTAACATTACTCGTCATGAACACTTTTTTTGGCACTTGAGTTCTTCTCTTCATAGTGCACAAGTCCCTAAGTATTTTCGTATAAGCCGGAACTTGTTGGATAGCATCTATGAGAGGGATATTTATGTTAAGCTGTTTAAACATTTCCATAATCTTCTCCATTTGTGCGTTTGGTTTGTTGGCCCTCAACCTATTAGGATAAGGAGCTTTATTAATAATAGTTGGGTCCAACATTTGTGGAGAAGTTCGTGTGGGTAGAACGGATCCCATAATTAGAGTGGGGATCGTTTCAAGTTGACTCAACAAGGTGGGCGGAGGGTTCGAGCCTAAGGGAAAATGGAGAATAGGCTCGGAAGAAAATGAACTAGGATCATAAGTCCACGTTACCCACCCCGGTGCTTACGGGGAGGCGGAATAGGTAAAAAACTATTTTTAACACAAGGTAACATGGACTAGAACTAGAGGATCTTTGCTAAACAAAAACTAACAAACTAACTACAAGTTTTAGCTACTCGGTTAGAAGGTTATACCTAGGTCTTGAACTCCTTCTCTCCTTGCTCCTTGGAATGGTGTGAACGGCTCCTCCTCGTCGTCTTCTCTTTGCCGAAGAAGGATCCACCCGAAGGCCTCTACCTTGAACTCCTACCTCAACCAAGAGGTAACTAAAGTGCTTGGCTTGCTAAACCTAGAACCTTAAAATGAGTAGAGTGAAGTCTTTATGGTTTTATCTCAAGAGCTCATGGTTCTCAACACATGAGAGATGAGATCTTTGAGAAGAAGAGGGAGAGCTCAAACATATGAGAGAGCAAGAGCAAGAGAGAATGAGAGACTTTTTGCAACCATACTCTCATATGAGAGAATTATGAAATAATAATAATAATTAAAAAGAAATTGTGATGGTTCATTTGGAATGACCATTATCATTTCACATTAAATGAAATTTTCAAGAATCAAGAAGCATCTTTCATGTGAAATGATGATGGTCAAATTGTCAACCGGTCAACCAAAGTCAACATAAGTCAAATGGTCAACCTTACCATCGCACAATCATCTTTAATTAATATCATTAATCATATTTCTCATTCTCATTAGGGTTTGGAAAAAGTCAACGGTCAACAACCCTAATGAGAATCCTCTGCCTCTGTCCACTGTGCATACACACCTGCATCCGTGTTCCGAGGAACACGAATACAATGAGACAAAACCAATCCCAAAACAAATACTGGGATCTGGCTTAAACCAAAGCCCGCTAGTAATAACTACCCGGACACTAAACGTGCACAAGTGCGCGGATGTGAACGAACCCCGTCGCAAAACCATGCGACCTCTACTCTGTTTTGCCCAAAGGCGAATAGCCCTCTGTGTGGGACTCTAAAGACTCACACTACGATGGCAGTGGGTTTAACCACAGGCCGCAAGCGGTACTAGCTGTACGTAACGGTCCCCGGGTAGATGCCGATAAGAAAACTGATGAGGTGAACCCATCAGAACTCCTACTGAGCCTGAATGTGACAATATCCGTACAGTCCGGTCTGTTCGTCTGAGAATATCGCATGGCGGGCCTAGGGGGGCGGTAAACGTCAGTCCCCTAATAGCGGTACAAGTCGTGTCGGAGTGTAGCCCACAACACCCTGAGATAACACTGGTAAACCTACCAGTATATCTCGCTTACCTTGGCCAGGGACTTTGTGTAATGGCTCTCCTAGACACAGCGCAATATCAACCCCCAATACCGGGAGAGAGACGAATCCTGTCTAACCGTCACTGCCTCCAAGTGCTTCGGGACTGCACCCAACTGCTACCTGTTTGGACGACTCATTTTAGCCATGGTAGGGTAGCAATCTAAGAACAATGGGAACACACTCGAGGCGAAGTGACAGTGTCAAGTCTGCGGACTAAGTTGTACTCATGTCACCTGGGAACTGATAACTGACGATAGGCATAGTACCAACCAACAGTTCCCGACGAGTCCTGTCCAGTGTACTCGTAACCTAACGAGCACCCGCATACTATCTCAAGTATGACGTACTAACGGATGTGGGACAGACCATCTCCCTTACTGGGATGAGAAGCGCATACGCTAGTCTACTCCAGAGTATCGATGCCCCGTCTCGATAATCCTATGACTAGGTACCTGTATAAGGATGTGCTTGCAGATTACCCAGCCCCCACTAGTGTGACTGCCATCACAACGCTGGTAATCAAGCAATGATCCTAAGGGCTCCACTAATGTGTATAGGCGATATGCTAAAAGAAACACATGCACACATTAAAGTAGAAACAAACCAAGTAGCATACTACCATTTTGAGCAAGATTTTCTATACAACTGTGAATATCCCAAGCTTCCATTAAGTAATATACAAACTAGTATGATACAGTAATGACCTCTAGGGCATATACACTAACAATCTCCCACTTGCACTAAGGCCGTGTACTGGCGTATCGAAGACCTATCATCTTGATCAGTTGCTCGAACTGAGTATGGGGTATGGCCTTCGTGAATGAATCTGCAGTGTTATCTTCTGTAGCAACCCTCCGAACCTCGATCTCCCGGCGATCCACGATCTCCCTGATCAGGTGATACCGCCTCAAGATGTGTCTGGACTTATGATGGGACCTGGGTTCCTTCGCTAAAGCTATAGCCCCGTTGTTGTCACAATACAGAGCTATTGGATCAACAATGGACGGAACCACCTGAAGTTCTGTCAAGAACTTCCTCATCCAGACGGCTTCTTTTGCGGCATCAGATGCAGCGATATATTCCGCTTCCATCGTCGAGTCAGCAACGGTTTCTTGTTTGGAACTCTTCCAACACACCGCCCCTCCATTGAGGGTAAAGACATAACCTGACATGGATTTGGAGTCATCCTTATCACTCTGGAAGCTGGAGTCAGCAAAGGCCTCCATCTAGAGGTCTTTTCCGCCATAAACCAAAAACATATCCATAGTCCTTCTCAGGTACTTCAGAATGTTTTTTACCGCTATCCAGTGCTTCTCCCCAGGGTTTGACTGATACCGGCTTACCACACTCAGTGCATAAGCTACATCTGGTCTGGTACACAACATCGCATACATTATAGAGCCTACCGCAGAGGCGTAGGGTATAATAGACATGCGATCCCTTTCCAAATCAGTCTTGGGAGACATCTCTTTGGAGAGGGTGATCCTGTGACAAGCCGGTAAATTACCGCGCTTGGAATCTTCCATACTGAATCTTTTCAGTATGGTGTCGATGTACCTAGACTGTGAAAGTCCTAATATCCTCTTGGACCTATCACGATGGATCCGGATCCCCAGAATGTAAGAGGCATCACCCAGGTCTTTCATGGAGAACCTGTGTGACAAGAACCCTTTGACAGATTGTAGTATAGGAATGTCATTTCCTATCAAGAGAATGTCATCCACGTATAAAACGAGGAATACGACAGTTTTTGCTACAATTTTACTATAGATGAATGGTTCATCTGGATTTTTGATAAAGCCAAATTCTTTGACCGTCTCATCAAAATAGATGTTCCAACTCCGCGATGCTTACTTCAGTCCATAAATGGACTTAAGAAACTTGCACATCTTCCCGCTGCTCCCACTCTGAATGAAACCCTCTGGCTGGTCCATATAGACACACTCCTCTAAATTTCCATTTAGAAAAGCGGTCTTTACGTCCATCTGCCAAATCTCATAATCGTGGAAGGTAGCAATGGCAAGAAGGATCCAAATGGATTTGAGCATAGACACTGGAGAAAAGGTTTCGTCATAGTCCAAACCAGGTCTTTGACGAAAACCCTTTGCAACAAATCTAGCCTTATAGGTCTCAACATGTCCATCTACACCAATCTTCCTTTTGAAGATCCATTTGCAGCCTACGGGTTTTACCCCTTCTGGAGCAACGTCCAAAGTCCATACTTTGTTGGTGTACATGGACACCATTTCGGTCCGCATTGCATTCAGCCATTTTACCGAGTCAGTGCTCTGAATGGCCTGCTGGAAGCTAGTCGGCTCATCATTATCAATGATGCAATCCTTTCTATCCCCGTCTACGAGAAAACCGTAGTATCTCTCGGGCGGATGAGACTGCTACTACTCCTGCGGAGCGGCGCAGGAATTCCTGTTCTTTCGAACCTTCTGGTTCTACTAAGCTTTCAGTAATAGCTTGTGGTTCTGGAATTTCTTCCAGTTCTATTGCGCTCCCACTTATCTGATTTTCCAAAAACTCAGTTTCCAAGAAGCAGGCATGACGAGAAACAAAAAACCTTTTGTTCCTCTGCGCAATAGAAGAAATATATCTTGGAGTTCTTTGGATATCCCACAAACTTGCACTGTACTGAGCGTGCCTCGAGTTTGTCCGCATGCTGCTTTTTGACAAAAGCTGGACATCCCCATGTCTTAATGTGCTTAAGATAGGGTTTCTTCCCACTCCACATCTGATATGGTGTGGTAGGCACTGTCTTAGTTGGAACTCGGTTCAAAAGATATGCAGCTGATTCTAGTGCATATCCCCAGAATGATCGCGGCAACTCAGCGTTACTCATCATGGAACGTACCATATCCAATAGGGTTCGGTTCCGTCTCTCCGATACACCATTATGTTGTGGGGTGTATGGAGGAATAAGTTCAGAGAGAATTCCATTCTCTTTTAAGTAATCCAGGAACTCGGCACTTAAGTATTCACCACTTCGATCAGATCTCAGTGTCTTGATACTTTTGCCTGTTTATTTTTCTACTTCATTCTTGTATTCCTGGAATTTTTCAAAAGCTTCAGATTTATGCTTCATTAAGAAGACATATCCATACCTCGAAAAATCATCCGTAAAAGTAATGAAGTAAGAATAACCACTTCGCGCATTTGTAGACATTGGACCGCATACATCGCTGTGTACGAGTCCCAAGAGCTCGCTCGCTCTTACTCCGTGTCCAGTGAACGGAGTCTTTGTCATCTTTCCTTTGAGACATGATTGACAAGTTGCATATGATTGATATTCGAACGGATCCAAATATCCTTCTTTATGCAACTTAGTTAACCTTGTCTCATTGATGTGACCCAGTCTAAAATACTATAAGAAAGCATGATTTATTTCTGGAGACTTTCTTTTGTGTGTATTCTGGACATTGAAAATCTGTGGTTGGTTCAAAACGTATATACCGTTGCTTAATGTACCCGACCCAATCAGAACATGATTAAGGTGAATGTTTACAACATCGCTTACAAATGAAAAATCATAACCTTCTTTAGATATTAAAGATACAGATATGATATTACAAGTCGCACTGGGTACAAAATAACAGTCACGCAAAACCAAAATATGTCCATCTGACAATCCCAAGTGATAGTCCCCCACGGACTCAGCATCCATGCCAACTCCGTTTGCAACTCTGAGGGTCATATCACCTGCTTTCAAAACCCTACGCTTTCTCAGTGCCTGCAAAGAATTACAAATATGAGATCCTGATCCGGTATCCAATACCCAGGAAGTAGAGTTTACTGATAGACTGTTTTCAATAACATACACACCTGAAGCCGAAACCACAACTTGCTTCGGGTCCTGATTCTTGGCCTTCCAAGCCCTGCAATCTTTCTTCCAGTGTCCTTTCTTTTGACAATAAAAGCATTCTTCCTTCCCCACAAGCTGTCCCGCAACCTTTGCTACCTTTGCCTTTCCCTTGGCTTCCACTTTACTAACACCGCCCCTTGGTTTGGTGGGGGCCTTCTTCTTCTTTCCTTTGGCTTTCGCCTTGGACCTAGAAGAAGAAAGTACTCCAACAGACAAAGTGGATGTTTTCCTAACTTTCTGTAGGGTGCCCTCTGCACTCCTCAACATGTTGAGGAGTTCCGGAAGTTTAACTTCTTTTCCTTTCATGTTGAAGTTCAGGATAAACTGGGCGTAAGTGGAAGGAAGGGACTGGAGAATCAAGTCGGTGTAGAGCTCGTTCTCTAACGTGGTCCCGAGGTCCGCGAGCTCTTCAATGTAGCCAATCATCTTAAGCACGTGTTCCGCTACAGATGATCCGACGGCCAATCTCGCCGAAAATAACTTTTTCGAGACTTCGTATCTGGCGATACGGGATTGCTCTCCATATAGTTCCTTAGTATGGAGAAATATGGATTCAAGGTCCATATTCTCGTGCCTCCTCGGATGTTCATTGTCCATAGAGGCAAGCACGAGACACTTGGCCTTCGTGCAATCAATCTCCCAGGTCTTACGGATTTCCTTATCCGCGACGCTGGATTGAGGACCTGGGTCAGGGGGAGCTTTGGTGGTAAGGAGATACCCTAACTTGGCATAAGTGATTGTCATTTTGACATTTCTGAGCCAATCTTTGTAGTTTGGCCCTGTCAGTATATTTTTATCTAGTAGTAACTTAAGTCCGGTCATGATGTTTGGTCGCTGCATTTAGGAGAGAGAGAAGAAAACACTTTAGCATGATGCTCTTGCAAGTTTAGAGTGGTTTTTAGTTTGTCTAAACAGGATGGCTCCCACTGTTTCACGAATCCTTCCTCAAACCAAAAAAGAAGAATTAGTCGGGATCAATCTCACCGTACAATACTTGCTTAACCGTTCAGCCAGGCCAGTGTTGGTACTTCGAGGGAGGTTTTACGACGCTTTCGCGAAGTTCCTTAATTAAATAACCTCTTTTCCCTGTGGGCGTAGCCCCGCTAACACCTTTCTAGACACCGACTTGGTTTATAGCATTGATCGTTAAGTGAGAAAGTTTCCCGAGGAGTAGCATATACTCACAGTAGGATCGGGATCCAAATATCATCGTGTGATAAAGCTGAAGGAATCCTACCAGAATCATCACACTCCAAATGGTATGCAGCACTAGCAAGTTTCAGTTTCTTTAGAAACTCCCGATGTGGATTTTTGCCCCATGCTCTTATGACCTTGACTTTAGCCAACAAATCATAAGTCACATGTCAAGTTCTACCCGTCATTTTCCAGGTTAATTTGAACCCACCCGTACCTACCCTTGACTTTGGCCAACAAGGCGGTACGACTGTCCCAAACCAATGCATCTATCTATGCTACATATGAATATCCAATAGCTACCAATCACTATGCCTTGATTTTGGCCAACAAACACAGCTTGAATACTATTGACTATCCATATGAAATGATGGAGGGCTACGAATGGTTTTGGCGAAACCGTGAACGTAGTGAACTTGATATAATCGAAGGAACGTGATAGCTTTTAAAAGGAGTGGTTCAAGCTCCGCGTTTTAAAAGTTTTCTGTTTTGAAAAGAAACCGAGTTGTTTTGAAATTGTTCCAACGACTTAACTTTGGTTTATTTTCTTGCATTAATTTAATGTGTCCCATCAATTAATCCTACCATTGCAGAAAACAACGAAAATATGACGTACGCTTATGCCATCCGCATTCGCCACGGGGCCCCGTCATCACCCGTTAGGTTACTTAACTAACGACAGAGCGGGGGCTGGACTAGCGCGGATGCAAAACATAAGCAACGCCTACTAGATATCATATATAGATATATACATTCGTCAGATGCAATGATAGCCATTCCAGATCACAGATGAACACATTGGATATGCTAGGAATCCGCGTTTCGTTCGATCCTGCAATGAAAGACGGATTACACGGTCGCGATGAGTAGCCAAACCCCACCCTAGACCCCTACGGGTGCGGCAAACTACCCGCCAAGTACCCGAAGTGAAGAAACCTCCCTCAACAACGTGAGTAGGCCACTCGGCACTTCAAAGTACCCGGTAGTTTGTGCACCCCACCTTGGGTCTATCCTAGGAGCAAAAACAGTAAAAGAAATAATATACAATGGCGGCTACAACCTCATCCCGGATGTGCGGCCATAAAAATAATATTACATCAATTTACATATTACATCAAATGAAAGATAAAGAAACTCTCATCTCACAAAACCCCGGCTATTCATCCGCGACAATCCAACAAGTTCATATACACAATCCAACAACATTCCAGATCATAGATATGCACAACCCCCACTAATCGACGTATAGCTATTAGTCGACGTTCAGTGCATATATCACATTACAGATATAACCATTTAGCAAAAATTTGTAGAACTTCAATCAAAATACCAATTTGTAACTACCCCAAACACAACATTGTTCTCTGGATAATCTGTGCAGAAACAAAATATCTTAAAAATCCCAAAACATCATTCTGAACAATCTGTAAGAAATCTGAGTCGCGGCCGAGTCAACTCGGCTGTGGAACCGCGGCGAAACGCTTGGTTTCGCCGCGCTTCCGCGGTGCTTTGACCGAGTCGTGGGCTCGTTTTTCTTGCTTGTTCTTAAAAAACCCTGCACCGATTTTTAATGTATGTGGAAATATTTTTAGATCTGTTTTAAAAATCGGCAGAAAGTATATGTTTTTGACATGTTTCGCGATTTTTTTTTCGGATCGAAGTTCTAATCACTTTGCTAACATGCTAGTTATTGTTTAGCCAGGCTCTGATACCACTTTAAGTCCACATTACCCACCCCGGTGCTTATGGGGAGGCGGAATAGGTAAAAAACAATTTTTAACACAAGGTAACATGGACTAGAACTAGAGGATCTTTGCTAAACAAAAACTAACAAACTAACTACAAGTTTTAGCTACTCGGTTAGAAGGTTATACCTAGGTCTTGAACTCCTTCTCTTCTTGCTTCTTGGAGTGGTGTGAACGGCTCCTCCTCGTCGTCTTCTTTTTGCCGAAGAAGGATCCATCCGAAGGCCTCTACCTTAAGCTCCTACCTCAACCAAGAGGTAACTAAAATGCTTGGCTTGCTAAACCTAGAACCTTAGAATGAGTAGAGTGAAGTCTTGATGGTTTTATCTCAAGAGCTCATGATTCTCAACACGTGAGAGATGAGAGCTTTGAGAGGAAGAGGGAGAGCTCAAACATATAAGAGAGAAAGAGCAAGAGAGAATGAGAGACTTTTTGCAACCATACTCTCATATGAGAGAATTATGAATTAATAATAATAATTAAAAAGAAATTGTGATGGTTCATTTGGAATGACCATTATCATTTCACATTAAATGAAATTTGCAAGAATCAAGAAGCATCTTTCATGTGAAATGATGATGGTCAAATTGTCAACATAAGTCAACCGGTCAACCAAAGTCAAAAAGTCAAAATAAGTCAAATGGTCAACCTTATGATGGCACAATCATCTTTAATTAATATCATTAATCGTATTTCTCATTCTCATTAGGGTTTGGAAAAAGTCAACGGTCAACAACCCTAATGAGAATCCTCTGCCTCTGTCCACTGTGCATACACACTCGCATCCGTGTTCCGAGGAACACGAATACAATGAGACAAAACCAATCCCAAAAAAAATACTGGGATCTGGCTTAAACCAAAGCCTGCTAGTAATAACTGCCCGGACACTAAACATGCACAAGTGCGCGGATGTGAACGAACCCCGTCGCAAAACCATGCGACCTCTACTCTGTTTTGCCCAAAGGCGAATAGCCGTCTGTGTGGAACTCTAAAGACTCGACACTACGATGGCAGTGGCTTTAACCACAGGCCGCAAGCGGTACTAGCTGTACGTAACAGTCCCCAGGTAGATACCGATAAGAAGACTGATGAGGTGAACCCATCAGAACTCCTACTGAGCCTGAATGTGACAATCTCCGTACAGTCCGGTCTGTTCGTCTGAGAATATCGCATGGCGGGCCTAGGGGGACGGTAAACGTCAGTCCCCTAATAGCGGTACAAGTCGTGTCGGAGTGTAGCCCAGAACACCCTGAGATAACACTGGAAAACCTACCAGTATATCTCGCTTGACCTGATCAGGGACTTTGTGTAATGGCTCTCCTAGACACAGTATGATATCAACCCCCAATACCGGGAGAGACGAATCCTGTCTAACCGTCACTGCCTCCAAGTGCTTCGGGACTGCACCCAACTGCTACATGTTTGCACGACTCATTTTAGCCATGGTAGGGTAGCAATCTAAGAACAGTGGGAACACACTCGAGGTGAAGTGACAGTGTCAAGTCAGCGGACTAAGCTGTACTCATGTCACCTGGGAACTGATAACTGACGATAGGCATAGTACCAACCAACAGTTCCCGACGAGTCATGTCCAGTGTACTCGTAACCTAACGAGCACCCGCATACTATCTCAAGTACGACGTACTAACGGCTGTGGGATAGACCATCTTCCCTGTTGGGATGAGAAGCGCATACGCTGGTCTACTCCGGAGTATCGATGCCCCGTCTCGATAATCCTACGACTAGGGACCTGTATAAGGATGTGCTTGTAGATTACCAAGCCCCCACTAGTGTGACTGCCATCACAACGCTGGTAATCAAGCAAAGATCCTAAGGGCTCCACTAATGTGTATAGGCGATATGCTAAAAGAAACACATGCACACATTAAAGTAGAAACAAACCAAGTAGCATATTACCATTTTGAGCAAGATTGTCTATACAACTGTGAATATTCCAAGCTTCCATTAAGTAATATACAAACTAGTATGATACAGTAATGGCCTCTAGAGCATATACACTAACAGAAGCCGGGGTGTCATTGATTTATTCATCATTATCAACCTGTTCACCGACTTGGTTATTCAGCACTCTTCTGGATCTCAACGTGGTAATGGCATTCACATTATGATATTGTGAGTGGCCAGGATTCGGTAAGGGTTGAGATGGAAGTTTCCTTTTCTCTCTAGCACTCATTGCGGCATTTAATTGTGCAATTTGTGCTTCTATCGCTTTTATACTCTCACTGTGTGAGGCAGAGTCCTTTTTTATGGTATCGATAGAAGACCTTATATCAGCCGACATTTGCATGGAATATTTCATAAACAAATCCACGGTTCGTTCGAATGAAGAGGAGTTTTCGGTACCAGCCGTTTGGAAAGAATTATTATAAGGTGCAGAACTGTTGGCTGGATTTTGAAAATTTTGTAGTTGAAATGGGTGTTGATTTTGTGGTGGTTGCTGTTGCTGTGGAGGAACCTTTTGATAGTTATTTTGGTTTGGAACCATATTTTAAGTTTGGTGTTGGTTACAAGCAAAATTAGGATGATTCCTCCATCCTTGATTATATATGGAAGAATAAGGACCGTTTCTAGGTCGTTGCTGAAAAGCAGCATTAGTGTGTTCTTGACCTTGAAACGGAGAATTTAAAGGACGTTCTTCCGTCAAATGTGATGGATCTGAACAGCATCCACACACAGTTTTAGGGAGCGTCACCTGGTTTAGGGAGGCTAATAAAAATTTGTTTTTCATAGTTTCGAGTTTCTTTTGCATTGCTGCCATTTCGGCTTTTACTGCTATAGAAATATCAAGTTGATGGATTCCTCCCCTAGATGATAGACTAACGCTTTTCCATTTCAAAGTGTTTTCAGTAAAACTTCCAAAAAATTCCAGGCTTCATCATCGTCTTTAGACTTGAAATTGCCTTGACATATGGTTTCAAGCATCTGCTTTGTCATTGTATTAATGCCCTCATATATAATTCGCCACAGATCCCATCTATAGATTCCGTGATGAGGACAATAGACAAGAAGATCCTTGAACCGTTCAAAGCATTTCCAAAATGGTTCATTGGGAAGCTGGGTAAACTGGTTGATTTCACTCCTAACACGGGCGGTCTTATGATTGGGATAAAATTTCTTATGGAATGCTATAACGAATTCATCCCAATTGGAAATAGAGTGTAGGGTTGTATTATAAAGTCATTTTTCGGCTAAATCGCACAAAGTAAACGTGAGAAGACGTAAACACATAGCATCCATAGAAAGTTCTGAAGTGCCCATCATAGCACATACGTTTTCGAATTTGGTGATAAAAACGTATGCGTCTTCAGACTCTAGACCGTGAAATTTAGGCAAAAGATTGATAAAGTGTGGTTTGATTTCAAAATTATCCCCATTGGCTGGTGGAATAGAAAGACAAGTAAAAAGAGGACCACGTATAGGGTAGCATCTCTCTTGGAGAGATATACACGGTAAATTCTGCGCACCTGCGGGTGGTGGCAGAGTGGTGTTTTTGAAATTTGATGGAGAACCCTCCATCTCGGTGGATGTTGTGGGTGGTGAGGAAAAAGAAGATGAAGAAATACCGGCTTCGGAGTCGATAGAAGAAACGCGGACAAGACGGGCACTAGAATCCCGTATCCAGCGTATCCAGCCGAGCATACACTAAGCGGGTTTAGCGCAAGTGGCAGCGTATGTGTAAATTAAAAGAAAGGTTTTGTTTTATGGTTTGTTTTGAAAAAAAATAGATTTAGACAAATCACAAAAAATGCACAATCAACCCTAAATCTAAGGTCACCTAGGTCATGTCACTAGACCGCTCCTAAACTTCCAGAAGACAAATCACAGGATCAATCCTCTACTACCTCTTTATCCCTCTTGTGGCCAGATAAGTGCCAGGTTGTAAGTCTACGGTAGCACCCCGGTAGTCTTTCCGAGGCCAAAATGCAGAAACGAAAACTTTTTTCAAACTAGAAACCGGCGCAATCGTATACTTTAATCCCGGATCGAACCATTAACCTACAACTAGCTAACTAGAGAAAGGGTTGGAAATCTATACCGATCGATCCGTGTCCTTCGGTCTTTGGCCACCATCCCAAGCTCCTCGCGGCATCTCCGGTCTCGATCTCCTCGTCGGAAAGGGCACCACATCTTCGAGTCTTTTTACGGGCTCCCGCTTCGTCCGAAGCAACTCGAGCACGAAGTTCGCTAGCCGACGTGTCCAAGGCGATGTAGAGAATGTGTGTGATAACTTTGTCTCTTGCATCCATTGTATGGATGGTGGTTAGAGATGATGCCATTAATGGAGGTTGTGAGCTAGAGGAAGAAGAAGAAGAGGAAGAAGAAGAAGTTCCCTTTTCTTTTTCTTATGTCTTATGATGATAATGAGAGTGAGAAGTATATGAGAAAAATACAAGACCAAACAATATCATGGCAGCCCCTCTCTCTCCTTATCATATCAAGACTCAAATCCATCAAATAATGTGACATTAGCACAAGAAAAGAAACCATGAGTCACTAATGAAGTCTATGTCATATTAAATGCACAAAATGATGATTTCTAGCTCATAATTTCCATATGCAAACATT
This sequence comes from Agapanthus africanus, assembly GCA_030015575.1. Classification (NCBI taxonomy): domain Eukaryota; kingdom Viridiplantae; phylum Streptophyta; class Magnoliopsida; order Asparagales; family Amaryllidaceae; genus Agapanthus; species Agapanthus africanus. The sequence goes on from CM057346.1 coordinate 130,928,163, forward strand.
AATCCAAATGTTTGCAACAATAAAAAGATACGGCAACATCTAAAGTAAACTCGTGACGGATCACAAGGATACCCCTCACCTGTATATACATACCTGCATCCGCATTCCGACCGAATGCGAATGCGATGAGACTAAAGTAATCCAACAAATCTAATACTAGGATCCGGCTTAAACCAAAGCCCACTAGTATGATCTGTCCAATAATGATCCGTGCACTACCGCACGTATATGATCAAACCCTGCCATATATCATACGGCCTCTACAACGTTTCGCCCGAAACTTGAAAACTGTCTGTGGGGGACTCTATAGACTCGTCAATACTTTGGCTGTGGATTTAACCACTAGCACGTCAGAGGTACTAGCCGTACGTAACGAGCTACCAGGTATTGACCAAAAGAGAGGTCGATGAGCGAACTCATCCTGACACCCTACTGAGCCTGTCAGTGACAATATACATACAGTCCGGTCCGTTCGTCTATGAGCATCGCATGGCGGGCCTAGGGGGTTGGTAAAAGTCAGACCCCCAAAAGCGGTACAATTCATGTCGGAGTGTAGCCCAGAACACCCTGAGATACTACTGGAATACCTACCAGTAAATCTCCTGCCTTGGCCAAGGACTTCGTGTAATGGCTCTCCTAGACACAGCGCGATCTCACCCCCAATACCGGGAGAGATGAAATCCATGCCGATCCGCTCACTGCCTCCATGTGGCTCGGGACTGTACCCAACTAAAATCTGTTTGCACGACTCCTTTGAGCTGTGGTAGGGTAGTAATCAAAGCACAGTGGGAACTCACACGAGACAAATGACGATCTCAGGTCGATGAACTAACCTGTACACATGTCACCAGGGAACTGCTATCTGACGTCAGGTATAATACCAACTAGCATGTTCCCGGCGAGTCCTGTCCGGTGTACTCATAACCCAATGAGCACCTGTATACATCTTAGGTGAACCAACTGACACCAATGGCTTGTGAGATCGGCCACCGCCCCTCGTCGGGGTCTCGATTGTATACACTAGTCTACTCCGGAGTATCGATGCCCAGTCTCGAAAACTCCTACGACTAGGGACCTTTTAAGGATGTCCTTATAGACTACCCAACTCTCACGTATATGATCGCCATCATACTGCTGGTAGTCAAGCAACAATCCTAAGGGATCCATCAACGTGTAATAGTGGCCTGTAAGGTCACCTAAAGCAGTACACGATGATAAAGACAAACCATGGTAGCATACTATTCTCTATCAACGTGTAATAGTGAACTACAATGTCACCTAAAGCATGTACACGATGATAAAGACAATCCAGATAGTATACAAACCTCTCGAGCAAGACTGTCCTACCGGTATAGGTCCTCCCTCAATCATTGCAATCACGTGCCTGCAATCCAATAATTAACTCTGAGGGCACTATATCCAACAATCTCCCACTTGCACTCAAGGCTAATTATTGCGATGTCACATACTCACAGCCCGTGTGATACCGAACACTTAACTCCTCTACTAATCAGTCTCACAAAACCCGTTTGTGAAACTATTGCGTTCGAGGAATAGCCTCAGTGAGTGGATCCATTCTAATGTTTCTTTCTATGTCTCTCTTTATCTCAAGTTCGCGGAGAAAGCCATCTCCCGAAATCAGCAATACCTGTCTTAGAATATGTATGGATATCTGATAGGACCTAGCTCATAAATGAATTCCAAATCCAAACTTCTTAGACTGTATCGTCAACTGAACTTAATCAGTATCCTGCGCCATGCCTCCCTCAGTATCCGCTTGGACCACCTGTCCAAAATACTTCCCCTCGTCAGAAGGAAAACTATAACTCTGACAGTCACTCTGTCATCCACGTCACCTTGGAAGCCTGGAATGATAACCATCCCCCGAAAGAGGCTGCCGTTATCATTTCCCTATAACATCCACTTATGTTCTAAAATCGCTTCCCAATGTTTCTCCAGGATTGGATTAATATCAACTTATTGCATCTCGTGCAAAAACAACATCTGGTGTGGTAATTGACATCTCATTATCAACTCAATTGCCTAAGCAAGTGATCTGCCGATCATGCACATCCCTCTCCCCTTTAGTCTGTAAGACACCTTCAGAGAGGGTGACTCCATCAGCTGCAGGTACACTACCGTGCCAGGAGACGTCCATTCTAAAACACTTTTAGAATGCTGTCTAAATACCCAAATTGGGAAACTACCCAAATCTAGATCTAACACCATAGATCTAGTAACCAGAATGTCTGATATAATATCCAATTCCTATGTGGAGAAACCACTGTGTGACAACCAAAGTATAACCGATCGTAGTATAGGAATTTAACTTCCTACTCTGTGTATGTCATCCAAATACTAGGACATCACACCTTACTACCTTCTTAACAGATCCATCCCCTATTCTGATGAAGTCAAACCCATGACTGTCACATCAAAAATAGATGATCTATCTCCGCTATATCCGCTTTAGTCTATAAACAAACATAAGCCACTTGTTCACTATGCTTCCGCTGCTCCCACTGACCACGGCAACCCTCTGGCAGAGTTATATAGACGTGCATTTCTAAAGCCGGTTCAGAACGACGCTATACTCATCCTCCTACCGGGTCTCATAGTCTGGAACAACAGTAGTGTCAAGTCCCCACTTAGCTTCCGTTGCTCCTACTGACTACGACAACCCTCTGGCAGAGTCATATGCACGTACACTTCTAAAGCTAGTTTAGAACGACGCTATACTCATCCTCCCGTCGGGTCTCACAGTCTGGAACAACAGCAATGGCAAATCTGGGCAAATAAGAACCTCCCCGTCACCGTCTTTGAGCATACTGAAGTACCTCTCGAGTGCCTGAGGTTACCCACCATATCTGCGGAGTGGCTAATGGAATGTCAAACCAGATTGAATCTTTGGGTCCTATTAAATTTTTAGTAATCGTTTGCGGTTCTGGAATCACTTCCAGTTCTACCATACTCTCACTACTGTTTTCTGAAAAAATCCATTTTTATCAAAACTGTGGCGAGTCAAGAACAATATCACTATTGATCTTCCAGATGGTAGAAAGTCAACCCTCGTCATAGCCCGGGTCAACCCACAAATAGCCATTACAGAAACGTGCCTTAAGTTATCCAGAGTCTGGTTTTAAGCATAAGCCGGACAACTCCCCGTACCTTAACATTGTCAAGATATGAACCGTTCTATATCCAATATAGAAACAGAGGCACTGATTTAATTTGAACCAGATTCAAATCATGCAACTGTCTCCAGTGCATGTCAACTAAATGGAAGGAGGCGGATCAGCGTTACTCAACTTAGGAATGCATCCAGATATGAGTAACCTGAAAGAGAAACAAGTTTCTCAAAACCATTAGTATCAACTGAATACTATACACAAGTATCTACATCTTCGATCACCTTGAAGAATTCTGATACTTGCAATACCTGGTTCTCTACTTTATTCATATACCTATAACTTCTCAAAACTTGGACCTTGTGTTTCTGCGAAACATATGTCTAAGAACTAGAGAAGTTACAAGTAAACAGAATATAGTACGAGTACCAACCCCTCTGTCCTCATGGACACTGGACAACATACAATACTCTGTATAAGTCCCCTGAGTCTAATAACTCAAACCCTGTACGTCATAGGTTGAAAACTGTACTATGGTTATGAAGAATTACACCGCTGTTTAATGCTCCTTACCTAATCATCCACTGATTTAGGTAAATGTCATGGACATCATTTCAAAAAGTTATATCTCGCTTTATAAAAATAAACGTATAGATATATCAATTTGAAATTGGTGCATTACAACGGATATTCAAAACCAAATATTTGTCGTCCGGCAAATAACTCAGGTGATTTCCTCAAATATCACCAATTACAACGAATCCCGATATAATGAGGATGATCACCCAATTCCCAATAACTAACTCCCACTCATCATCTGTAAAACCATACAGATGTGAGAATCAAACCTGGTAAATACATACCCTGGAGTAAGTACTAATTGGGAAATCAGTTTTCTATTAACAATACACAGTGAAACTGAAACATGTAAATGTTTCGAAGGAGTATCCGGGTATTCTTAGTAATGCCTCTTCCATTATCAGATTCACAACTGTAACCGTATATTTCTTTGACATCTCTCCAAATCCCTTTATATGTCTTTAGTCATTACCTTCTGTACACCCCCTTAGGCTAAATGGTTTTCTTCCTTCCCTACCGTTCGGCACCAGCCTATGGTTTTGAAGAAGACTATCCAACAAGCGTAATAGGTGTACTGTCCTAATCCTCGGAGCACTCGCAATGCGAGAGAAGGTAAAGACAAAAGACAACTGAATAAACCTTATTCCTATTTCTCCTGAACCAGAATCCATCCCCGAACTGGAACAAGTTCCTTTCGAGTTCGTATATAACCATACGATGGAGTATCCAAATAACTGTGGATCTTCGTAGTGATACGGAGTGTTCTGGAGAAATACAAAGGTGAAGTAGGAGTGGCGATGAAATACTTAGTTTGGTCGTGAATAGCAGTCGCAATTTACTTCGCCCTCTTTCTAATCCCTTTACTTGTCTTTACTTATTACCTTCTGTACACCTCACTTAGGCTAACCGGTTTTCTTCATTCCCTACCGTTCGGCACCAGCCTATGGTTTGGAAGAAGACTATCCAAGTATAATGGGTGTACTCTCCTAGTCCTAGGAGTACTCGTAACCTGAGAGAAGGTGAAGATAAAAGACAACTGAATAGTCTGTTAGTTATACGTATACCCTAGAGGCCATTACTGTACATAGGATGTATATTGTAGTGGATGCTGGGACATATATAGGGAGGACTTTCTTGCTCGACATGATAGTATGCTATCTGGTTACTCTTTACCTCAACGTGTACACTGATTGTCTCTCTGTTACATGTTGGTAAAGCCCTTAGGATGTGTACTTGACTACCTGGACTATGATGCGGATCATACTAGTGGGGACATGGTAGTCCATAAGTACATCCTTCAAGGTCCCTAGTCGTGGGTGTATCGAGACAGGGCATCGATATACCAGTGTAGACTAGCGTATACTTTCTCGACCCATACAGATGGGCGATGGATGATCCCATATCAATTGGTGTTTGACATCAGAGATGATATACGGGTGCTCAGTGGAGACTGGGTACACTGGACGGACTCGCCGAGAACTCCCAGATAGTATTGTACCTTACGTCAGATGGCAGTTCTCTGGTGACACTGGTACAGGTTAGTCTGTAGACCCGAGATCGTCATAGAGTCTTGTGTGATTCCCACTGTGCTTTGATTTCCACCTTACCACGTCCAAGAGGGCGTGCAAAAGGGTGGTTTTTGGGTACAGTCCCGAATCACATGGAGGCAATGAGCGATAGGAGGGGATTCGTCTCTCCCGGTATAGGGAGTTGATGTTGCGCTGTGTTCGATTGGCTATAACCAGAAATCCCTGGCCAGGGTTGCTGAGATTTACTGGTAAGTGTTACCAGTAGTTTCTCGAACTGTTATAGACCTCATATCGACACGACTTATCAAGCTATTGGGGTCTGACGTTTACCACCCCTAGGAGAGATATGCGACATATCAGACGATCAGACCGGACTGTACGGTAAGTGTTACTGGTTGGATTCATAGGAGTGTGAGCGGGCTTGCTCGTCGATCTTCTGATCACTCAATACCCGGGTGGCCGTTACGTTTAGCAGACCGCTTGCGGCTTGTGGGTGTTTGATATGATCATCACCTGCTGCCGGTGTATTGACGAGTCTTTAGAGTCCTACACAGAGGTTTCCTGGCTCAAGAAAAACGAAATAGGAGCGCATATGAGATATGTGCGGGACCGAGAATAATGCGTGTATGTGATACCGTATTCTATTCTCGCGATGAATGTATCGATTGGTTGTATGCGATATAACCTAGTTATCGAATCAAGGATTGATTCGATAAGTCGATACATTAGATATTAGTCGGTCATATGCGATATGACCGGATCGTTAAATCAAGCGTTGATTTAATGATTTAATGTATAATTATATATTAGATATATTACTTTACATTAACTAGTATTTGTTCACTTAAAGATGGATTTTCTCACTTGATGTGCACATTGTTTAAGTGAATGGTTAGGGTTTTGTTATCATTTCTTGATTATTTATTTTATTTATGTATTCTTTTTAGTAAGAAAAGAAATGGTTGCTTCTTTTGTTTTTTTCCTTGAAGCTTCAAGAAGCTTTGACCATTTTTGTTTCTTTTGCTTAACCTAACCATTCACCTAACCATAGTTTATTCTCTACACTCAACCATGGTTGCATTATGATAAGAATGACTTGGATTTTCTTTTTGAAAATAATTCTTATCATATTCTTTCTTCTTCTTCTTCTTCTTCAAGAAGAAGAAACCTTGCTACCTTTAATGGTGACATGAGAAAAAGAGTGAGAAATCCAAATCCAAAGTGAACCCACTTCCTATTTCTTCATCCTCTACCACTTGCCATGTAGTATAGGGTGTTTTCTTCATAAGTTTCATGACTTGGTGAAGTTGGAGCTTGATCTTGAGTTGCCTCGACGTAGATCATCTTCGGCATCGAAGTCGATGACCTAGCCCGATCATTTCTTCGACGAAACCATCGCTAGAGTCCGGGATCCGATGATCGCAGCGGAGGGACATCATCACGGAGCTAAAGAAGTGGAGGACCAGATCTACAAAGGTTGTAGTCTCTTTCACTTAGCAGTAAAGTTGTTTACTAGCTTGTTGTTTCGCCTATTCTCTAGTTAACGATCTAGTCTAGGGTTTCTCGGCACCGGAAAATTTTGAATTTGGCATGGTTGATGCCTTGTGAGACCTCATTAGTGTGCCTAGGAACCCTACAGTGGTATCAGAGACAAGCTAGAGCCTTAGGCGATGCGTAGACGATATTAGAATGCCGATCGAACCTACAAACCCTAACTCAAACCACTCTCTGGACATTTTCTGGAATTTTGGATTTTTGTGAATTAAAAATATCCAAAAAATTCAGCAGGGATTTCTAGGGGTTACTGTGAAGCACGTTTCCCGAAGTCGACTAAACTGCCGCGGAACCGCGGCCCCACCCTGGCATTTGCGGCGGTTCCGCGACCGTATAAGTGAATCTTGTCACTTGCTTTGCACAGTAATGCCCATCTGTACATGCTGTATTTTCTGGGAATTTTTAAATTTTACTCAAGAGTTGAGTTTTCTGGGTTGTATTGGGAGATCGTAGATTCGATTGGATTGTCTAACTTCGTCTATGAGTTTTTCCGGATATTTTAGAACATGTTAGAAAGCTCGACCGGATATAAATACCCACTTTTTCCCCTATCGGGAAATTTCCAAGTGTTGGATTTTTCCGTGGTTTAAGGACGTTCTAAGTAGTGCAAGTAACGCGATGGACTCTTGATTTAAACGATTTTCCATTGTGTATGTAGAAAATAGAATAGAAATCACAACCAAAAATTATTTTTGACCGCAATCAATTACGGTGTCGATTGTAGATCGTAAGCGAGTGCGGATCGTCCACAGGGATTGTGCGATTCGTTTCAATGTTCGATTTGTTTGAATTGAAAAGTTAATTGCGAAGAAAAGAAAGCATGATTCAAGATTTATCAATTGTTTCAAGTGTCACTATTCTATTCAAGAATCAAGAAAAAGTTAAACAATCAAGAATCGGGTTTCAATGATATTTCCAACCAAAATGTCAAGAATCTAAATGAGGCTCGTAGGAATCGATCGGATCTATAGACGTGATGTAATTTCAAGCTTTCGTGATCTTGTCCTTCGAAGGATTGATACTAGATCGATGATGATCGACGAGATTTAGGGCTTTCTTGATGAAACTAGGGTTTCATCATTTAACCCTTGTTCTTTCGTAGATATCATTCACATTCTAGCCTCTAACAATTTCAAGAAACGATCGTAACTCCCTAATCTCGAGCGATATCAATCAAGAAAGCATCGCAACGAATTGGGTCGTCGATTCTTGAACTTGCTAGGGTTTACAAAACTCGTAGGATTCAAGAATCGATTTAAGATATATTACATCATCATTCTATTGATCGTCTCGACTCCTCGACGAGCGGAGTATTACTCAAACATCATCACATAGAAAGTATTCAAGAATTGAAAAGTTATCATGATGCAAGAATTTTAAAGAAAACAAGATAAAAGAATATCACATTTTATTTATATCAACAATTTGATTACAGTCGCTCAAGAACTACAAGAGGAAGAACTAAATTGTCGATTTGGCGTCGCTCGGCTTCGTGAGTCGCGGATCAACTTGGACCACTTGCTCTGTTGAAGATCGGCTCGGCTCATAAAAGGTTGCAAGGCTTCTTGCTTGATGGGTACTCGGGATCTTGGCTTTTGATTGGAATTAGGGTTAGGGTTTCACACAAGCCCTCTCACTAGACTTGTGGAAGAAGAAGATGAAGAAAGAGAGTGAATGGATCAATCAATTTTAATGAACGAATAATCCCCTTACAAGTGAGCCTAGGGTCCTATTTATAGATCTCCCAAACCCTAGGTCTAGGTTTGAATTTACAATTCCCTCCAAAAGTTTGTTGAGGCTTTTAGAAGGAGTTTGTTAGGCTTAGCTTAGGGTTTAAGCTAGGGTTTAGGGAGAAGTTTCTAGAATACAAGGCTAGTTTAGTGTTGATCCCAAAGCTTGCTGATCTGGCAGAAACCTCTGGATTCTTCTGGAAATTGTTGTGTCTTGCTGAAGTGTAGGCCCTGAGAGAAGCATTTTGCACCAAATTTGGAAGGCTAAATCCTTGGACCCACCGCGGATCCGCGGCGCAAGCAGGCTCCTGCCGCGGATCCGCGGCTCTTTGTGGGGCTTGGGCCTTGGGTTTTCTGGTGTGGTCTTGAAATGCCATTTGGGGCTTTATCTGATTTGTTGATTTGTATTTTCCCCTTTGGATTGATACCAGAACTGAAATCATTGAGTTGGCGTAATGTTTGATCGGTACCCTGTGTTAGTGTATATGCCCTAGAGGCCATTACTGTATCATACTAGTTTGTATATTACTTAATGGATGCTTGGGATATTCACCTTGTATATACAATCTTGCTCAAAATAGTAGTATGCTACTTGGTTTGTTTCTACTTCAATGTGTACATGTGTTTATCTTTGTATATCGCCTATACACATTAGTGGAGCCCTTAGGATCTTTGCTTGATTACCAGCGATGTGATGGCCGTCACACTAGTGGGGCTGGGTAATCTATAAGCACATCCTTATGCAGGTCCCTGGTCGCAGGACTATCGAGACAGGGCATCGATACTCCGGAGTAGACCAGCGCATGCGCTTCTCATCCCAGTGTGGGAGACGGTCTGTCCCACAGCCGTCAGTACGTCGTACTTGAGATAGTATGCGGGTGCTCGTTAGGTTACGGGTACACTGGACAGGACTCGTCGGGAACTGACTAGTTGGTATTATGCCTATCGTCAGTTATCAGTTCCCAGGTGACATGAGTACAGCTTAGTCCGCTGACTTGACACTGTCACTTCGCCTCGAGTGTGTTCCCACTGTACTTTGATCACTACCCTACCACGGCTCAAAGGAGTCGTGCAAACAGGTAGTGGTTGGGTGCAGTCCCGAAGCACTTGGAGGCAGTGACGGTTAGACAGGATTCGTCTCTCCCGGTATTGGGGGTTGACATCGCGCTGTGTCTAGGAGAGCCATTACACGAGTAGTCCCTGGCCAGGGCAAACAAGATATACTGGTAGGTTTCCAGTGTTATCTCAGGGTGTTTTGGGCTTCGCTCCGGCACGACTTGTACCGCTATTGGGGGACTGACGTTTACCGCCCCCTAGGCCCGCCATGCGATGTATCAGACGAACAGACCGGACTGTACGGAGAATGTCACACTCAGGCTCAGTAGGAGTTCAGATGGGTTTCGCCTCGTCGGTCTTCTTGTCGGCATTACCTGGGGACCGTTACGCACAGCTAGTGCCGCTTGCGGTCTGTGGTTAAACCCACTGCCAGCGTAGTGTCGAGTCTTTAGAGTCCCACACAGAAAGCTTTTCGCCTTTAGGCAAAAGAGTAGAGGTCGCATGGTATTGCGACAGGTCGCATGGTTTTGCGACAGGGTTCGGTCACATTCGTGCACTTGTGCACGTACAGTGTCCGGACAGTTTACACTAGCAGGCTTTGGTTTAAGCCAGATCCTAGTGTACCTTTTGGGATTGGATTTATCCAGTGTGCATTCGTGTTCCTCGGAACGCGGATGCGGGTGTGTATGCACAGTTGCTAGGGAGACAGAGGCAGCGGATTCTCATTAGGGTTGTTGACAGTTGACCGTTGACTATTTGACTTTTTGCTCAACCCTAATGAGAATATGATATGTGATTAACTATTATATTAATTAAGTATTATGGTGACATGGTTGTTGACTTGTTGACTTTTGTTGACTTGTTGACTTTGTTGACTTGTTGACTTTTGTTGACTTGTTGACTTTGTTGACCGGTTGACTAGGCTTGACTAGTTGACCATCATGATAACCATAGCCATCATTTCATGGCAAAGACTTTTGTTTGCTTGCTCATTTGTGTAAAATGAGTGCATGAAATGATTTGGTTATGGTTGCTTCAACCATCACATAAGACTTTTTTAGTATGATGAGTTATCATGACTTTGGATTATGAGAGGGTGAGAGACAAAAGACTTGCTCATTCTTTCTTGCTCATTCTCTCTCTTGTTCTTGAGCTCTCCTTTTGCTCTCACCCTTTTTGCTCTTGCTCCCTCTCTTGAATCTATGGTTCATATCTCTCATGAGTTGAGAATCAAGAACCATAGATAAAATCCCATTCTAATTCTTCTCTACTCATTCTAGTTCACTAGGTTTAGCAAACCAAGTGAACTAGTTTCTTCAAAGAACGAAGAAGGAGCTAAAGGTTGGAGCTTTCAGGTGGATCTATCTTCGGCGTACGGAGACGACGAGAAGAAGCCATTCCGGACCACCATCGGAGCTTGAAGACGAAGGAGTTCAAGACAAGCAAGGTATAACCCCCTAACCGAGTAGCTAGAAACTCGTAGTTAGGTTGCTAGATAGATGTTTAACCAAGATCCGGGTTTTAGGTCCATGTTACCACCTCCGTAAAAATCGTTTTTACTAAATTCCACATTCCCGAAAGTACCGGGAGAGGTAGCATGGACTTACAGTGGTATCAGAGCCTAGTTAAACTCTATCTAACATGTTAGCAAGTAACTAGAAGATCGATCAAAGAAAAAGTCCCGAAAACAAAACCCCGAAAATTCGAGTTTCTGTCGATTTTTATACTGTTCAAAAGTTGATTATTTTGACACCTAAAATCGGCTCAGGCTTTTCTGTGAATAACCACCAAAAATGGTCCAACGATCGAGTCAAAGAGCCGCGGAAACGCGGCGGGAGTACGCTCCCGCCGCGGATCCGCGGCCGAGTTGACTCGGCCGAGGTCAATTTTTGGTGCAGTGTTATTCTGGGGGTATTTTGGGATTTTTGATATATATATTTTCAACCCAGATTTTCCAGAACGAAAAATTTACTTTGGGGTCCTGAAAATCCGTATTTTTGATCGAACTTCTAAAAGACTTAAGCTAACGGGTTTTTCTGTAATGTGATATTTGTATTGAACGTCTACTAATCGCTATATGTCGATTAGTGGGGGTTATACAAATCTGTGATCTGTAATGTTGCTGGAATGTGGATATGAATATGTTGGATTGTCGCGGGTGAATAGCCGGGGGTTGTGAGACGAGAGTTTTCTTTTCTTTCAATTCATGTAAATTTGTAAATTGATGTAATAATTATTTGTATGGCCGCACAACCGGGTCGGGGTTGTAGCCGTCATTGTATAATTTCTCTTTACTGTTTTTGCTCCTAGGATAGACCCATGGAGGGGGTGCACAAACTACCGGGTATGCCGAAGTGTCGAGTGGCCTACTCATGGAGATGAGGGAGGTTGCTACGCTTTAGGTGCTTGGCGGGTAGTTTGCCGCACCCGTAGGGGTCTTGGGTGGGGTATTGGCTATTCACCGCGACCGTGTAATTTGTCTTTCGTTACAGGCTCGTACGAATTACAGATTCCTAGTATATCCAATGTATTCATCTGTGATCTGAAATGTTTATCATTGCAGTATATCTATATATGATATTATTTAGGCGTTGCTTATGTTTTACAGACGCGCTAGCCCAGCCCCCGCTCTGTCGTTAGTTAAGTAACCTAACGGGTAATGATGGGGCCCCGTGGCGAATGCGAATGGCATAAGCGTACGTCATATTTTGGTTGTTTTCTGCAATGGTAGGATTAAATGATGGGACGCATTAAAAGAACTAATGCAAGAATATCACGCATTAAAAGAACTAATGCAAGATAATAAACCAAGTTAAAGTCGTTGGAACACTTTCGAAAAACCACTCGGTTCTTTTCAAAACAACTTTTAAATGCGGAGCTTGAGCCACTCCTTTTAAAAGCTATCTCGTTCCATCGACCAAATCAAGTTCACTACGTTCACGGTTTTGCCAAAATCATCCGTAGCCCTCCGTCGTTTCACATGAATAGTCAATAGTATTCAAGCTGTGTTTGTTGGCCAAAGTCAAGGCACAGTGATTGGTAGCTATTGGGTATTCATGTGCAGCATAGATAGATGCGTTGGTTTGGAACAGTCGTACTGCCTTGTTGGCCAAAGTCAAGGGTAGGTGCGGGTGGATTCAAATTAACCTGGAGGACGACGGGCAGAACTTGACATGTGACTTATGATTTGTTGGCCAAAGTCAAGGTCATAAGAGCATGGGGCAAAAATCCACATCGGGAGTTTCATAAGTACTGAAACTTGCTAGATTTGCATACCATTTGGAGTGTGATGATTCTGGTAGGATTCCTTCAGTTTCGTCACGCAATGATATTTGGATCCCGATCCTACTGTGAGTATATGCTACTCCTCGGGAAATTTCTCACTAAACGATCAATGCTATAAACCTAGTAGGTGCCTAGAAAGGTGTTAGCGGGGCTACGCCCCCAGGGAAAAGAGGTTCTTTAATTAAGGAACTTCGCGAAAGCGTTGGAAAACCTCCCTCGAAGTACCGACACCGGCCTGGCTGAACGGTTAAGCAAGTATTGTACGGTGGGATTGATCCCGACTAATTCTTCCTTTATGGTTTGAGGAGGGATTCGAGAAACAGTGGGAGCCATCCTGTTTAGACAAACTAAAAACCACTCTAAACTTGCAAGAGCATCATGCTGAGTGTTTCTTCTTCTCTCTCCTAATTGCAGCGACCTAATCAACATGACTGGACTTAAGTTACTCCTAGATAAAAACAAACTGACAGGGCCAAACTACAAAGATTGGCTCAGGAATGTCAAGATAGCAATCACTTACGACAAGCTGGGGTATCTTCTTACCACCAAAGCTCCCCCTGTCCCTGGTCCCACTTCCAGCGTCGCGGATAAGGAAATCCGTAAGACTTGGGAGATTGATAGCGCGAAGGCCAAATGCCTTGTACTTGCCTCTATGGATAATGAACATCAGAGGAGGCACGAGAATATGGACTTGGAATCCATATTGCTTCATACAAAAGAACTGTATGGAGAGCAATCTCGTATCGCAAGATACGAAGCGTCGAAAAAGTTATTTTCGACAAGAATGGCCGTCGGATCATCAGTAGCCTAGCACGTGCTAAAGATGATCGGCTACATTGAGGAGCTCGCGGACCTAGGGATCACATTGGAGAGTGAACTATATACGGATATAGTTCTCCAGTCCCTTCCTTCCACTTACGCCCAGTTTATACTGAACTTCAACTTACAAGAAAAAGAGGTTGAACTTTCAGAGCTCCTCAACATGCTGAGGAGCGCAGAGGGCACCCTACAGAAAGGTAGGGAAACATCCACTTTGTTTGTAGGAGGATCATCTTCTTCTAGGTCTAAGGCGAAAGCCAAGGGAAAGAAGAAGAAGGCCCCCGCCAAACCAAGGGGCGGTGTTAGTAAAGTGGATACGAAGGGAAAAGGTAAAGCAACAAAGATAGCGGGGAAGCTTGTGGATAAGGAAGAATGCTTCTATTGTCATAAGAAAGGACACTAGAAGAATGATTGCAGGGCCTGGAAGGCCAGAACACAGGAATTGAAGCAGGTTGCAGCTTCAGCTTCAGGTGTGTATATTATTGAAAACTGTCTTTCAATAAACTCTACTTCCTGGGTATTGGATACCGGATCAGGATCTCATATCTGTAATTCTTTGCAGGCATTGAGAAACCGTAGGGTTTTGAAGGCAGGTGACATAACCCTCAGAGTTGCGAACGGAGCTAGCATGGATGCTAAAACCGTGGGGGACTATCACCTGGGAATGTCAGATGGACATGTTTTGGTTTTGCGTAATTGCTTTTTTGTACCCAACGCAACTTGTAATATCATTTCTGTATCTTTAGTTTCTAAAGAAGGTTATGAATTTGCGTTTGTAAGTAATGTTGTAAACATTCACCTTAATCAAGTTCTGATTGGGTCAGGTACATTGAGTAATGGTATATACGTATTGAACCAACCACAGATTTTCAATGTCCAGAATACACACAAAAGAAAGTCTCCAGAAATAAATCAGACTTTCTTGTGGCATTGTAGACTGGGTCACATCAATGAGAGAAGGTTGACGAAGTTACATACAGAAGGGTATTTGAATGCGTTCGAATATCAATCGTATGCCACTTGTCAATCCTGTCTCAAAGGAAAGATGACAAAGACTCCGTTTACTGGACATGGAGTAAGAGCGAGCGAGCTCTTGGGACTCGTACACAGTGACGTGTGCGGTCCAATGTCTACACATGCGCGAAGCGGATATTCTTACTTCATTACTTTTACGGATGACTTCTCAAGGTACGGTTATGTCTTCTTAATGAAACATAAGTCCGAGGCCTTTGGAAAATTCCAGGAGTATAAGAATGAAGTAGAGAAACAGACCGGCAAAAGTATTAAGATTCTAAGATCAGATCGAGGTGGAGAATACTTAAGTGCCGAGTTCCTGGACTATTTAAAAGAGAACGGAATTCTCTCTCAGCTTACTCCTCCATACACCCCGCAATATAACGGTGTATCGGAGAGACGGAACCGCACCCTATTGGATATGGTGCGGTCCATGATGAGTAACGCTGAGTTGCCGCGATCATTCTGGGGATATGCGCTAGAATCAGCAGCATACCTTTTGAACCGAATTCTTACTAAGACTGTGCCTACTACGCCATCTGAAATGTGGTGTGGGAAAAGACCCTATCTTAAACACATTAAGACATGGGGATGTCCGGCTTTTGTCAAAAAGCAGCATGCGGACAAGCTCGAGGCACGCTCAGTACAGTGCAAGTTTGTGGGATATCCAAAGAATTCCAAAGGATATTTCTTCTACTGTGAAGAGGAACAAAAAGTTCTTGTTTCTCGTCATGCCTACTTCTTGGAAACTGAGTTTTTGGAAACCCAGATAAGTGGGAGCACAGTAGAACTGGAAGAAATTCCAGAACCACGGACTATTACTGAAAGTTGAGTGGAACCAGAGGGTTCGGAAGAACAGGACATTCCTACGCCGCTCCGCAGGAGTAGTAGGCAGACTCATCCGCCCGAGAGATACTACGGTTTTCTCATAGACGGGGATAGAGAGGATTGCATCATAGATTATGATGAGCCTACTAGCTTCCAGTAGGCCGTTCAGAGCGTTGACTCAGTGAAATGGCTGGATGCAATGCGGACCGAGATGGAGTCCATGTACACCAACAAGGTATGGACGTTGGACATTGCTCCAGACGGGGTAAAACCCGTAGGATGCAAGTGGATCTTCAAAAGGAAGATTGGTGTAGATGGACAGGTTGAGACCTATAAAGCTAGGCTGGTAGCAAAGGGTTTTCGTCAAAGACCTGGCTTGGACTATGACGAGACCTTTTCTCCAGTAGCCATGCTGAAATCCATTCGGATCCTTCTTGCCATTGCTGCCTTCCACGATTATGAGATCTAACAAATGGACGTAAAGACAGCTTTTCTAAATGGAAATTTAGAGGAGTGTGTCTATATGGACCAGCCAGAGGGTTTCATTCAGAGTGGGAGCAGCGGAAAGGTGTGCAAGTTGCTTAAGTCCATCTATGGACTAAAGCAGGCATCGCGGAGTTGGAACATCTGCTTTGATGAGACGGTCAAAGAATTTGGCATTATCAAAAATCCAGATGAACCATGCATCTATAGTAGATTTGTAGCGAGAACTGTAGTATTCCTCGTTTTATACGTGGATGACATTCTCTTAATAGGAAATGACATTCCTATGCTACAATCTGTCAAGGGGTTCTTGTCACACAGGTTCTCCATGAAAGACCTGGGTGATGCCTCATACATTCTGGGTATCTGGATCTACCGTGACAGATCCAAGAGGATATTAGGACTTTCTCAGTCCAGGTACATCGACACCATACTGAAAAGATTCAGTATGGAAGATTCCAAGCGCGGTAACCTACCGGCTTGTCACGGGATCACCCTCTCTAAAGAGATGTCTCCCAAGACTGATTTGGAGAGGGATCGCATGTCTATTATACCCTACGCTTCTGCGGTAGGCTCTATAATGTATGCGATGTTGTGTACCAGACCGGATGTAGCTTATGCACTGAGTATGGTAAGCCGGTATCAGTCAAACCCTGGAGAGAAACACTGGATAGCGGTAAAGAACATTCTCAAGTACCTGAGAAGGACTAAGGAGATGTTCTTGGTGTATGGCGGAAAAGACCTCCAGATCGAGGCCTTTGCTGACTCCAGCTTCCAGAGTGACAAGGATGATTCCAAGTCCATGTCGGGTTTTGTCTTTACCCTCAATGGAGGGGCGGTGTGTTGGAAGAGTTCCAAACAAGAAACCGTTGCAGACTCGACGATGGAAGCGGAATACATCGCTGCATCTGATGCCGCAAAAGAAGCTGTCTGGATGAGGAAGTTCTTGAAAGAACTTCAGGTGGTTCCGTCCATTGTTGATCCAATACCTCTGTATTGCGACATCAACGGGGCTATAGCTTTAGCGAAGGAACCCAGGTCCCATCAGAGATCCAGGCACATCTTGAGGCGGTATCACCTGATCAGGGAGATCGTAGATCGCCAGGAGATCGAGGTTCGGAGAGTCGCTTCAGAAGATAACACTGCAGATCCATTCACCAAGGCCCTGCCCCAGACTCAGTTCGAGCGGCTGATCGAGATGATAGGTCTTCGATACGCCAGTACATGGCCTTAGTGCAAGTGGGAGATTGTTAGTGTATATGCCCTAGAGGCCATTACTGTATCATACTAGTTTGTATATTACTTAATGGATGCTTGGGATATTCACCTTGTATATACAATCTTGCTCAAAATAGTAGTATGCTACTTGGTTTGTTTCTACTTCAATGTGTACATGTGTTTATCTTTGTATATCGCCTATACACATTAGTGGAGCCCTTAGGATCTTTGCTTGATTACCAGCGATGTGATGGCCGTCACACTAGTGGGGCTGGGTAATCTATAAGCATATCCTTATGCAGGTCCCTGGTCGCAGGACTATCGAGACAGGGCATCGATACTCCGGAGTAGACCAGCGCATGCGCTTCTCATCCCAGTGTGGGAGACGGTCTGTCCCACAGCCGTCAGTACGTCGTACTTGAGATAGTATGCGGGTGCTCGTTAGGTTACGGGTACACTGGACAGGACTCGTCGAGAACTGACTAGTTGGTATTATGCCTATCGTCAGTTATCAGTTCCCAGGTGACATGAGTACAGCTTAGTCCGCTGACTTGACACTGTCACTTCGCCTCGAGTGTGTTCCCACTGTACTTTGATCACTACCCTACCACGGCTCAAAGGAGTCGTGCAAACAGGTAGTGGTGGGGTGCAGTCCCGAAGCACTTGGAGGCAGTGACGGTTAGACAGGATTCGTCTCTCCCGGTATTGGGGGTTGACATTGCGTTGTGTCTAGGAGAGCCATTACACGAGTAGTCCCTGGCCAGGGCAAACGAGATATACTGGTAGGTTTCCAGTGTTATCTCAGGGTGTTTTGGGCTTCGCTCCGGCACGACTTGTACCGCTATTGGGGGACTGACGTTTACCGCCCCCTAAGCCCGCCATGCGATGTATCAGACGAACAGACCGGACTGTACGGAGAATGTCACACTCAGGCTCAGTAGGAGTTCAGATGGGTTTCGCCTCGTCGGTCTTCTTGTCGGCATTACCTGGGGACCGTTACGCACAGCTAGTGCCGCTTGCGGTCTGTGGTTAAACCCACTGCCAGCGTAGTGTCGAGTTTTTAGAGTCCCACACAGAAAGCTTTTCGCCTTTAGGCAAAAGAGTAGAGGTCGCATGGTATTGCGACAGGTCGCATGGTTTTACGACAGGGTTCGGTCACATCCGTGCACTTGTGCACGTACAGTGTCCGGACAGTTTATACTGGCGGGCTTTGGTTTAAGCCAGATCCTAATGTACCTTTTGGGATTGGATTTATCCAGTGTGCATTCGTGTTCCTCGGAATGCGGATGCGGGTGTATATGCACAGTTGATAGGGAGACAGAGGCAGCGGATTCTCATTAGGGTTGTTGACAGTTGACCGTTGACTATTTGACTTTTTGCTCAACCCTAATGAGAATATGATATATGATTAACTATTATATTAATTAAGTATTATGGTGACATGGTTGTTGACTTGTTGACTTTTGTTGACTTGTTGACTTTTGTTGACTTGTTGACTTTGTTGACCGGTTGACTAGGCTTGACTAGTTGACCATCATGATAACCATAGCCATCATTTCATGGCAAAGACTTTTGTTTGCTTGCTCATTTGTGTAAAATGAGTGCATGAAATGATTTGGTTATGGTTGCTTCAACCATCACATAAGACTTTTTTAGTATGATGAGTTATCATGACTTTGGATTATGAGAGGGTGAGAGACAAAAGACTTGCTCATTCTTTCTTGCTCATTCTCTCTCTTGTTCTTGAGCTCTCCTTTTGCTCTCACCCTTTTTGCTCTTGCTCCCTCTCTTGAATCTATGGTTCATATCTCTCATGAGTTGAGAATCAAGAACCATAGATAAAATCCCATTCTAATTCTTCTCTACTCATTCTAGTTCACTAGGTTTAGCAAACCAAGTGAACTAGTTTCTTCAAAGAACGAAGAAGGAGCTAAAGGTTGGAGCTTTCAGGTGGATCTATCTTCGGCGTACGGAGACGACGAGAAGAAGCCATTCCAGACCACCATCGGAGCTTGAAGACGAAGGAGTTCAAGACAAGCAAGGTATAACCCCCTAACCGAGTAGCTAGAAACTCGTAGTTAGGTTGCTAGATAGATGTTTAACCAAGATCCGGGTTTTAGGTCCATGTTACCACCTCCGTAAAAATCGTTTTTACTAAATTCCGCATTCCCGAAAGTACCGGGAGAGGTAGCATGGACTTACACCCTGTACATTTTGGCCTTTCTTCTGGATTTTCCTGCATAGATCTCAAAACAAGTGTTGCGCAAATGTAGGGATGATGCGATGCCATGAAATGTGGTCAATTTCCTTTATAGTGTCGGTTTCAGAGTCTAATACATGCAATCTGATATTTGGCGACATTTTTGCTAATATGTAAAATATGAATACCGAACACTTCTATATGAATGCAAATGATGAGGAAATTGCCGGCTAAAATATGCAATATTTTCGACTAATCATCTAGAAGACAACAAATCTTAACTCGATTATGTGACCGTCTTGAACTGCCCTTTGAACCTTAGGGTTTGGGGCAGTACGGCGTGCCACATGTGAGGCGTTGGCTTGACCCTTCTACGGCTGGACCGTTGGTACTGAGGCATGAACTGGATGTTTTTAAACTTATTTCATGTGTTGAGTTGTTTCGGGAAAACTTGGGTGTTTGATTGTTCGATCGGAAAGTTTAACATTTTCTATTTATCTTGAATGTGATACAATATTTGGAATCCACAAGTAGTTATGAGATAATACATGCAATCTGATATTTTGCGACAGTTTTGCTAATATGTAAAATATGAATACCGAACACTTCTATATGAATGCAAATGATGAGGAAATTGCCGGCTAAAATATGCAATATTTTCGACTAATCAAATTCCCCCAAACTTAATTTCGATCGTCTCGAGCGAACTGTTTTATTAAAAAGAGAAGGAGAAAATAAAGAAAGAGAAAAACTAACTAGCACACTTTCGTAGGCAACACGATTGCACTGAGCATGTGCAACAAGCCTTTAAACCTCTAGGTGTCCCTAGTAGGAGGAGTGTTGTCTCCTGAAGGTTTTCAGCGGATTGCACCCACAAAATCCAAAAAGAAAGATCATGAATATTACATTTAAAGATAAGAATTGTAAAAGAAAAGCCTTGAAAATTAGGGTTTCCAACTAAGCTAGCTTTTCGGTTGTCATGAGCTCTATCTTAATGGTCATGAAAAGATGTTA
Organism: Agapanthus africanus; assembly: GCA_030015575.1. NCBI lineage: Eukaryota > Viridiplantae > Streptophyta > Magnoliopsida > Asparagales > Amaryllidaceae > Agapanthus > Agapanthus africanus. The sequence continues at coordinate 130,948,600 of CM057346.1, forward strand.
GAAATCACGTCCTCCCTCAATAAAACATCGTCTTATTCTTCATTCCTATCTTTCTTTCAAACATCGATCATATAACTCTGCGTGTGTTTAAAGACATCCCTACACCCGGAGAATTCAATTCAAGCTATCATACTCTTGTCCATCAGCCTCAGTACTTTTTAATTAATGAATATTTAGATGAGATTGCTCACACACTTTCATGCGACCGTTAATACTTCTTGAGGTACTAACCGACCGATTACTCCTGTGCTTGCTTACTTGGTGTATTTTCCTCGTCTTGCACCACCTCAGGCATAGCAGTGACTCCCAGACCAGTTGGCCTTAGTTCACTAGGTGAAGAAGCACCCTCGCTATACATTTTTTTATTGCCCTTGGTGATAACAAAAACCAGTGTCCATTTTTTTTCTCACCACTTTATATTTTCTTTATTCATTTTTTCTTTTTATTTCCTTCATACATCGGCTTTAAGACAAGAGCATTTCAAGGTATCCTCTACTATCCCAGGCTTTAAGACGTGTGTAAGTGCGAATAGCAGGGTAGCAACGTTCAAAATGTTTGGCTTCCAGAAATAGAAACTATTTTTCAGACTTATTTTTATCCTCAGATTAGTGACGTCCTTCATCTTACTAACCCTTGGGACAACGGCTCATAACTACTTATTACTAGTTCGTATAAGAAAACTTCTAATTTTCTTAGTTTTCTTAAATTTTCCCAATCTCATGGATGTAATTGTTCACTATCTAAACTTTCATTATCTTATTTATGTACAAAAAAGTGTAAATATTAAAATTATTTTTATACTTGAAAATTTTTAAATTTTTATTGGTTTTGAAAATTTTTCAATTTTTATAGATTTTTAAAGAAATGTTTTGTGCTTATGCAGATGATATGCAAATGATGCAAAAATAACCACAAACCTCCCCCAAACTTATTTTCAACGGTGTCCTCACTGTTGCCAATCGCTATACCTACAAAAACTGTAAGCCTGGGGGGAATTATTAGTGGGGGCAAAATATATAAGTGAAGAACTTCCTCCAAACTTACTCTTTTCACTCACCTTCATTCAAAAGATGATGCGGTGATATACTCGACATGAAGGTGAGACGGAGGAATTTTAATCCAAATAAACTGGCTCTTGTAAGAACAAGAGCTCCTCCGTGGGGTCAGTGGAAAAATACAGCTTAAGTCTATGTCCATTCACTTTGAAAAAGGTGCCGTTTTTAACATTTTCTACTTCTACTGCCCCGTGCGGGTATACAGACCGCACAACAAAAGGTCCCTTCCATCGAGATCGGAGCTTACCCGCGTGAAGGTGTAATCGTGAATCATAAAGAAGGACTTGTTGACCAGGTGAAAATGTTTTCCTCAAAATGTTTTTATCGTGAAAAACCTTAGTCCTGTTCTTTGTGATTACAGCATTATCATAAGCTTCATCGCGAAGTTCGCTTAGCTCATTAAGTTGCAGCTTCCGAAAGTTGCAAGCAAGGTTTAGATCAAAATTTATTTTTTTTATAGCCCACAATGCTTTATGCTCTATCTCGACGGGTAAATGACATGGTTTCCCAAACACTATCCTATATGGAGACATTCCTAGGTCGGTTTTAAATGCAGTTCTGAATACCCAAAGAGCATCCGTCAGTTTGGTCGACCAGTCTTTTCTATTTTTAGCAACAGTTTTCTCCAGGATAAGTTTGATTTGTCTGTTTGAGATTTCAGCCTGCCCGCTTGTTTGGGGATGATAGGGTGTAGACAGTCGGTGGTTGATTGAGTATTTTCGCATCAGCGTCTCGAAAGACCTGTTGCAGAAATGTGTCCCATTATCGCTAATAATAGCGTGTGGGTGTCCAAATCGCGAAAAGATATTCTCTTTCAAGAACTTAATGACAACTTTCTTGTCATTAGTGCGACATGGAATGGCTTCTACCCACTTTGAGACATAATCAACCGCCAGCAATATGTACAAATTCCCAAAGGAGTTGGGAAAAGGACCCATAAAATCAATGCCCCAAACATTAAATATTTCAACAACCAAGATGGGTTGCTGAGGCATTTCATTCCTCTGGGATATTCTACCCGTGTACTGACATTGTGTACAGGTTTTGCAATACTCAAATGCGTCCTTGAATAAGGTCAGCCAATAAAATCCACATTGCAAAACCTTTTCCGCTGTCTTTCTAGGACCAAAGTGACCCCCACAGGCCTGATCATGACAAAATGAAAGAACACTCTTGAACTCTTCATTCGGGACACACCGGCGAATGATCTGATCAGGACAATATTTAAACAAATAGGGCTCGTCCCAGTAAAAGTGTTTTACTTGGGAAAGAAAACGGTATTTGTCCTGTTTTGACCAATCGCTCGGTATTAGTCCCGTGGCATGATAGTTCATAATATCCCTGAACCATGGTTCACTGGATATGCTCAAGAGTTGTTCATCAGGGAACGAATCATTGATCGGCAGGGTCACAGGGGAAGAAATGATGCGTGAAAGATGGTCAGCTACTACGTTTTCACATCCTTTCTTATCTTTGATAACAAGATCGAATTCTTGTAATAGAAGGATCCAACGTATTAGTCGACCTTTTGCATCTTTCTTTGCCAGAAGATTTTTTAAAGCGGAATGGTCAGTATACACAACTATAGGAGAGCCAATTAAGTAAGGCCTGAATTTTTCTAATGCAAATACAACCGCTAAGAGTTCTTTTTCTGTGGTTGTATAATTGATTTGCGCATCATTCAGGGTCTTACTTGCATAGTATATCACGTGTGGCATCTTTTCGATGTGCTGTCCTAAGACTGCACCTACTGCAAAATCAGATGCGTCACATCAGCTCAAAGGGGTAGTCCCAGTTTGGTAATGATAAAACGGGGGCTCAAGTGAGTGAGTGTTTAAATGAGTCGAAAGCTGTCTCGCAGTCCGAGTCAAAATGGAAGGTCGTATCCTTGGCCAGGAGAAGAGTTAAAGGTCTAGCAATTTTGCTAAAGTCCTTAATGAATCTCCTATAAAAGCCCGCATGGCCAAGGAAAGATCGAATATCTTTGACGCTTTTGGGATGAGGGAGGTTTTGAATGACATCTATCTTAGCTCTGTCAACCTCAATGCCTTTTTGTGAAATGACATGTCCAAGTACTATTCCTTCTTGGACCATAAAATGGCATTTTTCCCAGTTCAAAGTCAAGTTCTTCTCTTTGCAACGAGTAAGAACAGCGTCAAGATTCGATAGGCAATCAGAAAAAGAGTCTCCAAAAATCGAGAAATCGTCCATAAAGATCTCCAGAAAATTCTCTACCATATCAGAGAATATCCCCATCATACACCGCTGAAAGGTAGCGGGAGCATTGCATAGCCCAAAGGGCATGCGACTGTAAGCAAAGGTACCAAAAGGACAAGTAAAAGTGGTTTTATCTTGATCCTTTTTGGCGATGGGGACCTGATTATAGCCTGAGTATCCGTCCATAAAGCAATAATACTCTTGTCCCGCTAAGCGTTCCAGCATCTGATCAATGAATGGTAGAAGAAAGTGGTCTTTCCTCGTGGCAGCATTGAGTTTTCTATAATCAATACATACACGCCACCCAGTTTGGGCGCGTGTCTGAATCAACTCATTCGCCTCATTGGTTATAACAGTGATGCCGGATTTCTTAGGAACGACATGTATAGGACTCACCCACTGGCTATCGGAGATGGGGTATATAATACCATTATCTAAGCATTTGACGATCTCTTTCATGACCGCTTCCTTCATGACGAGATTCAACCGTCTCTGTGGTTCTCGGGTTGGTCTGGCATCATCCATCACATGTATATGATGTTCAACTATCAAAGGACTAATCCCTTTGATGTCCGCCATACTCCAACCAAACGCCTCTTTGTTAGATCTTAATACCGATAAAAGTGCATTCTCTTGCTCTGATGCAAGAGATGCGGAAATGATAACCGGTAAAGACTCATTCTCACCTAGATATGCATATTTAAGGTGAGAAGGTAAAATTTTGAGATCTAACTCAGGCGGAGAAATGATAGAAGGAGGGATCATCGAGTGATTTTTGGATTTACAAAGAAGCTCAGAGCCTGTGAAAGATACAGACTCGGGTGGAGAAAAGTCAGGAGTGCAGGACTCAAGTGTAGGTAAAGTGTCCTCACTAAGATCATGTGTAAGATTAAGCAGAGATGTGGTAATGTCATCGAGATCAGTAAAGCAAAGATCCTCAGCTCCACAGCTATCGGGAGCGATCTCATGGACAGAGCACACATCTAAAATATGAGCAGAGGGTTCTGATGGCTGACTTCCAACTTTGTAGATATTTAGTTCAATGGTCATATTTCCAAATGATAAGTTCATTGAACCATTTCTACAGTTTATAACAGCGTTGGAAGTGGCAAGGAAAGGACGACCCAGAATCACCGGAATTTGGCCCCGGGGGTTTGCTACAGGCTGTGTATCGAGCATAATGAAGTCTACAGGGAAAACAAATTCCCCGACCTTTATCAACACATCCTCTAATTCATCCCTTGGTTTGGTGATTGAACGGTCTGCCATTTGGAGAGTGCAGTGAGCAGGTTTCAGCTCTCTAATCCCTAATTGCTCATAGACAGAATAAGGGAGCAGGTTAACACTTGCGCCAAGGTCTAAAAGAGCACGATTTATGTTTTTACCCCCAATCGAAATCGATATTGTAGGACATCCTGGGTCCTTTCGTTTCTTTGGTAGCTTGGGTACAAAAGCAGTGCTAATATTATTAGTCATGAAGACCTTCTTCGGCACTTGAGTCTTCCTCTTCCTAGTGCACAAGTCCTTAAGAATTTTCGCATAAGCGGGGACTTGTTGAATCGCATCTAGGAGAGGGATATTGATGTTAACCTGTTTGAACATTTCCATAATTTTCTCCATATAAGGACTCTTTCTATTACCCCTTAACCGGTTCGGGTAAGGAGCTTTCGTAATAAGCGCAGGGTCCATCACAGGAGAAGGAAGAGGGGGTAGATGAGGTCCCAAAAGAGGTGTGGGGACCGTCTGTGGAGAACTAGAAGGGCTATACTGAGGTGTCGAGCCTAATGGGAAATGGAGAATAGGCTCGTAAGAAAGTGGTATGGTAGAAGAAGAAGGATCAGAAGGAGAAGTGTGTGTGTGTGGAAAGGTCTCAGCCGGGGTGTTGATATGATTTTCAGTATCATCAATACCTTCCCCGACATGATTGTTCAGCACTCTTCCCGATCTCAACGTTGTGACGGCATTTACATTGTAATGCCCAGGATTCTGTAGGGGTTGAGAGGGAAGTTTCCCTTTTTCTCTCGCACTCATTTCGGCTTTTAGTCGTGCGATTTCAGCTTCCATCGTTCTGATACTCTCAGCTTGGGACGCTGAGTTTTTCTTTATCTCACCGACGGAAGATCTAACCTCAGCCGAAACCTCTATGAAATTTGATAAAAGTGATTTCATGGTTTGAGTGAATTGAGAGAATTCGTCAGAACAGGTCATAGGATTAGACTGTGCAGGAGTGTTGACCTGATTTTGGAAGTTTTATGACTGATAGGGGTGCTGAGTGAGTTGAAGGGGTTGCTGTTGTGGTGGAGGAAGAGCCCTTTGAAAATTATTCGTGTTTGGAACCGTGTTTTGAGATTGGTTTTGGTTCCAAGAAAAATTCGGGTGATTCCTCCAACCCTGATTGTACGTGGAAGAATATGGATCGTTTCTAGGTCTTTGAAATGCGGCATTAGAATGCTCATGACCTTGAAACGCAGAGTTTAATGGACATTCTTCCGTTAAATGAGACGGATCAGAACAGCACCAACAAACAGTTTTGGGGAGTGACACTGGGTTTAGGGAGGCTGCTGCAAATTTGTGTTCCATAGCGTCGAGCTTCTTTTGTATTGCTGTCATTTTAGCTCGAACACCTATGGACACATCTATTTGGTGTACGCCACCCCTATTCAATGGTTGGGTTCCACTCTCCCACTGTAGTGATTTTTCAGCGAACTCTTCTAAATACTTCCAAGCTTCCCCATCATCTTTGGTCATAAAAGTACCTTGACACATGTTTTCAAGGCTCTGTTTAGTGCTTGGGTTAATACCCTCATAAATGATTCGGCAAAGCTCCCATCTCGGGATGCCGTGATGAGGATACTGAACCAAAAGATCCTTGAAACGTTCAAAGCATTTAGAGAATGGTTCAGCAGGGAGCTGGGCAAATTGATTCAGTTCGCTACGGATTCGAGCTGTCTTTTGTATCGGGTAAAATTTCTTAAGGAATGCAGCGACGAATTCTTCCCAATTCGTGATAGAATGTGCGGTAGTGTTATATAGCCACTTCTCGGCTATATCGCACAATGTAAATGGAAGAAGTCGTAGACGCATTGCATCCACTGAAAGTTGTGACGTACCCATCATTGCGCATACGTTTTCAAATTTGGTAATGAAAACGTAAGCGTCCTCAGTCTCGAGTCCGTGGAATTTGGGTAAAAGATTGATGTACTGGGGCTTAATCTCAAAGTTATCCCCGTTGGCTGGTGGTGTGGATAAGCAGGTCGAAAGAGGACCTCGAATAGGGTAGCACCTCTCCTGGAGAGAGATGCGGGGTGGATTCTGCGCACCAACGGACGGCGGCAGATTAGGGTTAAAGAAGTTTGATGGATTCGGATCCATCGGTGTGGGTGTGGTAGTGGGTAAAGAAAAGGTAAATGGAGAAATATCGACTTCGGAGTCGATAAAGGGTACGCGGACTAAACGGGCACTAGAATCCCGTGTCCAGCCTATCTTGCACTAAAAAGGGTTAGTACAAGTGGCAGCGTTGACTTATAATTAGGGGTAATGAATGAATGCGGTGTTTGCTTTGAAAAAGGGACGGATTTTTGAAAAAATGATGCAACACAACAAATGCAGCACACAAACCCTAGAATCTAGTGGTCACCTAGGTCCGGCTCTAGACCGCTCCTAACTGCCAAAAGACAAGTCGCAGGATAGAATCCTCCACTGCCTCTTTATCCCCCTATGGCCGGATAAGTGCCAGGTAAGTGGTAAGGTACTCCACTACGTAAGTAGTGGGCCTAATTAAAAACCACTAGCCTTAGACACACTCGCCTTAGGCACCACAAGAAAACGCGGATAAGCAATGAATTACCCATGGCCTTCTCTTGTCCTAATTGAGCGCGACGGTCCTTAAAGTCATCTCTAGATTTCTTTTAGTTAATGTGGGTCAATGCGGATGCAAGTGTTGCGATTTTCGGGGCCTAGGAAGGGTAATGAAATCCCCACCTAATTTGGATTTGGCCGTGCCCCTTAATTTCCGTATTTAGAATGCAAACAACCAAGAAACAAAATCACGCACAAATTTACTTTTGCAATTTGCGAGCAGTGATTATTTGCAAAGAAACCTGCAGAAACTGTTAGTTGGAGCTAAGAAGAGGAGAGAGGAGAAGGTAAGAAATCACCTGAAGCAAAAATTGCACAGAGACCCCCCAATATTGCCGCGGTTCCGCCGCATATGGGCACTTAGGCCACGCTTCCGCGGTAGGGTAGTGAGAACACTGCACCAAACTTTTTCAGGGAGCTTCTGTAGACTCCCTCAGCTCTCTGGTATATTCCAAAAAAAATTTCCAATTTCCAGCAAGCTCCAGATCTCCTTGCAATGAAACACAACAAATTTTTTAGGGTTTGCACGAATTTTGATCTCAAAATAACAATGGAATAAATCTTTCAACTCAAACTATGATATAAAATGAATTAGCGCGCGATCCCCGGCAACGGCGCCATTTTGATTTAAACGATTTTCCGTTGTGTATGTAGAAAATAGAATAGAAATCACAACCAAAAGTTATTTTTGACCGCAATCAATTACGGTGTCGATTGTAGATCGTAAGCGAGTGCGGATCGTCCACAGGGATTGTGCGATTCGTTTCAATGTTCGATTTGTTTGAATTGAAAAGTTAATTGCGAAGAAAAGAAAGCATGATTCAAGATTTATCAATTGTTTCAAGTGTCACTATTCTATTCAAGAATCAAGAAAAAGTTAAACAATCAAGAATCGGGTTTCAATGATATTTCCAACCAAAATGTCAAGAATCTAAATGAGACTCGTAGGAATCGATCGGATCTATAGACGTGATGTAATTTCAAGCTTTCGTGATCTTGTCCTTCGAAAGATTGATACTAGATCGATGATGATCGACAAGAGTTAGGGCTTTCTTGATGAAACTAGGGTTTCATCATTTAACCCTTGTTCTTTCGTAGATATCATTCACATTCTAGCCTCTAACAATTTCAAGAAACGATCGTAACTCCCCAATCTCGAGCGATATCAATCAAGAAAGCATCGCAACGAATTGGGTCGTCGATTCTTGAACTTGCTAGGGTTTACAAAACTCGTAGGATTCAAGAATCGATTTAAGATATATTACATCATCATTCTATTGATCGTCTCGACTCCTCGACGAGCGGAGTATTACTCAAACATCATCACACAGAAAGTATTCAAGAATTGAAAAGATATCATGATGCGAGAATTTTAAAGAAAACAAGATAAAAGAATATCACCTTTTATTTATATCAACAATTTGATTACAGTCGCTCAAGAACTACAAGAGGAAGAACTAAATTGTCGATTTGGCGTCGCTCGGCTTCGTGAGTCGCGGATCAGCTTGGACCACTTGCTCTGTTGAAGATCAGCTCGGCTCATAAAAGGTTGCAAGGCTTCTTGCTTGATGGGTACTCGGGATCTTGGCTTTTGATTGGAATTAGGGTTAGGGTTTCACACAAGCCCTCTCACTAGACTTGTGGAAGAAGAAGATGAAGAAAGAGAGTGAATGGATCAATCAATTTTAATGAATGAATAATCCCCTTACAAGTGAGCCTAGGGTCCTATTTATAGATCTCCCAAACCCTAGGTCTAGGTTTGAATTTACAATTCCCTCCAAAAGTTTGTTGAGGCTTCTAGAAGGAGTTTGTTAGGCTTAGCTTAGGGTTTAAGCTAGGGTTTAGGGAGAAGTTTCTAGAATACAAGGCTAGTTTAGTGTTGATCCCAAACCTTGCTGATCTGGCAGAAACCTATGGATTCTTCTGGAAATTGTTGTATCTTGCTGAAGTGTGGGCCCTGAGAGAAGCATTTTGCACTAAATTTGGGAGGCTAAATCCTTGGACCCACCGCGGATCCGCGGCGCAAGCAGGCTGCTGCCGCGGATCCGCGGCTCTTTGTGGGGCTTGGGCCTTGGGTTTTCTGGTGTGGTCTTGAAATGCCATTTGGGGCTTTATCTGATATGTTGATTTGTATTTTCCCCTTTGGATTGATACCAGAACTGAAATCATTGAGTTGGCGTAATGTTTGATCGGTACCCTGTACATTTTGGCCTTTCTTCTGGATTTTCCTGCATAGATCTCAAAACAAGTGTTGCGCAAATGTAGGGATGATGCGATGCCATGAAATGCGGTCAATTTCCTTTATAGTGTCGGTTTCAGAGTCTAATACATGCAATCTGATATTTTGCGACAGTTTTGCTAATATGTAAAATATGAATACTGAACACTTCTATATGAATGCAAATGATGAGGAAATTGCCGGCTAAAATATGCAATATTTTCGACTAATCATCTAGAAGACAACAAACCTTAACTCGATTATGTGACCGTCTTGAACTGCCCTTTGAACCTTAGGGTTTGGGGCAGTACGGCGTGCCATATGTGAGGCGTTGGCTTGACCCTTCTACGGCTGGACCATTGGTACTAAGGTATGAACTGGATGTTTTTAAACTTATTTCATGTGTTGAGCTGTTTCGGGAAAACTTGGGTGTTTGATTGTTCGATCGGAAAGTTTAACATTTTCTATTTATCTTGAATGTGATACAATATTTGGAATCCACAAGTAGTTATGAGATAACTGAATGAATGTTATAAACATAGAAGTTTAGTCTCACTTGATCGGTTGCCACGGAATTTTGAAGTGATCAAAAGTCCGTCGCAATCACGTAGCGTACGCGGATACTCGCCGGTAAACTTAATAAACAGCTACGCCCCATAGCCCCGACCAAGTGACTGTAGGAGAACTCCGTTGCCGAAAGCATCCGTTCGGGTGCTCGCAGCAGCGGTGTTCCGCCTTAGTGCACTTCGTCGACGGTATCGGGGGTGCGGCCGTCTACTAAAGTTTGCGACGAGCATTCGGTCAGGATGTCAGGAATCTTGTTGAATTGCCCGACTAGATATTGAAAAGAGTTTTCGATAAATGAGACTAAAATGCAGGGTTTATAATTGTTAGGCATGCGATGTCTAAGGAATTCATTTGATTAGGCATGTGATGTCTAAATAGTTTGCGGATTCCAACTGTTGTAGTTTTACACTTTCATTTCTGTGACCGTAAGTGTAATATGTGATATCGCCGGTTTCGTTGCTATATGTCAACGACAATTTGGATACGCATGTTTACTTACGTTGATGACATGTGATGTTATGTGTTGCTGGATATGTTATATTGGATCGTCGTGTTTGAATAGCCGGGGGGTTTTATGTGAGATGAGTGTTTTTCATTTTCATTCATGTAAAAACTTGTATATAATATTCTTTTATTGGGGCACTTCCAGGTTGCGGAAGATGTTAGTTATATGTATGCCCTAGAGGCCATTACTGTACATACGATGTATATTGTAATGGATGCTTGGACATATATAGGGAGGACTTTCTTGCTCGACATGATAGTATGCTATCTGGTTGTACTTTATCTTAACATGTACTCTGATTGTCTCTATGTTACATGTTGATAAAGCCCTTAGGATATGTACTCGACTACTGGGACTATGATGAGATCATACTAGTGGGGCCATGGTAGTCGACGAGTACATCCTATAACTGTTCCTAGTTGAGGGTGTATCGAGACAGGGCATCGATACACCAGAGTAGACTAGCGTATACGCATCTTGACCCATATGATGGGCGATGGATGATCCCATATCCATCGGTGTTTGACATCAAGGATGGTGTACGGGTGCTCAGTAGAGACTGGGTACACTGGACGGACTCGCCGAGAACTCCCAGATGGTATTATACCATACGTCAGATGGCAGTTCTCCGGTGACACTGGTACAGAGTAGTCTGTTGACCCGAGATCGTCATAGAGTCTTGTGTGATTCCCACTGTGCTTTGATTTCCATCATACCACGTCCAAGAGGGCGTGCAAAAAGGTGGCTTTTGGGTACAGTCCCGAATCACATGGAGGCAATGAGCGATAGGAGGGGATTCGTCTCTCCCGGTATAGGGAGTTGATGTTGTGCTGTGTTCGATTGGCTATAACCGGAAATCCCTGGCCAGGGTTGCTGAGATTTACTGATAAGTGTTATCAGTAGTTTCTCGAACTGTTATAGACCTCAAATCGACACGACTTATCAAGCTACTGGGGTCTGACGTTTACCACCCCTAGGCGAGATATGTGACATATCAGACGACGAGACCGGACTGTACGGGAGTGTTACTGTTTGGATTCACAGGAGAATGTACAGGCTTGCTTGTTGATCTTCTGAGCGCTCAATACCTGGGTGGTTGTTACGTTTATCTGACCGCTTGCAGCTTGTGGGTGTTTGATATGATCATCACCTACTGCCGGCGTATTGACGATTCTTTAGAGTCCTACACAGAGGTTTCTTGGCTCAGGCAAAACGGAGTAGGAGCACATATGTGATATGTGCAGGACCGAGGATAATATGATATGAGATACTGTATTCTATTCTCGCGATATTTGATATCAGCCGGGTCATCGGATCAAGTGTTGATTCGATGAATCGGTACGGATAAATATTAGTCGGTTATATGCGATATAGCCGGATTGTCGGATCAAGTGTTGATTCGATAATTTAATGTACAATAATATATTTGTTATATTAAATTGCATTAACTAATATTAGCTCACTAAAAGATTCTTTTTCTCACTCGGGTAATACATTGATATATATGCGATATATGTTAAATGTATTATTTTATTTTGTTACAATAAATATTGTATATGTGATATATAATATTGTAACATATTATAATTATTAATGCAACATGTTTAGAGGAGTTTAAACATGATTAGGGTTTGGATTAGGGTTAAACCTTCTAGTTGATTCTAGAATCTTTACTTTGTCTTTGTTAAGATATTATGCTAGATATTTCTTTGTGACTCACCCTTTAACCTAACCCAAACCCTAACCCTAGTAAACTCTCTACAATGGTTACTACAACCATGGTTGCATAAATGATTATGATAACTTTTATTATTCATCAAAAATATTATTGTTCATCTTCTTCCTTCATTCTCTTCATGAAAAAGCTTACTAGTTTTTCTAAAGTGATGAATAAATATGAGAAAAAGATAAATAAAGAGAGCAAAAATCCTACTTCATCATTCTCATCTTCCCTTGCCATTTAGATGAGGGTGTTCACATCATTTCATGAGTGTTAGCTTGTGTTAACGGAACTTCAAGGTAGATCATCTTAGTATCGAAGATCGGAAGCAAAGGTTGCATCTTTCTCTTCGTGGAACCTCTCGAGAGTCCGGATCCCGATGATCGCAGCGAAGGGACCACAACACGGAGCATATGAAGTGAAGGACCGGATCTACAAAGGTTGTAATCCCTCTCACTTAGTGTTAAAGTTGTTAACATGTTAGTTTTCGCCTAATCTCTAGTTTAAAGATCCGTATTCGGGTTGTTCGGCACGGCTAATTTTTAAATCGGGCATGGTTGATGCCTCGTAGAACCTTGTGCGCGTGCATAGCAACCCTACAGTGGTATCAGAGCCAAGCTAGAGCTTTAGGCGAAGTCTAGACGAAGTTTAAAGTCCGATCGAACGCCGAAACCCCGACACGGAACCCTCTCTGTACATTTTTCAAAAATGTGGTTTTTTCTGAATTAAAAATTCTCAGAAAATTAAGCAGAAAAACCTAAGAATTACTGTGAAGTACGGACCTCTAACTCGAAAATTTGACCGCGTAACCGCGGCGAAACCAAGGGTTTTGCGGCGGTTCTGCGGCCAAAATTTCGACTTAGTCCCTGAAATTTCATGTAATTATTTTTAGGCCCTTTCTTGTTAATTTTTTCTGGGAATATTTTAATTCCACTCAAGTGTTGAGTTTTCAAGGGTTGTATTGGGGAATCGTTGATTCGATCGGATGATTTAACTTTGTTTAGTTTGTCCGGATAATTTTAGAAACTGTTAAAAAGTTCGGGCGGATATCGATAACTCACTTTTTCCCCTGTCGGAAAATTTTTCAAAAGTTGGATTTTTCCTCATGTTTAAGAATGTTCTAAGTCGTGCAAGGAACGCGGTGGACCCTCTAGAAGACAACAAACCTTAACTCGATTATGTGACCGTCTTGAACTGCTTCTGAACCTTAGGGTTTGTGGCAGTACGGCGTGCCACATGTGAGGCGTTGGCTTGACCCTTCTACGGCTGGACCATTGGTACTGTGGTATGTGATGGATGTTTTTAAACTGATTTCAAGTGTTGAGATATATTGGGGAAATCTTGGGTGTTTGATTATTCGATCGGAAAGTTTAACTTTGTCTATTTATCTGGAATGTGATACAATATTTGGAATCCACAGGTAGTTATGAGATAACTAATTTGAATGTTATAAATCTAGCAGTTTATTCTCAAATGATCGGTTGCCATGGAATTTTGATGTAGTCAAAAGTCCGTCACAATCACGTAGCGTACGCGGATACTCGCCGGGTAAACTTAATAGACAGCTATGCCCCATAGCCCCGACCAAGTGACTGTAGGAGAACCCCGTCGCCGAAAGCATCCGTTCGGGTGCTCGCGGCAGCGGTGTTCCGCCTTAGTGCACTTCGTCGACGGCATCTGGGGGTGCGGCCGTCTACTAAAGTTTGCGACGAGCATTCGATCAGGACGTCGGGAATCTTGTTGAATTGCCCGACTTGATATTGAAAAGAGTTTTCGATAATGAGACTAAAATGCGGGGTTTATAATTGTTAGGCATGTGATGTCTAAGGAATTCATTTGGTTAGGCATGCGATGTCTAAGAAGGTTGCGGATTCCAACTGTTGTAGTTTTACACTTTCTTTTCTGTGACCGTAAGCGTAGTATGTGGTGTATCGCCGGCTTCGTTGCTATACATCAACGACAATCGGGATACGCATACTTGCTTACGTTGATAATATGAGATATTATGTGTTGCTGTGATATGTTATATTGGATCGTCGCGTTTTGAATAGCCGGGGGTTTTATGTGAGATGAGAGTTTTTTCTTTTTCATTCATGTAAAATTCTTTTGTATGTAATATTCTTTTATTGGGGCACTTCCAGGTTGCAGAAGATGTCACCGTTGTATATTATTTACTTTTCCGCATTAGGTAGACCCAAGGCGGGGAGCATAAGTAGCCGGGTTCTAGGGTCCAGTGGGAGACCATCTCGAGGAGTCGAGACCGGGTCTCCTAACCCTAGAATTGGCAGTGTTACTTGCCGCTCTCGTAGGGGTCTAGGGATGTGGGTTTGGTTATTCATCGCGACCGTGGAATCCGTCTTTTATACAGGCTCGTATTAAAAACACGGACGTCCTAGTATATCTAATATTTCATATAGTTTCTTCTGCTGCAATGTTCTGTGATGAGATCATATTACTGCCTGAGACGAATGTTTATATTATATATATGAGATATATGTTATATTGCAGATTTCGGTTTCAAAAGGAGATGCTTGCGAAGCATAATTAAAATGGGACTTCATTAATGAGATTAATGAAATAAAAGAAACCTAAGATGTTGTAGAAACTTGTTTATAAAAACTGGTAGCTCTAGTTCTTGCTTTGCATAGCGGTGTTCCTTATAGAACATCCAGCACCTTATTCGATAAGGAAAGGGCCGAGATCCCTTCACCGGGAGTGACCCCTTTAGCAATAACTGGCAGATGCTACACACTCGGTTTGTCTTTTGATTGCTTCTATAGTTCTTGCTTTGCATAGTGATATTTGTGAAATATCCTGCACCTTATTCGATGAGGAAAGGGCCGACGATCCCTTCACCGGGAGTGACCCCTTTAGCAAAACTCGAAAAGCCTCAAAAACACTCCATTTAAAATCACTCGATTCTACAACGATATCAAGTTCATTACGCAAAGGGTTTTCTTAAAAACCTGTCGTAGCCCTCCGTCATTTCAGATAAGTACTAGTTAGTATTCGTGCTACGTTTGTTGACTATGTTAAGGCGTAGTGTGCGGTAGCTGATTAGTGCTTATCTGTATAAGCATATGATGCGATTGGATTAGGGTAGTCGTGCGACTTTGTTGACTATGTTAAGGGTCGTGCGGATGGGTTTAATTCAATCGGAAAATGACGGGTTGAACTTGACTAGCACTTATGATTTGTTGACTATGTTAAGGTCATATAGCTGCTAGGGGCAAAATTATCGGGAATTTCAAGTGTTGAAATTTGCAATGAGATTGCATACCTTCTATGAGATAGTTGGATCCCGATACCCGCTGCGAGTAAGAGTTACTCCTAGGAGAGTTTTACACATTACAATTAGCCGATCAAGTAGGTGTCTAGAAAGGCGTTAACGGGGTTACGCCCCTGGGAAAACGAGGTTTACTTTAATTAGGTTCGTGCGAAAGCACGGAGGACCTCCCTCAAAGTACCAACACTGGCCTGGCTGAAAGATTGGCGAACTTGTAGCATGTAATTAATCCCGGCTAGTCTTTCCTTTTAGGGTTTGAAGGAAGATTTGATTTAAACAGTGGGAGACATCCTGATTAGATATATTATATAACCAATCTAATCTTGCAAGAGCATACGCTGAGTGTTTTCTTCTCTCTCTCTCCAGGTAGCGACCATATCACGCCTTAATCAAGATAATAAAACGGATATATTGACCGAACCCGCTTGTTATACTGAGCTGGGGAACGTTGGTCCCACTCCAACTTATAAATGTTATAGGACAGAGCAGGAAATTGGGGATTACCAGAATTCCCGTGCCGCCCAAACGAAGAAAGTGCAACATCTTCGGGTGTGTTCATTACACAGAACTGTTTCTCAGTATCCTTTACGTCATGGGTATGTGATACCGGATCAGGATCCCGTATATGTAATCTGCTACATGGGCTACAGATAGGTAGAGAACTGAGAACGGGTGATAAGTTTCATGAGACAGAAAACGGTGCAAGTGTTGCAACCAAGTCTGTTGGTCACTATCACCCTGTATTACCTGAATACATTGATTCTGAACAAATGCTATTAGATACCGAATCTGATATACAAAATCATATCAGTCTCTTTATTAGTAAAGAAAGGATAAAATTTTGTATTGTTGGATAATGTTTTGAACATTTCCTATATCAAGAGTTGATCGGTTCAGGCACGTTATCTAAAAGCATTGACGTTCTAAATCAAACTACAGTTCTTAGTATAAGGAACATACACAAGAGGAATAGTTCAGAAATGAATGAATCCTTCTTGAGGTATTGTAGACTGGGTCATATCAATGCGACCCGACTGGCTGAAGTTACATATAGATGCATATTTAAATTAGTTTGAATTTACATCTTGTGAAACTTGCCTGTCATGTCACAAAGATGAGATGACCATAGCTCTGTTTATTGGAAACAGAGAAAGAGTTAGTGAACTCTTGGGATTGATACATGCTGATGTATGAAAGTCCCCTGTCTACACATGCTAAGACCGGTTCTTTGTACTTCATTACATTCTCTGATGATCTCTCAAGATTCAGACATATGTTCCTGTTGAAACACAAGTCCGAAGCTTTTGAGATATTCACAGAATATGAGTTAGAAGTAGAGAACCAAAATATGGGTATAAGTATTATGTCCTTTGATGAGATCAAGGAGGAGAATACTTGAGCACAGAATTCCTGGACTATTCTAAAGGAGAATGAGATTCTCTCTCAGCATTACTCCTTCGTATACACCACAGCACGTCGGTGTATCGGGGCGGAGCAATCACACCCTATATGATATGGTGTGCTCTATGATGAGTACTGCTGAGTTTCCTATTTCCTTTTGGGAGTTATGCACTTGAGAAGCTGCATACCTATTGAATAGGGTTCAAATCAAATCAGTTGCCTACCACTTCATATGTGATATGGAAAGGGAAGAGCCCATATCTTAAGTTGGTTAAGATTTGGGGTTGTCCGGCCAATGTCTAAAAGCAAAATCCGGACAAGCTCGAGGCAAGGTCTGTTATGTAGAACTGGAAATGTTCCAGCTATACAAACTGCAGCAGATGATTTGGTAGAACCAAGGGATTCAATAGTTTCCAACGAACCTCGGCCTCTCCGCCGATCTAGTAGGGTTCCTCACCCACCTGAGAGATACTTCGGTTTCTCAATGACAGTGGGAGCGAGGATTGCATCATGAGATGATGACCCAACTAGTTTCGAGCTGGCCATCAGGAGTGGGACTCTGTAAGAATGGCTGGATGCTTAAGCGATCTGAGATGGAATCCTTATACACCAACAAAGTATGGACTTTAGTTGCTTTATCTGAAGGGTTCAATCCCCATCAGGAGAGAGTATATCTTGAGAAGATTACTTGGTGTACATGGAAAAGTTGAGACTTTCAAAGCTATGCTTAAGTCCATCCAGATCCTACTTGCTACGGCTACATACCATGATACGATATCTGGCGGTTGGGTGTCATGACTGCTTTTCTAAATGATGTTTTAGAAAAGAGCATCTATAAGTACACAGCTAGAGGGCTTCGTAGACAGTGGGAGCAGCGGAAACGTGTGCAAGATGTTTTATATGATAAAACAGGCATCGCGGAGTTGGAACATCTGTTTTGATGTGGTAGTCAAAGAGTTTGACTTCATCAAAATGGTAGATGAACCTTGTATATACAAAAAGGTAGTAGAGAGTATGGTGGGGATCCTCGTAGAGTACGTGGATGACATACTCTTGATAGGGAAGAAGTTTCCTATGCTACGCTCGGTCAATCTCCGCTTATCACAAGGATTCTCCATATAGGATCAAAGTGATACCTCCTAAATCCTGGGTTTTTGGATCTATGAGATAAATCTAATTGGATATTAGGATACTCACTAGTTGTAGTGAGATGGTATCAATCGATCCTGGGGAGAATCACTGGAAAGGTTCCAGGATGATAAGGACGACTGAATGTCAGTCGCAGGCGTTGTCTTTACCCTCAGTGGAAGGACGGTATGTTGGAAGAGTTCCAAGCTAGATACCGTGACATACTAGACGATTAAAGGCAAGATACATCGTTACCAAGGATACTACCAAAGAGGCAGTCTGGATTTATAAGTTCATGAGATGAACTTCGTTCCTACCATTGTGTGACAATAGAGTTGTGGCTTTAGCCAAGGAACTTCCGTCCCATCAGAAATCCAGATATAATTCTTAGACAGTATCACTTGATCATGGAGATGGTTAATCTCCAAGGTGATCGAGGTTAGGAGAGTAGATACAGAGGACAACAGCGCGGATCCACTCACAAAGGCCTTTTTCCCAGTAGAGACTTTTATAGGATGGTTGAGTATGAGATACTTCAACCGCAGCTAATTGTTGGGTATGCGATACCATAACAGATGGCCCTAGTGCAAGTGGGAGATTGTTAGTTATATGTATGCCCTAGAGGCCATTACTGTACATACGATGTATATTGTAATGGATGCTTGGACATATATAGGGAGGACTTTCTTGCTCGACATGATAGTATGCTATCTGGTTGTACTTTATCTTAACATGTACTCTGATTGTCTATATGTTACATGTTGATAAAGCCCTTAGGATATGTACTCGACTACTGGGACTATGATGAGATCATACTAGTGGGGCCATGGTAGTCGACGAGTACATCCTATAACTGTTCCTAGTCGAGGGTGTATCGAGACAGGGCATCGATACACCAGAGTAGACTAGCGTATACGCATCTTGACCCATATGATGGGCGATGGATGATCCCATATCCATCGGTGTTTGACATCAAGGATGGTGTACGGGTGCTCAGTGGAGACTGGGTACACTAGACGGACTCGCCGAGAACTCCCAGATGGTATTATACCATACGTCAGATGGCAGTTCTCCGGTGACACTGGTACAGAGTAGTCTGTTGACCCGAGATCGTCATAGAGTCTTATGTGATTCCCACTGTGCTTTGATTTCCATCATACCACGTCCAAGAGGGCGTGCAAAAAGGTGGCTTTTGGGTACAGTCCCGAATCACATGGAGGCAATGAGCGATAGGAGGGGATTCGTCTCTCCCGGTATAAGGAGTTGATGTTGTGCTGTGTTTGATTGGCTATAACCGGAAATCCCTGGCCAGGGTTGCTGAGATTTACTGATAAGTGTTATCAGTAGTTTCTCGAACTGTTATAGACCTCAAATCGATACGACTTATCAAGCTACTGGGGTCTGACGTTTACCACCCCTAGGCGAGATATGCGACATATCAGACGACGAGACCGGACTGTACGGGAGTGTTACTGTTTGGATTCACAGGAGAATGTACAGGCTTGCTTGTTGATCTTCTGAGCGCTCAATACCTGGGTGGCTGTTACGTTTAGCTGACCGCTTGCAGCTTGTGGGTGTTTGATATGATCATCACCTACTGCCGGCGTATTGACAATTCTTTAGAGTCCTACACAGAGGTTTCTTGGCTCAGGCAAAACGGAGTAGGAGCACATATGTGATATGTGCGGGACCGAGGATAATATGATATGAGATACTGTATTCTATTCTCGCGATATTTGATATCAGCCGGGTCATTGGATCAAGTGTTGATTCGATGAATCGGTACGGATAAATATTAGTCGGTTATATGCGATATAGCCGGATTGTCGGATCAAGTGTTGATTCGATAATTTAATGTACAATAATATATTTGATATATTAAATTGCATTAACTAATATTAGCTCACTAAAAGATTCTTTTTCTCACTCGGGTAATACATTGATATATATGCGATATATGTTAAATGTATTATTTTATTTTGTTACAATAAATATTGTATATGTGATATATAATATTGTAACATATTATAATTATTAATGCAACATGTTTAGAGGAGTTTAAACATGATTAGGGTTTGGATTAGGGTTAAACCTTCTAGTTGATTCTAGAAGCTTTACTTTGTCTTTGTTAAGATATTATGCTAGATATTTCTTTGTGACTCACCCTTTAACCTAACCCAAACCCTAACCCTAGTAAACTCTCTACAATGGTTACTACAACCATGGTTGCATAAATGATTATGATAACTTTTATTATTCATCAAAAATATTATTGTTCATCTTCTTCCTTCATTCTCTTCATGAAAAAGCTTACTAGTTTTTCTAAAGTGATGAATAAATATGAGAAAAAGATAAATAAAGAGAGCAAAAATCCTACTTCATCATTCTCATCTTCCCTTGCCATTTAGATGAGGGTGTTCACATCATTTCATGAGTGTTAGCTTGTGTTAACGGAACTTCAAGGTAGATCATCTTAGTATCGAAGATCGGAAGCAAAGGTTGCATCTTTCTCTTCGTGGAACCTCTCGAGAGTCCGGATCCCGATGATCGCAGCGAAGGGACCACAACACGGAGCATATGAAGTGAAGGACCGGATCTACAAAGGTTGTAATCCCTCTCACTTAGTGTTAAAGTTGTTAACATGTTAGTTTTCGCCTAATCTCTAGTTTAAAGATCCGTATTCGGGTTGTTCGGCACGGCTAATTTTTAAATCGGGCATGGTTGATGCCTCGTAGAACCTTGTGCGCGTGCATAGCAACCCTACAGAAGATGTCACCTTTTGTATATTATTTACTTTTCCGCACTAGGATAGACCCAAGGAGGAGGGCACAAGTAACCGGGTTCTGGAGTCCAGTGGGAGACCAACTCGAGGAGTCGAGTCCGGGTCTCCTAACTCTACAATTGGTAGGGTTGCTTGCCGCTCTCGTAGGGGTCTAGGGGTGTGGGTTTGGCTATTCATCACGACCGTGGAATCCGTGTTTTCTACTGGCTTGTATTAAAAACACGGACGTCCTAGTATATCCAATATTTCATATGTTTTTCTGCTGCGTTATCTGTGATGTGATCATATGATATGTTCAGATAGATATTATATATAGTATATATGATATATTATATAAACGTTGCTTATGTTTTACACCCCCGCTAGCCCTGCCCCGCTCGGCCGTTAGTTACCTAACCTAACGGTGCAGACGAGACATCGAGGCGAATGCGGATGGCATAAGCGTACGTTATATTTATCTTTGATGTTTAGGTGGACTTAAATGATGGGACTTCATTAATATGATTAATGAAAGAAAAATAAACCTAAAGATGTTGTGGAATCGAATTTCTTAAAAACAGGTAGCTACAGTTCTTGCTTTGCATCGCGGTGTTCCTTGTAGAACATCCTGCACCTTATTCGATAAGGAAAGGACCGAGATCCCTTCACCGGGAGTGAATCCTTTAGCAATAACTGGCAGATGCTACAACTCTCGATTTGTCTTTTGATTGCTTCTATAGTTTCTGTTTTGCACAGTGATATATATGATATATCCAGCACCTCATTCGACGAGGAAAGGGCCGACGATCCCTTCACCGTGAGTGACCCCTTTAGCAAAACTAGAAAAGCCTCAGAAACACTCCATTTTAAAATCATTTGATTCTACAGTGATATCAAGTTCATTACGCAATAAGTTTTCAGAAAAACCTTTCGTAGCCCTCCGACATTTCAGATAAGTACTATTTAGTATTCGTGTTGCGGTAGTTTGGCATGCGTCAAGGCGTAGTGTACGGTAGCTAACTAGTGCTTATCTGCTTGCATACGATGCGATTGGATTAGGGTATTCGCACGGCGTTGTTTGGCATTCGTCAAGGGTCATGCGGGTGGGTTTAATTCAATCAAGAAATGTACGGGTTGAACTTCACTAGCGGACTATGGGTTGTTTGGCATGCGTCAAGGTCATAGCACGCTAGGGGCAAAATTATCGGGAATTTCAAGTGTTGAAATTTGCAATGAGATTGCATACCTTCTATGAGATAGTTGGATCCCGATACCCACTGCGAGTAAGAGTTACTCCTGGGAGAGTTTTATACATTACAATTAGCCGATCTAGTAGGTGTCTAGAAAGGTGTCAACGGGGTTACGCCTCTGGGAAAACGAGGTTTACATTAATTAGGTTCGTGCGAAAGCACGGGGGACCTCCCTCAAAGTACCGACACTGGCCTGGCTGAAAGATTGGCGAACTTGTAGCGTGTAATTATCTCGGCTAGTCTTTCCTTTTAGGGTTTGAAGGAAGATTTGATAAAAACAGTGGGAGCCATCCTGATTAGATAAAATAATAACCAATCTATTCTTGCTAGAGCGCACGCAGAGTGTTTTCTTCTCTCTCTCTCCAGGTAGCGACCATATCACGCCTTAATCAAAATAATAATACGGATATATTGACCGAACCCGCTTGTTATACTGAGCTGGGGAACGTTGGTCCCTCTCCAACTTATAATTGTTATAAGACCGAGCAGGAAATAGGGGAATACCAGAATTCCCGTGCCGCCCAAACGAAGAAAGTGCATAAGATGCATCTCCTTCGGGTGCGTTCATTACAAAGAACTGTTTCTCTGTATCCTCTACGTCCTGGGTATTTGATACCGGATCAGGATCCCAGATATGTAATCTGTTACATAGAGCTACAGAAAGGTAGAGAACTGAGAACGGGTGATAAGTTTCATGAGACAGAAAACGGTGCAAGTGTTGCAGCCAAGTCTGTTGGTCACTGTCACCCTGTATTCCAAATACATTAATTCTGAACGAATGTTGTTAGATACCGAACCTGATATACAAAATCATATCAGTCTCTTTATTAGTAAAGAAATGATAAAATTTTGTATTGTTGGATAATGTTTTGAACATTTCCTATATCAAAAGTTGATCGGTTCAGGCACGTTATCTAAAAGCATCGATGTTCTAAATCAAACTACAGTTCTTAGTATACGGAACACACACAAGAGGAAGAGTTCAGAAATGAACGAATCCTTCTTGAGGTATTGTAGACTAGGTCATATCAATGCGACCCGACTGGCTGAAGTTACATTTAGATGCATATTTAAATAAGTTTGAATTTACATCTTGTGAAACTTGCCAGTCATGTCACAAAGATAAAATGACCATAGCTCTGTTTATTGGAAACAGAGAAAGAGTTAGTGAACTCTTAGGACTGATACATGATGATGTATGTAAGGTCTCCTGTCTACACATGCCAGGACCGGTTCTTTGTACTTCATTACATTCTCTGATAGTCTCTCAAGATTCAGTCATATGTTCCTATTGAAACATAGGTCCGAACCTTTTGAGATATTCACAGAATATAAGTTAGAAGTACAGAACCAAAAACCTGGTATAAGTATTATGTCCTTTGATGAGATCAAGGAGGAGAATACTTGAGCACGGAAATCCTGGACTATTCTAAAGGAGAATGAGATTCTCTCTCAGCATTATTCCTCCGCATACACCACAGCACGACGGTGTATCGGGGCGGAGCAATTGCACCCTATTCGATATGGTGCGCTCTATGATGAGTACTACTGAGTTACCTGTTTCCTTTTGGGGGTTATGCACTTGAGAAGCTGCATACCTATTGAATAAGGTTCGAATCAGATCACAGCCTACCACTCCATATGAGATATGGTATGGGAAGAGCCCATGTCTTAAGCTAGTTAAGATTTGGGATTGTCCAGCCTATGTCTGAAAGGCAAAATCCGGACAAGCTCGAGGCAAGATCTGTTATGTAGAACTGGAAATGTTCCAGCTATACAAATTACAGCTGATGATTTGACAGGACCAAAGGATTCAATAGTCCCCGACGAACCTCAGCCTCTCCGCCGATCTAGTAGGGTTCCTCACCCACTCGAGAGATACTTCGGTTTCTCTATGACAGTAGGAGTGAGAATTGCATCATGAGATGATGACCCAACTAGTTTCGAGAAGGCCATCGAGAGTAGGGACTCTGTAAGAATGGATGGATGCTTAGCGATCAGAGATGGAATCCATGTACACCAACAAAGTATGGACTTTGGTTGCTATATCTGAAGGGTTAAATCCCCATCAGGAGTAAGTATATCTTGAGAAGATTACTTGGTGTAGATGGAAAGGTTGAGACTTTCAAAGCTAGACTTGTTAAAGGTTTTCGTCATCGACCAAGCGTGGATAACGATGAAACCTTTTTCAGTGCCTATGCTTAAGTCCATCCAGATCTTACTTGCCACGGCTACATACCATGACTACGATATCTGGTGGTTGGGTGTCATGACTGTTTTCTAAAATGATGTTTTAGAAGAGAGCGTCTGTAAGTACACAGCCAGAGGGCTTCGTAGACAGTGGGAGCAGCGGAAACGTGTACAAGATGCTTTATAGGATAAAGCAGGCATCGCGGAGTTGGAACGTCTGTTTTGATGTAGTAGTCAAAGAGTTTGATATCATCAAAATGGTAGATGAACCTTGTATAAACAAAAAGGTAGTAGGGAGTTTGGTGACGATCCTCGTAGAGTACGTGGATGACATACTCCTGATAGGGAAGGAATTTCCTATGCTACGCTCGATCAATCTCCGCTTATCACAATAATTCTCCACATAGGATCAAAGTGATACCTACTAAATCCTGGGTTTTGGATCTATGAGATAGATCTAAATGGATGTTAGGATTCTCACTAGATGTAGTGAGATGGTATCAATCGATCCTGGGGAGAATCACTGGAAGTGTTCCAGGGTGATTAGGATGACTGAATGTCAGTCACAGGCATTTTCTTTACCCTCTATGGAGGGACGGTATGTTGGAAGAGTTCCAAGCTAGATACCGTGACATACTAGACGATTAAAGGCAAGATACATCGCTACTTAAGATGCTACCAAAGAGGCTGTCTGGGTGTATATTAGTTCATGAGATGAACTTAGTTCCTCCCATTGTGTGACAATGGAGTTATGGCTTATGCCAAGGAACGTCCGTCCCATCAGTGACCCAGACGTATTCTGAGGCAGCATCACCTGATCATGGAGATAGTTGATCTCCATGGTGATCGAGGTTAGGAGAGTAGACTCAGAGGACAACACGGCGGATCCACTCACAAAGGCCTTTTCCCAGAGAGAGACTTTTATGGGATGGTTGAGTATGAGATACTGCAACCACTACTACAGATGGCCCTAGTGCAAGTGGGAGATTGTTAGTTATATGTATGCCCTAGAGGCCATTACTGTACATAGGATGTATATTGTAGTGGATGCTGGGACATATATAGGGAGGGCTTTCTTGCTCGACATGATAGTATGTTATCTGGTTGCTCTTTACCTCAACGTGTACACTGATTGTCTCTCTGTTACATATTGGTAAAGCCCTTAGGATGTGTACTTGACTACCTGGACTATGATGCGGATCATACTAGTGGGGACATGGTAGTCCATAAGTACATCCTTCAAGGTCCCTAGTCGTGGGTGTATCGAGACAGGGCATCGATATACCAGTGTAGACTAGCGTATACCTTCTCGACCCATACAGATGGGCGATGGATGATCCCATATCCATTGGTGTTTGACATCAGAGATGATATACGGGTGCTCAGTGGAGACTGGGTACACTGGACGGACTCGCCGAGAACTCCCAAATGGTATTGTACCTTACGTCAGATGGCAGTTCTCTGGTGACACTGGTACAGGTTAGTCTGTAGACCCGAGATCGTCATAGATTCTTGTGTGATTCCCACTGTGCTTTGATTTCCACCTTACCACGTCCAAGAGGGCATGCAAAATGGTGGTTTTTGGGTACAGTCCCGAATCACATGGAGGCAATGAGCGATAGGAGGGGATTCGTCTCTCCCGGTATAGGGAGTTGATGTTGCGCTGTGTTCGATTAGCTATAACCAGAAATCCCTGGCCAGGGTTGCTGAGATTTACTGGTAAGTGTTACCAGTAGTTTCTCAAACTGTTATAGACCTCATATCGACACGACTTATCAAGTTATTGGGGTCTGACGTTTACCACTCCTAGGCGAGATATGCGACATATCAGACGATCAGACCGGACTGTACGGTAAGTGTTACTGGTTGGATTCATAGGAGTGTGAGCGGGCTTGCTCGTCGATCTTCTGATCGCTCAATACCCGGGTGGCCGTTACGTTTAGCAGACCGCTTGCGGCTTATGGGTGTTTGATATGATCATCACCTGCTGCCGGCGTATTGACGAGTCTTTAGAGTCCTACACAGAGGTTTCCTGGCTCAAGCAAAACGAAATAGGAGCGCATATGAGATATGTGCGGGACCGAGAATAATGCGTGTATGTGATACCGTATTCTATTCTCGCGATGAATGTATCGATTGGTTGTATGCGATATAACCTAGTTATCGAATTAAGGATTGATTCGATAAGTCGATACATTAGATATTAGTCGGTCATATGCGATATGACCGGATCGTTAAATCAAGCGTTGATTTAATGATTTAATGTATAATTATATATTAGATATATTACTTTACATTAACTAGTATTTGTTCACTTAAAGATGGATTTTCTCACTTGATGTGCACATTGTATATATGATATAGTTTTGTGCACTAGATTGTATCATGTTTGATGATACATGCAAACTTGGGTGTATGTTTACTTTAAACCATGTTTAAGTGAATGGTTAGGGTTTTGTTATCATTTCTTGATTATTTATTTTATTTATTTATTCTTTTTAGCAAGAAAACAAATGGTTGCTTCTTTTGTTTTTTTCCTTGAAGCTTCAAGAAGCTTTGACCATTTTTGTTTCTTTTGCTTAACCTAATCATTCACCTAACCATAGTTTATTCTCTACACTCAACCATGGTTGCATTATGATAAGAATGACTTGGATTTTCTTTTTGAAAATAATTCTTATCATATTCTTTCTTCTTCTTCTTCTTCTTCAAGAAGAAGAAACCTTGCTACCTTTAATGGTGACATGAGAAAAAGAGTGAGAAATCCAAATCCAAAGTGAACCCACTTTCTATTTCTTCATCCTCTACCACTTGCCATGTAGTATAGGGTGTTTTCTTCACAAGTTTCATGACTTGGTGAAGTTGGAGCTTGATCTTGAGTTTCCTCGACGTAGATCATCTTCGGCATCGAAGTCGACGACCTAGCCCGATCATTTCTTCGACGAAACCATCGATAGAGTCCGGGATCCGATGATCGCAGTGGAGGGACATCATCACGGAGCTAAGGAAGTGGAGGACCGGATCTACAAAGGTTGTAGTCTCTTTCACTTAGCAGTAAAGTTGTTTACTAGCTTGTTGTTTCGCCTATTCTCTAGTTAACGATTTAGTCAAGGGTTTCTCGGCACCGGAAAATTTTGAATTTGGCATGGTTGATACCTTGTGAGACCTCATTAGTGTGCCTAGGAACCCTACATAGTCCTATTCATTTTCTCCAGAACCAGAAACCATCCTCGAATCTGGAACAAGTTCCTTCGAGTTCGTATATATCCATACGATGGTTTTATCCAATGGAAGTGGACGTTCGTAGTAATACGGGGTGTTCAGGAGAAAAGGGTAAAAGTAGGAGTGGCAATGAGGTATGCAACTCTAACAATCCAAAAGCCAGTGTTTTAAGAAGGTTCGGTTAACTTGGTCACTGAGTCATAGTCAAGGGTCGGGCCATGGTCGCTGCCAAAGAGAGAGAGAAAAGAAACACTCTGCGTGCACTCTAGCCTAGATCAGAATGGTTATCAATTTATCTAATCAGGAAACCTCCCACAGTAAACTCAAATTCTCCTCCAAACCTGAAAGAAGAATTAGTCGGGATCACCCAAGGAGTAAACCAACTCATCAGTGGGAATCGGGATCCAACTATCATCGCATGATAACGTGATGGAATCCACTCACGTTATCACACTCTAGAAGGTATGCGCATGCCTGGCAAGTTTCAGTTTCTTTAGAAACTCCCGATGTGATTTTTACCTCATGCTCTTATGACCTTGATTTTGGCCAACAAATCATAAGTCACATGTCAAGTTCTACCCGTCATTTTCCAGGTTAATTTGAACCCACCCGTACCTACCCTTGACTTTGGCCAACAAAACAGTACGACTGTCCCAAACCAACGCATCTATCTATGCAACAGAAAAGTAACAAATAGCTACCATACACTATGCCTTGACTTTGGCCAACAAACATAGCATAAATACTAAGTGCTACTCGTCTGAAATGACGGAGGGCTACGAATGGTTTTTGGCGAAAAACCTTTAACGTAATGAACTTGATATCGTTGAAGGAACCGGATAGCTTTTTATAAAAATATGGTGGCGAAAACCTTTGCTAAAGAGGTCACTCCCGGTGAAGGGATCTCGGCTCTTTCCCCGTAGAATGAGGTGCAGGATATTCCAACTGAATACCACGATACAAAGTAAAAAGGCAATCGGCTATAGTGAAGTTATTACCTGACGCAAACTTCTGTCCAAGGGGTCACTCCCGGTGAAGGGATCTCGGCCCTTGCCTCGTCGACTGAGGTGCTGGATATTCATAACCGAATACCACTGTGCAAAACAAAAAAGAACGTCCTTGCAATAACAGATTTTTGAAAAATGTTCCAACAACATCAGAATAGGTTTGTTTAGCTTGCATTGATCCGAATCAATGCAGTCCCATCAATTGATCACACCACAAAAGAACGAAAATATGATGTACGTATATGCCATCCGCATTCGCCACTGGGTCCCGTCATCACCCGTTAGGTTACTTAACTAACGACAGAGCGGGGACTGGACTAGCGCGGGTGTAAAACATATACAACATCTACTAGTATATATATCAATATATAATATTCGCTCAAGGCGTGATAAAATGCAACATCACTGAAATGTAATAAGCATCACAGAACAATACAGATAATCTGGGATCCCCGGGTTTCATAGAACCGCTACTGAAACCCGACGTTCTCCTGGTCGTGTGGATAGCCTGTGCAATGAAATCCTAGACCCCTACGGGTGCGGCAAGTTACCCGTCAAAACCTGAAGCGAGGCAGCCCCCTTCAACAAAGTGAATAGACCACCCAGCACTTCACGGAATCCGGTAACCTGAGCACCCCTCCTTGGGTCAACCTATACCCCCTACGAGTGCGGCGAATAGCCCGCCAATTCTAGAGTAAAGCCCCCTCCGTCTCAAAGTCATGAAATGCGGTCCCGTTGCCCTCTAGAACCCGGCTATCCGTGCACCCCACCTTAGGGTAATCCTAGTACAGAAAGTAAAAATATATATACAACGGGTACATCGACCTTAGCCCGGCCGTGCCCCAAAAGAATAATATACAAACAGGCAGTAACGGCAGTCCACATGTCAGACACTCGCCCCGCAATATCAAATGTACAAATACAACCAAACTGTACTACCATTGCATCCAGGCTATCCACCATGACAAATCCGCAACATCACAGCACAACACAGAACATTAACCTGAATGTCACGTTCGCAAATCCGTCTAAAAGAGCTATAGCAATTAGACAGGATTTACCGCTCGAATGACATTCACGGTCGCAGAGATAATGTAAATACTGTGAACTAACATGTTTAAAATTTTCGATCGAAAAAATTTCCCGAAGTGGGCCCCAAGTACAATACCCAGTACTCAAAATAATCTGGTCCAAAAATAAAATTACCAGAAACCCCATTTCCAAGTCAGAGACAACCTGAAGAAAGTTGGTGCGATGAAGCCCCAGAATGGCGGCGAAACCGCGGCCAAAAGGAGGGTAAGGCCGCGGTTCCGCGGTGTTACTGTTGGATCGTCCTACCAAATTTCTACAGTACTCTTAAAAAACCCTGCCTGATTTTCTGACATACCCAAAAAAAATTTTAGAGCACAAAAAAATTTCGATAGAAACTGCAGAATTGGAAATGCGGTTTTTGAAAATTTCGTTCGATCGATATTTTAAATACGTTAGAGCAAGCTAGTAAAGGTTAATGGCGTGGCTCTGATACCATGTAATTCTACGGTAACGCCCCGGCCGTCTTTCCGAGGCCAAAATGTGGAAACGAAAACTTTTTTCAAATTAGAAACCGGCGCTATCGTATACTTTAATCCCGGATCGAACCATTAACCTACAACTAGCTAACTAGAGAAAGGGTTGGAAAGCTATACCGATCGATCCGTGTCCTTCGGTCTTTGGCCACCATCCCAAGCTCCTCGCGGCATCTCCGGTCTCGATCTCCTCGTCGGAAAGGGCGCCACATCTTCGATTCTTTTTACGGGCTCCCGCTTCGTCCGAAGCAACTCGGGCACGAAGTTCGCTAGCCGACGTGTCCAAGGCGATGTAGAGAATGTGTGTGATAACTTTGTCTCTTGCATCCATTGTATGGATGGAGGTTAGAGATGATGCCATTAATGGAGGTTGTGAGCTAGAGGAAGAAGAAGAAGAGGAAGAAGAAGTTCCCTTTTCTTTTTCTTATGTCTTGTGATGATAATGAGAGTGAGAAGTATATGAGAAAAATACAAGACCAAACTATATCACAGGTAAGTGGGAAGTATCCTCTATATAAATAATGGGCCTAATTAAGTAACCACTTGCCTTAGACACACTTGTCTAGACACCACAAAAGAAATGCGGATAAGCAGTAGATTACCCATGACCTTTCTCTGTCCTAATTGAGCGCGACGGTCCTTAGAGTTTTGGTCTAGATATTTTTTAATTAATGAAGGGTGATGCAGTTGCTAGTTTTGTGATTTGTGGGGCTTAGGAAGCGTAATGAAACCCCCACCTAATCTGAATTTGGTCTTTGCCCCTTAATTTTCCGTATTAAAATATGCAAAAACAACTAATATCAAAACACGCAACAAGAATTTTTTTAAGCGGCGAATTTTTGCAAAGAATTCTGCAGAAAAAATTGTTATTGGACTTTTCAGAGGAGAGAAGAGAAGATAAGAAATATACCAGAGAAAGATGAAGCCAAGAATTGACCAAACCGCCGCGGTTCTGTGGTAAGAATAGGGTTATTGCCGCGGTTCCACGGCCAACTTGATGAATCTTGAAAATCTTTTTTCTACAGTTGCTTGCCTTTCTTATCTGGTCTTGTTGAATGCTTCTGAATCTTTATCTCCTCAATACAATGATTCCAGATTCCCTCGCAAAAATTCGCACACTAATCGTTAAGCACACGATGCGTTCTTGATTTTTATTTCGATGGAATGATAATACTTCAACCTAAATAGGAAGAAAGAACAAATTACGCACGTATCCCCGGCAACGGCGCCATTTGATTCGAGTCAAAAAAGAATGATAGGTAGTAGTAGTAACCGCAATCAATAACGGTGTCACGTGTAGCGAGCGTTAGTGAGTACGGGTCGTCCTCTGGGATTCAAGGAATTCGTAAATTCTTGCTTTAGATGGGTCGAAAGAACTAGTAAAGAAATTCAAGAAATTGTTTAAGATTTGGTTGAAGTAATAATTTCAAGAAATTCAAGAAATCGTTTTCAAGAAAGGAAATCAAGAAAATGTTCAAGATCTAATTATCAAGAAAATATAAAGAAGGCTTGTAGGATTCGATCGGATTTAGTATCCATGGATGACTAATAAAGGTAACTCATCTTTTCTATTGACAGTTTAATACTAGATTGATGACGATGAATGCAGATTAGGGTTTTTTGGAAGAAACTAGGGTTTCTTCACAATAGTCCCTTATCCTTTCATTGATCCCATTCATTTTCTAGCCCTTCACAAAAAGATCGTTAATCGTATCTCACATCATGGTCACGATAATCAAGAATTTGATATCGTACCTGATGAGAATGTTAACGATTCTTTTGCGAAGCTTTGTAAACTTCATAAGACTAAAGAAAAGTATAGAATTCTATCATCCATCGATCTACCCTAATCCTACGAATCCTATCAAGCGGAGATTTACCCGCGCATCCTGAAAATAGAAGAAAGATTAGAAAAAGAACTCATAATGCGGAATTTTAAAAGAAAGCGAAATTGAAACTAATTATCACCTTTATTATTCAACTTCAAATTAAAACTTCTTCAATCCGAGATTACAAAAAGAATTGCCCTCGATCACTCCCTTGAAGAGGTAATTTTTCCGTTGATCTTTACGTTGCTCGATCACCGTGAGCCTTGGACCTGTCGTGGATCGCATGCTCGATGATGAAGATCGGCTTCGTATAAAAGATCTTTTGTTGAATCGCCTGATGAACTTCTCGATGATTCTTGATTTTGGATCTTGGATTTAATGTTGGCTCTTTTCTTGATTTGATTTGATGAATGAATTTGGGGAAAATTAGGAACTAATTGGGAACCCTTCTCTTTAAGACCTTGGTCCTTTTTATAGCCCTCTCTTTAAACTTCCCCAACAAGCTTAATTGTTATAGAGAAGTTTTCAGAACAAGGTTGTTACAACGAGGCTTCCACAACAAGCTAAATTGTTATAGAGAAGTTTCCAGAACAAGGTTGTTACAACGAGGCTTCCACAACAAGCTAGCACGTTGAGAAAAAGTTTCCATAGAGTTCCCGACCCCGAAGCCCACAACTCGGCCGCGGATCCGAGGTGACTCGGCCGCAGTTCCACGGCCAATTGGTGGCTTCATTGGTTGAAACTTCAGGTGTTTCCTTCTGTTGGTCTATGGGTCTTCTTGTAATATCTGGAATCTTCTTATCTCTTCTGAATTTCTGCCACTATTTGATTCTTCGACTTTCTTGTATTTTATCGGCAGTTTCCTGATTTCCGATATCTGACCTAAGCTAATCTTGCACAAGATCTCAATGAAGAATGTGAGATACAAAATATTATGCGTAAAAATATTAAACATGCAATTTCCTTCATAATGTTGATTATAATGTATAACACATGGTAAATTATATTTTGCAGATGAACTTCTAATTTGTGTTATATTTATAGCAAATACCTTTAGATGATTAAGAAAAGTAAGGAAATTGTCATGTTAAAAGTGCACTATTTTCGACTGAACAAGGTCCCACCGAGCGTGTCAGAATCTGTTTATCGCCGAAGACGGGACTAAGACGTGGAGGACATCTAGCCTGAATTTGGGGGCAGATACTATTTGGAACTTATCCGTCCGCCGCTCTAAAAATGGCAAGTTGATTTATGGCACCGTATATCGGAGATTTGGACAGATGCGACCGTTGTAGCGTGATTTTATCTGATTCCCCCTCTTTGAGGGGTTTTTGATTGTGGGGATGTGTTGGAGATAGTGCCCTCAGAGTCAATTATTAGGTCACAGGTACGTGATTGTAATGATTGAGGGAGGACCTATCCCGGTAGGACAGTCTTACTCGAGATGATAGTATGCTATCTGGTTTACCTTTATCATCGTGTACTGCTTTAGGTGACCTGACACGTCGCTATTACACGTTGATAGAGCCCCTAGGATTCTTGCTTGACCACCAGCAGTATGAGGGCGATCATATAAGTGGGAGCTGGGGGTCTATAAGCTTATCCTTAAAAGGTCCCTAGTCGTGGGAGTTTTGAGACTGGGCATCGATACTCCATTAGTAGACTAGTGTATACAGTCGAGACCCCGACGAGGGGCGGTGGCCGGTCTCACAAGCCACTGGTGTCAGTTGGATCACCTAAGATGTATACAGGTGCTCATTGGGTTATGAGTACACCGGACAGGACTCGCCGGGAACATGCTAGTTGGTCATATACCAGACGTCAGGTGGCAGTTCCCTGGTGACATGTGTGCAGGTTAGTTCATCGACCTGGGGATCGTCATTTGTCTCGTGTGAGTTCCCACTGTACTTTGATTACTACCCTACCACGGCTCAAAGGAGTCGTGCAAACAGGTTTTAGTTGGGTACAGTCCCGAGCCACATGGAGGCAGTGAGCGTATCTTCAGGGGTTCGTCTCTCCCGGTATTGGGGGTGAGGTCGTGCTGTGTCTAGGAGAGCCATTACACAAAGTCCTTGGCCAAGGCAAGGAGATTTACTGGTAGGTATTCCAGTAGTATCTCAGGGTGTTCTGGGCTACACTCCGACACGACTTGTACCGCTTTTGGGGGTCTGACTTTTACCAACCCCCTAGGCCCGCCATGCGATACTCATAGACGAACGGACCGGACTGCACGGATATTGTCACTGACAGGCTCAGTAGGGTGTCAGGATGAGTTCGCTCATCGACGTCCCTTTTAGTCAATAGCTGGTGGCCCGTCACGTATTGGCTTATACCTCTGACGTGCTAGTGGTTAAATCCACAGCCATAGTATTGACGAGTCTTTAGAGTCCACCACACTTCCAGTTACTCAAGCTTTCGGGCGAAACGCTGTAGAGGCCGTATGGAGATATGGCAGGGTCCGATCAGATACGTGCGGTATTGCACGGATCAGGATCGGACAGTTTGTACTAGTGGTCGTATGGTTATATGGCAGGGTTCGATCAGATACGTGCGGTATTGCACGCATCAGGATCGGACGGATATTACTAGCCGGCTTTGGTTTAAGCCGGATCCTAGTATAGTACAGTGTAGATTTTGTCTCTTTGCATTTGTATCCAGACGGAATACAAATGCGGGTATGTATGCACAGTGTGGGGTTTTTCCTGTAATTTATTACGGGACCAGTTTTCTGGAGTTGCCAGTTTGCTTTCCGTTCCGGCCGGTTTTTCTTTGTTCTTTCCCGGCCGGACTTTTCTGATGGAGGGACTAATTTGCAATTGTGCAAATTGGTATTTGTGGAGAACTTATTTGCATAAGGGTTGACATGATAAGCATCTTTGCTTTTCATGATTTGATGAGATTAGAAATGATTTGAGGTTGATGTAAGTTTAGTGATGATTATGTTTGGATGTGGTCACCCTCCTCCTTTTACTACACTCACCTCCCTCTTGCTTCATATTGTTATCCTCCACCATTTCTAAATGTGAGAGATGATTATCATGGTTGTAAAAAGAAAGAGAGAAGAAGAAAAGAGAAGAAAATGAGAGAGTTTCATTTTGTGAGCTTGGAGCATTCCTTTCATCTCAATTTCCTTCCATGAAAAATGAAAGCACCATTTTTCTCAACCTCATTCTTCCTTCACCTCCATCAATGGCAACCAACCCCAAAGTGAGACATACACTCTACACTATCTTCCTACAGCATATCTTGAGCATGTCGAGTTGCCGGCTTCATGCGCGAGTTGCCTCGGTATTGAGGTGGGAGCCCGTAAAAGTACCCGGCTTCGTGGTGCCTTTTCCGACGAGGAGGAGACGGACGGAGATCCCGCGAGGAGATCGGAGTGGAGATGAAGACCGGAGGACTCGGATCGTATGGTATACTTCTCTACCCCCTTCTCTAGATAGCTTAGACTAGTTTAATGGCACGATCCGGTTTTAGTGCGCGGTGGTGCCGTTTTGCCAAGTCCGCAAAAATTTATGTTTATCACCGTTTCCGCGTTTGGCCGTCGGATTGACGGCCGGGGCGCCGCCGTACACTTACAGGATGTTCTTCTCTGCAGGCGCAAGTCCCTACAGTTAATTACGTTATAACCACTTTCACCTGCTCCGATAAGTCATTTCGTGTCGTGTTATATTTTGTTTATTTTGTGGTTGCCAGTGGATTGTATACGGAGACTAATTTATGTTGTCACCCATAGGGCGTAGATTAGTCCAAATCCGTATATTAAATTTGGGTTTGAAACTAGGTCATATGTTCCGTCAGTTCAGAGGATATTTTATTTTATTTAAGGACCATTAATATGGTTTTAGATTAAGATTGACTTAAATATTTGAGCATATGGGCTCAATTTATTTTAACTAAAGATACATTAGTCTTATATAAGACTAAGATCGACTTAGAAACATGGTTAAAGATCATTAAATTTTGTCAAGATCCGTTAACAGAGGTAAGCATATGGGCTCGGTTACGATGAGCGATATGGGCTCAAGGAGTATGAAGTTTCAGGAGGCTCAGCCTATTTTGGGGCTCAGTCCTGGGATTTTTCATCATCCAACAGTGCTAAGCACTTATCCTGTTATGCTTTCTGGCGCTTACGTGGGTGTCAAGTGAGGCGCTCAGGTTTGGACATTTCCCTATCAGTGCTAAACACTTGGTCACTGTGGATATTAATCCTACGTTGGCGCTCACGTGGATATCATGTGAGACACTGAGTTCTTGGACATTTCCATATCGGTGCTAAGCACTTTATACAGCGCTCACATGGGTATCATGTGAGGCGCTCCTACTTGACATTTTTTAAATACTCACGTGGGTATCACGTGAGGCACTAGATCTTTGCTTATGGGCGCTCACGTGTGCGGCATGTGAAGCGCTGTCTTCATGGGCCTTCTGCACGCTCACGTGAGTGTCATGTGAGGCGCTAACTTTATGGAATCTTTTGAGCGCTCATGTGAATATCACGTGAGGCGCTGAATTCTTAGAGATTTTTTTTTAAATAAGTTAAACTTCTGTTAATGGTGTTTTGGCCATTAATGATCATCCAGATCTCTGTTTTGAGGATCTGGGATCGGATTTTTAAAAACTAAGTTCTTCTGTTCCTTTTTTGTGAGAACTAAATTCTTTGAAGGGTTAAACCCTGTTTTTTGAGGAATTAAATTCCTGGAATGTGAATTCCAATTTTTTATGTTTACTTTCTCATGTTTAGTTTTTTCCCTGGATCTTGAGTATGAACAACAAAATCTTCCCGATGAGAATTAAATTATCAACTTATAAAAGATTTATCTTACGGATCTCAAATCCAGAGAAAGAACTAAGTTCTTTATAAAGAGTTAAACCCTTATATCTTTATATATGAGAGGCAAATGAGATACTTTGATCTCTGCCTTTTTCTTTATCTATGGTTTTAGAGGAATGAGAAGATCTTCAGAAAGAGAATTAAATTCTCTGTTGTGCCTTCTATCTCTTTCTTGCAGAAGTTTTTTGAGGGTTTTCTCTGTGTAAGACTTAAAATCTTGGGCCCTTTATATAGGTGAGGAAAAGCTGTTGATTAGTTGAGAGGATATTTTATTTAAGAGATCTCGACTTGATTTCATAATCAAGTGGTGATTTTTAATCACCATTGGATCTTAGATCCAAACCTCTCTGTTTAATAGAATATATTTTTCTTGTTTTTAACAAGATTAGGGATATATTTTTCCATATAGAATTTAATTCTCTCTTTTGATTCAAACGATGATTTTTAGTCACCATTGAATTTTTAATCCAAGGGTTCTTTCTTTAACAGAGCATATCTTTCTTATTTAGAAAGATCAGGGAGATATTTTCCCATATAGAATTTAATTCTATCTTTTGATGATTTTTTTTTAATTATCATTGGATTTTTGATCCAACGGCTCTCTGTTTAACAGAGAATATCTTTTTTATTTAGGAAAATATTTTCCATGTAGAATTTAATTCTACCCGAAGCAAAACTATTTCAACTTGGACGCCAATGCTCATGTGCTATGCACGTGGCGTAGCCAAAGAATTTAATTCTTACTCAAACATGTACCCACGTGCTCTGCACGCCGGCACTCACGTGCCAACACGTGAGGCACTGCCCTAGGATTTAATCCTAACAGAGACAGACGTCAACGTGCTTTGCATGCCGACACTCACATGTTCAGAATACGAGGCGCTGCCTTAGGATTTAATCATATCAGAGACAGGTGTCTACGTGCTTTGCACGCCGATGCTCACGTGCCCAGAACGTGAAGCGCTGCCTTATTTTTTTTATAAGGAAATAGTCACTTTTGGTGAAGAGCCTTATATCCTCGCCAATCAAGCCCGCTAATACTTTTACATTGTAGACCCTAGGGATGCCTAGTGGGATATTGTTATTATGACAAATCTACGAGACTATTATAGCTTGGGTGAAAGTGATGTAAGCGAGATTAGTTGTCCTACAACCCCCACTATACAAGCTGATGATATTCCCCTCGAATTCAACAACAACAGTTTATCAAAGTCGGACATAGAGCCGGAAATAGTCTCTGATATGCTATCGGTGGTCATAGAAGCAGAAGTCTAAGACTTGAAACCGTAATTCTGATATTGATTTTCATTTTTCTATGAACCATTTCGATATAATCTTGATATTTAACTCGCTCTTGTATGATATTCATAACATAAATAATATGAAACTTACAATTTATTGCATCTTTATGATATTCTTTTTAGTATTATTACTCTATCGTCTAAACTGACTCAAGTAATGTGAAACGTACATATTTGTTGCTCCTGTATGATATTCTTTTCAGCATTATTGCTCTATTATCTATCCTAAATTTCATCTACTTAAAAAATATGTCCTACATTTCATCTACTTTTCAGCATATTCTGTTCAGCATTTGTTGCTCCTGTATGATATTCTTTTCAGGATTAATTTTCATTATTATTTTGTTCTCTAACATATTGAACTATATATCGTAAAGTTGTTTTTAGATATGTCAGGTGATGATAGAACCGATCGGGATACTGGGGACGAGGGAAAGCCTATCCAGAAATGGATACGGGGTGTGAGAGGACCCACATGGGCTACTGAGATCTAGAAGAGGATGTTACATGCCCCCGACAAACCGATTGTATACCTTAATTACACACGAAACCCTGTTCATAAGAGCTGCAAAGAAGCGAAGAAGATGATGTCTTCTATATTGAACAGTGAGGAACGCATGCTTCATGTGATCAAGGATGATAATGGAGAGTGGATGGCCCTAGATTGGGAAAGCCTAAAGTTGGTTCAGAAGAAGAACATTGCTGTATGGGAGGTTATGGTGAGATTTGTTTATACTTATAAAATACTGAACAGTATTTTGATTTGTGTAAATACGTCTACCCATATGATAATAAATTATCCTGTTTTGTAGAGTCGGTTCGACTTCCGGTGGTATGGTGTAGAGGGTCCCGAGGCGGTTATTGATGCACGTGAAGTTCACGACAAGCTGCTTAAACATATGGTGAAGAACTGAAGAGGTCATAAGCATAAAATCTTCAAAAAACTTGAATCTGCTTCTTCAGCGGAGGAGATGTATGCGATGAAGACGGATCCACATTGGTCTGACGCATACTGGCGTGCCTTAGTCGAGTATTTCTTGACCGATGAGTTTAGGGTATGTCTTTTGACGATACCTTTTTATTCTCTCAATAAACATTATTTGATGTAACTGCAGGAGAGAAATGCATGAGACAAAGCGTCTCATGCTCAGTTGCAAGATGTTTACTGGGGAGGGAACAAGAGTTCCCAACAGTTTTTCGTTGAATACGTAAGCTTCGATAATCAATATTTTATATTAATATGTTAAAAAAATATCTTAGAAATTCATGTGTTAACTTTCTAAATGTAATATGCGGCAAGAAGGCCAAGATGGAGACCCCCTTGATCGGATCGAAGTCTTCAAGGCCAGATTTGTACGGAATGATGGCACCATGGATCGTTTGTGGCCCAGGAGCAATGTTGTGTAATTATTTCAGAATAATTATTGTGTAGTTGTTAAAACGACAGTAATATGTTTCTTTTCTAAACAGGTGGCTATAGAGGCTGAGAGAGATCTGTTGATCGAGGGGATGGAGACGGAGCAGAGACACCCGGTTGATGACAGGCAGAGAATATTTGTTGTTGATAGCTTTCATGCCATATCGGCCGGATACTCACGGGAGAGTCCAATGTGTGTCCGCCAAGATCCCTCACACCCAGTATTACGCTCTTTATAGGTCGACCGGGCATCCACCTTTTAGGTATCGTCGAGCAGACGACATGACATTAGAGACGTCGCGTGGGACCAGGACCACTTGTATATGATGGATCTCAGACTGAATGGATGCTGGATACCAGCGGTTCTTCACACCAATCGACCCCCGTTCCCACTTCCGCCGCCAATTCATTTAGTGGCTTTAGCATGGCCCAGAGGCTTCGTCTTATCCGTCTGTATGCAGAACAAGGGGAACCGGTACCTCCTGTAAGTTCGATAACCCTGACTTAATAATATATAAATACATAAATACCATATGTAATAAATTATGTATTTTGAAATTTTAAACGCAAGGGCTTTACCCTCCAGATGAAGATGAAGATGATACGCCTCCCTCATGATTGACTTTCTCCCTCCCTCTGATCGACCTCTCTCGTGATTTCATTTCTAACTTTTATGTACATATATGATTATAGGATTGTATTGGAATTGATATTGGATTTTAATTGATATTTGGATTGTAGTTGATATTTGAATTGATGATATTGCATTGTAATTGAATTTTGAATTGATATTGGATTGTAATTGAAATTCCAGATTTTCTGTTTTGAAATATGTATTTTTTCTGCTATTTATATCTATTTTGACGGGTATTACTCATCGAAATAAACTCTAATTCGACGGCATATACCAGTCGAATTAGATTAAAAAAATTTATTTTATTTTTAACAATATTCCATTCATATAAAATCATGTATAATTCGACACGCCTGACGTGTCGAAATAAGATCCAATTTGACAGGCATCACGTGTCGAATACGATAGGCCTAATTGGACGGGCACAACTTTCAGAAATTAAAAAGATTTGTTTACTCTTCTAAATATATCTATGCTTTATTACTTTAATTTGTTTTTAAATAATTTTTTTGACCACATCGAAGCCCGCCGGCCCCATGTATTCCTCTTCAAAGCACTAAATTGGAGATTTCGGGGTTAAAATCCCGGATCTCTCTCCACAAACTCCTATTTCCCATCACTGGGCTATGTGCCTCACACTTAAAAAATAATTAACTTACAAAATTTGAAAAACTCTGAGAAGTTAGATACGATATTTTTTAAAATATAATTTTTAACATTCTATAATTTAGATACATAGGTATAAGATTTGTTATAATTTTTGGATATTTTTGGCCACTATTATGTCCTTAAATATTCTTTGCTTAAATTTAATATTTTGGGTTTTACGACTATTGTCATATATAGTTTTCTCATAAAAAAAAAGTTATGATGTGGAATTAAATATTATACTATATTTTTTGTATATTTTATATGTATTAAATGTCAGCACCACGTACCCCCAGGCTTTGGTGATGTTATGGAACTTGGATTTATAAGCATGATAAGAACAGTTGTCTCTCCCTGGAATAATGTTTTGGATTTGGATTTTTATGTTGAATTTGGATTTGAACTTAGATAAGGTAGGAACATTTCTATTCATTCACACTTGCGCTCCAAAAGTTCAACGAACTTGAAATAAATTCATAAAACTTAATAAATGAATAAATCGCTGGAACTAATTAATGCATAACATCTAACTTAAAATGCCTACCTCTCAGCTCCTCTCCAGAAATCCAGACTCGTCATCAATTTACAGTTCATTGGTAGGATAATTTTGTCTAAGCTCTAATGCAAGAAATGATTCAACGTCTAGAGTTCTCTAAAAGAAGTTGTGGCCCAAATACCACACGATTCACTTTATAGACTCGGTTTTTCGGTTTTCTAGACATATTGTTTTAAATTATTATATAGTTTCACCTATGGCGTGAAGGTTTATTTTAAGGCCTGTAAATGGTTATGTCAAAAAAAAAAAAAAGGTTGTGCTGATTTTAAATACAAGCATGTGTTTCTAATGT
Source organism: Agapanthus africanus (assembly GCA_030015575.1). NCBI lineage: Eukaryota > Viridiplantae > Streptophyta > Magnoliopsida > Asparagales > Amaryllidaceae > Agapanthus > Agapanthus africanus. The sequence goes on from CM057346.1 coordinate 130,990,061, forward strand.
CTTTGTTTAATTCTTTGGTGGAGTCCACTGAGTTTAGAGTATAGTTTTATTTTTATTATTTTCCATGGTGTTGTTGTATTCTCATAGTTTTTCGTGAATTATTCGGCGTATTCGTGAATAATTCATGAATTTTTGATCAGCCGATTAAATCTCGTTGTCGAACGCGTCAAATAATTCGTGATTTACTCCCGAATTATTCGCGAATTATTTCCGAATTATTCGAAAAAACGGCGAATAATGCATAAAAACAGCGAATAATTCACAAAATCAAAACCTAGCGTCTCATATATTAATTTCTTGCTCGAAATCCTTCACGAACATTTCCCGAACGCTTGCCGAATCTTTCCGAATAACTGCCGATTTTTTCCGAATATTTCTCCAAATCCGAATTTTCGACCTCGCAGAATTATTCCCGCATCACGAATTAATGATTATGGTATATAGTAGATTAGTATATTGAGAGAGAGAGATCAATAAATCTTCTAGAAAGAAAGCGATATCAATTTGAGCTCAGCCAGAGCCCGTGAGTTCTCTGAGGAACCAAAATCAATGCTTTCTTCATATTCATGGATAACTAATCCACTTTCAAATATAGGTGGTTCTATGGGGCTTTCGGGTAGAAGGGGGAGTTGTTTGCTCATTGTCTTTGCCTTGGTATTTCTATATTCTCCACATAATTAGCAACTCTCTTCTAATATGAAGTGATGTTTCTGTATCCTTGGATCGGTCGAGTTATTATTTCTGTAACCTTGAATTAGTTGATGAAGCTGTATTCATGTTCATTTCCTATCATCCTTATTCCCCATATCATGGGACATATGTCTCAGACTTGAATTTGAATTTGCCTCTAGGAATGACCATAGAAACAATTTTAGGTTGTCCCTATTAGCACCGTAGCGACAAACTGTGCTTCTACAGTTCCCACCGTAGAGACAAGTTTACAAAAAAGATTAACTTTTGTAGTTGTCTCTACGGTGTTGCAAGAGAAAACCTGCCGTTGGACAATGTAATTTTTTTTATTAAATAAAACAGAAATTCCCCATTTTTCTCACTGTTCTCATCTCTCTCCCCCCCAAAAAATCCTAGCCCTCTAAGCCGCTCGATCGCCGCTCGTCCTCGTCGCCGCTCGTCCTCGTTGCCGCTCGATCTTTCACGGCCTCCTCCTGCTCCTTGATCCTCCACGGCCTCCTCATCCAAGCTAAAGCCTCCGCCTCCTCCTCCAAGCTCAGGCCGCCTCCTCCCCCAAAATCCTTGTCCTCGTCTGCGCCAGCCTCCGCCTGCGCCGCCACCTCCGCCCCCTGAGCCGCCTCCTACAATCCCAAATCGTTGTCGCCGCCGCCTCCAATCCTGTAGTCATTGAATTTCATCGATTTAGGTACTTTCCCTAATTTTCCCCTAGTTTTCAATTCTTCGACTTTAATCGATTTGTATGCAAATTCTTCGTAATTCATGGTTAAGTTGGGGTTGTGATTTTCCCTTCTTTTGATCATTTGGGTACTTTTAGATTCATCTAAAAGGTATGAATTTGGTATAAAGTTTCAATTTTTAGGGTTTGTTTATATATTTGGTTTATGGGTTTTGGTTTGTTTGAACTGAACTTTAATATTTAGTGATTTGTATAGATCTGAATGGATTGGGATAAAAATTAAATTTGATCTGATCTTGTTAGTTTTTATATCTTATTGGATAGGTTCAATTATTTGTTTGAGTTTAATTTTGAACCGAGATTCTATTGCAAGGGTTATAAATTTGCGATTAGGTGATATGTTTTCAATTATTTGTTTGAGTTGATTTTGAACTTAGATTCTATTGTAGGGCTAGAAATTTATGATTAGGTGGTATCTTGCTTGATAAAAGATGAATGGAGCAGTTCTTATCAGGATCGCAGCGACAATTGGTAATTTGCTGCAAGGCTGGGACAATGCTACCGTTGCAGGTAATATTTTTTTCAAATTGTTTTTAGTTTTGGGAGAAAGACTTCTTTCGAATCATGCTAATCATGAAATTTATAGTAAGCTAATTCAAACCCATACAATAAATTTGGTTCTTTCGAATTCTTTGATTTATTTGATCGATCTTTCATTTTTAGAAGAAAAATACTTGCTTTTGTTTTGATTTGAATTGAGCAGAGCCATAACCCTAAGGGGAATGAGGAGTTGATGGAGTTTGTGAATAGGGACTGTCTCAATGATGGGGATCAGTTTTGTTCTAGGCTTATGAGGGAATCGCCTCGGCATAAAAGCTGAAGTAAAGATTTCATCTTTATGTTGAATGTGCATTGAATTGTTAATTGGGAAGATGGATTTTGATGTGGTTGTCGATGATGATGATGATGATGATATCGTAAAACAAGAGCAAGCCTTTATCCTTTTCTTTCACTAATCGACAACTGACTTGTCCATTTTTAGTTTTATTGTCTGCATCTATGTTTGTTTAGGCGCATATCTAGCCGTTGTTGCTTCATTAACCGCAATTTTATCGCTCGTTCTACCTAGCTAATTTGGTGGCATGCATTGTCTTGTTTGCCGTCTTTTCGTGGAATCTCAAAAAAATCAATAGAAACAAATAGGGGTTACAGGCCGACTAACCTAAAATTATTTAGATTTTTCATGCTTTTGGTAATGATATATTTCTTGTGAAGTTACCCCATATACTTCCTCACACAGCACATGTTTGTTATTCTTTTGAATTTGAAACTTGAATTGATTTTGAGAAGTTACCTAAACTCTTGATGTGTTTGATATAGGCTATTAACAATGTCAATTCTATCATCGGATCTGCATTTGGTTGACAAGGTATACATATATTTTTCCGATCAATCAAAATTTAATTTTGCACAAGTTTTTTGGAACCAAGCGTAGGAGAAGAAGCCACCGATCTAACGTTGGAGGTCTCAAAATTAAATCGAGGCCATCTTTACATCGGAATCGACAACTGGATATAAAGATCAAGTTGTCTCTTTGTAAGTCCTTCTTAACCCTTTACCTTTTTAAGAATTTAAATAAAAGAAACCATTTTTAATCAAACCTTAATTTGTTTTAAAAAAGAAGAAGCAACATATTTTAACTTCATTTAATTGTTATTAACTGCATATAAATCTTATGCGCAAATTTTAGGATATTGTAGAAGCTTAGTGATTTTTTTTATCTCACCGGTCGACACACATTCACATTCTTGATCTCATGAGAAGTACTATACTATTTTTGTTTTTGTACTTGGTGTTTTAATTCATTGTTGATAATTTATTTGTGCTCATGATGTTCATGTAGGTCATATTTTGTGCTCGTGTTCGCAAACCTTCAATGATGAATAATGATGCGAGATGTATTGAGTTGTTAGGTATAGATTTCTATGTTCGCTGATAACTGGATGAATAGACACTTGTGTTCGTCGACCAAAAAGAGGAGAATGATGACGACGACGTGTGGATGAGTAAATATTGAGAGTTAACCAAAAAATTAAATAAACATAAAATTGTAAGAGTAAACTTATATTCCATTGGAGAATATATATTTGTATTAGTTATATCTTTATATATAAACTAATGTGAGTGATAGTATAAATATTTAGATAATGTTTGTCATTTATTACATTTCTGTATTTCGTTATATGTTATGCTTGAGATGTTATTGATATATATTTTTGTATTTGATTATATGATATAGTGTGATGTATTATTGTGTACAGGGCAGACAAAAAACAAAGACTGTAATATTTAAAAAAAAATTAAAAATGTTTGCCTATACGTTTCCCAACCGTAGTGGCATAAACAAATTTGGTCCTACGATGTTAATTGTAGGAACAAGATATTATTAATTTTTTTTTAAAACGAAAAAAAATTGATGCTTTGTCCCTACGGTTCCTATCGTAGGGGCAAATATATATCCCTACTGTAGGGGCAAGATATTACTTTTTAATTTTTTTTTAAAAAACTGATACTTTGTGCTTACGGTTTCCACCGTATAGTCCAATATATGTTCCTATGGTGGGAACTGTATGGGCAAAATATTATTTTTTTAAAAGAAATTAAAAATATTAATTGCCCCTAGGTTGGAAATCGTAGGGGCAATTCATAACCGTAGGGGCATTTATCTTCCCCTACGGTGGGAATCATAGAGGAAGTAGTTTGTCCATGCGGTTTCAACCGTAGAGGCAAACCATATTTGTAGCAGTGAGAGTTTTGGTATGGATTTGCTCGTGTATTTGGACATCGTGTTATGCCTTAGATAATTTTCACAGGGCTTGACATGGATATTTTTATTTTTATTTTTAAATTTTATAAATGTATAATGTTGGTGAAAACTAATTTACTATTTCAAAGCTTGTCTTGGTGTATGGTAACGGAGAACTCCAGGTGTATGGTGAAAACTAATTTTATAAATGTATAATGTTGTGAAGCACTGGACAGCTGTGAAGAATATTCTTAAATACTTGAGAAGGACAAAAGAAATGTTCTTGGTGTATGGTAACGGAGAACTCCAGGTGGAGTCCTTTACCGATTCGAGCTTCCAGAGTGATAAGGATGACAACACGTCTGTCTCGGGTTTTATCTTCACCCTCAATGGAGGGACGGTATGTTGGAAGAGTTCCGGTAGACTCGACGATGGGGCTGAATACATCACTGCCAACGATGCTACCAAAGACGCTGTCTGAATGAAGAAGTTCATTGCTAAACTTGGTGTGGTTCCATCCATTGAGAATCCAATATCATTGTATTGTGATAACAATGGAGCTGTGGCTTTAGCTAAGAAACCCCGGTCCCATCAGTGATCCAGACATATTCTAAGGCGGTATCACCTGATCCGGGAGATAGTTGATCGCTGGGAGATCGAGGTCAGGAGAGTATATACGAAGGACAACACGGTGGATCTACTCACGAAGGCCTTCCTCCAGACGTAGTTGGAGAGACTTTTTAAGATGTTGGGTATGAGATACTACAACAACTGTCCTTAGTGCAAATGGGAGATTGTTAGGAATATGTATGCCCTAGAGGCCATTATTGTATAATATAGTGGATGCTTGGACATATATATAAAGGACTTTCTTGCTCGACATGATAGTTTGCTATCTGGTTGCTCTTTATCTTAACATGTACACTTGTATTATTATACTGTCTCTTTGTTATATGTTGATAAAACCCTTAGGATGTAGGCTTGACTATCAGGACTATGATGCAGATCATACTAGTGGGGCTTGTGTAGTCCACAAGCACATCTTTTAACAGTTCATAGTCTAGGGAGTATCGAGACAGGGCATCGATATTCCAGAGTAGAGTAGTGTGTACGTTTCTTGACCCTGTATGGGGCGATGGTCGATCCCACAACCATTGGTGTTTAACATCAAAGATTATATACAGGTGCTCATTAGAAAATGGGTACACCGAACAGGACTCGCCGAGAACTCCTAGATGGTACCATACCTATCGTCAGATAGCAATTCTCCGATGACACTTGTACATGTTAGTCTGTACACCCGAGATCGTCACAGTGTCTTGTGTGGTTCCCACTGTGCTTTGATTTCCTCTCTACCACGACTCAAAGGAGTCGTGCAAACAGGTGGATTTTGGGTACAGTCCCGAATCATATGGAGGCAGTGAGAGAAAGGAGGGGTTTCGTCTCTCCCGGTATTGGGAGTTGATGTTGCGCTATGCTCGATTGGTTATAATAGCAAGTCCCTGACCATGGCTGATGAGATTTACTGGTAAGTGTTATCAGTAGTTTCTCGAACGGTTATAGGCCATATATCGGCATAACTTATCAAGTTACTGGGGTCTGACGATTCTACCCCTAGACTCGATATGCGACATATCAGACGAAGAGACCGGACTATACGGTAAGTATTGCTTATAGGCTTTACGGGAGTTTGGACAAACTTACTTGTTGATCTTCTATTCGTTCAATGTCTGGGTAGCCGTTATGTCCAGCTAGTACCGCTGACGGATTGTGGGTATCTGATGTGATCATTACCTACTGCTGGCGTATTAACGAGTCTTTAGAGTCCCACACAGAGGTTTCTTAGCTCAAGCGAAACGAAGTAGGGCACATATGGTGATATGTACGGGAGCTTGATTAAATACGAGTATGTGATACCGTATTCTAATCTCGCGATATTTGATATCAGTCAGGTTATATGTGATATAACCGGATTATTGAATCAAGTGTTGATTCAATGGTATATGTATATGTTGTTAATATATATTTGATATATTTGTATATTTGATATTGGCCAGTTATATATGATATGACCGGATTATTGAATCAAGTGTTGATTTAGTATCTAGTATTGAATATTAGTCGGTTATATGTGATATAACCGGAGTATTGAATCAAGTGTTGATTTGATAATATGATATACATATATATATATATATATATATATATATGATATTTGTCGGTTATATATAATATAACCGGATTATTGAATCAAGTGTTGATTTAATAATTTTATATATATTTATATTTGATATATTAACATATATTAACTAATATATATATATGCTCACTAAAGAATTTCTTCTCTTGATATAAAATTATGTATATATATGCGATATATATATATATATATATATATATATATATATATATATATGGAAATTGTATCATGGTTGATGATACATAGAACATGGGTGTATGAGACTCACCCAAGAGCTAAAAATTATTGGGATGATTTTTTGTTTAAAGAAAATATAAAAGATTATAAATGAGTCATGGCTTTGGATGCTTGGAGAAGCATTGAGAAGCCATGACTCATCTCTTGTTTTTTGTTTTATTCTTAGATATTTATTCATCCCAAGCTTATCTTTAGCTCATGGTTCATTTCTCTCATTCTCAACACTCACACACCCAAGTTCATCTTCTTCTTCAAACTTCCTCTCTATGGTTTTTCTTAAATAGGAAAAAGAAAGATAAAATGATTTCTAAAGTGAGCAAATCTCCTACTTCATCAACCTATACTAATCTAGCCTATTAGTTTAGATTGTTTGCTTCACTAATACTTTGACTGGTGAAGAGTGGGCTTAACTTAGAGAGACTTCAAGGTGGATCATCTTCGGCCTCAAAGACACAAAGCAAGATCATTCCTTTCACCAAGTGGAGTCTAAGAAGAGTTCTAGGGACCACTACTTGGAGCTTTAGAAGTGAAGGACCGTTCTACAAAGGTTGTATTCGTTTTTCACTTAGTGTAGAACTTGTTTGCTTATACTAAAACCCTAATTCTCTAGTTCGATTCTAGGTTAGTTGATCAAAGAATAATTTATAACCGCAATCATCGCTTGGTAGCTAGCCGGTGAGTACGGGTCGGTCCACAGGGATTTTGTGTATTTCCTAATTGTTCTAACGAGTTGATTCCAAACGGTGTTGGATTGATTAAATCTAAAAAAAACTAAAGTAGATCTAAACTAGGACTAGAATCTTGCTAGGGTTAGGTTTAGGTTTAGTTTGGAAATGCAAAGATTTCCCACTGCTTTCAATACCCAAATTAAGATCTATGAGGTGTTATGGTAACAATTAATAAAGTGGATTAGTACCATCGGGAAGAAACGGTGTTTCTTACTCTAGATTCTTGTCCTTCCTTTCTTAATTCTTACCCTAATCTCCATGGAAAACATGCTCAACCGGTCGTTTATACTACGGTATCACCGCTACCTCGTGAGATAGGATGCCGCAGGGAGCGGTGTGTGCATGTATGCATGGAGTCCTATAAAAACGTGTGATGGGCAAGAAAGGGGTGAGAGATCTTCATCTCTCAAGCCTTCCCCAAATCTAACCCTAACAAGCGAGGAGACTACTCGCTCATTAGGGAATTGAAAAACATTTCTAACTATCTAACTAGGGCAGATAATAAAGATCTATGCTAGGGCAAGAAAGAAATTAGCTAGGGCAGATAATAAAATTAACTAGGGCAAGAATTGAAAACTTACTCTAATTTGATGCTCTCTTCATTCATTGCAGAAAATTACAGATCTGAATTTTAGATATAAAATGAGGCACAAGAAGAGGCATAACCTAAAAAAAGGTTTTAGGGCTTCTATTTATAGAACATAGAAACCATAGGGTTACAATTGAGTCATATCTGCAATTACAAGTTTACCCCCTAAGAAAAGAACTAGTCAACGCACCACCAGCCTCAGTAAAAAATTTCCGCCAACACGTGTCTCGCACGGCCGCGGATCCGCGGCCGTATGCCCTCTGCGGCCGTGGATCCGCGGCCAAATAGTAGGGTCTTGGGATGATTTTTTCTTGACTTCTTCTGTTTGAATTTGTCTTCTCGTTTCTTCAGTTGGTTCTTTAGAATGTCTTCTATTTCTCTTCCAGATCTCCACAGTGAATAATTGTAGTGGACTTTTACCGTTGCTTCGTTTCGAAGTTTTGAACCTTGCGCTGCCTTTGTGCTTTGTGAACTTATTCATTGATCTTCGTTTATTCTCCAAACTGTAGGCTTGATTATGATTCTTCCATTTGTTGGTCGTAGTCTCATTTTTGTATCGTCTTTTTATCTTTTTCACTGTTTTTGTTCTGAGAACCTGTAACCTGCAACTATATAGCAGACATGAATCAAAAGCACCTGTTTATTTGTAAAATAAATAATAATGGGGTCTATAAGAATGCAAAATTATAGTATGAACAAATACCCCCAAACTTATCTTTTGCTTGTCCTCGAGCAAACCTAGTTTTATTCTCGAAAAAGCCTAACCTCACTTTCGCAGGGAAACGCGATTGCACTGAGCCCGTGCAACAAGCCGTTAAACCTCTAGGTGTCCCTAGTAGGAGGAGTGTTGTCTTCTGAGGGTTTTCAGCGGATACTACCCACAAAATCCTATCAATTTGGCATATTGACTCTTATTCTCCAATTAGGTTTTCCAACAAGGAAATCTATTATCTTCGACTCATAAATTATCCACCCGTATTTTTTACGCCTCCTTATCATTTAACTTAAGATTATATATGTTCTGTAGACTTACATAGTTTTTAGCATCTTGTAAGTTTTCCTTTTAGGGTTCTATCTCAACTTAGGAATTTTTATCATCTCTATTAAGATATAAGTCCTATGTTTCATTCTTATCTCTCATCTAAATCCCAATCACATACCCCTACGTGTGTGTATATATCATCCCTACACTTGGAAATTCAAATCAAGCTATTATACTCTTGTCCATCGTCCAAAGTACTTTTCAATTGGTGAATTTTTAGATGAAATTGCTCACACATTCTTCATGCGACCGTTAATACTTTTTGAGATACCAACGACCGATTACAAAATGTGTTTGCACAATAAGGCGTAATTCCTAGTCTTGTAACACCTAAGGCTTTAGCAGTGACTCCCAAACCAGTTGGTCTAAGGCACTAGGTGATAAAGCACCCTCGCTAAATATTTTTCTATTTTTGTAGCCTTAAGTAATTACAAAACCAGTGTTCATTTTTTTTATTATCTCTTTATTCACACTTGTATTTTTTATTTTATTTTTTTCTTCGTACTAAGGACTTTAGACAAGAGCATTTCAAGGTCTTTTCTACTATTCCAAGTTTCAAGGTTCGTGTTTGTGCAATTTTTAGGGTATATATTTTCAGAATTTAGACTTAAGCTTAGGAATTATTTTTCAAACTTATACTTTAATAAAAATAAAAATACTCTTCCCTTGTTTTAACTTAGCCCAAGAAGTCAACTCGAAATTTACTTATTTCTAAATAAACTACAATGATATATACTTTCTACCGTTAAATTTTAAGAAAGGTTATTTTTAGGATTTTTAATTTACTAAGTTTAAGGTCTAGTTGTTCCTAGCTAGTTAACCTATTTGTCAAACTCAAGTCAATTATGGCCAAAATTAAATGTTTTAATTTTTATAATTTTTGAAAATTTTCAATTTTATGGGTTTTAAAATAAGTATGCAAATGCAAAAATATACACATGAATGCGAAGGAAGAAGGCTTACCGAGCATACCCCCAAACTTAAACTTGACAGTGTCCTCACTGTCAGGCTACACCAAGAGGGTCAAAAAATGTCGGCACTCCCCTGTTTATTTATTTATAATTTATTTATAATTTTTTTTTATTGTTGAAAGAAAAACAAAAATATATATACAAAAAGGTTCCTCCCCCAAACTTAAGTGAAACAGAGTTTCCACTATTTTTAAGCGTTAAAGTTCAGAGTTAGGGAGGAGAAAAAAAAATCAAACTATACAAGGCCTTACACAGGCCAAAGGTTAGCACCAACCATTCAAAAATTCTATCATGATAATGGTAGGGTTGGTAAAAGAATGGAGTGTAGAGAAAAGAAATGAGAAGCACACAAGACCGTATTGGAAGAAGGGTGGAATATGGTCTCGGTATATTCGGAGAAGAATGGCAGAAGAGAGAAAGAAGTGTAGTTCGAACTTCAGGGTGTAAATTGAGTGAATAAATTAGCACAATTTGTGATGACCGATGTGTTAAAAGCGATTGTGCTAATTTATCAACCCGTCGAGAAATGGGGTCAAATCCTTCAAGATTCGCGAGAAAACATGGGTACTTTGAACTTGGTAAACCATCCATTGAAAGTGGAAGCGTGACGAATTCTTACTCGGTCGAAACGATAGGAAGGACGAAAGGGGGTGATTTAGGGATAGTCTTATTCTCACCTAAGCAAACTGTCTCGAATTCGAAGGATTCAATCAATTATTCGAAATGACTGTAAGCAACCGAGTCTGATGGTTCAACTAACTCATCTGAAAATTCAAATGACTCAAACTCGGGCGGTGAGTCTTCAAAATAGTCCAAAAAAGTGAAGAACTCGTAATCGTTATCGGCTGTGAGAACTGTGTCAGATTCAAAGAGGTACGCACTAGTGGCGTCCAAACTGCTGTGATCGAATAGAAAATTTTCAAGCTCACAGTCCTCCTGCGTGATCTTTTGAGTGGTCGGAACGATGGAAAGGAGGGGGGTGATTTAGGAAGTATAACAGTTAAAGGGTTCGGAGGATCAATTGGAAAATCCGACACATCAAACAAAACTGATTCATCCTCAATACTATCCTCAATACTCCCCTCAATACTATCCTCATAATTCTCCTTAAAAATTATCTCATCCATGCAATTATCCTCGAAATCAAGACGCATATGAAGTTCGGGAGAAACATTTAATGACTCGGGATGATGAATCGGAGAGAAAATTTCAGTCAAATCTATGGGTTCATCATCCAAAATACTCCCTGTGTCAATATCCTCAATCAAGTGAAAATTAATTTTCTCAGACACCTCATCAAAAGCATGGATATTTATCAATTCAGGTTCTAGAGTGGAGGTGTAGAGTTCAAAAGAATTAGGTGTGGTTTCACTCGAAAGGGACTCTTCACAATCTGACAAATCAAGCACTACAAAGTCGCACAACACATTAAATGTTTTATTTTCAACTGATGAATCATTTGGGACACTTGTTTGAAAACTGGAGTTGTGGAATTCAATTGGTAATGGGTAGGTTTGATTTGAAAGGGTGCACAGCTCACTCTCGCCTCTCAAATTCTCACTCTGTCCAACCGCCTCATCATACATTGGAATTTTTGGAGCTAGTTGAAAACTAGCTACCGGTTCACTAGGTTGCATAAGGGCGGCAATGGACGCATCCAAATTCCTCATCTATTTGTTTGTCGCTTCAATATAAGCTTCCAACGACTGTTCCAAACTAGACATGGGTTGTGAAGGGGTTTCGGTAAAACATTCAAAATTGTTTGGATACGTGAAACTCCCAAATGGTTGTGTCGAAGCAATGTCTAGTGAAGGTGGGAAAGTCGGGTAGGACTGGTAGGAATTGGATGGTTGGACATGATTAGGATCAACATTTGGATAAAAAGGTGAATGGAGCTGTTGATCCCTAGAACTGGATGTGTTGAGAGGAGTGAAAGATCGACTACGAGATTGTTCAATATGCTCCGCAATAGACATGGGTTTCGGAGTTACAATAGGACTCGAAAAAGGAGTATCAACGTAAGAAGGTGGTGAAGGTTGACACGGTTGATACAAAGTGGATTGCGGAGTCCAACTGTTTCTCCTAAACGCTTCTATTCGATCTTTCAAAGAAATTTTGGGCATGGAGAGGTCGTCCGTAATTCGACCAAAACAATTCGCGTATGAAGCAAAGTTTAGTTCAGGGTACCAAAGTTCGGCAAGGGTTTTGTGAGGTGGGGTACCCATGATGTAAGAAGGAGAAGAAAATGAAGGTGGGTGTAAGTGGGGTGCAATGGATTTCTTGGCAACAAAATTTTGCAAGTCTTTTTTTTTGTAAAATTTTTTCCTTGTTGTGTTTTTTTATGTGGAGCTTTTTGCAAAAAATTTTTCAATAAAAGGCTTAGACACACATTCAATCAACCACAAATGCACAATCAGGCCTAGATCTAGGGTCACCTAGGTCAGCTAGACAGCTCCTAACTATTCCAAAGGGCAAGAAGTAGGACTTCAAACCGCCTCTTTACCGCCAATTGTGGCCAGGTAAGTGCCAGATAAGTGGGAGGCTCTTCACCACGTAAGTAGTGGACCTAATTAAGTAACCACCTGCCTTAGACACACTTGTCTAGGCACCACAAAATCAGGTTAGGATCAACGGTCGATGCCTACAACTAGTCCTTTGTCCTATTGAGCGCGAAGTTCTTAAGGCTGAGTCTAATCTTTTTTAATTAAATGATGGTCAATACAATATGCCTTATGTGATTTCTGGGGTCCTGGGAAGGATGATGAAATCCCCACCCAATCTGGATTGGTGTAAAAGCCCCTTAAAGTCAATTTAAAATATGCAAAGCAGTAAACATAATCACTTGCAAAAAAATTTTTTTTTAAAAGCGTGGCGCAAAGAATCCTGCACAAGATCAATTATTGGAAGGGGGAGAGATTTTTTAGCGCAAAGAATCCTGCAGGAAAATTTACAGAGGAGATATCAGGGGGTTCAAAAAAGAAGAAAGGGAGCTTACAGAGGAAAATTTGACGGGTGACGTCACTACCAAGCGGCGGAAACGCGGTCTAAAGCCCCCAAGCGCGGCGGTTCCGCGGTCACCCCTACAGTTCAGATCCCCAAACTTTTTCTGTTGTTCTGTTGTAGAAATCCTCTGTTGTTCAGATCTAGGATTTTCTGTTTTGATCTTTGGATTTTTCCTGATCCGAACTCGTTCGTTGATCCTGCAAAATTCACACGAAAATACCCTTCACAAAATAATAAGATGATAAATTTTTATATATTTTTATTTTTCAGTTTTTATGATTTTTTTTAATTTTATATTAACCCGAAATTGCAAAAAGAAAATAACACGCCATCCCCGGCAACGGCGCCATTTGATTTATCAAAGAATAATTTATAACCGCAATCAAGAACGGCGTCGCTTGGTAGCTAGCCGGTGAGTACGGGTCGGTCCACAGGGATTTTGTGTATTTCCTAATTGTTCTAATGAGTTAATTACAAACGGTGTTGGATTGATTAAATCTAAAAAAAACTAAAGTAGATCTAAACTAGGACTAGAATCTTGCTAGGGTTAGGTTTAGGTTAAGTTTGGAAATGCAAAGATTTCCCACCGCTTTCAATACCCAAATTAAGATCTATGAGGTGTTATGGTAACAATTAATAAAGTGGATTAGTACCATCGGAAAGAAACGGTGTTTCTTCCTCTAAGTTCTTGTCCTTCCTTTCTTAATTCTTACCCTAACCTCTATGGAAAACACACTCAATCGGTCGTTTATACTACGGTATCACCGTTACCTCGTGGGATAGGGTGCCGCAGGGAGCGGTGCGTGCATGTATACATGGAGTCCTATAAAAACGTGTGATGGGCAAGAAAGGGGTGAGAGATCTTCATCTCTCAAGCCTTCCCCAAATCTAACCCTAACAAGCGAGGCGACTACTCGCTCATTAGAGAATTGAAAAACATTTCTAACTATCTAACTAGGGAAAATGATAAAGATCTATGCTAGGGCAAGAAAGAAATTACCTAGGGCAGATAATAAAATTAACTAGGGCAAGAATTAAAAACTTACTCTAATTTGATGCTCTCTTCATTCATTGCAAAAAATTACAGATCTGAATTTTAATAGATGAAATGAGGCACAAGAAGAGGCATAACCTAAAAAAAGGTTTTAGGGATTCTATTTATAGAACATAGAAACCATAGGGTTAAAATCGAGTCATATCTGCAATTACAAGTTTACCCCCTAAGAAAAGAACTAGTCAATGTACCGCTAGCCTCAGTTAAAAATTTCCGCCGACACGTGTCTCGCACGGCCGCGGATCCGCGGCCGTATGCCCTCTTTGGTTGTGGATCCGCGGCCAAATAGTAGGGTCTTGGGCTGATTTTTTCTTGACTTCTTCTGTTTGAATTTGTCTTCTAGTTTCTTCAGTTGGTTCTTCAGAATGTCTTCTATTTCTCTTTCAGATCTCCACAGTGAATAATTGTAGTGGGCTTTTACCGTTACTTCGTGTCGAAGTTTTGAACCTTGCGCTGCCTTTGTGCTTTGTGAACTTGTTCATTGATCTTCGTTTATTCTCCAAACTGTAGGCTTGATTATGATTCTTCCATTTGTTGGTCGTAATCTCACTTTTGTATCGTCTTTTTATCTTTTTCACTGTTTTTGTTCTGAGAACTTGTAACCTGCAACTATGTAGCAGACATGAATCAAAAGCACATGTTTATTTGTAAAATAAATAAGAATGGGGTCTATAAGAATGCAAAATTATGGTATGAACATTAGTATAGCTTAGACCTCTAGATTTTTTTAAATTGCATACTTGATACTTGTATAAACCTAGTAGAGGTGCTAAGATGTACTTTCAATTTATATACATATGTATACACGATCACTTTGATACCCACGGTACGATACTATTATATTACTGTATGACCTAAGAGATAGTCATACATTCGATTTCTACCTGATGATATCTTCTACTCATGAGTTGGCAACTCACTCCCGTTGTGTTATAATTTTCTTGCAGGATCGACCGCTCGGATTCAGTAGCGGCTTGCTGGCATACTTCTTTTTTTGGGTGATTTGCAATTGTAAGTTGGTTACAGTACAGAGCGTAACCACCATTGTATACTTTTATATTCATTTGTATCTAGTTAAAAGCTCCATCAAGCAGACTGTGTATATTTGGTATACTTAGAGACCAGTTTGTATATTCTTGGAATTTAGAGTCGAGACTTGTATATTCTTATATTGGATTTGATAATGTTTGGTTTTCTTTACTTTTTTCTGTGTTGATCTTCGCCTTGAGCGTCGTATATTTCATATTGCGTGGTTATGTTTTTGCCAATTGGCGAAGAGATATCTCCCACTTGGGGATGCCTATATTATTATTGTTATGTAATGGTTTTGATCAAAATTTATAAAGGAGGTGCTGTCCAAATTTCAAATGACGAAAATGTTTTCAAATTATAGTATATAAACCACTTGTATTTCAAACGAACATCTTTTATACTTTAAAAGAAGATCTTGATTTCCGTTATACCCCTATTTCAAAACTTCACCTCCATTATTTTCCTAAAAAGGTTTAGATTTCTGAGTTTTCGGCTTACTTGGGTTACGATGGGGTCTTATAGACTTCACGTGATTCAAGTGTCGGTCACGTGCCAATTCTGGGTCATGACATCCAATTAGGATCTCATCCAAAACAAATCTTCAAAAATCTCTTCACAAATCTTCAAATAATTCTCCAAAACAATTTTCAAATAAATTTCAAATATTTCTCCAACAAACTTTCCTAAAATACGAAAGAACTCGTCTACAAATGTCTGAAGACCAACTCTTAGACGTCTGATAGACATATCTTCAGACGTCTGAATGCTCTCTGAATTTCAGAAAATCTCTTCTTCAGAAGTCTGAAACACTATAGCTCAGAAAGTCCTAATCATTGACCAGAAAGGTAATCAAGGCCAAAAGTCAAAAGGGACCACTCTCTAATGATGAATACAAGTCATTTTCATAACAAAACAACAGCCTACATCAAAATGGTAACTGAGCCTGATCGAATATTGCTCACAAATTGAAGCAAGTTGAAGTCCTTTATCGCATGAAAACAACTATGGATATTGGAGTAGTAGAATGAAATAGATATATAGAATTCTCAAATTATTTAGAAAATCATTGAAAAGGTAGGGTACGTATGAGATGACAAAAAAAAGAGAAACTTGGCCTGAAATTGAAATATTGTTGGAAAACCAAAATAGAGGAAACCATAAAAAGTGCTTATTGATAAAGCATGTTTCTTGATATATTGAGGAATTGATAAAGAAACTTTCAAAAGCCCTGGAACTTGAAGTAGAGAAAAAGTTACTTAGAAGAGTAAAGAATTTTAAAAGAAGTGAAGAAGAATATTCAAGAAAACGATGAGTTCTAGAAAGGGATCGAGAATATTTAAGTAATATAAAATGATAAAGACGAAGTTAAAAAAATTGAAAACAACGATCCTCGGAAAGAAATAGAAAGGCGAAAAAAATGAAGTATGAAAAATATGCAGAGGTTGAAGACTATAGCATGAAAATCAAAGTCGAAAGTAAAATAAAAGAAGAAAAATGAAGTTGTAAAATTTCGAGGCAAAAGAAGAAAGTAACGGAGGAGAAACTGGGGGAGAAAGATAAAAATAAAAAAGATTCAAAGGGAGAGAAAGATGAGGTTAAAATGAAAATAGAAGAACACGGGTCTAAAAGTATCAATAAATATTAATGTGACTACAAAAAAGGTCAAAGTAAAAGGTGAATCAAAAGATGTAAAAGATTGGGAAAAGGAGAAGAAAAGAATTAAGGAAAAGTTATAAGAAAGAGAGGAAAGAAAATGCTTAAAAGAAGAAGAATGAGTTGGAGAAGGTGTTGATTTGTGAAGATCACTTCCTGCAAATGTCTGAAGAAGAAGGAGCAGTCATCTGAACATTCACTAAGAAAAAAGCCAAAAGAACAGAGCAAACGCAGACATCTGGTGGCAAAAGTGCAGACGTCTGTCAAAGAGTCGAAACATTCACAAAGCGTAGCCAGACGTCTGGGGCAGATGTCTGGAGAAGCTGAAGCCCAATCCAAAGAAAAGGCAGATGTCTAATGGCAAGAGTGCAGACGTCTGCACAAGGAGCTAAAGATAAGCAGAGAAAAGACAGACGTCTGACCAAGTCTGATGCAGACGTCTGTCGTCAGGATTTCTGTTGTGAACTGAATTTTTGTAATTTTAGTTTATCTCTTATTTTGGGTAGGATTAGGGTTTGCCTATTTATAGGGATCTCTCATATGATTAATGTACTGCCAATTTGAGAGATTATTGTATAAAGAGGGTGACGGTTAATATCTAGAGAGATTTGAGAGAAATCTTCTAGGGTTGCATATGATTAATGTACTACCAATTTAAGAGACTATTGCAGATTCATATCTACCGGGGACTAGCTATATGGTAGGTGAATCTCATTAATAAATCTCTTGTCCCTAGTTTGTGATTCTTTTGTTCTCGCTTTTATTGTTTGTTTTATTTTTCATTGGTATTGTGTGGATTGCGTGATTGGTCGTAAGCATAGTTTCCGTGTTTCTTCTCCCGTTTTATTCCCCAACAACCGATATCAGAGCATGGTTAGGGAACCAAAAGGTCTTTCGATTTTACGATCTAGGTTAACGACGCTTGTGTCCTCTTTCCCATCTTCTTAGATTGTAGTTTTGAAAGTATTGGTTCAGATCCGAAGGAGAAGTTGAATTTGCCGGATAAGATAAGAATCGAGAAATTCAATGGTCATAATTATGGTTGGTGGCGCATGCAGATGAAAGACTATCTATACCAAAAGGATTTATATCTTCCGTTGTTGGGCGAAAAGCTCAAAAACATGTCTGATGAGGCATGGAATCTATTAGATTGGAAAGCACTGGCAACGATTAGTCTATCATTTACTCCGCAAGTGACCTTTAATATCTCAAAGGAGAAGAAAACCATGGGGTTAATGACGAAATTAGCGAAGTTATATAAGAAGCCTTCGACATCAAACAAAATATTTCTGATGAAGCTTTTCAATATAAAGATGACAGAGAATGGTTCGGTGCCAGAACAAATGAACGAGTTCAACAGCTTGATAAGCCAACTCAAATCGGTTTCAATCATCTTTGAAGATGAGATTTGAGCCATGTTATTTCTCTGTTCGTTGCTGGAGAGTTGGGAAAACCTCGTGATGGTGGTAAGCAACTCGATCTCAAGGACTCTCACGTTTAATGATACAGTGAGTTGCATATTAAATGATGAGATGTAGAGAAAGGCTGTGAGTGGTGGTTCAGGAACTTATGCACCCTCGGTGGAGAATCGTAGAAGAATGATGGAAAAAGAAAAAGGGAAGAAAGGAAAATCTAAGAGCCAAAAAAAATTGAAATGGAAGATCCAAGGCGATTGTTGGAATTGCGGAAAGAATGATCACATAAAAAGTGAATGTAAGGAAAGACTTAGATGGAAAAGAAGCTAATGTGGTCTCTACACATGAACAATGGGAACATGGGCTTCGTTTATCGGCGAATGAGAGTAAAATGCGAACACCTGGTTCCTAAATTCGAAGGCATCTTTTTATTGCACTTCAGATCGGCATCACTTTAGCAAGTATGTTCAAGGGGATCTTGGACATATGGCGGGGGGAAACGGTCAACCATGCAAGATTGTTAGAAAATGGACGATCATACTGCAACCATCAGAAGGAGATCAAATAAAACTAAAGAATGCGAGACACATTTTAGATCTGAAGAAAAGTATAATTTCTATAAGTCAGTTGGACAACGAATGTTATATGATGATGTTTGGGAATTCTCAGTGGAAAATTTCCAAAAGATCGTCGGTGGTCACAAGGAGCAAGTTGAGCGGTTCATTATACTCATTCAGTAGGAGCAGTGGAGGTTCGATTGCGTTGGCGGCAAGTTCAAAAGTAGATTCCGAGTCTTCGTTGTTGCACAGGCGACTGGGGCCCCTCAGCGAGAAGAATATGAAGATTCTTCACGGTAGGGGGTTTCGTTCTGGGCTGAAAAGGTGGAGTTAGGACTTTGTAAGAGTTGCGTTTGTGAGAAGTAAAGCGTACTCATATTTCAGATTGGAGGCGTTGCTAAGATTAAGAACCTAGAGATGGTTCATACGGATGTATGGGGTCTGTCCTCGATGGATTCTTATAGAGAAAATCTGTATTTCATAACTTTCATAGATGATGCAAGAAGGAAGACATCGGTTTATGCGATGAAGAAGAAGTCTGATATGTTTGGTCTCTTTAAATACTGGATTGCACATGTGGAGAATCAGACGGGGACGAAGATTAAGTGCTTGAAGTCCAAAAATGGCGGGCAATATTGCACACAAGAGTTCGAAGCGTTTTGCTCGCAGAAGGGTATTCGTTGGTTGAATACGGTACCATGGACGCCTCAACAGAACGGTGTCGCTGAAAGGATGAACAGGACAATTCTAGAGCGGGTGCGGTGCATGAACTTAGATGCGGATGTGCCGAAATTCCTATGGGCAGCAGCTATCGATGTTGATGTGTATCTGATCAACAAAAGCCCGGAAAGTGCGCTCGATAGAGATATTTCATAAGAAATTTGTTCAGGTAAACCGGTTAATTACTCGCACCTCAAAATATTTGGTTTCGTTGCGTATTCTTTGATTGATAATGCGGAAAGGAGTAAGTTTGACTCCAAGTCTAGGAAGTGTGCTTTTATCGGGTATGGTTGAGATGGGTTTGGATATCAGCTATGGGATTACACAAGCAAGAAGTTAATACAAAGACGAAATGTCGTCTTTGATGAGCAACACTTGTACAAAGAAGAAAAGTTAGCCAAGGATGGTGCAGTGTTAGAGTTCGTCGAGCTATATGGAACTCTAGAGAGCAATCAGGTACCTGCAAGTGGAAATCAGAATATGGAGTAGACGAGCACGACAGTGCAGGATTAGGTTCAAGAACAGGTTGAAGACCAAATTCAGTAACCAGATGTACCAGTTCTGAGGAGATCTACATGAGAGAGGAGGCTTCCTGAAAGACTTATTGCCGACTTCATATTGTTTATAGATTCAGAAGAGCCCGAATCCCTTGCAGAGACGACGCAAGATGGTGCTAGCAAGCAGTGGAAGTAAGCTATGAACGAGAAGATAGATTCTTTGAAGAAGAACCGTACGTGAGTGTTGGGGTAAAAATTTACATCCCGGTTGACCAAGTCAAAATCAAAGTCAACCCGAAGCCAAGTGGGCCCAAGCCCGGATCCAGTGGGCCCATGCCCGGGTCGAGCCCGAACATGAAGCGGCCGGCCTCCCCCATGCCAAGATAAAAATTTTGTAATAAATAATTTTGTTGTATTTATTTTATTTTATTTTTGGATAAATGTAAGAAAAATAGGCATAAAGCCAAATTTTTGTAAAGCCCATGGCTTATGTGCAAAAAGAAATGGCACATGAGCCATAGGATAGGCAAAATGCCATTTTGTGAAGCCCAAGGGGCTATGTGTAAAATGTATGGCCTATAAAGGCAAGGATAATGAAATATCCCAACAACTTTTTCTCTCTCTCCAAACAAAAAAAAAGTCTCAGAGCTGAGCTCTTTCTTCCATCTTCAAGGTTCCAAAACCTTCTTCTTTCTCTTGAATTAAATCAAGAGTTTTACTCTTCCTTTTTCAAAACAAATTAGTTTTTCACCACAAAACCCACAAAGGGGAACTTGGATCTATCATTAGATCTGAAAAAGAAGAGATTTTGAGATTTCACATCTCTTGATCTTCAAGATCCAGCAAGCAACAGGAGGAAGAAGAACATCGTTCACTAAACCAAAAAAAAAAACACACACTCAGGAGTCCAACTCCTCTCTGATTTCTCTTCTGAGAAATTTGTTTTAGCAGCGCGCAGCGCAAGTGCGCAAAGCGCCCGCGTGCCGACACGTGGCGCGCGCGCTTGCGCAAGTACGCAAAGCGCCCGTGTGCCGACACGTGGCGCGCGCGCGCGCTTGCGCACCTGCGCGCTTGCGCAAGTGCGCAAAGCGCCCGCGTGCCGACACGTGGCGCGCGCGCTTGCGCACCTGCGCGCTTGCGCAAGTGCGCAAAGCGCCCGCGTGCCTACACGTGGCGCGCTTGCGCACCTGCGCGCAGCGCTCATGCGCAAAGCGCCCACGTGCCGACACGTGGCGCGCTTGCGCCTGAGCGCACAGCACCTAAGCGCACAGCGCCCAAGGTGCTGCCCCACGCATCCTTTGGATGCCCTTTTCCCCTTTATTTATATATACATGTATATATATACATATGTATACAAATGTACACATACACATACTCCGCCACACTCTCCCCCTCAAAAAAATTTTCGGGCCGGGGCGCTGCCCCGAACCCCGCAAGGGGGCTGCTATCCCCCTTGACCCCCAGCCCGCTATCCGGGTAGCGGGACCCCCGTAAAAACTCTGCGTGGCTCCCGATATATCCAAAAACCCCCCTTTCAGAACAGAACACACGTACACTGCACATTGAGTTCGCATGACCAGTTTAACCCGTTAATCGGAGGTTCCCTCGCCCCAAAGGCGAGGGGTAATTAACGGCAGCTTAGTCCGCGGCTGCCGGAGATTCGGATCCCCACAATCATTAAACCCCGGCCTACCCTAGGCAGAGGGAATCTGTAGTACGCCTGACAAGCGTGCGCGTATTCCCATCTCAATGGGGTGATGAAAAAAACACCCTACAGATTCTGGCACGCCCGGTGGGACCAATCCCTCCTCCCATATTTCGGGTTAAACGTTCATGCGAACTCAATTAATATACATATCTATTGTCTATACTGAAATGATATTTTTTTTTCTATGCAGCAATCAACCTTCGACGACAATGTCTCTCCAGATGAATTCAGCTTCCAACGTGACCCCGATTCCATACGTGGTCAAGATCAACGCTCGTGTGGTTCTCACTGCAAGCCTCAGTCGACAGTGGGAGGAACCGCCCCGCCAGTTTGGCTCCGTCATCATCTACCCTGCTGGAAGCGCTCATCTGGCGGAAATCCCGGCGGAACAGGTGGTCAAGCCGGTCCCAAGGGGCAAGAGGCCGAATGTTGTGATTGTTAAGGCACCACAACCGAAACTTAAGATGGTGTCTGAACGATTCCCTGACGCTCTAGCTGGGGGCAAGACTTCCGGTGCGAAGGGCAACAACAAATGTCGCGGACGAGCTCAAGCGATGACTCCAACAAACGCACAATCGAGCGTATCTCCAAAGCCCTCCGTCGTCCGGTCTGCGGCGTCTTCCCAAAGAGCTGAAGTCTGCCAGGTGCTTAGAACAGAAAAGTTAAGGCAGAAGCGGCTCAGGTATCGAGCCAACAAAAGGGCCAAGGCTTCGGCCAAATGGAATCATGTGAAGTTCCAAGTGCAGGGTTTCCCCGCGACGACGGCTGAGTCGGACGTAAGAATCAGCAATTCCTTCGAGCCTCTGAAGTGGGTTCAGAAAAACGCCATGACCGCCAGAATCAAGAAGACAGCGGTCCGAACAGTGCCACAAAGAGACGTGTCCCCGCCCCAACAGAAAAAGTACGACACTATCTCTTCAAGAGTCTATCAAGCGCTCTGTGCCGCACGAAAGCAGCGGGGCAAACCCAGAAAAGATGCGCCAGCACCATTTAAGAACCTGGTTAGGCCAGCCGCCTTCAATCGACTACCAGCTACCGAAACAAGGGGGTCAAGACAGCGACCCATGAAATCAGCTGCCAATGATAGAAAGACGTCCGGATATACCATCCATACGGTCTATATGGCGGGCGGGCGCCCTAGCGACAACCTTCGCAGCAAAAGCAAGGACGGGGCCACCACATCCCAAGCCCAATCTAGCCTGAATGTGGTTGCTGCCGCCCAAGAACAGCCGCCCCCGCTGGATGAAGAAAACCCTCTCGATGAGGATGATAGGCAGAAAGACCCCTCGGTCCATGCAGAGTCAAGCTCGGACAGCGAGGAAGAGCCGACTTTCCGCCCCAGGACTGCGGAGCAAGAGCTGCTTCAAGAGCCTTCGAAAACAGCTCAGGAGCAAAGATAAAGAGATGGCCAAGCTCTATTCGAAGATTGACGACTTAACGAATGTGGTGATGCAGCTTACGGCTCAAATTGCTCGAGCGCCTCCTAATCAAGCGCAAGCCGCTACTAATCAGCCGGGTGAGGACAATCCGAGGCAGCCAATGCCTGTTCCTTCGGGTCCAAGACTGGTCGAGCCACATGAAAGCCGGCCACACTCCGCTTCTGGGGACGCCTTGGCCCCAGATAGCACTATCCCGCTAACACAGGATCGGATAATGGATTTGGTCACCAGCAAGGTTAAAACATTGGTGGCCGAAGCCGAAGCTCAGAAAGAAATCGGCAGTAGTGGGCGGCCATACCCTGCGCAGTACGATCTGATTGAGTTCCCAAGCGGCTACGTCATTCCTAAGTTCGGAAGATTTGATGGAACGGGGAATGCAAATCAGCACGTCGCCCACTTCAAAGCATCGTGCGGAAATACAGGGGGCAATGACGCCCTCCTTCTTCGTCAGTTTGTCAACAGCCTGACCGGTGTCGCTTTCGACTGGTACGCGAGCATACCAGACGGGTCCATCATTACCTTTGCCCAAATGGAGTCTCTGTTCCGGCAAAGGTTCATGAGCGTCAGTGATAAAATCTCCATTGCCGACCTTGTGAGGACCAAGCCGGGGAGGAATGAAAGCAACACTGACTTTATCGCCCGATGGTGTAATCTCACGGTCAAGTGCGAACCGCCGCTGGAGCAGGACCAGTCCGTCAGCCTTCTCATTGGGAACCTCAGCAATTGGATGGTCCCATTCTTGTGCACAGCGGGCCTTAAGACATTTCAGGAGCTAACCAAGAAAGTCCAAATGTTGGAACGCTCGAAGCAGGAGTCCCCGTCGGATTCTCAGAGAGACAAAACTTGGAAAAGCAAGCGGGACGACAACCGTAGAAGCGGGAGCTCCAGTAGTACCAATGTCTTCAATGCGTCCGACAGTGAAGAAAAGCGAAGGGCGGCCGAATCCAAAACTAACCGGTCTCGAAAGCCATTGCTGGGAGGAGATGGGCCCACCCTAGAGGAGAAAAAGAACAAGGTTTACTCTTTCAGAAGGGACAAGGTTCGCAAGATATTTAAAGATGCCTTGAACAACGGCCTACAATTGCCGGAGTCGAAAAGACCCCAAGAAGCAAAAATGACCGACAATCCTCTGTATTGCCCGTACCACCGAGTAGTGAGCCATGCGATCGAGGATTGCTATATCTTCAAAGACTGGGTCGAGAAGCAGTACAAGGCTGGAGAGATCGAGCTGTCCAAAAGCGTGTTGGTGAACAATCAAGTTGCGACCGCCAACTTTATACAGACAGAAGTTGAAGCCTTCTGGGAGCAGACAGCTGAATCCGCTGCCCCGACAAACGAAACCGACTCATCGCAGCCTCCGTGGAGTACGCACATATCTAATAAGACAAAGAAGATGCTAAAGCTGATTCAGAAAGAGCCCAGGATGGAATGGGAAGGACAGAAGAAGCCTACCAGTCCAGCTGCCAATGCGGCTCCTTCAGGCTCAAAATCCAAGAAGCTCAAGAAGAAGAAAAGTGCAGCTCGGCGCGAAAAAGAGTTTGCAGGGAGATCAACCATTCAAAAATATATCGATTCCCTCGAAGAATATGAACAAAAGGAAAGAACATTGATTCAATTGAAGGAGTTCTTCCCTGTACAAGCGGCTGAAATTCTGGAGGAGTTAGAAAAAGACTCCAATGAAGAGATCCCAGTAGCGACCTGCTACGCCATCCATCTTGGCAGCGACTCCGAGGATGATCTCTGTTTTCCGGAAGAGGACGAGGAGCTCACCACAAAGGCCAATCAAATCCAGCTCAGAAGCGGCAGGGCTCTACCGCAAAATTAGGGCAACGCCCCAAAAGGGAAGGAAAAACATGTCGCTAATGAAGAAGATGGCAGAGAACCGGCCGATGAAAACATAAGTCCTTCCTCGGTGGACTATAATGTCTTGGCACATCTCCGGAAGCTTCCATCTCTCCTGAGCATCTACGACGCCTTGGTCCTATCTAAGGAGCTTAGAGACGTTCTCATTCACGCTCTACAAAACCCCGAGCGGTATCAGGCTCACTTTGCGGAAATTAATATGAAAGAAGCCCAGCACGCTTTGCATGCCGCCGCAGTCACATTTAAGGATGAAGACTTGCTACTGGGAATGGCTGAGCATAATCGGCCGCTTTACGTGACCGGGTACAGCGACGGAGATCGAATTAATCGCATATTGATTGATCCGGGGTGCTCAGTGAACATCATGAACTTGCGAACTCTGAAGAGTTTGTCAATGGACGTCCGACACCTGTCGAGGGAAAGGATTGTCATTCAAGGGTTCAACCAAAATTGCCAGCAAGTTCTAGGGTCTATAGCTTTGCCAATCAAATTCGGGGATCTGCAAACTGAAGCTAAGATATACGTGATCGACGCCGACACGTCTTATAAGATTCTCTTGGGGCGGCCATGGCTCCACGATTATGGCATCATTCCGTCAACTCTCCATCAATGCATGAAATATACTAAAAATGGCGAAGAAAGACGCATTGACGGAGACATCCAACCGTTCGGTGTGCATGAAGTCCGCTACGAAGATTCTCGGTACTTTATGAATCACCAAAATGCTAAGCCACAACTGACTGAGGATAGACCGGCTCCAAGACTCAAAAGCAAATCTGCGCCGGCTATCACTTTCAAAAGCAAAAACGCCCAAGTACGCCCGCATTTCGGCAGCGACACTGATGAGTCCGACGCTGGAAGCCCGTCCTTCCGCAAAACTCGCCCTCATTTCGGCAGCGATACGGACGAATCTGTTACTGAAAGCCCATCTAGCAGTAAAGTCCGCCCTCATCTTGGCAGCGACACTGAAGAGTCAGAGGAGGAGGACCTGTCGTGCAACAGCGGTGCAGATTGGACCCCCACGCAACAAGCGAAACTACGAGAGACCTTTGAAGTTGCAGAAGGGTCCCTAGCCGTTACAAAGGTACCAGAGCAAATGTGTAAAGAGCTCGATGCATTATCAATCTCCACCGTGGACCAGCTGAAAACTTTCTACGTTCCCGGGAGGAAAAGTGGACAGAAGGGCATCCTGTTTTATGGGTCAAACCCCGTTGTGCACCCGGGCGATCTGTCTGTCGCGTGCCTTCCATATGAGAGAGGCATAAGATCCGTTCTCAATCCCAGATACTATGCGCCCGAGATGCGGGAATACTTTAAAAAGTGCGGATGCCGGTTATATCAAACGGAGTCCGAAGCAAAGTTTTACGAAGGGCTATGGCATCCGCCCCAGGTCCGAGCACTCATCGATGGACGAATTCCAGATAGACGGGGCATAGGCTACATTCAACCTGATTCCAAAGCGTGCTACATGATCCATGTTGGTGAGGCCAGCGAAAGATCAAATGATGACGACGAGATAGCCGAGCCAGAAGAAGCTCCTCAAGAGCTCGAAGATGGCGGACAAGCAACCTTTGACGAGCTAACCGAGATTGACTTAGGAACGCCCGATAATCCAAGGCTGACCTACATCAGCTCGCTCTTGTCAGAGGAAATGAAAGCGCAGATAATCGCCCTGCTGCATGAGTTCGTCGACTGCTTCGTGTGGACATACAAAGAAATGCCTGGCCTTTCCCCTGAAGTGGCCGTACATAAGTTGGCTATATCTCCTGATGCTAAGCCAGTCAAACAAGCTCCTCGAAGAATGAGAAGGGAACTAGAAGAAAAGGTCATCGAGGAAACTAAGAAGCTCATCGATGCCGGCTTCATCAGGGAAGAGAAATACGCGGACTGGATCGCATGCATAGTCCCAGTGAAGAAGAAAAATGGGCAGATCCGAGTTTGTGTCGATTTCAGGGATCTCAACAAGGCATGTCCTAAAGACGACTTTCCGCTGCCGGTCATGGAAATGATGGTCGATGACACCTCAAATTACGAACTGTTCACCTTTATGGACGGCTCGTCTGGATATAATCAGATCAAGATGTCGCCTGAGGATGAGAAGCACACAGCATTTCGAACCCCGATCGGAATATATTGCTACAAGGTAATGCCATTCGGACTGAAGAACGCAGGTGCTACATATCAA
This sequence comes from Agapanthus africanus, assembly GCA_030015575.1. Taxonomy (NCBI): domain Eukaryota; kingdom Viridiplantae; phylum Streptophyta; class Magnoliopsida; order Asparagales; family Amaryllidaceae; genus Agapanthus; species Agapanthus africanus. Next base: position 131,017,126 of record CM057346.1, read on the forward strand.
AGGGCGATGACTAATATCTTTGATGACCTAATCCATAAAGTCGTCGAATGTTATGTTGATGATCTGGTCGTCAAGACTAAAGCCAAGGCCGATCATATCCAAGATCTCAGGACCGTTCTCACCAGACTGAGGGAATACGATCTGAAGATGAACCCTCTGAAGTGCGCTTTTGGCGTGTCATCGGGAAAATTCCTGGGCTTCATAGTCCGACATCGAGGGATCGAAGTTGACCCATCAAAGATAAAGGCCATCATGGAGATGCCCCCTCCGAAGAGTCTGACGCAGCTAAGATCTTTTCAAGGCAAGCTTGCTTATATACGGAGGTTTATCTCAAATTTATCGGGGAGATGTAGGCCCTTCTCAAAGCTCATGAAGAAAGGAGCTCCTTTTATCTGGGATGCCGAATGTCAAGCAGCGTTCGAAAGCATCAAACAATACTTGTTGCACCCTCCAGTGCTGGCTGCTCCCATTCCAAATAAACCGTTGATTCTCTACACTGCCGCGCTAGATGAGTCACTCGGTGCGCTCCTCGCCCAGAATAACGAGGAGGGAAAGGAAAATGCCCTCTACTACCTCAGTCGAACTCTAGTCGGGGCGGAACACAACTATTCCCCAATTGAAAAGCAATGCTTGGCTCTGATATTTGCTGTGAAGAAGCTGAGGCACTATCTGCTGGCTCACCGGGTTATGCTAATCTCCAAGGTCGACCCGCTCAAACACTTGATGACCAGAGCAAGCCTAGCCGGCAGAATGGCAAGATGGGCCGTCATGCTACTTGAGTTTGACATAGTATATACTCCTCAAAAAGCAGTAAAAGGTCAAGCTCTTGCAGACTTCCTCGCTGCTCATCCCATACCAGAAGGGTCACCACTCAATTGTGAGTTACCCGACGAACAGGTGCTACACCTAGAAAATGACGAGCCATGTTGGGAGCTCTACTTCGATGGGGCCTCATCGATAAGGACCTCCAGTAAATCAAGTGTCCCGGAGATAAAAGCAGGGATAGGATTGGTATTCATCACACCATCAATGGGAACCCTACGACGTTCTTTTGCTCTCACCGAGCCTCGAACGAACAATGAAGCTGAGTATGAAGCTCTGATAGCTGGTTTGGAACTCGCCATAGAAATGGAAATCCTTCGGCTACGAGTTTACGGTGACTCCCAGCTTGTCGTCAACCAAGTAAGCGGCGACTATAAGATATACAAACCCGAGTTAGCTCGGTACAGAGGTAGGGTGGTGGAACTCATGAAACGGTTCACTCATATCGAACTAACGAGAGTCCCTAGAGCGTTGAACGGAAAGGCTAATGTACTCGCTCGCTTGGCCAAGGAGCTGGCTGATCCTGACATGGATGAAATTCTGATCACAGTCAGGAGCCGGCAAATTCTACCCCCAGTCTCTCTACGAGAAGAGGAAAGCGCGGAACAGAAGAGCAGTCCTGCGGAAGAAGCTTCGATCATCCAAGACGAGCCCGATTGGAGAGAACCCTTCATAGAGTACCTCCGATACGACAAGCTGCCCGAAGAAAAATCTGCGAGGATTCAGCTGAAGAAAAGAGCTCTCCGATACGTGTTTGTAAATGACACGTTATACCGCAGGTCATACGACCAACTATGGCTCAGGTGTCTGTCATTGGCCGAAGCCCAAAAGGTCATGAAAGATGTCCACTCGGGCGTTTGCGGTGCTCACCAATCTGGCCCCAAGATGCGACTTCAAATCAAACGGCTTGGGTATTACTGGCCCACCATGATACGGGATTGCGGAGAGCATGCAAAGAAATGTTATATCTGCCAAATTCACGGTGATTTTATTCACAAGCATCCCAATCCATTGCATCCTACAGTGGCGTCGTGGCCCTTCGAAGTCTGGGGCACCGACATTGTTGGCCCAATTGATCCTCCGTCATCCAAAGGCCATCGGTTTATACTGGCCGCGACAGACTACTTCTCCAGATGGGCTGAAGCTGTCCCGCTAAAAGAAGTTAAGACAAAGGATATTCTGACATTCTTCCAGCATAATATTCTATACCGCTTCGGTACACCAAGAAGAATCATTTCTGACAACGGGCCTTCTTTCAAGAGCTTCAATGTCTCAAGGTTCGCTACTCAGCACAAGATAGACTGGAGATATTCCTCCATCTATAATCCAAGAGCCAACGGGCTAGCCGAAGCCTTCAATAAGACTCTATGCAAGCTCCTAAGGAAAAATGCTTCAGCCAACAAGAGAGACTGGAATCTCAAACTTCACGAGGCGTTGTGGGCATATCGTACCACACACCGTACTCCAACTCAGTCCACTCCATACTCATTGCTCTTCGGAGTGGAGGCGGTCCTCCCCCTCGAAGTTGAAGTTCCAAGCTTAAGAATGGCCGTCCAACATGAGTTGACGGAGGAAGAAAACGTGCTCCTTCGACTTGAAGAACTCGATGCCCTCGAAGAAAAGAGGCTCGTGGTGCAGCAAAATCTGGAGCTATACCGAGCCCAAATGTCACGGGCCTATGACAAGATAACCCGTCTCCGCGCTTTCAAGAAAGGTGAATTGGTGTTGGTCCTCAAAAGACCGATCATCCCCAATCGACATGCCAAGGGAAAATTCGAGCCGAACTGGGAAGGACCATACGTCATCAAGAAAGTGTTCGACGGAGGATCCTACCAACTAATAAGTGCCGAGGGAGAAAGGCCCATGCCACCCATCAATGGCCGATATCTCAAGAAATACTACACATGAATGCTCCAAGTCGCAGGCGAATTGAGCACATCGGCCCTACGGTCTGGATCAGACATCCTGCAAAACCGTATACAATCCACGGGCGTAAATGACCCCTATTTCTCCCAAATCCTGCCGGTGAGACTACTTTTAAAGTCCCACCAGCGGCAAAAAAAAAACAAAACAAAAAAAAAGAACAAAACAAAAAAAAAAGAACAAAAAAAAAACGGTATGTCCACAAGCAAAACGGGCACGGATGAAAACCCGAAAGGGCTCCGTGAGTAAAAACAGCAGGACTACCGGCGAGTCTGTGAAAACCCGAAAGGGCGCAAACTCGTGAAAAGAGATGAAATACACTCGCAAAGCCCTCTCGACCTTGCGAGGAGAAAACCCCTGCGTGAGATCCTTACGACTCACAAAGGAGCAACACACTTAGGAATCCTCACGATTCCTAAGGAGAAAATACACCTGCGGGATCCTTACGACTCGTAGGGAGAAAATGCTTTTATGGGACCCTCACGGCCCATAAAATTGAAAAGCCTTGGGTGGTAGGGACCCAAACCTATCTCCTAAGCCATCGTTCCCCAACGGGCAACGGCAAATGATGAGTCGCTCCTGGCATTTCGCTTCAGTGTTAGCGGTGCTGATGCCGACCAAAAACCCAAATCCCAAGTCCTCCCAAGGCAAATGATGAGTTGCTCCTGGCATTATTCCAGTGCAGCAATGCAGATGCCAAACAAAAACCAAAATCCCAAAATCCTCTCCATGACAGATGATGGTTCGCTCCTGGTACCATATTCCAGTATAGCGATGCTGATGTCAACCCAATCAAAATCAACAAGTCAACTTCCACCCGACACCGCAAGAAGCGGAGCAAGTCAAGTCTACCCCTGACACTGCAAGAAGCAGAGCAAGTCAAATCAAGCATCGACCGTCCAAGTCGCTAAAAGGGCAGCAACGACCGTCCACGTCGCAAAAAGGGCAGCACCGACCGTCCAAGTCGCTAAAAGGGCAGCACCGACCGTCCAAGTCGCAAAAAGGGCAGCATCGACCGTCCAAGTCGCTAAAAGGGCAGCAACGACCGTCCACGTCGCAAAAAGGGCAGCATCGATCGTCCAAGTCTCTAAAAGGGCAGCAACGACCGTCCACGTCGCAAAAAGGGCAGCATCGACCGTCCAAGTCGCTAAAAGGGCAGCAACGACCGTCCACGTCGCAAAAAGGGCAGCACCGACCGTCCAAGTCGCAAAAAGGGCAGCATCGACCGTCCAAGTCGCAAAAATGGCAGCACCGACCGTCCAAGTTGCTAAAAAGGCAGCATCGACCGTCCAAGTCGCAAAAAGGGCAGCATTGACCGTCCATGTCGTAAAAAGGGCAGCACAGGATTCCTACAAAGCGGGAACCAGGTCACTCCGGGCCAGGGAAACGTCTATCACAGACACTCCGTCTCGGAGACATGTCAAGCAACGACCGTCCATGTCGTAAAAAGGGCAGTGCCAGCTTCCCAAAAAGCGGGAACCAAATCAAGTCGCCTCCACGTGAAAGAAGATCCATCAATTTCATGCACACGACCCACATATGTGGTGTGCATTTATTAATGGGGGGCAATTTGTTGGGGTAAAAATTTACATCCCGGTTGACCAAGTCAAAATCAAAGTCAACCCGAAGCCAAGTGGGCCCAAGCCCGGATCCAGTGGGCCCATGCCCGGGTCGAGCCCGAACATGAAGCGACCGGCCTCCCCACATGCCAAGATAAAAATTTTGTAATAAATAATTTTGTTGTATTTATTTTATTTTATTTTTGGATAAATGTAAGAAAAATAGGCATAAAGCCAAATTTTTGTAAAGCCCATAGCTTATGTGCAAAAAGAAATGGCACTGTTCCCCTCCGAACGGCGGCCGGGACGTTGGGACGTCTGAGGCGTTAGGTTCGGGGCAGATGCTAATTGGTGCTATCCGTCCACCTCTCCGAAGATGCCAAGTTGATTTATGGCACCATATATCGAAGGTTTAAACGGATGCGACCGATGTAGCAGACTTCGTCAGATTCCCCCTCGTTTAAGGGGGTTTTGATTGTGGGGACGCTCTTCCCTACAGGCGCAAGCCCCTGCAGTTAATTACGCTACCGCATTGCGGTAACAACTTTCTCTTTCTCCAGATGGTCACTTCGTGTCGTGGGTGTTTGTTTTATTGCCCGTGGATTGTTTACGGAGACTGAGTTATGTCGTCGCCCGTAGGGCGTGGACTAGTCCAAATCCGCATTATCTTAAATTTGGGTTTGGGGGGGGGTTTGGTTTGAGGATACGTCAGCCCTACTCGAGGCTAAGATCAACTCAAACGTTTGTTAAGGATACGTTAGTCTAACTTTGTGACTAAGATCAACTTAACGGGATCGTTTAGATCCGACAAAAGAGTGTTTGGACTCTAATGTTCCAGTTTAGGGACATAGTGGTCCATCGTCTGTATGGCTGTCGGGACCCATCACCTCTCTGACGACGTTGAAGGATTACAACGACAGATGTCAGAGGAGTTCAGAGATGTACCCTTGAGCCGGAGTTAATTTGGGGGATTCGTAGTCCAGTATGTTTGAGGGTTTAAGGACGCGTTAGCCATCTTTGAGGCTAAGATCAACTTAAACGGGACCGTTTAGGTCCAACAAAAGAGCATATGAAAGGGCTCTATTGTTCTAGTTTAGGGACGTTGCGGTCCATGGGTAGTTTAAGGACATTGCGGTCCGTGGGTAGTTTAAGGACATTGCGGTCCGTTGTTAGTTTTAAGACATCTCGGTCAAGGTTAAGGACGTCATAGTCCATGGGTTTAAGGACCCCACAGTCGGGTATGTGCTCTGGATGCTTCACACGGGTTCACTGCCATGCTTAGCGAGGACCAGGCTCCGCTCTGGACGTTTTCCGTGGGGTCAAAGAGTGACGTTATCCACGTTCCGCGTGACCAGGAATTTGTATGAGTTTAAGGACCCCACAGTCCATATCATGGGTGGTCGTCGGGACCCGTCACCTCTTTGAAGACATTGAGGGATTACAATGCCAAGTATCAAAGGAGTGAAGAGATGTACCCTAGAACCGGAGTGGCTTGAGCAGTCCCTGGCCCAATTTGAGGTCAGGACTGATTAATTATGTTATGAGCCCATTGGCCCAATTAATCACGAATTGAGGACTTATGGCCAGCTTGGGCTAAGTCCCATCATGTCTGGAATATTGACTCCTTGTGAGTCCATCGAGGGAGAAGCTTTGCCTCTATCCCTTTAGCCAATTGGGCTATAGACTAGTGTTAAACACTTCAAAGCAATCAATGTTGAACACTGGGAATGAGTTTGACAAGTTAGTGTTTAACACTAGAAGAATAATTGGTGTTAAACACCAGCAACAAGGCCCGATAGCATTTCAATATTGGATTCGAGGGTTTTAACTTAGTGTTAAACACTACAGCAAGAACGGTCACGTGGCCCCACGTGGGAGTGCCTTCCCTTCAATGATTCTGCCGAGATTACTGTGCCTTTGATAGCATCACGTGTCAGCACGTGACGGGCATTCAAATGCCTATGTGTTAAGGCTTCTGCTGAAAGTCACGTGGGTCACGTGGGGTGCTGCCTCAAAGGGGCTTTCTGTAGGGCTTTTGGGGGGTCACGTGGTGACACGTGACCCTGCCTCAATGTTGTTTTTTTTTTTTTTTTGGAGGATCTGTCACTCCTCTTTCAGGAATTAAATTCCTCGAACTTTTAATTTCAGAGGAATTAAATTCCTAATTCCTTTTGAAGGCTTATATTCTGGAATAGAGTTTAAATCTGAGTTTTCTGTGGGAATTAAATTCCTTGTTTATGCGAAGAACCGAATAGGGTTAAACCCTAACAAAAGCTTTTAAGGAATTAAACTCCCCTTTTCTGAGGATTATGATTAAAGGAATTAAATTCCCACTGTTTCGACAGAACTATGTTCTTAATTAGGGTTCAACCCTGTTTCTTTTTGTTTTGAAGGAATTAAATTCCCATGATACAGGGTCGAACCCTAACTTTATTTTGGAGGAATTAAATTCCTATAGTTCTATGAGAGTTAAATTCTCATGCTTGCATTCCTTCTCTATGTTTTGGATCTGCATGGCAGGATCTCGACCCATTGAGAATTAAATTCTCAACCTTAAGGGGAGATGTGCACTTTGCAGGTCCTCTATCAAAGAGAGAAGAAATATGTTCTTCTGTTTTTATATTATCAGAGTTAAACTCTGTTGAGAATTAAATTCTCCTTCTTTCAAACGCCTTTCCCTTTCTTACCTAGGTTTTTTGCAGAAGATCTGAGTCTTTTTCAAGTATCAAAGCTCTTCTCCTTTTCTCTTTTCTTCTCTGCGTATGTATATCTCTTTTTTGTGTCCCTTGGCTCCTATTTATAGGAGAAGCAGCCGAATCAATCAGTCTTTTGTGAATCTTCATTGAGAGATTTGATTTGCGTCCATCATTCATTTTGGGCCTTTGGATTATTAGGTGAATTTTATTCACCATTGGATCTTAAATCCAGAGATTCTCCTTTGTTATTTTGGTTAGATTTAAGGGGGAAATCTTTCCACACCCGAGATTTTCCATAAATAGATGATATTTAATCATCTCTGGATCTTTAATTTGATTGGTCCCAAATAATTACTTTCCTTTGGAAAGATTCGAATTTCCTTCAGAATTTAATTCTGTCGTCAAAAATGGGCTTTGAAAGTCGGTCACGTGTGACCACGTGACCCATGGTCACGTGCAGACACGTGACCCTCTTTGGAATGAAGAACCCTCTTTCTTTCTGCGCTATCTTCCGGTTGCTGTTTTAGCCATCACGTGTTACCACGTGACCCCTGGTCACGTGTGAGCACGTGACCCCTGTCTGGCACTTCTTTCTCTGGTTCAATTGGAGAGCGAGTTTGCTGCTTTGAACGTCACGTGTCGACACGTGACCCTGGTCATGTGGGAGCACGTGACCTCTTCTGAAGCTCTTTTCCTTGACTTGATCAGCGAATCAAAGTGCGCTTTTTCTGTATTTTATAGGTCACGTGTCAACACGTGACTGCTGTCACGTGTAAGCACGTGGCCTCTTTTGAAGCTTTTCCCAGAAGCTTTCCTGATTTTAAATCAGGAAACAAATGCCCCCACAGCGTTGTTCTCACGTGTCAGCACGTGAGTGCAACGCTGTCATCTCTCGCGACCATTGGATTCCTTTAGGGATCTGGGGAGATGAAACGTTTCCATTGTTTTCTATAAATACTGCTGTCTCTTCATAGGAGCCTTCACTTTGCTCATTCATCTTCTTCCTCCGAGAATTTCCCCTTTGAGAATTTAATTCTCACTTTCAGAGCTTAGTTCTCTGTCTTGATCATTTCCCAGAGTTTAACTCTGTTGACGAATCCTTTCCCTCAGGTAAGAATGTTGAACGGCCAAAGAGCCTTCGTCTTTAAAAGAACTCTTTGGATTTCAAATCTATATTAAGGGTTTCGCAAAGAACCCATTTTTCTTCACGTTTCTCCATAAGAACAGGGAGCCTTCGAACTGTAGATCTCTTAGGTTTTAGGTGACCCTTGGGGAGATGATGACAACATTTCAACTCCATGGACTTTAATTCCATCAAAATTATTTCTGGGAATTTAATTCCCTTTTTTCTAGTAAGGAATTTAATTCCTATGAAGAACTCAATCTCTTCACACAGAGGCTCCTTGGGGTCTCTTGGCCCGAGGCTGTTCTTCTGTAATTAATGCGATGGGGATTTTGTAATGATGCTAGTGACTTTATTTTAGGTATCATGGACGCCCATCTGTATCGTCTTGACGAGATCATTTCCTATGGGAACATTCATGCGCTGGGCCGCAGTCAGAACCAGGAGTTCACCGATGCTCAGTGCGCCGAGATCATGAGCCGCTTTGATGAGTACAACCATCGACTACTTCCCCGTCGCTCTTCTCTTCTGAGGCTGATCGTGCTGGCGATCCGGGAGGCCCTTCCTCTCTTTTGCGCCGGCATACCACTCGGGGACTTAGACGCTGCCGAGGATAAGGTGCATTCGGTGTACCTTATGGGCTTGATCTCAAAGAGGAGGCGGGATGATCTCATTGATCTCCTTCATCAGCTTTTTCAACAATCAGCCATACTGGGCGCCTATCGGAGGGTAGAGGACATCCGCGGGGATCCCGATGCTCGTGACCGTGAGCGAAAGCATACTCGGGAGGTTCGCAGCGTTTGGAAGGTTTTGAATAAAGTTAATTTTGAGTTTCTCAACCCATGCCCCGCATCTGAAGTGTTTCCATTGTAAATGTGTCCTCTATATTTTGTATGAATTTCTTGAAGTATGAGCGGCGAGTTTTATTATGTTCTCCCATGTTTGCACGCCTTTTTCCTAGAATTTTATCATTTCACTATTGTTGTTGCTGATGCCTTTAATATGCATGGTGCTATTCTATTTTCTAGTGCACGTCAAATTTGGGTCTCACACGTTCCGCACGTGGGACCATTTGATGGGACTGTTCACAAAATTTTCCATGCCGCATTTTTAGCGCGCAGTATCAGATGCATAAAAAAGAGCCTTGGAAATAGTTATTTCTCCTTGATTTTCGATGCCTTTCCTTTTTGGGCCTTGGAAACATCTTTCGCATGCAAGATTTTTCGCGCATGGCACTTAATGCACCTCTTTATATTCTTGAGGCCATAGCCTATTTTCTCCTCACAGAGAAATTCATTCCCATATCGACGTGATTTAATTTGAGGAGTATCTGAGCGTTATGGCCTGCAACCGTCCACACGCTCGTCGGCAGCCATGGGAAGTGCCCATCGAGGAGATGATCCCCCGCTTTGCCGCTCGGCTAGTGGATCCACTCCTTACTGACGACGAATGCGACTCAGCCGTGCATGAACTCTCGATCCGTAGGGGATCTCCCCTCCCGATGGGTTCCTTTTGGCTCCGGATGATTCTCACGATCGTGCTTGCCGACATTCCTCCTCACCCAGCGGAGATGACCCTGGCAATGCTTGATGCGGCGGAAGAAAAGCTCGAGGGCTTTCATGAAGCGTGCCTGATTACCCAGGCCTTGAAGGCCTGCTCAATTCGTCTGTTGAGCGAGATAAGGGCCCGGCGAGCCATTATGTTTGCTTTCGCGGACGAACACGGCACCAACCGATGGGGAGCGACTCCTCGCGAGAATCGTCGCTTCGATGTGCTGGAGAAAGCGGAGAGAGAGATGGAGAATCTTGTCCTTTGCTTCATCAACCCCTGTGCCGTTGATCCTGTGTTTGGTGATCTTTTTCGTTAGTGTAGAACCCCCTTTTTTTTTGTACATACTCATGAATAAGAGTATCTGCCCTTTTTTTGTTTTGAATTGTATTTTGCATCCATTTTGGTTTATGAATAAAAGATACAATTTTCCTCTCAGTGATGTGTCCCCTTTTCATTGAATGCATTCTGCGGATATTCTATCTTAATCTTCTTGCAGGACGGCCGTGGCTTAGGATTCAGGGTTAGGATCTGTTTCCTGAGGCCTTTGCATCTTATGAGCCACGAGGGTCTCATAAGGAGTCTTTCTCCCTATAGGTCGAGAGGATCCCATAGGTGTGAGTTCTTCTTAAAGATCGTGAGGATCCTTAAGCGGGTTTTCCCTTGAGAGTCGTAAGGATCTCACAAGAGAGTTTTTCTTCCTTACAGGTGGCGAGGGCCTGCAAGTGCCGGGTGTGATCACCTTTTTCCGTGTTTCACGGGGTTAGGGATCTCTCAAGGTATCGTAGTTTAAAGACGTCGCGGTCAAGGTTAAGGACCTCATAGTCCGTGGATTTAAGGACTCCACAGTCCGATGTTAGTTTTAAGACATCACGGTCAAGGTTAAGGACCTCATAGTCCGTGGATTTAGGGACTCCACAGTCCGGTGTTTGGTTGCAGGGACCCGCCACCTCTTTGAAGACGTTGAGGAATTACAACGCCAGGTATCAAAGGAGTGAAGAGATGTACCCTTAAACCAAGGCGAAATCCGTAGGGAATCGGGGGGGTTGATCGTTAGTTTTAAGACATCACGGTCGAGGTTAAGGACGTCATAGTCCGTGGATTTTAAGGACTCCACAGTCCGGTATGTGCTCTGGATGCTTCACACGGGTTCACTGCCGTGCTTGGCGAGGACCAGGCTCCGCTCTGGATGTTTTCCACGGGGTCAAAGAGTGACGTTATCCGCGTTCCACGTAACCAGGAAGTTTGCACTAGATGCTTCACACGGGTTCACTGCCGCGTTAGGCGAGGACTAGGCTCCGCTCTGGATGCTTCGCACGGGTTCACTGCCATGCTCTGCGAGGACCAGGATCCGCTCTGGACGTTTTCCACGGGGTCAAGGAGTGACGTTATCCGCGTTCCACGTGACCAGGAAGTTTGCACTAGATGCTTCACACGGGTTCACTGCCGCGTTAGGCGAGGACTAGGCTCCGCTCTGGATGCTTCGCACGGGTTCACTGCCATGCTCTGCGAGGACCAGGATCCGCTCTGGACGTTTTCCACGGGGTCAAAGAGTGACGTTATCCGCGTTCCACGTGACCAGGAAGTTTGCACTAGATGCTTCACACGGGTTCACTGCCGCGTTAGGCGAGGACTAGGCTCCGCTCTGGATGCTTCGCACGGGTTCACTGCCATGCTCTGCGAGGACCAGGATCCGCTCTGGACGTTTTCCACGGGGTCAAAGAGTGACGTTATCCGCGTTCCACGTGACCAGGAAGTTTGCACTAGATGCTTCACACGGGTTCACTGCCGCGTTAGGCGAGGACTAGGCTCCGCTCTGGATGCTTCGCATGGGTTCACTGCCATGCTCTGCGAGGACCAGGATCCGCTCTGGACGTTTTCCACGGGGTCAAAGAGTGACGTTATCCGCGTTCCACGTGACCAGGAAGTTTGCACTAGATGCTTCACACGGGTTCACTGCCGCGTTAGGCGAGGACTAGGCTCCGCTCTGGATGCTTCGCACGGGTTCACTGCCATGCTCTGCGAGGACCAGGATCCGCTCTGGACGTTTTCCACGGGGTCAAAGAGTGACGTTATCCGCGTTCCACGTGACCAGGAAGTTTGCACTAGATGCTTCACACGGGTTCACTGCCGCGTTAGGCGAGGACTAGGCTCCGCTCTGGATGCTTCGCATGGGTTCACTGCCATGCTCTGCGAGGACCAGGATCCGCTCTGGACGTTTTCCACGGGGTCAAAGAGTGACGTTATCCGCGTTCCACGTGACCAGGAAGTTTGCACTAGATGCTTCACACGGGTTCACTGCCGCGTTAGGCGAGGACTAGGCTCCGCTCTGGATGCTTCGCACGGGTTCACTGCCATGCTCTGCGAGGACCAGGATCCGCTCTGGACGTTTTCCACGGGGTCAAGGAGTGACGTTATCCGCGTTCCACGTGACCAGGAAGTTTGCACTAGATGCTTCACACGGGTTCACTGCCGCGTTAGGCGAGGACTAGGCTCCGCTCTGGATGCTTCGCACGGGTTCACTGCCATGCTCTGCGAGGACCAGGATCCGCTCTGGACGTTTTCCACGGGGTCAAAGAGTGATGTTATCCGCGTTCCACGTGACCAGGAAGTTTGCACTAGATGCTTCACACGGGTTCACTGCCGCGTTAGGCGAGGACTAGGCTCCGCTCTGGATGCTTCGCACGGGTTCACTGCCATGCTCTGCGAGGACCAGGATCCGCTCTGGACGTTTTCCACGGGGTCAAAGAGTGACGTTATCCGCGTTCCACGTGACCAGGAAGTTTGCACTAGATGCTTCACACGGGTTCACTGCCGCGTTAGGCGAGGACTAGGCTCCGCTCTGGATGCTTCGCACGGGTTCACTGCCATGCTCTGCGAGGACCAGGATCCGCTCTGGACGTTTTCCACGGGGTCAAAGAGTGACGTTATCCGCGTTCCACGTGACCAGGAAGTTTGCACTAGATGCTTCACACGGGTTCACTGCCGCGTTAGGCGAGGACTAGGCTCCGCTCTGGATGCTTCGCACGGGTTCACTGCCATGCTCTGTGAGGACCAGGATCCGCTCTGGACGTTTTCCACGGGGTCAAGGAGTGACGTTATCCGCGTTCCACGTGACCAGGAAGTTTGCACTGATCGTATCCGCATTTCGCGGGATGGAGGCTTGACTGTTGGCGATATGTATACCACCGAGCCATGGAACTGGGAGCTGCCGCTGCTCTGCTTTGTTTGAAGTCATGTCCGTTGTTACGAGACGAGTGTTTGGATGATCTCTAGGTCGCTTGTGGCCCGTCGAGACCTGGCTTCTTTTTCTGATGAAACCTGGGGGAGAAGTATGATCCCTTTTTTGTTTACGCCCTTGGATTGTGTACAGGGTGTGATGGAATATCACCTGTAGGGCATAAATTTTATTTTTATTTTATTTCTTTTTCCGCGATGCTCTATCATTTCAGCTTTTATATCGCGAAAATCGCGATTGCCCAATCATTTCGGCTATTTTTCGCGGTGCCCAATCATTTCGGCTATTTATTTATTTTCTGCTCGCTGCTTTTTATTGCGAGTTGCCCCATCATTTCGGCTATTTTTCATGCCTTCATTTTTACTTGCTGCTTTTTATTGCAAGTTGCCCCATCATTTCGGCTATTTTGCAGGCATGTGTGGCTTGCTAGCTTTTCGTTACAAGCCTGGGTTTTAGGCATCGATTTTGGCATCAGCACCGCTACAACTGGAACGTTGCCAGGAGCGAATCATCATTTGCTTTTGTCGATGACGAACAAAGGTGGCTCAGCAAACAGGGTTAAGGGTCCTGTCGACCAAGGCTTTTGACTTCATGAGCCGTAAGGGTCTCACAAAGGTATTTCTCCCCGCGAGTCGTGAGGATCTCGTAGGTGTGTTTTCTCCTTAGGGATCGTGAGGATTCCTAAGTGTGTGCTCCTCTGTAAGTCGTAAGGATCCTACAAGAGGACTTTCTCATTATGGGTCGAGAGGACCTATAAGGGTTAGACTTTGTTGGGGAAATGTTTATTCGCGCCCGTGGATTGTATACAAGGGTCAATATGGAGCCGCTTGTGGGGCAGTATTGGAGGTTGTGGAGGATTTTGCTTAAGAACAGGTTCAGGTTTCTGTAACTTAAGACTTTCAAATCTTATGAGCCGGGAGGGTCCCATAAGAGAATTCTCCTTACGAGTCGTGAGGATCTCGTAAGTGTATTTTCTCCTTAGGAATCGTGAGGATCCCTAAGTGTGCTGCTCCTTTGTGAGTCGTAAGGATCTCACGCAGGTGGTTTCTCCTTACAAGGTCGAGAGGACTCTGTAAGTGTCCTTTAACGAGGTTGCGCCCTTTCGGGTTTTCACAAACACTCGCCGGTAGTCCTGCTGTTCTTACTCACGGAGCCCTTTCGGGTTTTCATCCGTGCCCATTTTGCTTATGGACATACCGTTTTTTTTTTATTCTTTTTCACTTTTTTTTTTACAAGGTCGCGCCCTTTCGGGTTTTCACGAACACTTGCCGGCAGCCCTGCTGTTTTTACTCACGGAGCCCTTTCGGGTTTTCCGTCCGTGCCCATTTTGCTAATGGACATACCGTCTTTTTTTTTATTCTTTTTCATATATTTTTTTTTCTCTCTTTCCTTTTTTTTTTTTTCTCGTCAGCCTAAAGATGCTGCGGTAGTAGTTTTAGGGACGTTTCGGTCCGTCGTTAGTTTAAGGACGTTTCGGTCCGCCGTTAGTTTAAGGACGTTTCGATCCGTTGTTAGTTTAAGGACGTTTCGGTCCGGCATTAGTTTAAGGACGTTTCGGTCCGTCGTTAGTTTAAGGACGTTTCGGTCCGTCGTTATAGGAAGGCCGGCTGCTGCTTGTAAAGTCTGAGCCTGGGAAGATAGCGAGCGGACATAGTCGTCGTCATCTATCATTGACCTAGGCTGCAGCTTATTAAGCATGGTATTTCTTCAAGAAGCGGCCGTTTACTGGCCTGAAAGGCCTTTCACCGTGCATGTCCATGAGTAGATAGGCTCCACCCTGGTAGACCTTGTCTATGATGTACGGGCCTTCATAGTTTGGCTCAAATTTTCCTCGCTTGGCGCGATTGGGGATCATAGGTCTTTTGACCACTAGTACGAGTTCGCCTTGGCGGAATGTCCTCGGCCTGGTCAATCTTTCGTACGAGCGCGTCATCTTTGCTTTGTAGGCCTCTAGATGTTGTTGCGCTATGAGCCGGGTTTCGTCGAGGGCATCAAGCTCCTCAAGCCGAAGGTGAGCATTTTCTTCGTTCGTCAGCTCGTGGTGGACTGCTACTCGTAGAGAGGGTAACTCTATCTCGAGGGGGAGAACTGCTTCCGTCCCAAATACCAACGCGTACGGCGTTGTGTTCGTGGCCGTCTTGAATGTAGTTCGATAAGCCCAAAGGGCTTCTTGCAGTCTTTTGTGCCAGTCCCTCTTATTCCTGGAGACGGTCTTTTTTATGATCTTCGTCAAGGTCTTATTGAAAGCCTCGGCTAGACCGTTAGCTCGTGGGTTGTAAACTGAAGAATATCTCCAGTCTATATTGTGCTGCTGTGCGAAGCGGCTAATCTTATGGCTTCGGTAGGCCGGCCCATTATCAGAGATAATCCGTCGTGGAGTTCCGAACCGATAGATGACGTGCGTCTTGAAGAAATGGAGGATATTCTCCGTCTTCACTTCCTTCAGTGGTACTGCTTCTGCCCATTTGGAGAAGTAATCAGTTGTCTCCAGGATAAAGCGGTGTCCCCGGGATGATGCTGGCTCAATGGGGCCGACTATGTCAGTCCCCCACATTTCGAATGGCCAGCTGGCCACCGTTGGGTGTAGTGGATTCGGATGTTGGTGGATGAAGTCTCCATGGATCTGGCATGAGTGGCATTGCTTCGCATACTCGAGGCAGTCCTGGATCATCGTGGGCCAGTAGTAACCCATCCGTTTAATTTTTAACTTCATCTTTGGGCCCGCTTGATGAGAACCGCAAAGCCCGTCGTGAACTTCTTGAACGACTCTTTCTGCTTCGTCAGGTCCCAAGCATCTCAGCCATAGAAAATCAAACGATCTCTTGTACAGGGTATCGTTGACGAAAGCGAAGGATAGAGCTCGTTTCATAAGCTGATGTCTTGAGGACGCTTCTTCGGGCATTCGGTGGGACTTGAAGTAGTCTATGAAGACTTCCCTCCAGTCCTCAGCCTTCTTACGGTCTTTTATTTGTAGGGTCGCTTGCTCAATCGCTCCCTTTTCCTTATATAATTCCGGAGGTATTTCTGCCGGGGCGAGCACTCGACGGCTTTGTACTATGATTCTGACGTCATCGAGGTTCTCGTCGGCCAGTTCTTTAGCGAGTTTGGCCAACGCGTCTGCTTTGCTGTTTTCTGCGCGCGGTATGTTCTCTAGAATATAGGAGGGGATCTGGGCCAACAGTTGTTGCACCTTTTCGCCGTACTTCACCAATTCTGGTTTGCACGTTTGGTAGTCACCATTTACTTGGCTAACGACCAGCTGAGAATCCCCGTATATGAGGAGGTCTTCAATTCCCATGTTGATGGCGATTTCGAGGCCTGCTATCAGAGCTTCGTATTCGGCTTCATTGTTTGTCCTTGACTCTGTTAAGGAGAAGGCGAAGCGCATTATCCCTCCTTGTGGAGTTGCAAAGATAAGGCCTATCCCCGATTTGATGATCGGGCTACCCTGTTTCTGCTTCTTTATGGAGGACGCTCCATCAAAATAGAGTTCCCATCGTGTGCTTCCACCGCCAATTGCGTCAAATGCATGCTCGTCCGGCAAATCACAGTTCAAAGGAGAGTCGGCCGGTATCGGGTGTTCAGCGAGGAAGTCGGCAATGGCCTGGCCTTTCACTGCCTTGAGGGGTTGATATGTTATCGAGAACTCCATCAAGAGCAAGGCCCATTTAGCGAGTCGTCCCGTCAGTATAGCCTTTGACATCAGGTATTTAAGGGGGGTCCACCTTCGAAATGAGACGGACTTCATGCGCCAACGCATAGTGCCTGAGCTTCGTTATTGCAAAGATTAATGCCAAGCAATGTTTTTCGATGGGCGAGTAATTGCTTTCTGCCCCCAGCAGCACTCGACTTAAGTAGTAAAGTGCTCTTTCTTTCCCCTGATCGTTCTCTTGCGCCCATAATGTGCCCAAAGAACCTTCAAGGGCGGCCGTGTAAAGAATGAGAGGCTTTCCTTTCACTGGGGCAGCCAACACCGGAGGATTTTGCAAGTATTGTTTGATCTCGTCTAGTGCACCTTGACATTTGTGATTCCAAACGAACGGGGTTCCCTTTTTCATCAGGTGGCTGTAAGGACGGCATTTGCCCGAAAGATTAGCGATAAACCGCCGGATGTATGCGAGCTTCCCTTGGAGAGACCGCAACTGCTTGAGGGTTCTTGGCGGAGGCATTTCCATAATCGCTTTAATCTTTGACGGATCTATTTCAATACCTCGGTGTCGAACGATGAATCCCAGGAATTTACCCGAGGAGACTCCAAACGCGCACTTGAGGGGATTCATTTTCAAATTGTATTGCCGAAGGCATTGAAATACGGTTTTGAGATGCTTTAAATGCTCTTCGTATGACATGCTCTTCACTACGAGGTCATCGATATAGCATTCGACGATGTCGTGTATGAGATCGTCGAAGATTTTTGTCATGGCCCTTTGATAGGTGGCGCCAGCGTTCTTTAGGCCAAAGGGCATAACCCTGTAGCAGAATATGCCCAAAGGAGTCCGGAAAGCGGTGTGCTTCTGGTCTTCGGGATGCATCTTTATCTGATTGTATCCTGATGAACCATCCATAAAGGAGAAGACCTCGTGAGTGGATGTGTTATCTATCATTAGCTCGGTTACCGGCACCGGGAAATCGTCCTTTGGGCATGCTTTATTGAGATCCCTGAAATCCACGCATATGCGCACCGTTCCATTCTTCTTCATTACCGGGACGATGTTGGCAATCCAGTCGGGATATTGGACTTCCTGGATAAATCCGGAATCGATCAACTTCTTGACTTCGGCGTTGATGCTCATCTCCAGCTCAAGTCGCATCCTCCTTGGCGCCTGCTTGACTGGCTTGATATCTGGGGATATTGCTAATCTATGCACCGCAATCTCCGGATCCAATCCTGGCATCTCGGAGTAGTTCCACGCGAAGCAGTCTTTATGCCGTAGGAGCACGTTCTTTAACGCGGCCACCTTTTCCTCGGATAACAGCTCGCTGACAAATGTCGGTCGCGGGTCGTCTGCCGATCCCAGCTCGATCTTCTTGAGGTTATCTGCGGTAGTATGTATACCGTCTTCCAGTTCTTTCGGAGCGGGCGGAAATTCCGAGATCAACTCATCATCGCTGTTCTCGAAGCACCGGGGAAGGTCATCTTCGTTCTCGGGCTCTTCTTTTAATATCGTAATCATATAACAGGTGTGAACCCGCTCCCAAGACTGAGGTGGATCCGGTTCTGCTCTTGTGGCTTTGTGCTCGTGCTTTTGCGGCGGCGTTACTTTCCAACCGTCGGATAAAGCGAATCTACCCCGTCGGTACTGGTCCTCGACCCAGTTCTTGAAGGTGAAGCAGTCTTCGGTAGGATGTCCTATGGCTCGGTGATAAGAGCAATAAATCGGATGAGAGACCTTGCTAGCTTGCTCAGGATGCCTAGAATCTGGAAGCGTAATCATCTGATGTTTTAGGGCGAGCTTGAGCAACCGTTCCGTCTTGCCTCGGGGGAAGGAGTATGCTCGACTCATCTTTTCCACGAGGGACGAATCCGAGCCGCGCAGTACCCGTAACCCTCTAATCCTGCGTCGTTGTTGTCGGCTTCTTTTCCCGTTTCTTAATTTATTTCCGTCCCCGCATCGGGCCTTTCGTATGACGGGTTGACAATGGTGAACATCTTTATCTTTTGCAGCCTGTGCAGTCTGTTGGAATAGACGTTGCGTCCTGGCCTTCTCATAGATGGCCACTTCGTGGTTGTGGTCTTCCCGAATTTTCTGATCCGCTTTCGTGGTAGGCTTGCCCATTCGTCCTTTAAACAACGGGTTTGGCGCTTCGATCGCGGGGTTTAGTTTTGATGAGGGATTGGCCTCTCCTGACAGGGCGCCTTCTTCTTCATCAGAGGTATATATGGCGTAGCTGCCGTGGGCTCGCTCCCGTTTTCCGGTTCTCGCGTACCCAAGCCCAAGTGTTTCCATTTTCCCATTGAGCAATTTGCGCTGAGTCCCGGGGACATCCCAAATCCTGTTGTAGAACCGAGCCTGCCGCACCGTCTGTTTTAAGGGTACTCCTTGGCGCTTCAATAACTTCTTCAATCCATTTGTATAGTATCTAGGCAGACGGATGGGTTGGAGCCTGTCAAGTGTAACATCCGCGCCATGCCAGATCTCTTTCTCCACCTTCGACTCTGAGGATTGGTAGAATAGGATCACCTTCTCACCCCTTCGCCTGGGAGGGACGTAAAATGTTTGCAGGTCCTGCACGCTGTGAGCTTGAAGCGCGTCGAGATCCTTATAGTGTTCTTGCGGTACCATGGTGATTTGCAGACTATGGTCCTCGCAAAGGGATGCCTGTATTGACAGCCGACTGGAGAATACGGCGTTAACCTCGTCCTCCGAATCACTCCCGAAGACCGGTATGGGGGTGGGCGCCCCCAGGTTGTTGCGTTGGGATGGCCCTGTATACACTATTTCCTCCTCTTCTTCGGTATCGCTCCCAAAAACGGGAATGGTGGCGGCGGCTTTGTCCTCTGGGTCGCGACACCTTTCTGTATCTTCGAAATCTGGCAAAAAGTATTTCGCGTCTTCGTATTTGCGAACTTCGTTTACAGAAAACGGGTTCAACTCGCCTGTTACGGTGTACTCGAAACCATCCTTGAAGTACTTCATACACTGATGTTGCGTAGAAGGGATGATGTTGTACTCGTGTAGCCAAGGACGACCGAGCAAGGCGTTGTAGCAGGTCTTGGCGTCAATGACATGGAATTTGATGTCTGTGACGAGAAGTCCGAAGCGTAACGTCAGTATTACAGATCCGAGAGTCCGTGACGATTGAGAGTCAAAACCGGAGATAGTAATTTTGTCACGAGCGAGGTGTTGCACACTCATGCAGATTTCCTTCAACACCCGAACATTAAGGAGGTTGACGGAGGATCCATTATCCACCAGGATCTTGCCTATCTTGATGTCATGGCAGTATCCAGAGACATATAGGGGGCGGTTGTGGTCACACGTCCCGAGAAGGAGGTCTTCATCACCGAAAGTGACATCGGCCGTGTGCACTTCCTCCAGTTCATCCTTCATCCTTTCAGTGGCGAGAAAGGCTTGGAATTGTTCAGGCTCTTGCAACGCCTTAACTAGTGAGTCTCGTGCTTCCTTTGATAATAGAAGGGCATCAAGAATGCTAAGCTGAGAGGGTAGCTTCCTTAAGTGCGCGAGGATGTTATAGTCCACCTTACCCTTTTTGGGAGGGTCTTTGGTAGTTAGCTCTTTTGTGACCTGGTCTTCTAAAGTGATATCTTCAATGACCTTTTCCTTTTCCTTATCTTTTCGGCCGACGGGCCCGAGATTCTTTTCTGGGAGTGTGCGATTGCGCAGCTGAATGTTCTCGCAGGCCTCCGATTCCTCCTCTTTCCCTAGAACGGATTCTGTAAAGAGAGGGCCCAGAGCCATTTCTTCATCAGAGTCGCTCCCGAAGGTGAGAACTTGTGACCCTCTGGCGTCAGCCATGTAACAGCTGCCAGTAGTCTTGTTGTGCCCTCCGACAGTACTTCTTCGCTCCCGACGGCTCTTGCGTTTCGTGCGCTTAAAATGTTGCCGATGAGCAACATATCCTTGCCACCATATCTTAAAGGCGTCGCACTCCTCCGTGGGATGTGAGATTTTCCGATGATATGTGCAATAGTCAGGGTGCGTCTCTACCCCATCGTGTGTGTTTCCTTCCGAGGGCGGTAGCTTCATTCCCAGTGACATGGCTTTGGCAAACCTTTTTTTTCGTCTTGAATATCTTCTTGTCTGCTTCGGATGCCTTATGTTCCGGCAGGGGTAGTTCAACTCTTTCGTTCGGTTGCCCGCATTTGGCTCCTTCCGATGTGGCCATCTCACGCTCCTGGTCCGCTTTACATTTTAGACGAATCTCGTCTAGAAAAGCGTCGATCATTTCATCTGTCGGCCATGCATGCTCTGGTACAGGCTCTGCCTCCAGCTTTTTAGTGCCATGAGTTTTCCCATCATCAGTAAACGAGTAGGAGATCACGTTACAACTCGCCACATATTCTTCGGATTCATCTGACGAGCTCTTTCCATCATCTTCCTCTTGAAAGGTGTGGTTGAGGGACTCTTGCAGTGTGACAGGAGTTCGCGCCTTTTGGTTGTACTCTTCCAACGCGTCGATTTGCTTCTGCAAGTTCGTGTGCTCTTTTCCAGGCTTCACGGACCTCTTGGATTTCTTCTTCTTTTTCTTCGAAGATTTTGACGATTGGGCGTGAGTATTTGGGCCATTATCGCGAGTCTTCGTAGTTGGGCGGGGCTTCAACATTCCTTTGATAATTTGAGGTTCAAGAGGGTCCTTCCATTCGATCGCAGGGCACGCATGAAGGTCTCTCAGCATTCTTTTGGTTTTAGTTGATAGCACGACCTCCCATGGAGCTTCTTCAATAAAAGAACATGTTGCCCCCGGTGCATCCGCTTTCCTCGGAGCATGCGGCTGTGGTGGGTTCACTTTCCACTTTTCGGACAGTACAAACTTCCCCTGGAGGTATCGGTCTTCAATCCATCCTTTGAAGACGAAGCAATCTTCAATCGGATGGCCTACCGTTTGATGGTAAGGGCAGTAGTTGGAGTCATTCACCTCGGTGGGTTGCGGCGGTCGCCTTGGATTTGGTAGGTTTATAAGCCTGTTGCGTATCGCCAGCTCGAATAACCGCTTCGTCTTGTCTCGTGGGAACGAGTAGGGACGCTTCATTTTCTCATTATAATACCGACGCCTTTCCTCCAGTTGATCTGCCGGTTTTGGGGCGTTAGGTTGCTGTTGGGCATTCGCAACAAAGGTTGCCCTCCCTTTACCCTTGTCATTCCGAGGTTCCGACTTCGGTGTAGGTGGTCTATGACCCATCTGGTCCATCTGAGCCAACTTGTCGATTAAAGCCTGGAATGTGGTTGGCTTAAAGAACATCATAAACTGGGAGATAGTTGCGTGGGGGTCTAAGGTTCCCACGAACATGCCCACCGCAGGTGCTTCCTCGATGCGTTGCTCACATCTCGACCACAAGTTCCGCCAGCGTATAGCGTACTGGACCCAGGTTTCGCCCGGTTTTACCCTGGCGTTAATAAGTGCGGTTATTGGAGTGCGTTCGCTGGCACTTGCAAATCGCTGAGTGAACAATAACTCCATTTCAGCGAACGTTTTGATGGAATCGTTCGGGAGTTCTGAATACCATTCGAACGCTGTTTCTGATAAGCTGCCCACGAACTGGCGAAGCAACAATTTATCGTCACCGCCGGTGTTACCGCAGAGGGCCCGGAACTGGGCAACATGTTGATGGGGATTGCCGGTCCCCTTATACACGTGGAATTTCGGTATCGTATAGCCTTGCGGGTATTTGATTTGATCGTACCAGCTCGGATACGGCCGCCCCGTTTTCACGACTTGACCAGCTGCCTCAGTCGCGTGGTGAACCCGGATTTGCTGGGCTATGTAGTCAGCCAAGTCAGCCTTAGAGATTGCATCCTCCTTGGCCGTTGAGAGGGCTGGTGGTGGATTTGACGTTTCTCCTCGGTCGTCTTCAAGAACGATCGGGGGATCCTCGGCGGGTGAGTCCTGCTGGATCATCATTCCTATCACGTCTTGAAAGAGAAGGCCCATCCGTTGTATGTTGGATGCTTGTTCAGCAGCCTCTTTGTCCCTTCTCTCCAGTGTTCGGCGAAGGAATTCAGCGTCTGTTTCTTCCTCCCGGCGTGCGTCTGAGGACGTTTCTGGGTTTTCTTTTGGTCCGGTGAGCGCGGCCATAGCATTCATCATTTCTTGAAGCTTTTGTTGCTACTCCTGGGCTTTCGTCACGGATCGGGTTAGGGGTCGGTGGCCCGTAGAAGTGCGGCTTTCCTCTTTCCCAAAGGCCATGTAAACAGTGTGCACCACCATGCCCCCAGACTTAGGGCGCCTGGGCTTAGTGCTTTCAGTCGTCGCTGCATGCTGTGAGGTCCTCTCTGGCCTCCTCCTTTTGTGAGTCAGTTGATCACCAGCTTTTTGGGGTTTAGCCTGGTGACCGGCTTCAGGTTGGATTTTCAGCTTCTTGTGCTGGCGGGAGAAGTTTGGATCGATGATCGAGTCTCGGGCCTGCCGCCAAGCCTTATAGATTTTGGAAGACAGCCGTTGAGGAGATCGGGGCTGTTCGGGTTTTGTTTCCACAACCTTTTTCAATGAGGGAGGAGACCTCTTCAGTACTGCCGTGGGGGAATTCCTTCGCACCTTATTTAGCATTTCAAAGCTGTTCCCAGTTGGAACAGCAGCATTGACCTCTGCCACCGGGGCCGCTGGAGTCAACCCGGAGGGAGAGTTGCCCCCAGCCTTCCTTACTCGGCGCCAATGGCGACGTCGAGCGCGTCGAGCGGGCGGCGTTGGGTCAGCAGTAAGAATGGTTCCTTCTTGCCCCCTGTGTGGATGGGGGGTTGTTGTTGGCGTTAGCCTATCGAAGACCGATGTCCTCTGGGAAGCGGGAGCAAAGGCCGGAGCCGTCAATCTTGTAAAGACTGACCTTTTGGCTGGAGAGGTCGCCTTGGCGATTTCGGGAGCAGGAGCAGCCACTTTCTTGGAAGCAGCCTTCTCTGAGATTGTAGGCCCCGTAATGAGCTCGCAGGATTCCTGGCCCAATCTAGAGAAGACCGAGGCATCGACGTTGGGCGACTCGTTGAGAGGAGCCGCGGCAGGGGTAAGACGATCAAAGACCGACTTCCCGAGAGTTTTCTTCGTCAGCACTGGAGCGGTAAAGTTTGTCGGCGGGATCATAGTCCCAAAGAACAATCCTGTGGTGGCGCGAGTGACCTGTTCCACTGGCATTGTGAATAGCGAAGCAGCTTGGGGTCCATAGGCTATACCTCCTGGCGAGGCAGAGCGTCGGCTGCAATTGCCGTCTGAGCAGTTGGAGGATTTCGCAGGGGTGGAAGCCATCGATCCTTTGCTTTCTGCAATAAGCGAGATGCCAATTCTCAGTACCTTGAAACCCGAGGGCAACTATTAGCGAACCGCGATTGGTTCGCGAATCACGACACACGAAGTGTGGAGTGGAAAGAGGAAAAGGTCCCACCGGGCGTGCCAGAATCTGTTCCCCTCCGAACGGCGGCCGGGACGTTGGGACGTCTGAGGCGTTAGGTTCGGGGCAGATGCTAATTGGTGCTATCCGTCCACCTCTCCGAAGATGCCAAGTTGATTTATGGCACCATATATCGAAGGTTTAAACGGATGCGACCGATGTAGCAGACTTCGTCAGATTCCCCCTCGTTTGAGGGGTTTTTGATTGTGGGGACGCTCTTCCCTGCAGGCGCAAGCCCCTGCAGTTAATTACGCTACCGCATTGCGGTAACAACTTTCTCCTTCTCCAGATGTCACTTCGTGTCGTGGGTGTTTGTTTTATTGCCCGTGGATTGTTTACGGAGACTGAGTTATGTCGTCGCCCGTAGGGCGTGGACTAGTCCAAATCCGCATTATCTTAAATTTGGGTTTGGGGGGGGGGTTTTGGTTTGAGGATACGTCAGCCCTACTCGAGTCTAAGATCAACTCAAACGTTTGTTAAGGATACGTTAGTCTAACTTTGTGACTAAGATCAACTTAACGGGATCGTTTAGATCCGACAAAAGAGTGTTTGGACTCTAATGTTCCAGTTTAGGGACATAGTGGTCCATCGTCTGTATGGCTGTCGGGACCCATCACCTCTCTGACGACGTTGAAGGATTACAACGACAGATGTCAGAGGAGTTCAGAGATGTACCCTTGAGCCGGAGTTAATTTGGGGGATTCGTAGTCCAGTATGTTTGAGGGTTTAAGGACGCGTTAGCCATCTTTGAGGCTAAGATCAACTTAAACGGGACCGTTTAGGTCCAACAAAAGAGCATATGAAAGGGCTCTATTGTTCTAGTTTAGGGACGTTGCGGTCCATGGGTAGTTTAAGGACATTGCGGTCCGTGGGTAGTTTAAGGACATTGCGGTCCGTTGTTAGTTTTAAGACATCTCGGTCAAGGTTAAGGACGTCGTAGTCCATGGGTTTAAGGACCCCACAGTCGGGTATGTGCTCTGGATGCTTCACACGGGTTCACTGCCATGCTTAGCGAGGACCAGGCTCCGCTCTGGACGTTTTCCGTGGGGTCAAAGAGTGACGTTATCCACGTTCCGCGTGACCAGGAATTTGTATGAGTTTAAGGACCCCACAGTCCATATCATGGGTGGTCGTCGGGACCCGTCACCTCTTTGAAGACATTGAGGGATTACAATGCCAAGTATCAAAGGAGTGAAGAGATGTACCCTAGAACCGGAGTGGCTTGAGCAGTCCCTGGCCCAATTTGAGGTCAGGACTGATTAATTATGTTATGAGCCCATTGGCCCAATTAATCACGAATTGAGGACTTATGGCCAGCTTGGGCTAAGTCCCATCATGTCTGGAATATTGACTCCTTGTGAGTCCATCGAGGGAGAAGCTTTGCCTCTATCCCTTTAGCCAATTGGGCTATAGACTAGTGTTAAACACTTCAAAGCAATCAATGTTGAACACTGGGAATGAGTTTGACAAGTTAGTGTTTAACACTAGAAGAATAATTGGTTTTAAACACCAGCAACAAGGCCCGATAGCATTTCAATATTGGATTCGAGGGTTTTAACTTAGTGTTAAACACTACAGCAAGAACGGTCACGTGGCCCCACGTGGGAGTGCCTTCCCTTCAATGATTCTGCCGAGATTACTGTGCCTTTGATAGCATCACGTGTCAGCACGTGACGGGCATTCAAATGCCTATGTGTTAAGGCTTCTGCTGAAAGTCACGTGGGTCACGTGGGGTGCTGCCTCAAAGGGGCTTTCTGTAGGGCTTTTGGGGGGTCACGTGGTGACACGTGACCCTGCCTCAATGTTTTTTTTTTTTTTTTGGAGGATCTGTCACTCCTCTTTCAGGAATTAAATTCCTCGAACTTTTAATTTCAGAGGAATTAAATTCCTAATTCCTTTTGAAGGCTTATATTCTGGAATAGAGTTTAAATCTGAGTTTTCTGTGGGAATTAAATTCCTTGTTTATGCGAAGAACCGAATAGGGTTAAACCCTAACAAAAGCTTTTAAGGAATTAAACTCCCCTTTTCTGAGGATTATGATTAAAGGAATTAAATTCCCACTGTTTCGACAGAACTATGTTCTTAATTAGGGTTCAACCCTGTTTCTTTTTGTTTTGAAGGAATTAAATTCCCATGATACAGGGTCGAACCCTAACTTTATTTTGGAGGAATTAAATTCCTATAGTTCTATGAGAGTTAAATTCTCATGCTTGCATTCCTTCTCTATGTTTTGGATCCGCATGGCAGGATCTCGACCCATTGAGAATTAAATTCTCAACCTTAAGGGGAGATGTGCACTTTGCAGGTCCTCTATCAAAGAGAGAAGAAATATGTTCTTCTGTTTTTATATTATCAGAGTTAAACTCTGTTGAGAATTAAATTCTCCTTCTTTCAAACGCCTTTCCCTTTCTTACCTAGGTTTTTTGCAGAAGATCTGAGTCTTTTTCAAGTATCAAAGCTCTTCTCCTTTTCTCTTTTCTTCTCTGCGTATGTATATCTCTTTTTTGTGTCCCTTGGCTCCTATTTATAGGAGAAGCAGCCGAATCAATCAGTCTTTTGTGAATCTTCATTGAGAGATTTGATTTGCGTCCATCATTCATTTTGGGCCTTTGGATTATTAGGTGAATTTTATTCACCATTGGATCTTAAATCCAGAGATTCTCCTTTGTTATTTTGGTTAGATTTAAGGGGGAAATCTTTCCACACCCGAGATTTTCCATAAATAGATGATATTTAATCATCTCTGGATCTTTAATTTGATTGGTCCCAAATAATTACTTTCCTTTGGAAAGATTCGAATTTCCTTCAGAATTTAATTCTGTCGTCAAAAATGGGCTTTGAAAGTCGGTCACGTGTGACCACGTGACCCATGGTCACGTGCAGACACGTGACCCTCTTTGGAATGAAGAACCCTCTTTCTTTCCGCGCTATCTTCCGGTTGCTGTTTTAGCCATCACGTGTTACCACGTGACCCCTGGTCACGTGTGAGCACGTGACCCCTGTCTGGCACTTCTTTCTCTGGTTCAATTGGAGAGCGAGTTTGCTGCTTTGAACGTCACGTGTCGACACGTGACCCTGGTCACGTGGGAGCACGTGACCTCTTCTGAAGCTCTTTTCCTTGACTTGATCAGCGAATCAAAGTGCGCTTTTTCTGTATTTTATAGGTCACGTGTCAACACGTGACTGCTGTCACGTGTAAGCACGTGGCCTCTTTTGAAGCTTTTCCCAGAAGCTTTCCTGATTTTAAATCAGGAAACAGGCACATGAGCCATGGGATAGGCAAAATGCCATTTTGTGAAGCCCAAGGGGCTATGTGTAAAATGTATGGCCTATAAAGGCAAGGATAATGAAATATCCCAACAACTTTTTCTCTCTCTCCAAACAAAAAAAAGTCTCAGAGCTGAGCTCTTTCTTCCATCTTCAAGGTTCCAAAACCTTCTTCTTTCTCTTGAATTAAATCAAGAGTTTTACTCTTCCTTTTTCAAAACAAATTAGTTTTTCACCACAAAACCCACAAAGGGGAACTTGGATCTATCATTAGATCTGAAAAAGAAGAGATTTTGAGATTTCACATCTCTTGATCTTCAAGATCCAGCAAGCAATAGGAGGAAGAAGAATATCGTTCACTAAACCCAAAAAAAAAAAACACACTCAGGAGTCCAACTCCTCTCTAATTTCTCTTCTGAGAAATTTGTTTTAGCAGCGCGCAGCGCAAGTGCGCAAAGCGCCCGCGTGCCGACACGTGGCGCGCGCGCTTGCGCACCAGCGCGCTTGCGCAAGTGCGCAAAGCGCCCGCGTGCCGACACGTGGCGCGCGCGCTTGCGCAAGTACGCAAAGCGCCCGTGTGCCGACACATGGCGCGTGCGCGCTTGCGCACCTGCGCGCTTGCGCAAGGCGCAAAGCGCCCGCGTGCCGACACGTGGCGCGCTTGCGCACCTGCGCGCAGCGCTCATGCGCAAAGCGCCCGCGTGCCGACACGTGGCGCGCTTGCGCCTGAGCGCACAGCACCTAAGCGCACAGCGCCCAAGGTGCTGCCCCACGCATCCTTTGGATGCCCTTTTCCCCTTTATTTATATATACATGTATATATATACATATGTATACAAATGTACACATACACATACTCCGCCACACTCTCCCCCTCAAAAAAATTACTCTGCGTGGCTCCCGATATATCCAAAACCCCCCTTTCAGAACAGAACACACGTACACTGCACATTGAGTTCGCATGACCAGTTTAACCCGTTAATCGGAGGTTCCCTCGCCCCAAAGGCGAGGGGTAATTAACGGCAGCTTAGTCCGCGGCTGCCGGAGATTCGGATCCCCACAATCATTAAATCCCGGCCTACCCTAGGCAGGGGGAATCTGTAGTACGCCTGACAAGCGTGCGCGTATTCCCATCTCAATGGGGTGATGAAAAAAACACCCTACAGTGAGATCTAGTGAAGCTACCCAAAGGTCAGAAGGCGTTGCTAAATAAGTGGATGTACAGGATAAAAGATGAGGCCGATGGTATGAAGCGGTACAAGGCTCGTTTGGTAGTCAAGAGATATGCACAACAATATGCGATAGACTATCAAGAGATAATTTCCCCAGTGGTGAAAATGGCTTCAATTTGGGTGATTCCCAGTATCGTGGTAGTGGAGGATTTGCACTTATAGCAGCTGGAAGTGAAAATGACATTCTTTCATGGAGATTGGGAGGAGAATATCTATATGATGCAGCCACCGGGATACGAGGTGAAAGGCAAAAGGAAACATAGTATGTAGACTGTGAAAAGGCTTGTATGGCTTCAAGCAAGCTCCAAGGCTGTGGTATCTCAAGTTTGATTAGTTCGTGTTAGAGACAGGATTTGTGCGCTGTAATTCAGATCACTGCATGTACGTTCAGATTTTCAAGGATGGCGACTATATTATTTTATCATTTTACGTGGATGATATGTTGGTAGCGTGTCCGAATTTCGAGAAAATTCAAAATTTAAAGAAGATGATGGCTGAAAAATTCTCCATGAAGGATTTTGGAGCAGCTAAGAAAATTCTAGGCATGAAGATCATAAGAGACTGGAATCGGCGAAAGCTGTGGTTATCTCAAAAGGACTATGTAGAAAAGGTTTTGAAGTGGTTCAATATGGACAAGTCAAAACTGGTGAGTACGCCTTTAGTGAAACGCTTCAAACTCAGTAAGGAGATGTGTCCGACAACTCAAGAGCAAAATGATGAAACGACATAAGTACCATATGCATCTGTGGTGGGGAGTTTGATTATGCAATGGTGAGTACAAGACCAGACATTGTACATGCAGTAGGAGTTGTGAGCAGGTGTATGCAAAACCCGGGGAAGGAGTATTGGAATACGGTGAAGTGGATATTGGGATATCTCACGGGGACATCCAATCATTGTTTATGCTTCGGGGGTAATTCTTTCAATGTGCAAGGTTATGTTGATGTCAACTACTCGGGCGATCAGGACAGTGAGAAGAGCAAAACGGGGTACGTATTCACAGTTGGGAAAACAACGGTTAGTTGGGTCTTTCGGTTGCAAAAGGTTATGGCATTGTCAACGACGTAGGCCGAATATATAGCCATCACGGAAACCAGCAAGAAGATGATATGGTTATAAGGGTTACTCAAAGTGTTGGGTAAGAAACAAGATTTTACACCTTGTGGAGCGACAGCCAAAGTGTGATACACTTGGCCAACAACGCGGCATATCGCTCTCGGACGAAGCACATCAAGGTACGGTACCACTTCATACGTATAGTGTTGTAAGATGGTAAGTTGACACTACAGAATATCACAGGAGAAAAGAATCCGGCAGATATGTTCACCAAGATCGTAGACATAGTTAAGTTGGATCTCTGTTGCAGATTGGTGAAGCTCTCCATGAAAATTTGACGAGGTGGGCTTAAAAGTGGAATCATGTGAAGCCTACTAGGATGGGAATCAAGGCGGGAGTATCTCCAAGTGAAAGATTGTTGATTTGTGGAGATCAATTCTTGCAGACATCTGAAGGAGCAGACGTTTGGACATGCACCAAGAAATAAGCTAAAAGAACAGAGCAAACACAGTCATTTGGTGGCAAAAGTGCAGACATCTGTCAAAGAGTCGAAGCAGTCACAAAACGTAGCCAGACGTCTGGAGAAACTGAAGCCCAATCCAGAGCAAAGGCAGATATCTGATGGTAAGGATGCAGACGTCTGTGCAAGGAGCTGAAGAGAAGCAGAGAAGAGGCAGACGTCTGACCAAGTCTGGTGCAAACATCTTCCGTCTAGATTTCTGTTGCGAACCGAATTGTTGTAATTTGGGTATCTCTTATTTTGGGTAGAATTATGGTTTGCTTATTTATAGGAATCTCTTATATGATTGATGTACTGCCAATTTGAGCGACTATTGCATAGAAAGAAGGTGACGGCTAAGATCTAAAATGATTGGAGAGAAATCTCTTAGGGTTGCTCGTGAGTGTAACTTGATTATAAGATCTAGTAGACTATTGCAGATTACGCTTTGTTAGGAACTAGCCAGACGGTGAGCGAATCTCGTTAACAAATCTCTTATTTCTGGTTTGTGATTCTTTTGTTCTCGCTTTTATTGTTTTTTTTATATTTTTCGTTGGTATTGCGTGAATTGCGTGATTGGTCGTGGGCATACTTTCTGTGTTTCTTCTCCCGTTTTATTCTCCAACAGAAGGATGATGAAGAAAGAAAAGCAAGCCATAATGAAAAGCTATAAGCATGAAGAACGACAAAGATTGGAGACATTTTATCATTACTAGGCACAACAAATTCGAGATCGAGCTCAATGCGAAAGAAAAGAAGTAAGCGGGAGAAGTAATAATATTTTTAATTACTACAAAAAGGCATAAAAATAAAATTATTATTCTAAGTAGAAGAAATAAATGTTGTATGAAATCAAAAATAATGAAGAGTAATAAGAATAGATTGAATAGTCAACAAAAATAGTCCAGGTCTTAGATATGTCATTGAAAGGTGAATCTGTTTTTTTTTTGTTTTTTTTTTTGAGATATTAGGTGAGATAAATTTGCCATTCCTTTATAAATGGGAGACCGCGGGCTCGATTCTGACTCTTCCCTTTGGGGTATTTTGAGCCCTCCCAATATGCTACTCCTAACCCCTAAGGTGAAGGTGAAATTTTGGTTACGATTAAATGGAGAAAGAAAATTAAGATGAACCGACAAAAACAAGTTCGTATGAAAAATTCATTATTGAGCAAAAAGAAGAAGAAAAGAACGCCATATATCAATCATGGACATGTGAAGAAAACTAAGTAAACTCATTCTATCAAAATCTCAACATGCAGACATCTTCACCAAACAAATAAAGCTAATTAAGAGTTTTAATAAGTGAAAGAAGTTGCTTGGCATGATTAATTAATGGATTTCAAGTTTAAGAAGATGTTGAAAATAAACTTGATTGTTTGATAATAATTATTAAATAAAGAGTTGTCCTTATACTTCTCATGACAAATTCCTTCCCCGATATAGTGCCCATCATTAAAGCCTGGCATAGATTGCTGTATATTAGCGAAGATGATCGGTGATTGCTCCTCTGGTTGTCATTATCGATCTCTCTGTATCATTAACCATAAAGATCACTATATTGATGCCAAGTCAGTAATTATTTAGAGAAAGAGTGTAAGAACACTATATTTGTTTTTTGTTTTTTTTTTTTCATGATGACAGTAGGATGTTTTCGAATCTTCTAAATTAAATTCCGGAACTGAATAGCCGAAAGATCTCAAATCACATAACTGATTGCCAATTTCATGAGAATAAGTTTAGATAGATGATCATAGTTGGACATTGTCTCATGAGATCTGTTGTGGATCTGTTGTGTCATGAGATCAATCTTTTAGATTGTCGCCCTCTAATTGAATCAAAGTCCAAGATAAAAAAAACTCGCATATCAATTTTGTATCCACAAAGTTACTATTGTTTTTTAAATCTCTCCCTCTCTCTCTCTCTCTCTCTCCTCCTCTCCCTCTCTCCCCCTAATAGCTACTTCCTGAGCTGTGTACTGTTGTTGTTTTTGTTAGCTACTTCCTGATCTGTGTACTGTTGTTGTTTTTGTTTGCATGGAGGGAGAGAAAGAGCAGCACGTACTTGCAGGCAGCCTGGTCGAGGTGGAAGTCTATACAGCTACAGCTCTACACAGGTAATATTGTAATAACGAAATGGTATGAGGACATCAAGGCTATAGCATAATCGACAGCACATAGCATCAAAATTTATAATATTTATGCTATTTATTTAAGGTAAATACAAGAAAGAGATGAGTACAATGTCAACTGATCAATTCATCTCAACGTAGGAGGTTTGGGGTGATGGGATGCTTATGATAACTTGAGGTGACCACAACTCTCAAGATCACTGTTGTGTTAGAAAAAAGAAAAAGAAATTGGATGCATTTGCATGTGATGTTGATGGTGGTACTGGAAGTAGGTTGATGAGGGTACGTACGTGAGTGTACTAAGACTACAGAGATGATTTTTTTATTTAAAAAAAAGAGTACGGTGGGGCCCTCATTTTGGGTTCGCCCAATTCAATGAATGGATCCGAACCCAACACGCTGCAGGCTAATAGGTTTGAATCTTTAAAGCTCACTTTCTAGATAGACCTAAAAGCCCTTTGGCTATCGTCTCATTTACCCTACTTACTAGAATTTATGCACGTGCGTTGCACGTGTTAGTTTAAAAAATTTGAAAAAGAGGGGAGAGAGAAATGTTGAAGCTTCTAGAGTCTTATTTATAGTTTAAAAAAATACGGAGAGTCCTCTAACCAACCCATATATATATATATATATATATATGGAAGGTTATAGATAAACAATTAGTTGTTTTAGTGGAGAGAGAGATGATGTGGAGGGCTTAAGAGGTTAGGGAGATAATGTGGAGGGCTTCAGAGCTGAGGATTTTTCTTCTTTTTTTCTTTTTTTCAAGAAAAAAAGAGAAGAGCTTCAGAGCTCTAGCCAAGGATATTTGCATTACATATAGAGATTATATATAGAGATATTTGCATTATATATAGAGATTTATTCTCTCTTTTACTCCATTCCTCCCTACATTTTCTATAAATGATTTTTCATTAGTTTGTATCCCAAATTTTTTGTGTCGCCTAAAAAACAACGGTTACAACCTCTCTCTATACAAATGATAGAGAAAAGGGGTTTATAGACAACGAGCATAGCTCGGTTGGTGATACCACTTTCCATAGGAAGTGCCCACAATTTAACTCGTTCAACGCAAAAGCTGTGGAACTCATAGGTGCATGTTTGTGATGTGTGCAGGGACGGAATCCGGATTCGTACACAGGAGGGGCAGGGTTCAAAGCTTTCATTTAAAATCATCTTTAAAGTCTAGTATTAATTATATATTATAATTATGCACAAGTCAACTTAATTCAAGTGTTATTTCTTGTTAAATAACTTCTTATAGTGTATTAGCTATTGTCTAATATAAAGAATCTAAATGAGTGGCAGATATACAGTTTCAATCTAATTTTCAATAACACAAACCTTTTAAGTAAAACGAATGAAAATAGATACTTATTAAAAGAACCATAAAAGGAGAGGAGGATAGAAAGGGATGGAATTGGTAGTTGATTTCCGTTGTCAAGCATGGAAAATGGGATTGTTGAGAGAGATAAAGAGGTAACTAGTTGTGATTAAATTTAAGAGAGATAATGGATTTTGTTAATTAGTTCCTTGATTTATGCAATTATGGGTTGTGCTTTTTAAAGATAGGGAAAGCTTACAAATTGTCACCTTGATTCAAGGGATTATAGGCTACTTTATTTTAGAAAGTGAAGGAAAGAGAAACATATATTGTCAATTACGTTCCTATAGGGGATGCCAATTAATAGGAAGCCCAGTTTAATTAGTGGTTAATTGTTACTAGATTCAAGAGATTTGGAATTCTTTTTCTTTTTCTTTTTTTTGTGTATGTGGGTGGCGTGGGGTGGCACTATCCCCGTAACACATAATGTAGTTATGTCGCTCCATGTGTGTGTGATTAGACTTACGGGCCACAAAAAAACACACCGGTTTATACAATCTTAAAAATCTTAGCGTATAACCAAACCATGGTTATGTTTATACATGCTTAGAATAAATCTATAGTTGTTTTAATTTTCTCTCTTTTAAAAAGAAATTCATGATTGAATGAAAGAGTCAGAATGAACGAGTAAAACTTAATTTGTTGCATGATGGGAGCTTTGGTGTGCCATCTTGACCGTTGATCATGTCCTAACAAGAACAAACCAAGGCATGATTAGGCACGCGAATTTAAATAATCTATACCCACTATACTACTTTGACATAATAAAAAAATATACGAAATAATGCTCGTATAGAATGAGAGAGCGGGACCGGATGAGACCAATTATCTCAACACTTTAACCTACATGGTGAGTGAGTCTAAGAAAGTTTATAAGGTATTTCTTTCAAGATTACTGTTGAGTTTGTCTGTTAATCTCGATCCCTGAAAATTTCCCTAAAAGTTGAGACGTCTCATGACAATATTGAGCCGACTTGACCCTATGCTGAGACGGCTCAGTAAAGTCTGTTGGCTATAGCGCCCTCAAGAAAATTATCATAGTCGCGGACTTGTGATTATGATGATTGAGTGATGACCTATACCGATAAAGCAGTCTTACTCAAGATAATAGTATGCTATCTGGTTTGTCTTTATCATCATATACATGTTGATAAAGCTCATAGCATTCTTGCTTGACTGCCAGCATTATGATGGCGATCATATATGTGGGAGCTGGGGTCTATAAGCACATCCTTAAATGTCCCTAGTCATAGGAGTATCGAGACCGGGTATCGATACTCCAGTGTAGACTAGTGTATACTGATCGAGACCCCGACGAGGGGCGGTGGGCAGGTCTCACAAGCTATTGGTGTTAGTTTGTTCACCTAAGATAGTATACAGGTGCTCATTGGGTTATGAGTACACTGGACGGACTCGCCGGGAACCTGCTAGTTGGTATTATACCTATTGTCACTTGTAAAACAGAGGGTTGCCCCTACGGATATTGAAATCCGTAGGGGCAGATTTATGTAGGCCCTACGGATTAATCCGTAGGGCTAAAAGGTTGCCCATACGGGCCTATACGTTCAAGAATAAAAATATTAATTCTTAATTTGGTGTTTGCCCCTACGGAGCCGCAAACCAAGGACCTACAGACAAATCCGTAGGGGCAACTAAATATCGATTTAATAAAGGCATAGATCGATCGCCTACGCTCTCTTTCTCGATCGCGCGCGAAATAAAATCCCCAAATCGCCACCGCCGTTCTCGTCATCGCCACCGCCGTTCTCATTGCCACCGCCGTTCTCGTCGTCGCCACCGCCGTTTAGGTCGTCGCCACCGCCGTTCAGGTTAGTAAATCTTCAACTAAATTAAAGAAATTTTTTATTATTTAGGGCTAGGGTTCATGGCTGGGTCTGGGGTTGCGGTTGGAGTTGGGGTTCGGTAGGGGTTGCGGTCGGGGTCGGGATTGGGGTTGGGGTTGGGGTTAGGGTTAGGGTTGGGATTCGGCTGGAGCTGGGGTTAGGGTTTAGCTTAGGGTTGGGGTTGGGGTTTAGCTGGGGCGCGCTGGGGTTAGGGTTAGGTTGGGGCGGGGCTGGGCTGGGGCTAGGGTTAGGTTGGGGCTGGGGCTGTGGCGGGGCGGGGCGGGGCTGGGCTGGGGCTGGGGCTAGGGTTAGGTTGGGGTTGGGTATCGATGTATATACATGTATCATATCATGAATGATTCATTTTCATTAAATGTGGTAAAATTAAGTGTATAAAATCATGCCATATAAATAGATTGTGTTCGTGAATGGCGATCTAGTTAGGCGAACCAAAGTGTTGCATTGATGAAAGTTTACCGTAGAGAAAATTACGGCTAGCTCTATGCATTTAATCTGAATGTATCCAGTAATTACTAGCATGTATAGAAAAGTTGGTTTAATTTATGAAAAAATGGGGAGACAACATGCATGTATGCATATAGATAACATCTGCCAATATGCCATATCCAGACCGCAATCTATTTTTGCCTATTGGCTAATATGAAAATATCGGCCCGCGTATATGACATAATCAAAGTTGTTAAATCTTGATACGGTTTGTGTTTCGTTTTTTTATTTATCATATCGTGTATCGTATCTGTTTCATATCGAAAGAAACAAAATTTTCTGTTACAATAACGAAATAATTATGTGTAGAACCAATTACAATTTTAAAAATGATCAAATTAACAACATAAAGCAACGTACAAGTTAAAGCAAATTTCGGAATTGCAGCACTCAAATACATACATATAAATCATACAAACCCATGCATTTGATAATCAAATAGGATTTTTTTCTGCCCCCCTACTTCAATATTTTGATGCATGTTTCAGTCATGTGAATTCATATGTTGCGTATAACGCTTTATGATATCAGTATCCTACATTTGTAGTTTTAATTGTTGATTGTTATAGATGAATGCCATTGCAATAATAGTTTTTGGTTGATGAATGCTATTGCAATGTAGGATGATCAGTTATATCAATCTTGATCTCAATGGTTTAAAATCATGTTACACATACAGCACGAATGCACAACAAACGCATAATTAGATAGCGATTCGAGATATTCAGGTTAAAACCAATATATGATACTCGATGATAATATGAAACCTTCATATTCCCATCGATACTCATATATGAAACTAAAAGCGCCACTTAGTCCCCGTCTATCGGTTAACATACGTGCGATGCTCGTCGTGACCTAGAACTATACGAAGGTTGTTAAATATCGGACAGTATAGCTCGATACTAACAACCGTCGTATAGTCTACGCGACGAGAAAATTCAATCGTATGGTAACCCATAGATTTGTCCCGTGTGGAGAAGTTAAGAATGTATAAAGCAAACGCCTTCATTCACTTGTGTTTTCATCCGTTTCGAGATATTTCGTCGATACCTTTCCGCTGGTTCTCCGTGTACAAAGATAGATTAGATGTTCATTTCAACGTTGTTTCATAGGTTTGAAATGATTATCTATTCTATTACAGTGTACTCGGAGAACAGCGGGGAGGTGCTGCCGAAACTTACTCGAAACGGTTGAAAATACAAGTGATGAGCGTTCGCTCTATACATTCTTAATGGGATAGAAGCCTACCCCCGACAGCCGGAACACACACATACAACAAGAATACACAACAAACGCATAATTAGAGAGCGATTCGAGATGTTCGGGTTAAAACCAATATATGATAATATGAAACCTTCATATTCTCATCGATACTCATATATGAAACTAAAAGCGCCACTTAGTCCCCATCTATCGGTTAACATACGTGCGATGCTTGTCGTGACATAGAACTATACGAAGGTTGTTAAATATCGGACAGTATAGCTCGATACTAACAACCGTCGTATAGTCTACGCGACGAGAAAATTCAATCGTATGGTAACCCATAGATTTGTCCCGTGCGGACAAGTTAAGAAAGTATAAAGCAAACGCCTTCATTCACTTGTGTTTTCATCCGTTTCGAGATATTTCGTCAGTACCTTTCCGCTGGTTCTCCGTGTACAAAGATAGATTAGATGTTCATTTCAATGTTGTTTCATAGGTTTGAAATGATTATCTATTCTATTACAGTATACTCGGAGAACAGCGGGGAGGTGCTGCCGAAATTTACTCGAAACGGTTGAAAGTACAAGTGATGGACGTTCGCTCTATACATTCTTAATGGGATAGAAGCCTATCACCGACAGCCGGAACACACACATACAATAAGAATACACAACAAACGCATAATTAGAGAGCGATTCGAGATGTTCGGGTTAAAACCAATATATGATAATATGAAACCTTCATATTCCCATCGATACTCATATATGAAACTAAAAGCGCCACTTATGTTTCTCCTTTGTCAGTAACTATCCCGTTCTTATATTTCTCAATATAGTCAGCATAACCTACAATTTATATATTATACAGTCTAACATGGCCCATGAGTACGTCAGAGTTAAGGACTGGATGTAAGTGGATTGGAAACAACGTATGCAACCTGAGTTTGTCACAGGAGTTGCTGCTTTCCTTGAATTTGCACGCGCACATAATAAGATCATAATAGAGAAGATTATCTGTCCGTGCGATAGATGTGGCAATAAGTACTGGCAGAAGGTAGAATTGGCAGAGCTTCATATTGTAAAACATGGGTTTACTAGATTTTATACAACTTGGAAATATCACGGGAAAGGAGAAGAATGCAGTACTGCGGCAGAAGAAGAAGGAGAACACGATAATGCGGCAGGAGAAGAAGAAGAATTCGATAATGTGGCAGGAGACGGAAATTTATTTTCATCAGAAGAAATGGAGGATATGGTAGAGGCTGCCCTAGGTGAATCTATTCGTACCGAAGATGACATTCCTTCCGGTCAAGGACCGCGTGCGGATAAATATGAAAATTTCATGAATGATGCTAGGAAACCAATTTATGAGAATGCGAAGTATTCCACTCTCTCATGGTTCGTCCAACTTTTCCAGATTAAGTGCCTAAATGGATAGAGCAACAAGTCATTCACAATGCTTCTTTCGTTCTTGAAAGATTCTATACCTCCGAGAAATAATGTGCCCGAAAGCTGGTACGAAGCCCAGAAGATGATGTCTGATTTGGGTCTAAAGTGCGAGAAAGTTCAAGCATGTCCTAAAAATTGCGTGTTGTACCGGAAAGAGAATTCAGATTTGAAAGAGTCTCCAACATGCGGAGAGGCCAGGTATAAGCCGAAAGATTCTGATAAGAAGCCTGATATACCTGTGAAGATAGCATGATACTTTCCCATAACACAGAGGCTACAGAGGCTATTCAGGTGCAAGAAAACAGCCGAGGCAATGATTTGGCATCACCGTGCTCCTCCAAGCGAAAATGGAAAAATGAGCCATCCAAGAGATTCATCGGCATGGAAGGATTTCGATAGGAGGCACGCAATATTCAGTAGAGATCCTTGCAATGTCCGGCTCGGACTGGCTACCGATGGCTTCTGCCCATTCAACTATATGGCTGGAAGTCACAGTACATGGCCCGTTGTAATGATAATTTATAATCTGTCGCCTTGGTTGGCTATGGACCAATCATACTTTATGATGCCTCTTCTTATCGATGGACCAAACTCACCGAGAAACAATATCGACGTCTATCTCCGACCTCTGATCGAGGAGTTGAAATCTTTGTTCATTGATGGTGTAGAGACATATGATTCAAACACAAATACAACCTTCATACTGTGTGCGGCTTTAATGTGGACAATTAATGACTTTCCTGCGTATGGAATGCTATCAGGTTGGTCCGTACATGGTCACAAAGCGTGTCCTCATTGCCATGAACACACAACATCAAATTTTTTGAATTTTAGCAGTTCGGTTTGTTATTGCGGCCATCGACGTTTTCTGCCTCCAGACCACCCCTATAGGTTAGACACGGTTCACTTTGATAATCATCAGGAGCTTCTTGGACCTCCATCCCCATTGTCCGGAGAGGACGTGACTGCTAAATGGGATGGTTACAATAACGTGACTTTCGGGATGGATCCGATGAAACAGGTCAAACCACAATATTGGAACAAGTTAAGCATTTTCTTCGAGCTTCCGTACTGGTCTACAAATTCAATGCGTCATTGTCTGGACGTCATGCATATAGAGAAGGGAGTATCAGAGCACATACTTAACTTGCTTCTTTGTAAAGACGGGAAATCGAAAGACAACATGAATGCTCGGATGGATCTACAAGAGTGGGGAATAAGAAGTGAATTGCACCCTAGACCGGTAGCGGGTAAACCGGGCAAGTTTGTACTTCCCAATACCGCTTATCATATGTCACAACCGAAGAAAAAAAGATTCCTGCAGGTGTTGCATGATTTGAAAGTCCCCACAGGTTTCTCGGGATCATTCAGCAAGAAAATAAAAATTGTGAAGGGCAAGATCGATGGGCTGAAAAGTCATGATCACCATGTTATCGTGGAGCACCTTCTTCCATTAGCCCTCAGGACTTCTCTCCCCGACTCGGTTGGTCTAGTAATCAACGATCTATATTGTTTTTTCAGGGAGTTGTGTGCTAAAACACTGGAGGTTGCGACGCTGGATAAACTAGAAAATTCTATTGCGTTGATACTTTGCAAGTTTGAGCGTATTTTCCCACCGTCATTCTTCGATATCATAATACACTTGACGGTTCATCTTGCAACTGAGGCGAAATTAGCCGGACCGGTACAATATCGATGGATGTATCCCGTCGAGAGGTACGTGTAATTTTTCGTTTCGCGCAATTTATAAATTTATTGTTGTCCTGTATGCCCGTATTTATTTATTCAACATATTCTCATTAGGTATCTCTACACTCTTAAGAAGTATATACGCAATAAAAATCGACCAGAGGGTTCTATCATGCAAGGTTATCTTCTTGATGAAGCAACCACATTTTGTTCCCACTATCTGGACGAGAACATTGAGACAAGGCTTAACCGACCACGAAGAATTCAAGACGGGCCATATGGTAAAGCCGAGTATAAGAGGGTAGACACTATGTTTATCAACAAGATATACCGGTTTATCTTGTTTAATTGCGCATGTCTTGAACAAATTAGAGAGTAAGTTCTTTTGGATTAATTGTTATATCTGTGTTTGTGTGTGTATGAAATGACATAATATTAATGTCACAATTATTTGTCGAAAACAGAATTCATTTTAACGAGATACGTGAGGGGCATCCTGATTGGAACGAAGAACGTTTGGAAAAATACCATCAGGATAATTTTTGTGATTGGGTCACAGATCATGTAAGTTATTCGAATAACATTTTATTGCTATCAGTTTTAATCTAAACTTGTATCGTTATGTATTTGTCGTAAAATTTGTTTTGTTAGATCCACGATCCGAACTTGTCTGCATCATTTGAGAGTGATTCAAGATGTTTAGCTCAATTTCCTAGTATGGAGGTTGCATATTTCAAAGGATTTGGTGTCCTTGGATACAAATTCGAAGTTAAGGACATAGAAACATCTAGAACCACTCAGAATAGTGGGATTGCGACGGTAGGATCGGACGGTGTGATTTACTATGGGTACTTAAATTGTATACTCGGCATCCACTATCCCGGACGATCAGAACCCTTTTATATATTCCAGTGTACTTGGTACGATCCGCGAACCGATACGGACAGGTGGAGAAGCAGTCTTGGGACTTGGAAAGATGAATATGGATTGACCAGTGTGAACAAGCTTCGATTTTACGGTCAGGACGATCCGTTTATCTTTCCGAACCAAGCGTTCCAAGTATACTACTCACAGTATTTGAAGCATCCGGGGTGGAGTGTTGTATGCCGATGGAAACCCAGAGATGTCTACGATGTCCCAGAATACGAGGACAGCGATGAGGACGAAGAAGAGAGAAGGCTTAAAGTGCTCCGACCGTCTGTTTCGAAGGACGGGTTGTCTTCGACCGATCATGAAGTTACGTGGGTTAGAAATGACATAGACGATGAAATCCAAGTAGATATGTATGATGCGCCCACGAAATGAAAAGGTTATCAGTAATGTTATATTATTACTTCACATTTTACGCTCTATACATATATAGTCAATACTTTTAATGATTGTCTAATGCGTCCACGAACCATTTATCTAGATTTAATGATGATGTCGGGAGCAGCGAGGGGCGGCAGGAGCTCCAGCCGCGGCAGAGGCAGAGCGGTTCTGCCGCCCGGAGAGCTCCGTAGGGAGCTTCAGAGGGCCGGTCTTGCACCCAGATCGGAGACCCCTTCGGATGCTTCCTTCCGTGTGGATTTTGCCACACCTCCAGGTATACTGCACGCATATCCATTTTGAATATAATATTACAGATATTCATGCCTGTTTATGTCAAAATTACTTATATTGTCAATGTTTGATTGTCTAGTTGCTGGTGATGCGTCCACATCTGGAACAGAGGCCACCCCCGCTCCTCCAGGTATGTTTATATATCATATAGTCTATGTATATTGATTTAGAATGGTATATCATAAATACACACATTACTTTTGCTCTTACTTAGCAGTTTTTATTATTGTCTAGCTGTAGGTGGTGACACCACCGCACCTGTGGGTATGTTTATATATCCTATAGTGCATGCATATTGATTTAGAACGTTATATTATTGATCTACACATTCTTTTTGCAATTACTTATATAATCTTTTTTTAATTGTCTAATTATAAGTGGTGTGTCCACATCTTCCGCAGGGGCTACTCCTGCCGCTTCCATACCCTCCGCATCGTCTGCAGGTTAGTATGAATAAATTTAAAATATTTATTCATTTTACATATGCTCTATAGAATAAATATGAACTTCATGGAAATTTAGCGTCGATGTTTATTTTCTAGTTGGAGGGGATGCGTCCGTATCCGGGACCCCGGTTGTTCCTCACCGGAGGAACTATCGTCCCGCTCGTGCTGCTGCCCGGGCCCAGGCTCGTGCGATAGTCACCGGAGATATATATCACACTTGATTTTTCGTTTAACCTTGATTTCTTAATACAACTTTGTCTTATTATTGATTGTCTTGATATTTCATGCAGACGCAGGGCCTCCCCATCCCCAGAGGGGGACTCGAGGCCCGAATCAGTCCCATAGGCTGAGGCCTGACAGAGCTAGGGGGGAGGCAGCATTCCCCCCGCTTTTTTTACCCTTGACTATCGCTATACCGGTCCTCATACCGAGAGGTTCGGCCGGTATTTGGGGGACGAGAGCCGGCTCGTGAAGAACTATCCACTTCACGTTGAGTGGGGCGAGCAGCACCAGCGCTCATTCGCCCTCTTCTTTGATCAGGCTCGGGTATGTATTAATATATATTTTCATTTGATCTATCCAATATATTTATTATTAACACTTGCAATCTAAAAACAATGTTTTTTTTTTGTATTTTCAGTTGGATTACGATTTTCAGCCTGTAGCCGACCCTGATCACCCGGG
Source organism: Agapanthus africanus (assembly GCA_030015575.1). Lineage (NCBI taxonomy): Eukaryota > Viridiplantae > Streptophyta > Magnoliopsida > Asparagales > Amaryllidaceae > Agapanthus > Agapanthus africanus. The sequence continues at coordinate 131,060,088 of CM057346.1, forward strand.
GAGGGTGCTCGACCTTCATGCTCTATACAATGGCCTGATGAAGAACATGCAGGCCAAGGTCCGATACAACAGGAATGAGCTGAAGGCCGACTGCTACTCCCTGTAGATGGAGACCCCCGAGGCAGAGAGAGCGGCCCTCCTATCTACTCCGACGTTTGCGAGAGTCGACCTAGAGACATGGCCTCTATTGTGCGCTTATTTCGACTCCTAACGCAAACAGATATGTATTTTAAATGTAATTCATTATTTATGATATAATTTATTTCTTTGTGTTTCTTAATTAGAAAACTAAATGTTAATGCGTTGTGCAGAAACAGGCCGCTCAGAATACAGAGAACAGGAAGTCGGCGAAGAGGGGTCGCCCCACTTACACAGGTGGCGCGAGGAACATTACTCGAGCCATGGAGTTATCGGTAAATTACAATAGACCGACCTTTGTGATATTCTGCAATATTAAGAGTTATTTTCTAATATTTCTAATATTAAGAGTTACTTTCTAATATTGCAGACATCTCGGACCGTGGCGTCAGGTGGTACACCAAGCGTGCTGTCCGCATATCTTGCCGTCCACGGCACCTCGATAGATCCCGCCACGGGCGAGCTTCGATATCCCGACGTCGCTACCCAGGAGTACTGCATAAGTGTTAATATTTTTTCTACCCAAATTTGAAATTTTAGTTTTGGAAGGTTCAAGTTTAAATTTTATACTTATACTTTACTGCTTAATGTGGGTGTAGGAGCGGGTGGTTGAGCAGGCCGAGGCCTCAGGGACCGATTTTACCGGACAAAGCGATCCGAGGCTGCTGGCCCCAGTTCTGGACGCCGCACACGGAGGGCACCACGGAGGTTGGGAGAGAGGCCGGGGACTGGGCCCTAGCAGGGCCCATATGAGGTTGGACTCCACCTTGGCGGTTACTTCCTCCGTCTCCGGTGATCGACGTGTCCATCAGGAACTGGAGAGCTTGAGGGCCACCGTTCAGGAGTTGAAGGAGATGCTGGTATGTATACTACTTTATAGTAAAATATCATGTCATATTATATAGATATCAACATATCCATAATTAGTACGTAGCTTGAGCTTATTTGGTTTTAGACTTAAATTTGATTAATCATACATACAGATATAATTAAAATAAACAACAAACTAGATATCCAAACGGGGTTTCGAAATAAGTTAATAATGATACGAATTCGAATAATACACAGTTCTTACACGCTTATTACACACGTTAGGTCCAGACGCGACAGGGTACATCGGCCGAGCCTCCACATGCATCTCCTTCGGCTGCGGCTCCGCAAGCCACTACATCGGTTGCGGTTCCGCAGACAGCTCCTATAGCTCCACCGCCCGCTCAGACTCCTGTAGCCGTGGCTCCGCAAGCGACTACCTCGACGGCGGCTGCGCAGACCACATCGCCAGCTCCACAGGCCGCTCAGACTCCTGCTCGCGCCGAATTGCAGAGTTTATTGACCGAGGAGCAGGCGCCCGTTATTTTATCGTTATTCAGAGGTAGAGCTGGACCGAACTAGGGTAGCTTTTTGGTTCTTATTTTTTGAAACATGTATTTATTTATATCATACACATTGTACTACATTCTGAAACGATATTGATATTTGTTTATATTTATATCATATTCAGTTTTTGGGTTTCTTTTGTATATTATATATATGTGTGAGATGTGATTATGAATACTGCGATATATGTTGTGTGATAATTAATTTTATATTTGATTGAAGTATATATTATTGTGCACAGGGCGGGAAAAAATCAAGCAGCCCATTTTAAAAAAAAATACAGATAATATGTACCGACGGATTAATCCGTAGGTACACATGTTTCCCCTACGGCTATATCCGTAGGGGCAAAATATCAGCAGTAACTGATATTTCCCCCATGATTTCAGTACCGGGGGTTAGGAGTGCCCCTACGGATATGTCCGTAGGGGCCACTGCTTCTCCCCTACGGCGTTATCCGTAGGGGCAAAATATCAGAAATCATGTTATTTTGCCCCTACAGATAGGTACCTACGTAGATATCTATAGGGGTAGTACTTGGACCTACGGTTATGTCCGTAGGTACATTTAATATATTAAAAAAACCGTAAATAATATAACTTTTTTTACCCTACGGTCTACTCCGTAGGGGCAACAGGACATACACAGATATCCGCAGGGGCAAGAATTTGCCCGTAGGGGCAAGTTCAAGGCTTCAACTTACACCTGCGGCCTTTGCACTTACGGGGTATTTTTCGCCCCTACGCATATATCCGTAGGGGCAGTAGGTTGCCCCTACGGATAAATCCGTAGGGGCAACCCTTATTTGTAGTATTGTGTCAGATAGCGGTTCCCAGATGACATGTGTACAGGTTAGTCTGTCGACCTGAGATCGTCATTTGTCTCGTGTGAGTTCCTACTGTGCTTTGATTACTACCCTACCACGGCTCAAAGGAGTCGTGCAAACAGGTTTTAGTTGGGTACAGTCCCGAGCCACATGGAGGCAGTGATCGGATCGTCGGGGATTCGTCTCTCCCGGTATTGGGGGTTGATGTCGCGTTGTGTACGGATGTCCATCACCATAAATCCGTGGCCACGGTGGACGAGAATTATCGATCCAGGATCGATAGTTTCTCAGGTGGTGATGGGTTTCATACCGACACTAAATATCACGTTGTTGGGGGTCTGACTTTACCCACCCCCCTAGACTCGATATGCGATACTCTTAGACGAACAGACCGGACTGTACGAACATTATCACTGACAGGCTCAGTAGGGGTTCAGGATGAGTTTGCTCGTCGGCCTCCCTTTCGCTTAATACCTGGGTAGCCGTTACGTACAGCTAGTGCCGCTGACGTGCTTGTGGTTAAACCCACTGCCAGCGTATTGACGAGTCTTTAGAGTCCCACACAGAGGGTTTTCACGGTTCAGGCGATATGGTGTACATGTCGTATATTGGTACATACGGGTGTCTGATTAAATATGTGCACTTGCTGCGCAGACTTTAATCGGACGGTTGATAATACTAGCGACTTAGGATTAAACCGGATTATTAAATCGGGTTTTGATTTAATAATTGATATATGTATTTGTATATGCGTATTCTAGTATTATTGTTCACTATTCGTTTTCTCTCTCGGCTATTCGTATTTTGGTACGAATACGCGTATATGTATTTTGATACATGTACAGGGAAGTATTCCGTATTTTATACGGAATGACTTCTAGAAGATGTGCCATCTCATTATTGATTTTTTCTTTTTAGAAAAATCATTTGTTTGATAATGAGGTGGAAGGTGTGAGGTGGCAAAGGCATGGTCTTGGGCATGGAACAAAGTATGGTTGATGTTATTTTATTGTAAAAAGAAATTTGAGATTTTGTTGATTGGAGAGAGAGAGTTGGCCGGCCATTATTAGAGTGGGGTTCATTTCATTTTGTATGGTTACATGATTAATTACATGCTAGCCCACTCTCTCACTCTCTCAAGTTGACAAACACTTAACCATTTTGTTCATGCAAAAAGAAAAGCATCACCACCTCCTTCATTTTCTTCTTTGGTTGCTCCCATGAGCATAGATGTTGAGAGAAAAATATAGCGACACTTTCATACACCCCCACTCTCTATCGCTAGCGACGTTGGAGCGTCAGTTATCTCGTTCGACGAGGTTGGAGCTTCGCCGTTTCTCTCGGGTGGATCATCGGAGACGAAGGAAGACCGGCAACCAAACGAGATCAAGGCATCGCTAGGAGCTTAGAATGAAGACCGAAGGACACGGATCAACTCAGTATAACCTTTCTAGCTCTTAGTTAGTTTGCTAGAATAGGGTTTAAGATCGATCCAGAAATCGGGTAGCGGTAGCGCCGCTTTTAGAAATTTTTGTTCCGCATTTTGGCCGCGTTTCGACGGCCGGGGCGCTGCCGGAACCCTTCATGGTATCAGAAACACCCTTTAAACCCCTTACTAGCTTGTTTAGACGTGCTTAAAAGATCGATCGACGGATTTTACCAAAATCACTATTTCATTTTTCAGTTTGCTGTCGTTTTTCATAAGTGTTCAAAAAATTATTTGCAGTAGCTTAAAAATCCATGTAGGCAATTCTAAGGGTACAGAAAAAATTTGAGCCCCTGAAGCCTCTAAAGCGCCGCGGAACCACCGCACTAACCCTCCATTGGCGGCGGATCCGTAGCCATTTAGTGGCAACGGGCTTCAAAATTTTTCCTGTAGCCCCCTGATGTGAAATTGTGATTTTTGAGATATTCTGTTTTGGCCCAGGTTTCTGTGCAGTATTGTTTTTGCTATTGGGGCCAATTTGGAACTTAGTCAATCGATATTTTAAGCGTGCGTTTGACACTACATACATTATATTCTGCGACCGTGAATGTCATTTAATCGGTAAACCCGTCTAACTGCTATATGTCTTTTAGACGGGTTTGCGAACGCGACATTCACGTTGATATTCTGTGTTGTGCTGTGATGTTGGTTGGATCATCGTGGTGGATAGCTATGGTGCAATATTTGTTAGGTCCACGTTACCTCTCCCGGTACTTACGGGGTTGTGGAAACGGTAAATCAAAATTTTTCTAAACTTTGTAACATGGACCGTAAAAGCCGGATCTTTGCTAAACTAAACTAGCATACTTGCTAAAGAGAGTTAGCTACTATGTTGATGGTTATACCTAAACTTGAACTCCTTCTCTTCTTGTTGTTGTTCTTCTTTCTTGTTCTTTGTAGAAGCTTGAATGGTTCTCTTCTCGTCGCCTTCTTCTTGCCGAAGATAGATCCACCTTGAAGGTTCGACCTTTGGGCTCTTCCTCGATCTTTGAGTGAACTAGGGTTTCCGGCTTGCTAAACCTTGAACCCTAGAGAGAGTAGAGAGTGTCTAGGGGTTGTTTTCTTTTCAAGGTGAAGGAATCTCAACACATGAGAAGGAATCACCTTGAGCTTGAGGAGGAAGAAGATGAAGAGAGGAGAGAGAATAGATATGAAAAGAATGAGCTCTCTTTTTCCTTTTGCAACCATAATGCAAAAGAAAAATATTATCTAAATGATAATAATTGAAATAAGAATAGTTGATGGTAATTTTGGAATGACCACTATCATACTTCTTTAAATGAAGTGTAAGCATGAATCAAGGAAGACTTTCAAGGCATGAAAGTGGTCAATGGTCAACAAGTCAACCAAGGTCAACAAGTCAACAAAAATCAACCATAACATAATTCTCATTTAATTACTATTATTAATAGATAATATATAAATCCATTAGGGTTTGGAAAATGAAGACTGTCAACTGTGCATACGCACCCGTTCCGAAACCCTAATGAAAAACCTCATCCTCCGCCTCAAGCAACTGTGCATACACACCTGTATTCTCGTTCCGAGGAACAAGAATACCAAGAGATAAAAGCAACCCCCAAAACATATACCAGTATCTGGCTCAAACCAGAGCCTGCCAGTATAATCTGTCCGGACTCCAAACGTGCACAAGTGCGCGGATGAGAACGAACCCTGTCGCAAAACCATGCGACCTCTACTCTGTTTTGCCCAGAGGCGAAAACCCTCTGTGTGGGACTCTAAAGACTCGACACTACGCTGGCAGTGGGTTTAACCACAGACCGCAAGCGGCACTAGCTGTGCGTAACGGTCCCCAGGTAGATGCCGACAAGAAGGCCGACGAGGTGAAACCCCATCTGAACTCCTACTGAGTCTGAATGTGACATTCTCCGTACAGTCCGGTCTGTTCGTCTGATACATCGCATGGCGGGCCTAGGGGGGCGGTAAACGTCAGTCCCCTAATAGCGGTACAAGTCGTGTCGGAGTGAAGCCCAATACACCCTGAGATAACACTGGAACCTACCAGTACATCTCGCTTGCCCTGGCCAGGGACTACTTGTGTAATGGCTCTCCTAGACACAGCGCGATGTCAACCCCCAATACCGGGAGAGACGAATCCTGTCTAACCGTCACTGCCTCCAAGTGCTTCGGGACTGCTCCCAACTACTACCTGTTTGCACGACTCAGTAGAGCCGTGGTAGGGTAGTAATCAAAGAACAGTGGGAACACACTCGAGGCGAAGTGACAGTGTCAAGTCAGCGGACTAAGCTGTACTCATGTCACCTGGGAACTGATAACTGACGATAGGTATAATACCAACCATCAGTTCCCGACGAGTCCTGTCCAGTGTACTCGTAACCCAACGAGCACCCGCATACTATCTCAAGTACGACGTACTGACGGCTGTGGGACAGACCGTCTCCCGTGCTGGTATGAGAAGCGCATACGCTAGTCTACTCCGGAGTATCGATGCCCTATCTCGGTACTCCCACGACTAGGGACGTGTATAAGGATGTGCTTGTAGATTACCCAGCCCCCACTAGTGTGATCGCCATCACAACGCCGGTAATCAAGCAAAGATCCTAAGGGCTCTACTAATGCGTATAGGTGATATAATAAATAAACACACATGTACACATTAAAGCAGAGGCAAACCAAGTAGCATACTATTATATTGAGCAAGATTGTCTGTACAACTGCGAATATCCCAAGCTTCCATCAAGTAATATACATACTAGTATGATACAGTAATGGCCTCTAGGGCATATACACTAACAATCTCCCACTTGCACTAAGGCCATGTACTGGCGTATCGAAGACCTATCATCTCGATCAGCCGCTCGAACTGAGTCTGGGGTAAAGCCTTCGTGAATGGGTCCGCAGTGTTGTCTTTTGTGTCCACTCTCCGCACCTCGATCTCCTGTCGATCAATGATCTCCCTGATCAGGTGATACCGCCTTAAGATGTGCCTGGATTTCTGATGGGACCTTGGTTCCTTCGCTAAAGCTATAGCCCCATTGTTATCGCAATACAAAGGTATTGGGTCAACAATGGACGGAACCACCTGAAGTTCACTAATGAACTTCTTAATCCAGACCGCCTCTTTTGCGGCATCGCTTGCAGCAATGTATTCAGCCTCCATCGTCGAGTCTGCGACGGTATCCTGCTTGGAACTCCTCCAACATACCGCCCCTCCGTTGAGGGTAAACACAAAACCCGAGACAGACTTGCTGTCATCTTTGTCACTCTGGAAGCTTGAATCGGTAAAGGACTCGACCCTGAGGTCTCCATTACCGTAAACCAGGAACATCTTCTTAGTCCTCCTCAGGTACTTGAGAATGTTCTTCACTGCTATCCAGTGGTCCTCCCCTGGGTCTGACTGATACCGGCTTACCGTGCTCAACGCGTAAGCTACATCTGGTCTTGTACATAGCATCGCATACATTATAGATCCTACCGCCGAAGCGTAGGGTATAGTGCTCATGCGAACCCTCTCCTCGTCAGTCTTAGGAGACATCTTCTTGGAGAGGGTAATTCCGTGCAATGCGGGTATGTTACCGCGCTTGGAACCCTCCATACTAAATCTCTTTAGTACGGTCTCTATGTACCTGGACTGTGAAAGTCCTAATAGTTTCTTGGATCTATCTCTATAGATCTTGATCCCCAGAATGTACGAGGCATCACCCAGGTCCTTCATGGAGAACCTTTGTGACAAAAACAGCTTGACCGATTGTAGCATAGGAACATCATTTCCTATCAAAAGAATGTCGTCCACGTACAAGACTAGGAACACGACAGTTCGTCCTACAATCTTCTTATACACACAGGGTTCATCTTCGTTCTTGATGAAATCAAATTCCTTGATTGCCTCATCAAAACAGATGTTCCAGCTCCGCGATGCCTGCTTTAATCCATAAATGGATTTAAGCAACTTGCACACCTTTCCGCTGCTCCCACTGTCTACGAAACCTTCTGGTTGATCCATGTAAACGCACTCTTCCAAACAACCGTTTAGGAAAGCCGTTTTAACATCCATCTGCCAGATTTCATAGTCATGGAACGCAGCAATGGCAAGTAGGATCCGAATGGATTTGAGCATAGCCACCGGAGAAAAAGTTTCATCATAGTCCAAACCAGGTCTTTGACGAAAACCTTTTGCAACGAGTCTAGCTTTATAGGTTTCCACCTGCCCATCTACACCAAGTTTCCTTTTGTAGATCCATTTGCATCCAACGGGTTTTACCCCTGGTGGAGCAATATCCATGGTCCACACTTTATTGGCGTACATGGACTCCATTTCAGATTGCATTGCTTCCTGCCACTTATCAGAGTCCCTACTGATAATGGCCTGCCTGAAACTGGTAGGGTCATCTTCTTCCAAGATGCAATCCTCTCGATCCCCGTCTATGAGAAAACCGTAGTATCTCTCGGGCGGATGAGAAATCCTACCAGATCTGCGGAGTGGCTGAGGTTCGTTTGGGGTTATTGAATCTAGCGGTTCCTCCAAATTTTCTGTTAAAGCTTGTGTTTCTGGAATTTCATCCAGTTCTACCGTGCTGCCACTAATGTTTTTAACAAGAAATTCTTTTTCTAAAAATGTGGCATTTCTTGAAACAATTATCTTCTGTTCCTCTGCATGGTAGAATAGATACCCACTTGAATCTTTTGGGTATCCCACAAACTTACACAAAACCGCCCGTGCTTCAAGTTTGTCTGGGTTATGCTTTTTGACATAAGCTGGGCAACCCCAAATCTTAATACGTTTAAGATACAAACTTTTACCACTCCATATTTCATACGGAGTCTTGGGCACGGATTTGGATGGAACTTGATTCAATAGATGTGCTGCAGTTTGAAGTGCATATCCCCAGAATGAAAGAGGTAACTCAGCACTACTCATCATGGAGCGAACCATATCCAGTAGGGTACGATTCCTCCGCTCCGATACACCGTTGTGCTGTGGTGTATAAGGAGGAGTAAGCTGAGAGAGAATACCATTCTCTTTTAAGTAATCTAGGAATTCCGTGCTTAAGTACTCCCCTCCCCTGTCAGACCGGAGGATCTTGATACTTTTGCCTGTCTGGTTCTCTACTTCCTTTCTGAATTCCTTGAATTTCTCAAAAGCTTCAGATTTGTGTTTCATCAGATACACATATCCGAACCTAGAGAGATCGTCAGTGAATGTGATGAAGTACGAGAACCCACCCCTTGCATGTATAGACATCGGACCACATACATCACTATGTACGAGTCCCAAGAGCTCTGCTGCTCTTTCTCCATGTCCGGTGAACGGAGATTTGGTCATCTTCCCTTTGAGACAAGACTGACAAGTTTCATAAGATGAAAACTCGAACGCATCCAAGAGTCCATCTCTATGCAACTTACTCAGTCTTTTCTCTCCGACATGACCAAGTCTACAATGCCACAAGTAGGATTCATTCGTATCTGAATTCTTCCTCTTGCGTGTGTTTTGTATATTGAGAACTGTATTCTGATTTAGAACGTAGATACCATTAAACAGTGTACCCTCTGCAACCAGTACCTCATCAAGGTAAATGTTCATGATATTCTTTTCAAGAACAAACTTATATCTATCTTTATCGAGTAAAGAAACTGATATGATGTTGCAAACCATGGAGGGTACATAGTAGCAATCGTTCAAAATCATAGTCTTGCCATTTGGCAATACTAGGTGATATTCTCCGACGGCTGCCGCATTAACTTGTGCTCCGTTCGCTACTCTGAGCGACATATCACCCGGTGCAACTTTCCTACTTTTTCTCAGTCCTTGCAATAAATTGCAGATATGAGATCCTGATCCGGTATCAAGTACCCAGGAGGTAGGGCTGACCGTAAAACAGTTCTCAATTACAAGAACACCTGAAGTAGATGCAAAACCATGCTTCTTCTTCGACTGGGTATCCTGGAAATCCATACAATCCCCTTTCCCATTCTCATACTCATGACTGTTGTCACAAGTTAGAGCTGAACCAACTTTCCCCAGTCCCGAATAAGAATTCGGATCGGTCAAGCGATACATTTTATTATCTTGATTAGGGCGTGAAAAGGTTGCTGCCTGGAGAGAGAGAAAAGAAACACTCAGCGTATGCTCGTGCAAGATTAGATTGGTTTATTAATTTATCTAACCAGGGTGTCTCCCACTGTTTCCTCAAATCCTTCTTAAAACCTTTTAAAAGAAGAACTAGCCGGGTTTTAATTCACGTCACAATACTTGCTTAACCTTTCAGCCAGGCTAGTGTCGGTACTTCGAGGGAGGTTTTCCAACGCTTTCGCGAAGTTCCTTAATTAAAGAACCTCTTTTCCCTGGGGGCGTAACCCCGCTAACACCTTTCTAGACACCTACTAGGTTTATAGCATTGATCGTTAAGTGAAATAATCTCCCGAGAGTAAACCAACTCATCAGTGGGATCGGGATCCAACTGTCATTGTGTGATAACCTAGATGGAATCCACTCTAGTCACCACACTCCAGAAGGTATGCTAAATCTGCAAGTTTCAGTTCTTTTGAAACTCCCGATGTGGTTTTTGCCCCTAGGACTCAAGTGATCTTGACACAGTCAACAAATCAAAAAGTCCTAGTCAAGTTCATCCCGTCGTTGTCTTGATTGCATTAAACCCACCTGCATAACCCTTGACACAGTCAACAAGGTTACACAAATGTCCTAACCAATCACATTGTATCCAGCAAATAAGCAATACTTAGCTACCGTTCACTGCGCCTTGACACAGTCAACAAACGCAGCACGAATACTAAGTATAGCTTATAAGAGACGACGGAGGGCTACGGCTGGGTTTTTGGCGAAAAACCCGTTAACGTAATGAACTTGATGTCGTTGAAGGAACGTGATACACCTTTTGAAAATATAGTGACGAAAAACTTTTTGCTAAAGAGGTCACTCCCTGTGAAGGGATCTCGGCTCTTTCCTCGTCGAATGAGGTGCAGGATATTACAAAATGAATACCTCGATGCAAAGCAAGAATAATCGACTATAGTGAAGTTATTACCCTGACGCAAACTTTTGTCCAAGGGGTCACTCCCGGTGAAGGGATCTCGGCCCTTGCCTCGTCGACTGAGGTGCTGGGTATTCATAACCGAATACCGCGATGCAAAACAAAAATGAGCGTCCTTGCAATAACAGCTTTTTGAAAAACTTGTTCCAACAACGTCTTATAGGTTTATTTTCTTGCATTAGTTCTTTTAATGCGTGATATTCTTGCATTAGTTCTTTTAATGCGTCCCATCAGTTAATCCTACCATTGCAGAAAACAACCAAAATATGACGTACGCTTATGCCATTCGCATTCGCCACGGGGTCCCGTCATCACTCGTTAGGTTACTTAACTAACGACAGAGCGGGGGCTGGGCTAGCGCGGCTGTAAAACATAAGCAACGCCTAAATAGTAAAGCAATGATAGACATTACAGATCACAGATGAATACATTGGATATACTAGCAATCCGCAATCCTTTCGAGCCTGGAACGAAAAGCGGATAACACGGTCGCGGTGAATAGCCAAATACCCCACCCAAGACCCCTACGGGTGCGGCAAACTACCCGCCAAGTACTCGGTAGTTTGTGCACCCCCTCCATGGGTCTATCCTAGGAGCAAAAACAGTAAAAAGAATTATACAATGACGGCTACAACCCCGACCCGGTTGTGCGGCCAAACAAATAATATTATTACATCAATTTACATTTACAATGAATGAAAGAAAAACAAAAGCTCATCTCACATCCACCCCGGCTATTCACCCGCGACAGTCCAACACATTCATATACACATTCCAATATCAAACACAGATCATGTATAACCCCGACTAATCGTCTTATAGCGATTAGCCGACGTTCAATACATGCAAACATCACAGATATAACCAACATAGCCAAAGTGTAGCGAAGTTCGAAAAAAATACGGAATTATAGGACCCCAAAAGTGAATTTTAGTTCTGGAAAATCTGGGCACATATAATATATCTGAAAAATCCCAAAATCCCACCAGAAGAACACTGCACGAAAAACGATGCAGCAAGGAAACCAACCTGCGGCGCTTCCGCGGCACATGCCTACTTCGTGCCGCGGAAGCGCGGAGACTTAAATGAATGACGTCATCGTTTTTCTTCTGTGTTCAAACAAAACCCTGAGACGATTTTACAAGTATAAAGTTTTTCATTTAGAGCAGAAAAATTTTCAACAGAAACTTAGGGTTTTGTTTTTCCGGTTTTGCGATTTTTCGGTTTCGAACTTCCATACACTTCGCTACCAAGCTAGTTTAAGTTTAGTTAGGCTCTGATACCAGTGTTAGGTCCACGTTACCTCTCCCGGTACTTACGGGGTTGCGGAAACGGTAAATCAAAATTTTTCTAAACTTTGTAACATGGACCGTAAAAGCCGGATCTTTGCTAAACTAAAATAGCATACTTGCTAAAGAGAGTTAGCTACTATGTTGATGGTTATACCTAAACTTGAACTCCTTCTCTTCTTGTTGTTGTTCTTCTTTCTTGTTCTTTGTAGAAGCTTGAATGGTTCTCTTCTCGTCGCCTTCTTTTTGCCGAAGATAGATCCACCTTGAAGGTTCGACCTTTGGGCTCTTCCTCGATCTTTGAGTGAACTAGGGTTTCCGGCTTGCTAAACCTTGAACCCTAGAGAGAGTAGAGAGTGTCTAGGGGTTGTTTTCTTTTCAAGGTGAAGGAATCTCAACACATGAGAAGGAATCACCTTGAGCTTGAGGAGGAAGAAGATGAAGAGAGGAGAGAGAATAGATATGAAAAGAATGAGCTCTCTTTTTCCTTTTGCAACCATAATGCAAAAGAAAAATATTATCTAAATGATAATAATTGAAATAAGAATAGTTGATGGTAATTTTAGAATGACCACTATCATACTTCTTTAAATGAAGTGTAAGCATGAATCAAGGAAGACTTTCAAGGCATGAAAGTGGTCAATGGTCAACAAGTCAACCAAGGTCAACAAGTCAACAAAAATCAACCATAACATAATTCTCATTTAATTACTATTATTAATAGATAATATATAAATCCATTAGGGTTTGGAAAATGAAGACTGTCAACTGTGCATACGCACCCGTTCCGAAACCCTAATGAAAAACCTCATCTTCCGCCTCAAGCAACTGTGCATACACACCTGTATTCTCGTTCCGAGGAACAAGAATACCAAGAGATAAAAGCAACCCCCAAAACATATACCAGTATCTGGCTCAAACCAGAGCCTGCCAGTATAATCTGTCCGGACTCCAAACGTGCACAAGTGCGCGGATGAGAACGAACCCTGTCGCAAAACCATGCGACCTCTACTCTGTTTTGCCCAGAGGCGAAAACCCTCTGTGTGGGACTCTAAAGACTCGACACTACGCTGGCAGTGGGTTTAACCACAGACCGCAAGCGGCACTAGCTGTGCGTAACGGTCCCCAGGTAGATGCCGACAAGAAGGCTGACGAGGTGAAACCCCATCTGAACTCCTACTGAGTCTGAATGTGACATTCTCCGTACAGTCCGGTCTGTTCGTCTGATACATCGCATGGCGGGCCTAGGGGGGCGGTAAACGTCAGTCCCCTAATAGCGGTACAAGTCGTGTCGGAGTGAAGCCCAATACACCCTGAGATAACACTGGAACCTACCAGTACATCTCGCTTGCCCTGGCCAGGGACTACTTGTGTAATGGCTCTCCTAGACACAGCGCGATGTCAACCCCCAATACCGGGAGAGACGAATCCTGTCTAACCGTCACTGCCTCCAAGTGCTTCGGGACTGCTCCCAACTACTACCTGTTTGCACGACTCAGTAGAGCCGTGGTAGGGTAGTAATCAAAGAACAGTGGGAACACACTCGAGGCGAAGTGACAGTGTCAAGTCAGCGGACTAAGCTGTACTCATGTCACCTGGGAACTGATAACTGACGATAGGTATAATACCAACCATCAGTTCCCGACGAGTCCTGTCCAGTGTACTCGTAACCCAACGAGCACCCGCATACTATCTCAAGTACGACGTACTGACGGCTGTGGGACAGACCGTCTCCCGTGCTGGTATGAGAAGCGCATACGCTAGTCTACTCCGGAGTATCGATGCCCTATCTCGGTACTCCCACGACTAGGGACGTGTATAAGGATGTGCTTGTAGATTACCCAGCCCCCACTAGTGTGATCGCCATCACAACGCCGGTAATCAAGCAAAGATCCTAAGGGCTCTACTAATGCGTATAGGTGATATAATAAATAAACACACATGTACACATTAAAGCAGAGGCAAACCAAGTAGCATACTACTATATTGAGCAAGATTGTCTGTACAACTGTGAATATCCCAAGCTTCCATCAAGTAATATACATACTAGTATGATACAGTAATGGCCTCTAGGGCATATACACTAACAATGTTAGTATAGTTTTATTTCATTTGTACATTTGATATTGCGGGGCGAGCGTCCGACATGTGGACTGCCGTCACTGCCAGTTTGTATATTATTCTTTTGGGGCACGACCGGGCTGAGGTCGATGTCACCCTTGTATATTATTTTATTTTTTGTACTAGGATTACCCCACGGTGGAGTGTACGAATAGCCGAGTTCTAGAGGGCAACTGGTCCGCATCTCATGGCGTTGGGACGGAGGGGACCTTACTCTAGAATTGGCGGGCTGTTCGCCGCACTCGTATGGGGTATAGGTTAACCTAAGAGGGGTGCCCAAGTTACTGGATTCCGTGAAGTGCTGGGTGGTCCATTCACGTTGCTGAAGGGAGCTGCCTCACTTCTGGTTTTGGCGGGTAACTTGCCGCGCTCGTAGGGGTCTAGGTTTTATTGCACAGGCTATCCACACGACAGGGAACGTCGAGTCTCACTTGCGGCTCAAGTGAAACTCGGGGCTCCAGATTATCCACCATTCTGTATTGCTTCTATGATGTTTATGTGATGTTGCTTTATATCATGCCTGGGACGATTGTTATATGTATTTATATATACCAGTAGATGTTGTATATGTTTTGCACCTGCGCTAGCCCAGTCCCCGCTCTGTCGTTAGTTAAGTAACCTAACGGGTGATGACGGGACCCAGTGGTGAAAGCGGATGGCATATACGTACATTTTATTTTCGTTCTTTTCTGGTATGATTAATTGATGGGACTGCATTGATTCTTATCAATGCAAAGATAAAACAAACTTATTTGTGATGTTGTTGGAACCAAGCTTTTAAAAACTGACATTACAGACGTTTTCTTTTGCTTTGCATCGTGGTATTCATTTGGAATACCATGCACCTCATTCGACGAGGCAAGGGCCGAGATCCCTTCATCGGGAGTGACCCCTTGAGTAAAATTTTGCGTCAACGTAATAACTTCACTATAGTCGTTTCCTTTTGCTTTGCATCGTGGTATTCAGTTTGGAATATCCTGCAACCCATTCGACGGGGAAAGAGCCAAGATCCCTTCACCGGGAGTGACCTCTTTAGCAAAAGTTTTCGCCACTATATATATTTATAAAACCACTTGGATTCCTTCAACGAGATCAAGTTCATTACGTTAAAGCTTTTTCGCCAAAAACCAGCCGTAGCCCTCCGTCATTTCTTATAAGTACTATTTGGTATTCGTGCTATGTTTGTTGGCAAGCGTCAAGGCATAGTGTGCGGTAGCTGAATAATACTTATTTGTAGCATGGGTATGCGATTGATCGGGACAGTTGTACAGGTTTGTTGGCAAGCGTCAAGGGCTTGTGCTGGTGGGTTCGAGTTAATCCAGGACAATGACGGGTTGAACTTGATTAGTGACCTATAATTTGTTGGCAAGCGTCAAGGTTATAGGTCGTTAGGGGTAAAAATCAAATCGGGAGTTTCAAACATACAGGAAATTTGCCAGGCTTGCGCATACCTTCTGGAGTGTGGTGACTTGAGTGGCTTCCATCAAGTTATCATGCGATGATAGTTGGATCCTGATTCCCACTGATGAGTAGGATTACTCCTCGGGTGATTCCGACTAATTCTCCTTTTAGGTTTGGAGGAGAATTCAAGGAAACAGTGGGAGCCATCCAGATTAGATAATATGATTGACCATTCTGATCTAGGTTAGAGTGCACGCTGAGTGTTTCTTCTCTCTCTCTCTCTGACTGCGACTATGACCCGACCTTTGACTAAAACTCATGAAACCAAGTTGAACGAACCTTCTTAAAACACTTTGGCTTTTGAAATGTCACGGTGTCGCATACATCATTGCCACTTCTATATCACCTTTTCATTTCTCCAGAACACCCCGTATTACTACGAACATCCACTTCCATTGGATAAATCTATCGTATGGTTATATACGAACTCAAAGGATCTGTTTCGAGGATGGATTCTGGTTCTGGAGAGATTGAATAGGATTATTCGGTTGTCTTTTCTCTTTACCTTCTCTCAGGTTGTGAGGGCTCCTAGGATTAGGAGAGGGTACACCTATTGAGCTTATTGGATAGTCTTCTTCCAAACCATAGGCAGGTGCCGAACGGTAGGGAAGGAAGAAAACCAATTAAGCTTAAGTGTGGTGTACAGAAGGTAATAAGTAAAGACATATAAAGAGATTAGAATAATGGCAAAGGAAATTGCGACCACCATCATTCACGACAAAGACCGTGTATACCCCTGCCACTCCTACATTCACTTTACATTTCTCCAGAACACCTCGTATCACTACGAACATCCACTTCCATTGGATAAATCCATTGTATAGTTACATACGAACTCGAAGGAACTTTTTCGAGGATGGATTCTGGTTCAGGAGAAAAAGAATAGGATTATTCAGATGTCTTTTCCCATTACCTTCTCTCAGGTTGCGAGGGCTCCCAGGATTAGGAGAGTACACCTATTACGCTTATTGGATAGTTTTCTTCCAAACTTTAGGCTGGTGTCGAAAAGTAGGGAATGAAGAAAACCAATTAGCGTAAAGGAGGTATACAAAAGGTAATAAGTAAAGACATAATAAAGGGATTGCAGTGAGGGCAGGTAAGTATATGGTTACTGTTATGATTCAGGATAATGGAAGAGGCGTTACTAGGAATACCAGTTAACCCTTTTGAAATATTTTCATGTTTCGGTTTCACTGTGCAATGTTAATTGAAATCTGTTTTCCCAATTGGAATCTAACTCCAGGGTATGTATTTACCAGATCAGTTTCTCACATCTGTATGTTATTACGGATGGTGAGTGGGAGTAAGATATCGGGAATTGGGTGATTAGATCCTCATTATATCGGAATTTGTTGTAATTGGTGATATTTGAGGAAATCATCTGGATTTTGCCGGATGGCAAATATTTGGTTTTGAATATCCGTTGTAATGCACCAATTTCAAACTGATATATCTGTACATTTATTTTATAAAGTGAGATATAACTTTTTTGATATTGTGTCTATGACATTTACCTATATCAGTTGGTGATTAGGTAAGGTGCATTCAACAGTGGTGTAATTCTTCTTAACCATAGTACAGTTTTTCAACCTACAACGCACAAGGTTTGAGTTATTGAACTCAGGGGACTTATACAAAGTATTGTATGTTGTCCAGTGTCCATTAGGACAAAGGGGTTGGTACTCGTACTATATTCTGTTTACTTATGACTTCTCCAGTTCTGGACATGTATTTCGTTGAAATGCAAGGTCCAGATATTCAGAAGTTATAGGTATAAGAATAAAGTAGAGAACCATTTGTTGTAAGTATCAGGATTCTTCAAGGAAGTCGAAGATGTAGATATTTGTGTTTGGTATTCAGTTAATAGTAATGGTTTTGAGAACTTGCTTCTCTTTCAGGTTACTCATATATGGATGCACTCCTAGATGAGTAATGTTGATTGTCCTCTTTCCATTTGGTTGATATGCACTGGAGACAGCTGCATGATTTTTGAATCTGGTTCAAATTAGATTAGTGCTTTTGTTTCTATATTAGATTAATATAGAATCAATTTATATATTAACGATGTTAAGGTATAGGGAGTTGTCCGGCTGATGCTTAAAACCAGAATCCGGATAAACTCAAGGCACGTTTCAGTAATGGCTGTTTGTGGGTTATCCCGGGTTTTGACGAGGGTTAACTTTCTACCATCAGGAAGATCAATATTTATATTGTTCTTGACTCGCCACAGTTTTAATAAAATGGATTTTTCAGACAACAGAAGTGGGAGTATGGTAGAACTGGAAGTGATTCCAGAACCGCAAACGATCACTAAAGATTTAATAGAACCTAAGGATTCAATTGTTGTTGACGTTCCATTAGCCACTCCGCAGATTTGGTAGGTAACCTCAGGCACCTGAGAGGTACTTCGGTATTCTCAAAGACGGTGACAAGGAGGTTCTTGTTCACCCAAACTTGCCATTGCTGCTATTCTAGACTATAAGACCCGGCAGGAGGATGAGTATAGCATCATTCTAAACTAGCTTTAGAAGTGCACGTGTATATGACTCTGCCAGAGGGTTGTTGTAGTTAGTGGGAGCAGCAGAAGCATAGTAGGCAAGTAGCTTATGTCTATTTATAGACTAAAGCAGGTATAGAGGAAATAGATCATCTATTTTTGATGTGACAGTCATAGGCTTTGACTTCATCAGAATAGGAGATGGATCTGCTAAGAAGGTAGTAGAGAGTGATGTCCAGGTATTTTGGATGACATGCACTTGATAGGAAGAGATATTCCTATACTACGATCAGTTATCCTGTGTTTGTCACAAAGTTGTTTCTCTGCAGAGGATATGGATATAATATCAGGTTTTCTGGTTACTAGATCTATGGTTTTAGATCTAGATTTGGGAAGTATCCTAATTTGGGTAATTTGACATTATTCTAAAGATATTTTAGAATGGACGACTCCTGACATGGTGGTGTACCTGTAGGTGATGGAGTCACCCTCTCTAAAGGTGTCTTATAGACTAAAGGGGAGAGGGATATGCATGATTAGCATATCACTTGCTTAGGCAATTGAGCTAATCGTGAAATGTCAAGTACCACACCAAATATTGTTTTTGCACTAGCTACAGTAAACATATATCCAATCCTGGAGAAACATCGGGAAGCAGTTTATGAACATAAGTGAATGTTCTTGGGATATGGTAACGGCAGCTTCCTTCAGGTGACGGTTATCATTTCAGGCTTCCAAGGTGACCTGGAAGACAGAGTGACTGTCAGAGTTATAGTTTTTTCCTCTTTTGAGGGACAGTATGTTGGACAGGTGGTCCAAGCGGATACTGAAGAAAGGCAAGGCGCAGTATACTGATTAAATAAGGTGGATGATACAGTCTAAGTAGTTTGCTGGATTTGGAGTTCATTTGTGAACTGGGTCCCATTAGATATCCAAAAAAATTCTAAGACAAGTATTGCTCATTTCGAGAGATAGTTTTCTCCACGAAGTTGAGATTAAGAGAGATACAGAAAGAATCATTGGAGCGGATCCACTCAGTGAGGCTATTTCTCGAACGCAATCATTTTCACAAACGGGCTTTGCGAAACTGATTAGTAGAGAAGTTGGGTGTTCGGTATCACACGGGCTGTGAGTATGCGACATCGCAATAATTGGCCTTAAGTGCAAGTGGGAGATTGTTGGCTATAGTGCCCTCAAGGCAATTATCATAGTCGCGGACTTGTGATTATGATGATTGAGTGAGGACCTATACCGATAAAGCAGTCTTACTCAAGATGATAGTATGCTATCTGGTTTGTCTTTATCATCATATACATGTTGATAAAGCCCATAGAATTCTTGCTTGACTGCCAGCATTATGATGGCGATCATATATGTGGGAGCTGGGGTCTATAAGCACATCCTTAAATGTCCCTTGTCGTAGGAGTATTGAGACCGGGTATCGATACTCCAGTGCAGACTAGTGTATACTGATTGAGACCCCGACAAGGGGTGGCGGCCAGGTCTCACAAGCCATTGGTGTTAGTTTGTTCACCTAAGATAGTATACAGGTGCTCATTGGGTTATGAGTACACTGGACAGACTCGCCGGGAACCTGCTAGTTGGTATTATACCTATTGTCAGATAGCGGTTCCTAGGTGACATGTGTACAGGTTAGTCTGTCGACCTGAGATCGTCATTTGTCTCGTGTGAGTTCCTACTGTGCTTTGATTACTACCCTACCACGGCTCAAAGGAGTCAAGCAAACATGTTTTAGTTGGATATAGTCCTGAGCCACATAGAGGCAGTGATCGGATCGTCGGGGATTCGTCTCTCCCGGTATTGGGGGTTGATGTCGCGTTGTGTACGGATGGCCATAACCATAAATCCGTGGTCACGGTGGACGAGAATTATTGATCCAGGATCGATAGTTTCTCAGGTGGTGATGGGTTTCATACCGACACTAAATATCGCGTTGTTGGGGGTCTGACTTTATCCACCCCCTAGACTCGATATGCGATACTCTTAGACAAACAGCTAGTGTCGTTGACGTGGGTAGCCGTTACGTACAGCTAGTGCTGCTGACGTGCTTGTGGTTAAACCCACTGCCAGCGTATTGACGAGTCTTTAGAGTCCCACACAGAGGGTTTTCACGGTTCAGGCGATATGGTGTACATGTCGTATGTTGGTACATACGGGTGTCCGATTAAATATGCGCACTTGCTGCGCAGACTTTAATCGGACGGTTGATAATACTAGCGGCTTAGGATTAAGCCGGATTATTAAATTGGGTTTTGATTTAATAATTGATATATGTATTTGTATATACGTATTCTAGTATTATTGTTCACTATTTGTTTTCTCTCTCGGCTATTCGTATTTTGGTACGAATACGCGTATATGTATTTCGATACATGTACCGGGAAGTATTCCGTATTTTATACGGAATGACTTTTAGAAGATGTGCCACCTCATTATTGATTTTTTTCTTTTTAGAAAAATCATTTGTTTGATAATGAGGTGGAGGGTGTTGTAGGGTTCCTAGGCACTCTAATGGAGTCTCACAAGTGATCAAACATGCACAAATCAAATTTTACAAGTGCCTACAAACCTTAATACGGATCGTTAACTAGATATATAGGCGAAGTAAGCATGTAAACGGAAATATAGCTAAAGGGAAGGGGCTACAACCTTTGTAGATCCGGTCCACCACTTCCTAAGCTCCGCGATGATCTCCCTCCGCTGTCCAAATCGAACCCTTGACTCTAGCATTGGCATCATCGAAGAATGGGCGGGCTTGATTGTCGGTTCGATGCCGAAGATGATCTACGTCGAGGAATCACAAGAACAAGCTCCAACTTCACCAAGCTTTGAAAACTTGTGAAGTAAACATCCTATACAACTTGGCAAGAGGTAGAGGATGAAGAAATAGGAAGTGGGTAGACTTTAGATTTGGATTTCCCACACTTTTTCATCAATCACCATTGATGTAGCAAGCTTTTTTCTCATGTTGAAGAAGAAGAAGATGATGAAAAAGAATATGATAAGTATTATATAAATGATAAATAAATCAATACTTATCATTTACTAACCCTTGGTTAGTTGTAGAGAATGGACCATGGTTAACAAGAATGGTTAGGGTTAAGTATAAGACAAGGATGGTGGACTAATTCAAAACTTCAAGAATGTTCAACTAGCAAACAAAAAAAGCAACCATTCTTTTCTCATCTTTTTCCAAATAAAATAAATAAATAAATAAGAAAAAAGAAAACCCTAATCATAATCTTAACCATGGTCTAATTCTTTACACTAACCCTAGCTTGCATGTATCATCAAACATGATACAATCATGTGCACAAAATATATCACATATGCAATGTGCACAAAACAAGTGAGTAAATCCATTTAAAGTGAACCAATACTAGTTAATGCAAAGTAATATATCAAATATATAATTATACATTAAATCATTAAATCAACACTTGATTTAACGATCCGGTCATATCGTATATAACCGACTAGTATCCGATGTATCGGCTTATCGAATCAATCCTTGATTCGATAACTAGGTTATATCGCATATAACCAATCGATACATTCATCGCGAGAATAGAATGCGGTATCACATACACGCATTATTCTCGGTCCCGCACATATCTCATATGCGCTCCTATTTCGTTTCGCTTGAGCCAGGAAACCTCTGTGTAGGACTCTAAAGACTCGTCAATACGCCGGCAACAAATGATGATCATATCAAACACCCACAAGCCGCAAGCGGTCTGCTAAACGTAACGTCCACCCGGTTATTGAGCGATCAGAAGATCGACGAGCAAGCCCGCTCACACTCCTGTGAATCCAACCAGTAACACTTACCGTACAGTCCGGTCTGTTCGTCTGATATGTCGCATATCTCGCCTAGGGGTGGTAAACGTCAGACCCCAGTAGCTCGATAAGTCATGCTGACTTGAGGTCCATAACATTCGTGAAACTACTGATAACTCTTACCAGTATATCACTGCAACCCTGGCCAGGGATTTCCTGTTATGGCCAGTCGAGCATAGAACAATATCAACCCCCAATACCGGGAGAGACGAATCCCCTCCTATCGCTCATTGCCTCCATTTGAATCGGGACTGTACCCAAAAACCACCTGTTTGCACGACTCAGTAGAGCCGTGGTAGGGTGGAAATCAAAGCATAGTGGGAGACACACAAGACTCTATGACGATCTCGGGTCAACAGACTAAGCTGTAGCAGTGTCACCAGAGAACTGCCATCTGACGTGAGGTATAATACCATCTGGGAGTTCTCGGCGAGTCCGTTCAGTGTACCCAGTCTCCACTGAGCACCCGCATACCATCTTCGATGTCAAACACCAATGGATATGGGATTATCCATCGCCCATCGCATGGGCCGAGAAGATATGCGCAAGTCTACTCTGGAATATCGATGCCCCGTCTCGATATTCCCACGACTAGGAACAATGAAGGATGTACTCATGGACTACCCAGGCTCCACTAGTATGATCTGCATCATAGTCCTGGAAGTCGAGTACACATCCTAAGGGCTTTATCAACATGTAATCAGAGAGACAGAAAGTATACATGTTAAGATAAAGAGCAACCAGATAGCGTACTATCATGTCGAGCAAGAAAGTCCTACCTATATATGTCCCAGCATCCACTACAATATACATCCAATGTACAGTAATGGCCTCTAGGGCATACATATAACTAACAATCTCCCACTTGCACTAGGGCCATCTGTAGCAGTGGTCGCAGTATCTAATACTCAACCATCCCATATTAGTCTCTCTCTGGGAAAAGGCCTTCGTGAGTGGATCCGCCATGTTGTCCTCTGAGTCTTCTCTCCTAACCTCGATCACCCTGGAGATCAACTATCTCCATGATCAGGTGATGTTGCCTCAGAATTTGTCTGGGTCACTGATGGGACCAGGGTTCCAGGGCCGAAGCCACACTTCCATTGTCATACAATGGCAGGAACCTAGTTCATCTTATGAACCAATATACACCCAAACTGCCTCTTTGGTAGTATCTTTAATAGCGATGTTACCAGCCTTTATCGTCTAGTTTGTCACGGTATCTAGATTGGAAATCTTCCAACATACCGTTCCTTTACTGAGGGTAAAGACAATGCCTGTGACTGACATTCAGTCGTCTTTATCACTCTGGAACCTTTCCAGTGATTCTCCCCAGGATCGATTGATACCATCTCACTTCAACTAGTGAGTATCCTAACATCCAATTAAATCTATCTCATAGATCCAAAGCTTAGGATTTAGTAGGTATCACTTTGATCCTATATGGAAAATCATTGTGATAAGCGGAGATTGATCGAGCGTAGCATAGGAAACTCCTTTCCTAACAAGAGTATGTCATCCACGTATTCTACGAGGATCGTCACCATACTCCCTACTATCCTTTTGTTTATACAAGGTTCATCTACCATTTTGATGATGTCAACTTATTTGACTAATCCATCAAAACAGATGTTCCAACTCCGCGATGCCTGCTTTATCCTATAAAGCATCTTTCACACGTTTCCGCTGCTCCCACTGTGTACGAGGCCCTCTGGCTGTGTTCTTATAGACGTTCTCTTCTAAATCATTATTTAGAAAAGTAGTCATGGCACCCAACCACCAGATATCGTAGTCATGGTATGTAGCCGTGGCAAGTAGGATCTGGATGGATTTAAACATAGTCCCTGGAAAAGGTTTCATCATTATCCGTGCCTGGTTGATGACGAAAACCTTTAACAAGTCTAGCTTTGAAAGTCTTAACCTTTCCATGTACACCAAGCAATCTTCTCAAGATATACTTGCTCCTGATGGGGATTTAACCCTTCAGTTATAGCAACCAAAGTCCATACTTTGTTGGTGTATAAGGATTCCATCTCAGATCACTAAGCATCCAGCCATTCTTACAGAGTCCCTACTCTCGATGGCCTGCTCGAAACTGGTTGGGTCATCATCTCATGATGCAATCCTCGCTCCCACTGTCATCGAGAAACCGAGGTATCTCTCAGGTGGGTGAGGAACCCTACTAGATCGGCGGAGAGGCTGAGGTTCGTCGGAAACTATTGAATCCTTTGGTTCTGTCAAATCATTAGCAGTTTTGTACAACTAGAACCTTTCCAGTTCTACAGAACTGATCTTGCCTCGATCTTGTCCGGATTTTGCTTTTGACATAGGACGGACAATCCCAAATCTTAACTTACTTAAAAGATAGGATCTTCCCGCACCATATCTTATATGGAGTGGTAGGCACTGATTTGATTTGAACCTAATTCAATAGGTATGCAGCTTTTCAAGCGCATAACTCCCAAAAAGGAAATAGGCAACTCAGTAGTACTCATCATAGAGCACACCTTATCATATAGGGTGTGATTGCTCCGCCCCGATATACCATCGTGCTATGGTTTATACGGAGGAGTAATGCTGAGAGAGAATCTCATTTTCTTTTAGAATAGTCCAGGAATGCTATGCACAAGTATTCTCCTCCCTGATCTCATCATAGGACATAATACTTATACCCGTATTTTGGTTCTCTACTTCCTACTTATATTCTGTGAATACCTCAAAAGGTTCGGACTTATATTTCAACAGGAATATATGACTGAATCTTGAGAGATCATCAGAGAATATAATGAAGTATAAAGAACCAGTCCTGGCATGTGTAGACAGGAGACCTTACATACATCATCATGCATCAGTCCCAAGAGTTCATTAACTCTTTCTCTGTTTCCAATAAACAGAGCTATGGTCATATTATCTTTGTGACATGACTGGCAAGTTTCACAAGATATAAATTCAAACTGATTTAAATATACATCTAAATGTAACTTCAGCCAGTCGGGTCGCATTGATATGACCTAGTCTACAATGCCTCAAGAAGAATTCGTTCATTTCTGAACTCTTCTTCTTGTGTGTGTTCAGTATACTAGGAACTGTAGTTTGATTTAGAACGTTAATGCTTTTAGATAGCGTGCCTGAACCGATCAACTTTTGATATAGGAAGTGTTCAAAACATTATCCATCAATACAAAATTATATCCTTTCTTTACTAATAAAGAGACTGATATGATTTTGTATATCAGGTTCGGTATCTAATAGCATTTGTTCAGAATCAATGTATTCGTAATACAGGGTGACAGTGACCAACAGACTTGGCTGCAACACTTGCCCCGTTTTCTGTCTCATGAAACTTATCACCCGTTCTCAGTTTTTCTACCCTTTTGTAGCCCTATGTAACAGATTACATATCTGGGATCCTGATCCGGTATCATATACTCAGGATGCAGAGGATACTGAGAAACAGTTCTTTGTAATGAACACACTCGAAGGAGATGCATCATATGCACTTTCTTCGTTTGGGCGGCATAGGAATTCTGGTATTCCGCAATTTCCTGCTCTGTCTTATAACAATTATAAGTTGTAGCGGGACCAACGTTCCCCAGCTCAGTATAAAAAGCGGGTTCGGTCAATACATCCGTATTATTATCTTGATTAAGGCGTGATATGGTCGCTACCAGGAGAGAGAGAGAAGAAAACACTCTGCGTGCGCTCTTGCAAGATCAGATTGGTTATATATTTTATCTAATCAGGATGGCTCCCACTGTTTTTATCAAATCTTCCTTCAAACCTTAAAAGGAAAGACTAGCCGGGATTAATTACACTCTACAAGTTCGCCAATCTTTCAGCCAGGCCAGTGTCGGTACTTTGAGGGAGGTTCCCCGTGCTTTCGCACGGACCTAATTACAGTAAACCTCGTTTTCCCAGAGGCGTAACCCCATTGACACCTTTCTAGACACCTACTTGATCGGCTAATTGCAAAGTGCAAAACTCTCCCAGGAGTAACAATTACTCGCAGTGGGTATCGGGATCCAACTATCATATAGAAGGTATGCAATCTCATTGCAAATTTCAACACTTGAAACTCCCGATAATGGTTTTTACCCCTAGCACCTATGACCTTGGCTAAGGTCAACAAATCATAGGTACTAGTCAAGTTCTACCCGTCATTTCGTGATTAATTAGACCCACCCACATGACCCTTGGCTAAGGTCAACAAAGCCACATGACTGTCCTAACTAATCGCATCATATACGGTGTAGGAAGACATCACTTAGCTACCGTACACTGTGCCTTGACTATGGTCAACAAACACAGCACGAATACTAAGTACTCTACTTCCTAAAATGACGGAGGGTTGCGAATGGTTTTTATGAAAACCTTTAACGCTTTGAACTTGATCTCGTTGCGGAATCAAATGGTTTTTAAATGGAATGTTTTCGAGGCTTTTCTAGTTTTGCTAAAGGGGTCACTCCCGGTGAAGGGATCGTCAGCCCTTTCCTCGTCGAATGAGGTGCGGGATATATCATATATATCACTGTGCAAAGCGGAAACTATAGAAGCGATCAAAGACAAACCGAGAGTTGTAGCATCTGCCAGTTATTGCTAAAGGAGTCACTCCCGGTGAAGGGATCTCGGTCCTTTCCTCATCGAATAAGGTGCAGGATGTTCTATAATGAACATCGCGATGCAAAGCAAGAACTGTAGCTACCTGTTTTTATTTTGAAATTCGATTCCACAACATCAATTAGGTTTATTTTCTTTCATTAATCTCATTAATGAATATCCCATCATTTAAGTCCACCTAAACATCACAGATAAATATAACGTACGCTTATGCCATCCGCATTCGCCTCGATGTCCCGTCTGCACCGTTAGGTTAGGTAACTAACAGCAGAGCGGGGCAGGGCTAGCGCGGGTGTAAAACATAAGCAACGTTTATATAATATATCATATATACTATATATAATATCTGTCACAGAACATCATATGATCACAGATAAATCACAGCAGAAGAAACATATGAAATATTGGATATACTAGGACGTCCGTGTTTTCAATACGAGCCAGTATAAAACACGGATTCCACGGTCGTGATGAATAGCCAATCCCACACCCCTAGACCCCTACGAGAGCGGCAAGCAACCCTACCAATTCTAGGGTTAGGAGACCCGGACTCGACTCCTCGAGATGGTCTCCCACTGGACCCCAGAACCCGGTTACTTATGCTTCCCTCCTTGGGTCTATCCTAATGCGGAAAAGTAAATAATATACATCAACGGTGACATCTTCCGCAACCTGGAAGTGCCCCAATAAAAGAATATTACATACAAGTTTTTACATGAATGAAAATGAAAAAACACTCATCTCACATAAAAACCCCTGGCTATTCAAACACGACGATCCAATATAACATATCCAGCAACACATAACATCACATGTCATCAACGTAAGTAAATATGCACATCCCAATTGTCGTTGACATATAGCAACGAAACCGGCGATATCACATATTACACTTACGGTCACAGAAAAGAAAGTGTAAAACTACAACAGTTGGAATCCGCAATCTCTTTAGACATCGCATGCCTAACCAAATGAATTCCTTAGACATCGCATGCCTAACAATTATAAACCCCGCATTTTAGTCTCATTGTCGAAAACACTTTTCAATATCAAGTCGGGCAATTCAACAAGATTCCCGAAAAACTGATCGAATGCTCGTCGCAAACTTTAGTAGGCGGCCGCACCCCTGATACCGTCGACGAAGTGCACCAAGACGGAACATCGCTGCCGCGAGCACCCGAACGGATGCTTTCGGCGACGGGGTTCTCCTACAGTCACTTGGTCGGGGCTATGAGGTGAGGCTGTCTATTAAGTTTACCCGGCGAGTATCCGCGTACGCTACGTGGTTGCGACGGACTTTTGATCACATCAAAACTCCGTGGCAACCGATCAAGTGAGACTAAACTGCTATGTTTATAATATTCATTCCGTTATCTCATAACAATTTGTGAATTCCAATTATTGTATCACATTCCGGATAAATAGAAAATGCTAAACTTTTCGATCGAACAATCGAACACCCAAGTTTTCCCGATACAGCTCAACACATGAAATAAGTCTAACAACATTCAGTTCGTGCCCCAGTACCAACGGTCCAGCCGTAGAAAGGTCAAGCCAACGCCTCACATGTGGCACGCCGTACTGCCCCAAACCCGAAGGTTCAAAGGGCAGTTCAAGACGGTCATATAATCGAGTTAAGGTTTGTTGTCTTCTAGAGGGTCCATCGCGTTACTTGCACTACTTAGAACGTCGTTAAACTACGGAAAAATCCAACAATTGGAAATTTCCCGGCAGGGGAAAAAGTGGGTATTTATATCCGGTCGAACTTTTTAACATATTCTAAGATTTATCCGGAAAAACACACCGACAAAATTAGACAATCCGATCGATACACCAAGTTCCCAATACAACCCAGAAAATGCAACTCTGGAAAAATTATTAAAAATTCCCAGGAAAACCAGCACAGATAACTAAGAGTTACTGTGCAAAATAGGATGCACAAAAAGACAAATTGGCCGCGGATCAGCCGCATGAGCATGCTCATGCCGCGGATCCGCGGCTCCTTTATGGAATCAGGCGCTCGAATTTTACAGTAACCCTTGTATCTTACTGCTGATATTTCTGAATATTTTTAATCTACAAAAATCCACATTTTACAGAAAAGTCCAAAGAGCATTTTTCAAGTCGGGTTTTGGGTCGATCGGACTTCTGATTCCGTCGGGACTTCGCCTAAGGCTCTAGCTAGGCTCTGATACCACTGTAGGGTTCCGAGGCACTCTAATGGAGTCTCACAAGTGATCAAACATGCACAAATCAAATTTTACAAGTGCCTACAAACCCTAATACGGATCGTTAACTAGATATATAGGCGAAGCAAGCATGTAAACGGAAATATAGCTAAAGGGAAGGGGCTACAACCTTTGTAGATCCGGTCCACCACTTCCTAAGCTCCGCGATGATCTTCCTCTGCTGTCCAAATCGAACCCTTGACTCTAGCATTGGCATCATAGAAGAATGGGCGGGCTTGATTGTCGGTTCGATGCCGAAGATGATCTACGTCGAGGCATCACAAGAACAAGCTCCAACTTCACCAAGCTTTGAAAACTTGTGAAGTAAACACCCTATACAACTTGGCAAGAGGTAGAGGATGAAGAAATAGGAAGTGGGTAGACTTTAGATTTGGATTTCCCACACTTTTTCATCAATCACCATTGATGTAGCAAGCTTTTTTCTCATGTTGAAGAAGAAGAAGATGATGAAAAAGAATATGATAAGTATTATATAAATGATAAATAAATCAATAATTATCATTTACTAACCCTTGGTTAGTTGTAGAGAATGGACCATGGTTAACAAGAATGGTTAGGGTTAACTATAAGACAAGGATGGTGGACTAATTCAAAGCTTCAAGAATGTTCAACTAGCAAACAAAAAAAGCAACCATTCTTTTCTCATCTTTTTCCAAAATAAATATATAAGAAAAAAGAAAACCCTAATCATAATCTTAACCATGGTCTAATTCTTTACACTAACCCTAGCTTGCATGTATCATCAAACATGATACAATCATGTGCACAAAATATATCACATATGCAATGTGCACAAAACAAGTGAGTAAATCCATTTAAAGTGAACCAATACTAGTTAATGCAAAGTAATATATCAAATATATAATTATACATTAAATCATTAAATCAACACTTGATTTAACGATCCGGTCATATCGTATATAACCGACTAGTATCCAATGTATCGGCTTATCGAATCAATCCTTGATTCGATAACTAGGTTATATCGCATATAACCAATCGATACATTCATCGCGAGAATAGAATGCGGTATCACATACACGCATTATTCTCGGTCCTGCACATATCTCATATGCGCTCCTATTTCGTTTCGCTTGAGCCAGGAAACCTCTGTGTAGGACTCTAAAGACTCGTCAATACGCCGGCAGCAGATGATGATCATATCAAACACCCACAAGCCGCAAGCGGTCTGCTAAACGTAACGGCCACCCGGGTATTGAGCGATCAGAAGATCGACGAGCAAGCCCGCTCACACTCCTGTGAATCCAACCAGTAACACTTACCGTACAGTCCGGTCTGTTCGTCTGATATGTCGCATATCTCGTCTAGGGATGGTAAACGTCAGACCCCAGTAGCTCGATAAGTCATGCCGACTTGAGGTCCATAACATTCGTGAAACTACTGATAACTCTTACCAGTATATCACTGCAACCCTGGCCAGGGATTTCCTGTTATGGCCAGTCGAGCATAGCACAACATCAACCCCCAATACCGGGAGAGACGAATCCCCTCCTATCGCTCATTGCCTCCATGTGAATCGGGACTGTACCCAAAAACCACCTGTTTGCACGACTCAGTAGAGCCGTGGTAGGGTAGAAATCAAAGCACAGTGGGAGACACACAAGACTCTATGACGATCTCGGGTCAACAGACTAAGCTGTACCAGTGTCACCAGAGAACTGCCATCTGACGTGAGGTATAATACCATCTGGGAGTTCTCGGCGAGTCCGTTTAGTGTACCCAGTCTCCACTGAGCACCTGCATACCATCTTCGATGTCAAACACCAATGGATATGGGATCATCCATCGCCCATCGCATGGGTCGAGAAGATATGCGCAAGTCTACTCTGGAATATCGATGCCCCGTCTCGATATTCCCACGACTAGGAAAAATGAAGGATGTACTCATTGACTACCCAGGCTCCACTAGTATGATCTGCATCATAGTCCTGGAAGTCGAGTACACATCCTAAGGGCTTTATCAACATGTAATCAGAGAGACAGAAAGTATACATGTTAAGATAAAGAGCAACCAGATAGCGTACTATCATGTCGAGCAAGAAAGTCCTACCTATATATGTCCCAGCATCCACTACAATATACATCCAATGTACAGTAATGGCCTCTAGGGCGTACATATAACTAACAGGTGTGAGGTGGCAAAGGCATGGTCTTGAGCATGGAACAAAGTATGGTTGATTTTATTTTATTGTAAAAAGAAAATTGAGATTTTGTTGATTGGAGAGAGAGAGAGTTGGCCGGCCATTATTAGGGTGGGGTTCATTTCATTTTGTATGGTTACATGATTAATTACATGCTAGCCCACTCTCTCACTCTCTCAAGTTGACAAACACTTAACCATTTTGTTCATGCAAAAAGAAAAGCATCACCACCTCCTTCATCTTCTTCTTTGGTTGTTCCCATTAGCATAGATGTTGAGAGAAAAATATAGTGACACTTTCATACACCCCCACTCTCCATCGCTAGCGATGTTGGAGCGTCGGTTACCTCGTTCGATGAGGTTGGAGCTTGCGCCGTTTCCCTCGGGTGGATCATTGGAGACGAAGGAAGACCGGCAACCAAACGACATCAAGGAATCGCTAGGAGCTTGGAATGAAGACCGAAGGACACGGATCAACTCGGTATAACCTTTCTAACTCTTAGTTAGTTTGCTAGAATAGGGTTTAAGTTCGATCCAGAAATCAGGTAGCGGTAGCGCCGGTTTTAGAAATTTTTGTTCCGCATTTTGGCCGCGTTTCGACGGCCGGGGCGCTGCCGGAACCCTTCAAAGTCTGAGACGGCTCACAACATGTCTGGAATTACATATTTCTCTCTGTTTATATGAGACGGCTCGAGATAATTTTGAGACGGCTCGAAGTCTGTCGACATCTTGGACCGAATTCTTGGCTGTTTTGGAAAATACTAATTTTACTTTATTTGCCTCATATTATAAATAGCAGTTTGTAACCCTAATTCGGTAACCCTTTGTTAATCTGAATTGGGAGAGAGGAGGCTTGGGATTTGAGAGGGATTTTATGAGAATTCATTCACTTTTGTAATCCTCCTATTTGCTCGATTAGTAAAATGCTTCTCTTTCGTCCGTGGTTTTTTCCGTAAGGGTTTTCCACATAAATCTTGTGTCTTGATTAGTTTGTGCTCTATTTCTATTGCTTTGATTATTTGTTACTTATTTTTATCAATTGTTTATTGCTTTGTGATCGTATTTGTCGCAACAAATTGGTATCAGAGCCTCGTTTTGGTTCTTTGAGAGATTTGGTGCACACAGGCGTTTAGGAATTTATTTGCTTGAACTGTTAGTTCTTCAATCTTACGATCTAGGTTTACGGTGGATGACGACGCTTGTGTTCTCTTCTCGTCTTCTTAGATTGTGATTTTGAAGTCTTTGGTTTGTGAGCACTCAAGATGTTTGTGGAAATTCCTAAGTGAATTTCAACTGGTTCTTTTGATTCTGCATCATGTCTTCAACGATTATGAATTTCGATATTTAGAAGTTCGATGGGAATATGGGCTTTAGTCTATGACAAGTTCATATGATTGCCTTATTGAAACAGAATAGTTTGAAGAAGGCAATTCTTAGGAAGGATTCAAAGCTTTCCACTATGGGAGGAGTTGGATGAAAAGGCCCACACAGCTATCCAATTGTGTTTGACAAACAAATTTTTGTAGGAACCTCTAGTAAAGAAGACGGTAGTTAGTTCTTGGTTGAAATTAGAGAAGTTATATTTGAAGAAGCCTCTCACTAATCGACACCTATTGAAGCAGCGTCTCTACACACTTCGTATGTCAGAAGGCTCTCCTACCAAATCTCACATCGGTGAGTTTAATTCAATCATTACAGATCTACTTAAGATCGACATTAAGATTGATGATGAAAACAAGGAACTTCTATTGTTATGTTCTTTGTCACCCTCTTATAAGCACTTTCGTGACACCAAAATCTATGGATGAGATACTATCTCGATCAAAGATGCCAAAGAAAATTTGATGAACAAGCAAAAGATCGATAATGAGTTAACTTCTAGTGAAGGAGATCGTCAATTTTCATACTTATTTGTTCGAGAGCGAGTGGAGAAGAAAGATCTGGAAGGTAGCAAGAAGAAGTCAAGGTCGAAGTCTAAGAATAAGAACTTAAACTGCAACTATTGTAAGAAGAAGGGGCACTTCAAAATTGATTGCTATAAATTGTAGAACAAGCAAAAGCAGGAAGACAAACAGAAGATGGAGTTTTCAGCTGAAAATAGTATTGCCGAAGGAGAAGGAGATCTACTTATGGTTCTTGACAACACACATCAATCCAAGGATGAATGGATTATGGATTCGGGCTGCTCCAATCATATGTGTCCTAATAGGGATCTATTATTAATCTATGTGTCTGTTGATAGTGGAGTGGTTTTGATGGGAAACAATAGTTCGTGTTGAGCTATCGGTATGCGAACAATTCAAATCGAGATGTTTGATGGCATTGTGAAAACATTAGTGGAAGCTCGGCATGTCCCTGACTTGAAGAAGAATTTCATCTTATAGGGTGCACTCGATGCTGAGGGTTATAAGTTCTCTACTAAAGGTGTAGTTTTGAAAGTCAGTAAAGATACTCTCGTTGTTATGAAGGACTTAAAAACGGGGTTCTTATATATGCTGCTGGGTTCGACAACTATTGGGTCGGCGGCAATTTCATCATCTAAATCCATATCAGATTAAGATATGACCAGATTATGGCACATGAAGCTCTGATATATGAGTGAGACAGGTATGGCCAAGTTATCGAAACAGGATCTTCTATGTAGTCAATGTACATCAAAAATGGAATTTTGTGAGCATTGCATTTTCGCGAAGCAGAAACTAGTTAACTTTAGTACGGCGGTGCAAAACACAAAAGGTACTCTTGACTATATCGATTCAGATATTTGGGGACCCTTTTAAGTTGCTTCCAAAAGAAGCGGTGAAAAATATCTGTCTACTTTCATCGACAATTATTCGAGGAAGGTTTGGGT
Source organism: Agapanthus africanus (assembly GCA_030015575.1). Classification (NCBI taxonomy): domain Eukaryota; kingdom Viridiplantae; phylum Streptophyta; class Magnoliopsida; order Asparagales; family Amaryllidaceae; genus Agapanthus; species Agapanthus africanus. The sequence continues at coordinate 131,094,050 of CM057346.1, forward strand.
CTACTTCTTGAGGAAAAAGAGTGATGTGTTTAATACATTCAAATAATGGAAGATATTTATTGAGAAGCAGACAGGAAAGTAGATTAATAGGCTAAGTACGGACAACGGATTAGAATTTTTATGGTAGAGATTTCAATGAATCCTGCAAAAACGAAAGTATCGTTCAGTATTATACTGTTGTCCACATACCACAAAAAAATAAAGTCGCGGAGCTCATGAGTCAGACTCTTTTAAAGAAAGCTCAGTGTATGTTATCTACAACATGGCTCGGCAAGGAGTTTTTGACAGAGACGATGAACACAACATGCTTCATTATGAATTGATCACCTCATACAACACTTGGTAGTAAAACACCGGAGCAGATATGGTGTAGAAAGCACGCCGATTATTCTATACTTAGTGTATTTGGTTATTCTGTATATGCATATTGTCGTGAAGGCAAGTTAGATCCTCGAGCAAAGAAATGCATTTTTCTTGGTTATGCTACCGGGATCAAAAGTTATTGGTTGTGGTGTCTAGATCCTAAGTCATCAAAGTTTATGATTAGCATAGATGTCACGTTTGATGAGTCTGCTATGTTGAAGCCGAAGAACGAGGAATCTCTAATTCAAGTCGATACAAGGAAGGACGGGCAGAGTGTTAAATTTGAGTTCAGTGAAAGCTCGGGTTCGCAGGAGATCTCTCCTTCACCATCGTGTGATGAAACTCAGTCTTAAGATGATCAGTATTTACTAGCTCAAGACCGACAACGAAGGGATATTAGATCGCCACAGAGATATGGCTACGATGATCTAGCAGTGATCAGTCGAAAATATTGCATTTTTAACACATCAATTTCCCTACTCTTTGTGACCATATAAAGGTGTTTTGTGTAAATATAGCACATATTAGCAATTCGTCTGCAAAATATCAAATAACATGTGTTATACATTATAACCGGCATTATGAGGAAATTGTGTGTTTATTACTACACGCATGAACTTTTGTATATCAACACTTGTCTCGAGATTGTGTGCAGGAAATTTTCCAGGTAAAAGAGCCGGAACTGCTAAAAGTGCTGATAAAACGCATCAAGTCAAAGACTTGAAATCTGGCAGTAAACAAGAAAGTATAAAAATATTCCAGACATCAGGAAAGTGCCATAAAGCCAACATGAAGTCAACCTGGAAGTTTCATGCAGAGATCACTCCAAACGGCCGCGGATCCGCGGCCGAGTCAGGCCGATCCGCCGCGGATCCGCAGACGAGTCGACTCATCGGTGATTGGTATTTGTTTCAGAAGTCTCCCTTTAACGGCCAAGCTTCTCCAAGATGCTTCAAATTGTGTAGATTTCTCCAGAAGCTTCTCGTTCTAACAGCCAAGCTTCTCGTGAAAGCTTAATACCTACCAAGCTTCTCATGCAAGCTTCATAACAGCCAAGCTTCTTGTGCAAGCTTAATACCTACCAAGCTTCTCATGTAAGCTTCATAACAACCAAGCTTCCAAGGGAAGCTAGACCTAGCTTCTATGGAAAGCTAAAAGGAAAACTATAAAAAGGGACATAAGGCTTCATTAATTGGGTTGTTGAATATTGAGCCAAAATTCCGCAAGTTGAGTGACACAACTTGCAACTCAAAACCCTAGCCCGAATCCAATTCCAAAGCCAAATCAAGATCCATCGAGAAGCGTCTCAAGCAAGTCTTCAACGATCCTTTGAAGCAACGCCGATCTTCATCCGAGCAAGAGATCCACGATGATCCGCGACTCAAGAAGACCGAAGCGAAGCTAGTTTCGACGATTTAGTTCCTCCTCAAATCTTGTAGTCTTTGAGTGAATTGTACCTAAACGTTAATGAATAAAATGTGAAAATTCTAAGAACTTGCTTTTCTTTACAATCTTGCATTATGAAGAGTTATAGATTCTTGATTCTTTTCTTTTTCATGATGTTTGAGTGAAAACTCCATTTGTAGCGGAATCGAGAAAATAGATAGATAATGATAATTAAATTCTTGAACGATTCTTAAGTCTTATGAGTTTTGTAAAGTTTAGGAAATTGAATTATCGAAAACCTAATTTGAGCGAGATCGCTTTCTTGAATGTTTTCGCTCCAAATTAGAGATCAACAATCGGTGATTCAATTTGCTAGAGGATAGAATTTGAATGATAATCAATGAAAGGACAAAGGATGATGATGGAGAAACCCTAGTTTCTTCAATAGATCCCTAAACCTCATTGATTGTCATCGATCTAGCAACAAATCTTCAATAGATAAGAATTTGTAATCATTAGTATTCATCATCACTATTAATTGGATCGATTCCGACAAGCCTTTTTACAAATCTTGATAACTAAATTGATTGGGGCATTTTTTGATTCTTAATTCTAGATCTCTATTTTCTTTATGTTTCTTGAAATGAAAACTCACAAATCTTGAATCAATTTTCGTGCAATTTTCTTTTATCTTTTAATTTTCAATTCAACTAAAACGATAACGAACAAATCACACTTTCTCAGTGGACGATCCGCATGCACCGACGAAACTACAATAGACACCGTCAATTGATTGCGGTATAAATTTCTTTGGTTGTGATCATTTACACTTTTCAAAACACGACACGGAAACGATTCAATCAAATGGCGCCGTTGCCGGGGATAGTGTGCTAATTTGTTCGTTTTTTGTAATTTGAGTTGGAAAATTTATTATTCCATTAGAATTTTTAGATCAAAATTCGCGCCAAGTGCTTAACGATTTGTTGTGATTTGTTGCAAGAAGATCTGGAATCTGTGGAGTGAGAGGAAAAATTTTCAGGACATCTTAAAAAGTCCAGAAAGGCAATTGGAGCAGTTGCTGAAATTTTTGTGCAGGAATTACACTATACAACCGTGCATCCGCGGCCATAGAGGGCTTATTGCGGCGGATCCGCGGCGAGATAGCTGCTTCACTGCACCAAATTTTCTAGGTGAATTTCTGACTTTCTTATCTCCTCCCTGCTCTGTCCATTAACCAATTTCTGCAGGATTCTTTGCAAAAATTCGCAGCTCCGCAAAAAGAAAAATTGTTGCGTGTTTGATCTTGATTGTTTGCATTTTTAATATAGAAATTAAGGGGCAAAGATCAAATTCAGATTAGGTAGGGATTTCATTACTTTTCCTAAGCCCCAAAAATCACAAACTTGCATCCGCATCACTCTCATTAACTAAAAAAATATCTAGACAAAACTCTAAGGACTGTCGCGCTCACTTAGGACAGAAGGAGGTCATGGGTAATCTATTGCTTATCCGCGTTTCTTTTGTGGTGTCTAAGGCAAGTGGTTACTTAATTAGGCCCACTACTTACGTAGTGAAGAACCTCCTACTTACCTAGCCACAGAAGGGAAAAAGAGGCAGTAGAGGATCTATTTTGCGACTTGTCTTCTGGAAGTCTAGGAGCGGTCTAGAGACTTGATCTAGGTGACTACTAGAATTAGGCTTGTGCATTGTTTGTATGATTTTTCAAAAATCCATCTTTTTCAAACCAAACACCAACTCATCTTTTCCTTAATTATCACTTAACGCTGCCACTTGTGCCAAACCATTTAGTGTATGCTCGACTGGACACGGGATTCTAGTGCCCGTCTTGTCCGCGTTCCTCCTATCGACTCCGAAGTCGGTATTTCTACGTCTACTTTTTCTTCACCCACCACCACAGCCACTTCGATGGACAATTCTCCATCGAACTTCTTTAACACTACTCTGCCACCGCCCACAGGTGCATAGAATCCGCCCCGCATCTCTCTCCAAGAGAGATGTTACCCTATGCGAGGTCCTCTTTCGACCTGTCTCACCATTCCACCAGCCAATGGGGAAAATTTTGAAATTAAACCACAATACATCAATCTTCTACCAAAATATCACAGTCTCGAGTTTGAACACGCATACGTCTTTATTACCAAATTTGAAAATGTATGCGCTATGATGGGTACTTCACAGCTTTCTGTGGATGCTATGAGATTACGTCTTCTCCCATTCACTTTGTGTGATATAGCCGAGAAGTGGATTTATAACACAGCCGCACATTCTATTTCGAACTGGGGAGAATTCGTAACAGCTTTCCTAATGAAATTCTACCCTAATCATAAGACAGCTCGAGTTCGTAGCGAAATAAATCAATTTACCCAGCTTCCAAATGAACCATTCTCGAATTGTTTTGAACGCTTCAAGGGTCTGTTAGTTCAATGTCCTCATCACGGAATTCCTAGATGGGATTTGTGTAGAATCATATATGAGGGTATTAATCCTACAACAAAACAGACCCTTGAATCCATATGTCAAGGCACCTTCATGAATAAAGATGGTGGTGAAGCCTGAAGATTTTTAGAAGATTTCGCTGAAAGAACTTTACAGTGGGAGAGTGTAAACCAGTCATCGTCTAGGGGTGGCATTCATCAACTTGATGTTTCTATAGGAGTTAGAGCTGAAATGGCAGCAATGCAAAAGAAACTCGAAGCTATGGAACAAAAATTTTTAGCAGCCTCCCTAAATTAGATGTCACTCTCCAAAACTGTCTGTGGATGCTGTTCTGATCCATGTAATCTTACGGAAGAATGTCCTTTGAATTCTCCGTTTCAAGGTCAAGAGCATACCAATGTTGCTTTCCAACAAAGACCTAGAAACGATCCGTATTTTTTCACTTATAATCAGGGTTGGAGGAATCACCCTAACTTTGCTTGGAACCAACAAAAAACTCAAAACACGGTTCCAAATCAAAATAATTTCCAAAGGGGTTCTCCAACACAACAACAACCACTATAACTGACTCAGCACCCCTATCAATCACAAAACTTTCAAAATCCGGTTAACACACCTGCACCGTATAATCCTTTGCAGTTGACCGGTACTGATGAATCCTCTTCACTCGCACATACCATGAATTTGATTCTGAAAAATTTCATGCAAGTTTCGGCTGAAATAAAGACTTCTGTCGATAAAATCCAGAAAACTCTGACTCCCATGATGAGAGTATTAAATCGATGGAAGCACAAATTACACAATTAAAAGCCGAAATGAGTGCTAGAGAAAAAGGGAAACTTCCGTCTCAACCCCTACCGAATCCTGGGCATTCACAACACTACAATGTGAATGCCATTACAACGTTGAGATCCGGAAGAGTGCTGAATAATCAAGTTAGGGAAGAGATTGATAATCATGAAGAATTAATCAATAAAATCCCGGCTGACACTTTTCCTTCCACATCTACTTCTACTTCTGATCCTTGTTCGTCTACCCCACCACCTTCTTGCGAGCCTATTCTTCGTTTTCCCCAAGGCTCGAACCCTCAGCATATCTCTTCTAGTCCACCAAATATGATCCCCACTTCTATTCAGGGATCAGTTCCATACACACCACCTTTTCCAATGTTGGACCCAGCTCTTATTGCCAAAGCTCCTTATCCGAATCGGTTAAGGGGAAACAATTTGAGTCCACATATGGAGAAGATTATGGAAATATTCAAACAGGTTAACATCAACATCCCTCTCCTAGATGCTATTCAGCAAGTCCCCGCTTATGCGAAAATTCTCAAAGACTTGTGCACTAGGAAGAGGAAGACTCAAGTGCCCAAAAAGGTATTCATGACAAATAATGTTAGCACTGCTTTTACCCCACAGTTACCAAAGAAACGTAAGGACCCAGGATGTCCTACGATATTGATTTCTATTGGGGGTAAAAACATTAACCGTGCTTTGCTTGACCTAGGCGCAAGTGTTAACTTGCTTCCATATTCTGTTTACAAGCAGTTAGGGATTGGAAAGTTGAAACCAACTCATTGCATTCTCCAAATGGCAGACCATTCAATCACCAAACGTAGGGGTGAACTGGAGGATGTGTTGATAAAAGTCGGGAAATTTATATTCCCTGTAGACTTTATTGTTCTCGATACACAACCTGTAGCAAACCCACAGAACCAAATTCCTGTGATTTTGGGTTGACCATTCCTTGCCACTTCCAATGCTGTCATTAACTGTCGAAACGGTTCTATGAACCTATCTTTTGGAAAAATGACAATTGAACTGAACATCTACAAAATTGGAAGTCAGCCGTCTGAACCCTCTGCTCACATACTTTATGTCTGTTCTGTCCATGAGATTGCTCCCAAAAGTTGCGAAGATGATGAACTTTGCTTTGATGATCTCGATGACACTAGCACATCAATGTTTGATCGTGCACATCTTAGTGAGGACACTCTTTCCACTCTTGAGTCTGACACTCTTGACTCTTCACCTTCCGAGTCTGTATCGTTTGCAGGCTACGAGCTTCATCGTGACTCCGAATGTCATTCTTTTACCCCACATTCTATAGTTTCTCCGCCAGCATTAGATCTCAAACTTTTACCTTCTCATTTTAAATATGCATATTTAGGTGAGGATGAGTCTTTACCCGTGATCATATCTGATTCTCTAGCCTCAGAGCAAGAGAATGCGCTTTTGACGGTATTGAGATCTAATAGGCAGGCGTTTGGTTGGACTATGGCCGCCATCAAAGGGATTAGTCCCTTGATTGTTGATATACATCTGATGGATGAAGCTATGCCAACCCGAGAACCACAGAGACGGTTAAACCCCGTCATGAAGGATGCGATGAAGAAAGAAATCGTTAAATGCCTTGACAGTGGTATCATTTACCCAATCTCCGATAGCCAAATGGGTTAGTCAAATTCATGTGGTCCTTAAGAAATATAGCATCACGGTTATAACAATTGAGGCTAATGAGTTAATCCAAACACACGCTCAAACTGGGTGGCGTGTACGTATTGATTATAGAAAACTCAATGCCGCAACGAGAAAAGACCACTTTCCTCTACCTTTCATTGCCCAGATGTTAGAACGCTTAGCTGGACGGGAATATTACTGCTTCATGGACAGATACTCTGGCTATAACCAGGTCCCTATTGCCAAAAAGGATCAAGACAAAACCACATTTACTTTTCCTTTTGGTACTTTTGCTTATAGACACATGCCTTTTGGGTTATGCAATGCTCCCGGTACATTTCAGCGGTGTATGATGGGGATATTCTCGGATATGGTCGAGAATTTTCTGGAGATTTTCATGGACGATTTCTCGATATTCGAAGATTCTTTTGCTGACTGCTTATTTTCTGGAGATTTTCATGGACGATTTCTCGATATTCGGAGATTCTTTTGCTGACTGCCTATCTCATCTTGAAGCAGTTCTTACTCGTTGTAAAGAGAAGAACTTATGCTTGAATTGGGAAAAATGCCATTTCATGGTCCAAGAGGAAATTGTGCTTGGACATTGTAGCGTCTTGAAAAGTCGTTTTGGTGTTTTCCTGAAATTCGGTGAAAATTCGGTATTTTTCCGAAAACCGTCTTTCTCGATATTTTGCAGTTTAGGGCTAATTATACCTAAAAAGGATAGGTAATTTCTTGTTTTTAGTAGCTAATGAGTTATTTATGAAATTTTAGTCATTTAAAAATTTTTCCCTATTTTTCAATTTTTTAATATTATTTTAAGCCGGTAAGAAAATACATTAAATAAGCGATAAATACAAATTTTTCCGGGCTAATTTTAATCTCTAAAATTATGATAATTATAATCTAGTGATAACATGAATTTTTAGTAATTTATTTTGATTTTTAACAAATTTTTATGAATTGAAACGAATTTATTGAATTTTGGGCTAAAACTTGCAATTTTTGAGTTGTAGGGGGCCTTTTTGCATAAAACTTCTTTTGTAAAACCCCTCTCTCTTTTTCCTCAGCCCTAGGACAGCCCCACCTTGTGTGAGACCAGAAATTTCTGGCCTCTCTCTTCTTGGTTTCTTTCTTGAGTTAATTTGATAGTTTATGGTATTATTTTAATTAAAATGGATAATGTATGATACATTGACTTTTGTGGACTTGACCATGACTTTCCCCACTTGCCCACACCCTCCCCCATACCTCATTCTGGCCGAAATTCCTGCACACCCTCTTCTTCCTCTCTTTTCTTTTCATTTTTCTTCAATTTCTTCAAGAAATACATCAAAATCCATGATTTAATTCAAAAATCCAAACAAAAATCCTTATGCTATCATTATCCTTAGCCATTCTTGCTTGGACCTTGGTGTTGAGGCCATCAATTGGAGCAAATTTTCTTGCTTGATCCATAGATCAAGAGGTATAATTCTCATCAAGTTGCTTTCTTTTGCTAAAAATTCCTTTAATTGTATGGTTAGTGTTAAAAGTTAGCTTATTTCTAATCTAGTTTAAAAGAGTAGTTTGTTTAAATTAGGGTTTTGAAGCCATGATAATTAATTAAGTTGTTTATTAGTTAATCTAGTTGTTAGTGAACTAATCTATATGGTTACCTTGTTATGTAGTCTTTAATTATGCTAATTTAGGTAATTTTAGAAGTTGATTTTAGTTGTAAATTGTTGTTTTTAAATTTTCAAGAGAAGGTTTTTGTATGGAATTGATATTTGAAACTTGATTAGTGAGTTGATTAAGTTTTAGAAAGCATTATTTAATTGATTTAAACCTAATTTGCTATCTAGTGTTTTGCTAACCTTAATCTAAGAGGTGAACTTGCTAATTGGGGTTGAAATTAGTGTTAATTAAGTTTTTCAAGTATGGTTTTTGATTTGCAATTGCTATTTATAAAAATCAAGAAAGGGTTTGGTTGTGGAATATAGGTTTTGGAGCATGATTAATGTGTTGTAATTAGTGGGTGTGGATTGCTTGTAGTGTGCTTGGGTGAGTATGCTTTATTGTAGTCGTTTTGTCGCAAATCGGCGATTTTTGCACCGATTTTTGGAATGTATATGCTTACTAGATTTTTATATAAATTATGAGATGGACTATTTTTGATATCTTGATGATTGTAATGGCTTGTCCTACGACTTTTAGGATGCGTGAGTGCGGTTTTTGGGTAGTCGGGTTTTAGTTTTGCCGGGTGACCCAAATCGGCATTTTTGGCAGTTTTTGCGATTTTCGCGTGTGTTCCGCGCACTTTGTGCACGTTGTACCTAGCTAGCGAACTTTAGTAGTTTCGTTGGGGTTTGCGTCGTTCTTGATATGTAACCTTATAATTGGTAATGATGTAAATTCCAGGTTCGGTCGCGGAAACGTCAGACGCGGCGCGAAAGGGAAAGGCGGTGATTGGACACAGCTAGCCAGGGATCCCGGTAAGTAGATTTAACATCTACGGGGGACGATCGTTTGGATGGCGCAAGTCGCCCGATAGAATTAGTAAACTGAAAATAAAATAGTAAACTGGATAACCACTTGTGACATTAGAATAATAATACTGGCATGATAATTGCTGCAATTAGATCAATATGTTATACCCATATACGCAAACTCAATTGTAGGACACATGCACCATTACCAGGTTTTTATATGCAGCACGAGCACTATTCATGTTTACACACACACCCTGGTAATTGCCATGCCACCACACTAGATAACATTTAAATTTAAACCTTTTACTAATTGATACTTAAACTGGTGCTATTGCCTTTAATTCCTTAAAATGAAACCGTAGAATTGCTATTCATGTGCATGTACTTCATCATATTAATTGTTCATGCTTAATCCATTAGTCACACATCGCAACTTGATTATTGATATCATATGCATTCATTATCACTGATATATGCACTTATGAGGATTTCTTGAGATTTTATGATATTGCTGGATTTCGGGGGAAAGCCGCAAAATTTCCAAACTTATGATATTTTTAAAACATGTAAATTGCGGTTTTCTAGTGATGTAAGTGTCGTCCACCATGAGTTTGCTGTGGCTTTGGAAATCCGTGTCGAGGAGTGGAGGAACCGGCATGGGTACATGGTGGGCCCGGTAAGGTACCCCGGGGCAAGAGGAATGTGGTGATGACGTTGAGCCTGGCAGGGGACGGATTACCTACCGGTGACTGTTTGGGACGGCGGATATCCAGAGGATACCGACCGTGGCCGCTAGATGATGAGATATTGATATTTGAGATGGGTCAGCCGGACGGCTGAGGCCAGCGATACATTTATGAGATTTGAGACAGCTTTTGGGGTGTCGTTGCTGGACACCGGTTTTCGTCGATTCATTGACATTTGCTGGCATTCTAAAAGAGTTTCAAAAACAACATCTGATAAAATATTTTTATATATAAACCTATTGAGACCTCAGATATTCATGTTGCATACATATTCGTACACTGATGTTGTATACACACCTGCTAGTATATCCATATTGCATACATACTCGCCATTATGTCCTGCCTTACCTGTATATAGATGCTAGGATGCTTGTGTGCATGCATTCGATAGCCTGTGTAAATGTTATTTATTACTCACGAGTTGGCAACTCACCCCCGTTGTGCCATAGCCTGTTGCAGGTCCGCTCCGTCAGTTCAGTAGCGGCGGGTGCGCTTGCTTCTTTTGCCTCTTTTGCCTGGACTCGAGATTTGCTCATAGGTGGGTTATGTTATTTTTTGTACCACCTTGTATATTCTTGTATCTAGTGTACTCCATCTACTGTTTCTACCAGATTATTGTATATTGACCTAGAGATGAGACTGTGAGGTTTGTGGATTTTATGCTGTATTTTGGGGGTCGAGCTCACTTGAGCCGACATGCTACTTTTTCATGCTTCCTTATGCTTTATTATGATTATTATGCTTGTCGTCATTTACATTGCGTGGGATTTGTGACCGCCTTATGGCGAAGAGCTAGCTCCTGCTTGGGGATGCCCTTTTTTGTTGGATTCATGTATATATTTTGTTGTACCCATTTTTGGGGGTCAGTATTTACAAAGGAGACTCTGCCGAAATTTTCGGGAAAAATTGGTATTGTTTTTAAAAAGGGTTTTACATGACTTATTTGATAACTCGCTTTCAATTGATTGGGTTTTCTTCACTCTTTTGCTTAATTGGTTTTGTTTTCTGGGCTTTGGCTTACTTATTTTACGGACGTCTTTAGACGTTTCGTAAACTTAAGTGCCAGTCACGTTCCGTACCCTGCGGGTCGTGACAAAGTTGGTATCAGAGCGATAGGTTTTACCTTTGTGAGTGTAGGATGACCCTTGGTGGATGGAGTAAGTGACTTAAGCAGCGTAACGTAGCGTGCGTATGTCCGCGGCATACTTACGATACGGTACTCCGCCTAAGTGACTTTAGGATATACTTGCTTGAAAAATTCCTTCTTCAACTCCGTGTATCCTATGATCCTATTGCACTGTCCTTATTATCCTTTTCCTGTACCAGCCACTATGCCGCCGAAGGCTACGAGGGCACAGAGGGCTGCCGTCAGAGACGAGATTCGAGCTGGCTCGTCCGAGACTAGGACTGAGCAGGGTGGTATGCCTATGCCGCAGAGACAGACTGATCTGCATTCCCCAGGTCGCATGGATAGGCTTGAGTCCGGTATGGAGGAGCTGCGACAGATGATGGGAGGCATGCAGGAGTTACGACAGATGGTGGAATCGTTAGTAGAGGTCAATCGAGCACAGAGATCGGATATTACTCCCCCTGCAGTCGTTTCGAGACCGAGTCGGATTCGCACTGATATGTTAGCACCTAGGAGGGTTCGCAGAGGCCGTGGTGGATTCTTTAGGGGCCAGTTATATCGCCTTCACCCATATGGTCAGCAGCCATGGTTAGGATGTTTTTGGTGTGGTAGCCTGCATCATCGTATCAGAGACTGTCCGGTGAGACGACAGGGAGCAGCGACAGTTCCGCATGTGACCCTACCACCATCACCACCCCCTCCTCAGAGAGCCCTACTTTCTACCCCAGGCGATGCTCCACGCCAGTTAGGTGCACCGAGAGGCCGTGGACGCGGCGGTCCTGTTCAGAGAGGACGAGGAGGCAGAGGCCGAGGTCGAGGTCAGCCCGCTATCGGTGGAGGACAGGCCCGAGTATTTGCTTTGACACCGCAGGATGCGCAGGCATCCAATGCCGTTGTGACAGGTACTTTGCCAGTTTGTTCTTTCGACGCGCGGGTATTATTCGACCCAGGTTCCACACATTCGTACGTCTCTACACACTTTGCACCGATGTTGGGCCGTGAGTCGTCGTCGTTGGATCAGCCGCTTGTTGTTGTTACTCCGGTAGGCGAGTCGTTTGTCGCTCGGTTTGTATTTCGTTTGTGTTCCGTTCGTATCGGGGAGAGGGATTCATCAGTTGATTTGATACTCCTCGATATGTTGGACTTTGATGTGCTTCTGGGCATGGATTGGCTAGCCACTTGTTATGCTTCGGTGGACTGCCGTGAGAAGGCAGTCAGATTTAGCTTTCCGGGAGAGCCAGTCCTTGTTATTCAGGGAGACCGCAGTGTCGCCCTTCCCAGCTTAATTTCGTTTCTTCGCGCTGGTCAGCTCTTGCGGAAGGGATGTCAGGGATTCTTAGCGTTTGTTTGTGATACTCGAGCTGCAGAGGTTCCGTTGGACCGGGTCCCGGTAGTTTGTGAGTTCCCTGATGTTTTCCCTGATGAGCTACCTGGGCTACCGCCTGAGCGCAATGTTGAGTTCTGCATTGATTTGATTCCCGGTTCGGGGCCTATTTCTATACCGCCTTCTCGGATGGCCCCGGCAGAGCTTCGAGAGCTGAAGGATCAGTTGCAGGATTTGTTGGATAAGGGGCTCATTCGACCTAGTGTTTCTCCGTGGGGTGCTCCGGTCCTGTTTGTCAAGAAGAAGGATGGAAGTTTGCGCTTATGTATCGACTACCGCCAGCTGAACAAAGTTACCGTTCGGAACAGATATCCGTTGCCGCGCATTGATGATTTGTTCGACCAGCTTCAGGGTGCGGGGTATATTTTTCGAGGATCGACTTGCGATCAGGATACCATCAGCTGCGAGTTCGACAGGAGGATATACCGAGGACAGCTTTCCGTACACGCTATGGCCACTACGAGTTTTTGGTGATGTCGTTCGAACTCACCAACGCCCCAGCAGCATTCATGGATTTGATGAACCGTACATTCAGGCCGTATCTTGACTTGTTCATCATCGTGTTTATCGACGATATCTTGGTGTACTCCCGGAGCAGAGAGGAGCACGAGCAGCACTTGCGGATTACGTTACAGACTCTGAGGGAGCACCAGCTGTTCGCGAAGTTCTCCAAGTGTGCATTCTGGCTGGACAGCGTCGGATTCTTGGGTCACGTGGTTACGAGAGACGGCATTCGTGTGGACCCGAAGAAGATTGAGGCCGTTCAGCAGTGGCCCCGACCTACATCGGTTACTGAGATCCGTAGTTTTCTAGGCTTGGCGGGCTACTACAGGCGTTTTGTTCAGGACTTCTCCCGTATAGCTGCACCGTTGACCAGTTTGACCCGGAAGGGAGTTCCTTTCGTTTGGACAGAGGAGTGCGAGCGCAGTTTTCAGCAGCTACGGACTTGTTTGACTACGGCGCCGGTATTATCTTTACCTTCGGGATCAGGCGGATTTGTTGTCTACTGTGATGCTTCGCGAGTGGGATTAGGATGCGTATTGATGCAGCATGGCCGGGTGATCGCTTATGCTTCTCGGCAGTTGAAGAAGCATGAACAGAACTACCCCACTCATGATTTGGAGATGGCTGCAGTGGTCTTTGCACTGAAGATTTGGCGACATTACCTTTACGGCGAGTCGTGTCAGATATTCACCGATCACCAGAGCTTAAAGTACATATTTCAGCAGCGAGACCTGAACCTCAGACAGCGTCGTTGGATGGAGTTGGTGAAAGACTACGACTGCGAGATCTTATATCACCCCGGCAAGGCAAATGTGGTGGCAGATGCATTGAGTAGGAGGCCCGGGGGTAGTCTATCCTTTTTGCGCGCAGTGCAGAGGCAGTCGTCAGCAGATTGGCAGATGTTATGCGACAGCCGAGTTGAGTTCGAGTTCACTCAGACAGGGGGACAGCTCGCGCATGTTCGTGCACGCCCACAGTTGCTTGACCGTATATATGAGGCACAGCGTAGTGACGACCGTTGCTCAGAGATCATGGCACAGATGGGACAGGGCAGATTTTCCGAGTTCATGGTTGACGATCAGGGGATTTTATGATATGGATCTAGACTGTGCGTACCAGATACTGATGGATTACGGCGCGACATTCTCGAGGAGGCACACCGATCAGTGTATAGTGTCCACCCCGGTTCCACCAAGATGTACCATGATATGAGAGAGACCTACTGGTGGGACGGGATGAAGAGGGACATTGCGGAGTTCGTTTCGAGATGCCTGACTTGTCAGCAAGTCAAGGCCGAGCACCAGAGGCCCGCAGGAGAGCTACAGCCGTTACCCATTCCAGAGTGGAAATGGGAACAGATTTCGATGGATTTCGTTGTGGGTCTACCCAGGACCAGTCGAGGGTACGACTCCATCTGGGTGATCGTGGATAGATTGACGAAAGCGGCCCACTTCCTTCCAGTGAAGACGACTTTCAGCTTCGCTCAGTATGCTCAGCTCTATATTGACGAGATCGTGCGACTACATGGCGTACCGACTTGTATCGTGTCAGATCGAGGCACTCAGTTCACCAGCCGGCTTTGGCAGAGACTTCAGGAGGCTTTGGGCACTCGTTTGAGCTTCAGCACAGCGTTTCATCCGCAGACAGACGGACAGTCAGAGCGGACCTTTCAGACTCTCGAGGACATGCTCAGAGCGTGCGTTTTAGACTTTGGTGGTAGCTGGGATCGTCATTTACCTCTAGTGGAGTTCTCCTACAACAATAGCTTCCAGGATACTATTCAGATGGCACCTTTCGAGGCATTGTATGGGAGGAGATGCAGATCGCCCGTTAGTTGGACAGAGCTCAGCGAGAGCAGCATTTTGGGGCCGCAGCTTGTTGAGGAGACGACATCGAAGATCCAGTTGATCCGAGACCGGATGAGAGCGGCTCAGAGCAGGCAGAAATCGTATGCAGACAGACGCCGTCGCAGATTAGAGTTCGCAGTTGGCGACCATGTTTTTCTGAAAGTCTCTCCGATGAAGGGCGTGATGCGTTTTGGGCGAAAAGGGAAGCTTAGCCCTAGATTCGTAGGTCCCTTCGAGATCCTCGAGCGTGTCGGCGCTGTTGCATATCGTTTGGCTCTTCCACCCAGCTTTCCCGATGTTCACCCCGTTTTTCATGTTTCGATGCTCCGCAAGTACCTTCACGACCCTTCGCATGCGATTCAGCACCCGACAGTCCAGCTAGAGCGCGACCTTTCCTTTGCAGAGCAGCCGGTGGCCATCCTGGATCGGCAGGTGAAGAAGTTGAGGTCGAAGATTATACCAACCGTCAAGGTCTTTTGGCGCAGCCCGAGCAGCGAGGAGGTTACCTGGGAGACCGAGGGCGAGATGAGGAAGAAATATCCCCATCTCTTTGAAGGTACGCGTAGCTATATTTTTAAATTCGGGGACCGAATTTCTTTAAGGGGGGAAGATTGTAGCGTCTTGAAAAGTCGTTTTGGTGTTTTCCTGAAATTCGGTGAAAATTCGGTATTTTTCCGAAAACCGTCTTTCTCGATATTTTGCAGTTTAGGGCTAATTATACCTAAAAAGGATAGGTAATTTCTTGTTTTTAGTAGCTAATGAGTTATTTATGAAATTTTAGTCATTTAAAAATTTTTCCCTATTTTTCAATTTTTTAATATTATTTTAAGCCGGTAAGAAAATACATTAAATAAGCGATAAATACAAATTTTTCCGGGCTAATTTTAATCTCTAAAATTATGATAATTATAATCTAGTGATAACATGAATTTTTAGTAATTTATTTTGATTTTTAACAAATTTTTATGAATTGAAACGAATTTATTGAATTTTGGGCTAAAACTTGCAATTTTTGAGTTGTAGGGGGCCTTTTTGCATAAAACTTCTTTTGTAAAACCCCTCTCTCTTTTTCCTCAGCCCTAGGACAGCCCCACCTTGTGTGAGACCAGAAATTTCTGGCCTCTCTCTTCTTGGTTTCTTTCTTGAGTTAATTTGATAGTTTATGGTATTATTTTAATTAAAATGGATAATGTATGATACATTGACTTTTGTGGACTTGACCATGACTTTCCCCACTTGCCCACACCCTCCCCCATACCTCATTCTGGCCGAAATTCCTGCACACCCTCTTCTTCCTCTCTTTTCTTTTCATTTTTCTTCAATTTCTTCAAGAAATACATCAAAATCCATGATTTAATTCAAAAATCCAAACAAAAATCCTTATGCTATCATTATCCTTAGCCATTCTTGCTTGGACCTTGGTGTTGAGGCCATCAATTGGAGCAAATTTTCTTGCTTGATCCATAGATCAAGAGGTATAATTCTCATCAAGTTGCTTTCTTTTGCTAAAAATTCCTTTAATTGTATGGTTAGTGTTAAAAGTTAGCTTATTTCTAATCTAGTTTAAAAGAGTAGTTTGTTTAAATTAGGGTTTTGAAGCCATGATAATTAATTAAGTTGTTTATTAGTTAATCTAGTTGTTAGTGAACTAATCTATATGGTTACCTTGTTATGTAGTCTTTAATTATGCTAATTTAGGTAATTTTAGAAGTTGATTTTAGTTGTAAATTGTTGTTTTTAAATTTTCAAGAGAAGGTTTTTGTATGGAATTGATATTTGAAACTTGATTAGTGAGTTGATTAAGTTTTAGAAAGCATTATTTAATTGATTTAAACCTAATTTGCTATCTAGTGTTTTGCTAACCTTAATCTAAGAGGTGAACTTGCTAATTGGGGTTGAAATTAGTGTTAATTAAGTTTTTCAAGTATGGTTTTTGATTTGCAATTGCTATTTATAAAAATCAAGAAAGGGTTTGGTTGTGGAATATAGGTTTTGGAGCATGATTAATGTGTTGTAATTAGTGGGTGTGGATTGCTTGTAGTGTGCTTGGGTGAGTATGCTTTATTGTAGTCGTTTTGTCGCAAATCGGCGATTTTTGCACCGATTTTTGGAATGTATATGCTTACTAGATTTTTATATAAATTATGAGATGGACTATTTTTGATATCTTGATGATTGTAATGGCTTGTCCTACGACTTTTAGGATGCGTGAGTGCGGTTTTTGGGTAGTCGGGTTTTAGTTTTGCCGGGTGACCCAAATCGGCATTTTTGGCAGTTTTTGCGATTTTCGCGTGTGTTCCGCGCACTTTGTGCACGTTGTACCTAGCTAGCGAACTTTAGTAGTTTCGTTGGGGTTTGCGTCGTTCTTGATATGTAACCTTATAATTGGTAATGATGTAAATTCCAGGTTCGGTCGCGGAAACGTCAGACGCGGCGCGAAAGGGAAAGGCGGTGATTGGACACAGCTAGCCAGGGATCCCGGTGAGTAGATTTAACATCTACGGGGGACGATCGTTTGGATGGCGCAAGTCGCCCGATAGAATTAGTAAACTGAAAATAAAATAGTAAACTGGATAACCACTTGTGACATTAGAATAATAATACTGGCATGATAATTGCTGCAATTAGATCAATATGTTATACCCATATACGCAAACTCAATTGTAGGACACATGCACCATTACCAGGTTTTTATATGCAGCACGAGCACTATTCATGTTTACACACACACCCTGGTAATTGCCATGCCACCACACTAGATAACATTTAAATTTAAACCTTTTACTAATTGATACTTAAACTGGTGCTATTGCCTTTAATTCCTTAAAATGAAACCGTAGAATTGCTATTCATGTGCATGTACTTCATCATATTAATTGTTCATGCTTAATCCATTAGTCACACATCGCAACTTGATTATTGATATCATATGCATTCATTATCACTGATATATGCACTTATGAGGATTTCTTGAGATTTTATGATATTGCTGGATTTCGGGGGAAAGCCGCAAAATTTCCAAACTTATGATATTTTTAAAACATGTAAATTGCGGTTTTCTAGTGATGTAAGTGTCGTCCACCATGAGTTTGCTGTGGCTTTGGAAATCCGTGTCGAGGAGTGGAGGAACCGGCACGGGTACATGGTGGGCCCGGTAAGGTACCCCGGGGCAAGAGGAATGTGGTGATGACGTTGAGCCTGGCAGGGGACGGATTACCTACCGGTGACTGTTTGGGACGGCGGATATCCAGAGGATACCGACCGTGGCCGCTAGATGATGAGATATTGATATTTGAGATGGGTCAGCCGGACGGCTGAGGCCAGCGATACATTTATGAGATTTGAGACAGCTTTTGGGGTGTCGTTGCTGGACACCGGTTTTCGTCGATTCATTGACATTTGCTGGCATTCTAAAAGAGTTTCAAAAACAACATCTGATAAAATATTTTTATATATAAACCTATTGAGACCTCAGATATTCATGTTGCATACATATTCGTACACTGATGTTGTATACACACCTGCTAGTATATCCATATTGCATACATACTCGCCATTATGTCCTGCCTTACCTGTATATAGATGCTAGGATGCTTGTGTGCATGCATTCGATAGCCTGTGTAAATGTTATTTATTACTCACGAGTTGGCAACTCACCCCCGTTGTGCCATAGCCTGTTGCAGGTCCGCTCCGTCAGTTCAGTAGCGGCGGGTGCGCTTGCTTCTTTTGCCTCTTTTGCCTGGACTCGAGATTTGCTCATAGGTGGGTTATGTTATTTTTTGTACCACCTTGTATATTCTTGTATCTAGTGTACTCCATCTACTGTTTCTACCAGATTATTGTATATTGACCTAGAGATGAGACTGTGAGGTTTGTGGATTTTATGCTGTATTTTGGGGGTCGAGCTCACTTGAGCCGACATGCTACTTTTTCATGCTTCCTTATGCTTTATTATGATTATTATGCTTGTCGTCATTTACATTGCGTGGGATTTGTGACCGCCTTATGGCGAAGAGCTAGCTCCTGCTTGGGGATGCCCTTTTTTGTTGGATTCATGTATATATTTTGTTGTACCCATTTTTGGGGGTCAGTATTTACAAAGGAGACTCTGCCGAAATTTTCGGGAAAAATTGGTATTGTTTTTAAAAAGGGTTTTACATGACTTATTTGATAACTCGCTTTCAATTGATTGGGTTTTCTTCACTCTTTTGCTTAATTGGTTTTGTTTTCTGGGCTTTGGCTTACTTATTTTACGGACGTCTTTAGACGTTTCGTAAACTTAAGTGCCAGTCACGTTCCGTACCCTGCGGGTCGTAACAGACATGTTATTTCACGAAAAGGCACTGAGGTTGACAAAGTCAAAATAGATGTCATTCAAAACCTTCCTCATCCCAAATGCGTCAAGGATATACGATCTTTTCTTGGCTATGCATGCTTTTACAGGAGATTCATTAAGGATTTTAGCAAAATTGCTAGACCTTTAACTCTTCTCTTGGCCAAGGACACAACCTTTCACTTTGACTCGGATTGTGAGGCAGCATTTGACTCACTCAAACACTCTCTCACTACAGCCCCCGTTTTATCATCTCCAGATTGGAACCACCCGTATGAGCTTATGTGTGATGTATCAGATTTTGCAGTTGGTGCAGTCTTAGGACAACACATTGAAAAGATGCCATACGTGATCTATCATGCAAGTAAGACCCTGAACGATGCTCAAATTAACTATACAACTACCGATAAAGAACTTTTGGCAGTTGTATTCGCATTAGAAAAATTCAGACCTTACTTGATTGGCTCACCAATTGTTGTGTACACTGACCACTCCGCCTTGAAACATCTTTTGGCAAAGAAGGATGCTAAAGGTAGGCTAACATGTTGGATCCTTCTATTACAAGAATTTGATCTTGTTATTAAAGATAAGAAAGGATGTGAAAACGTTGTCTCCGACCATCTTTCGCGCATCTTTTCTTCACCTGTGACCCTGCCGATCAATGATTCTTTTCCAGACGAACAACTCTTGAATGTATCCGACGAACCTTGGTTCAGGGATATTGTGAATTATCTTGCTACGGGACTTATTCCCCGCGAATGGTCGAAACAGGACAAACATCGATTTCTATCCTAAGTAAAACATTTTTACTGGGATGAACCCTATCTGTTTAAGTATAGTCCTGACTAGATCATCCGCAGATGTGTCCCTAATGATGACTTCCAGAGTGTTCTATCTTTTTGTCACGATCAGGCATGTAGGGGTCATTTCGGTCCTCGAAAGACGACGAAGAAGGTTTTGCAATGTGGTTTTTACTGGCCGACTTTGTTCAAAGACTCATTTGATCATTGCAAAACCTGTGCACAGTATCAACATACGGGTAGGATTTCCCGGAGAAATGAGATGCCACTTCTACCCATCTTGGTGGTTGAAATTTTTGACGTTTGGGATATTGACTTTATGGGTCCTTATCCCAACTCTTTTAGGAATTTGTACATATTGCTTGTGGTTGATTACGTCTCGAAATGGGTTGAAGCTATTCCTTGACGCACTATTGACAAAATGGTTGTCATTAAGTTCTTAAAAGAAAACATCTTTTTGCGATTTGGACACCCATGCGCTATCATTAGCGATAATGGGACACATTTCTGTAATCGGTTTTTCGAGACTTTGATACAGAAATATACAATCAACCACAAACTTTCTACACCCTACCATCCCCAAACGAGCGGGCAAGCTGAGGTTTCAAACAGACAAATCAAACAAATTTTGGAGAAAACTGTTTCTAAAAATCGAAAAGATTGGTCAACCAAATTGACAGATGCTCTTTGGGCGTTCCGAACTGCATATAAAACCGATCTAGGTATGTCTCCTTACAGACTAGTGTTTGGAAATGCTTGTCACCTTCCGGTCGAGATTGAGCACAAAGCAATGTGGGCCATTAGAGAACTTAACTTTGACTTAAATCAAGCCTGCAACTTTCGGAAGCTGCAATTAAATGAGATAAGAGAACTCCGCGATGAAGCTTACGATAATACTGTGATTGTAAAGAATCGGACTAAGGTATTTCACGATAAAAATATTTTGAGAAAAACTTTTACACCTGGTCAACAAGTCATTCTTTATGATTCACGACTCCATCTTCATGCGGGTAAGCTACGATCTCGGTGGAAAGGACCTTTTGTTGTGCGGTATGTATACCCGCATGGGGCAGTTGAGGTTGAAAATGTCGAAAACGGTACATTTTTCAAAATAAATGGACATAGATTAAAACCGTATTTTTCCACTGACCCCTCGGAGGAGCTCCTGTTTTTACAGGAGCCGCTTTATAATGACTGATTTTCCTCCACCTCACCTCCATGATTTGGTAATTTTGTCACATCTTTAGAATGGAGGTGAGTCAACTTGTATATACATCTTATAAAAAAAATATATAGAAAAAAAATACAAAACAAAATAATAAAAATTCTTGTACATAAATAAAGGAATAAGTTTGGGGGAGATTTTCATGATCATATTTCATGTTCCCTTTAACAATTTTTGCTTCCTAAGTTTACAGGCTTTTGAGCTTTAGCAGATAGCAACAGTGAGGACACTGTTGAAAACAAGTTTGAGGGAGGTTTGTGCTTATTTGTGCATCATTTGCATATCACTTTGCATAAGCACAAAACATATAAAACATATAATTTTTTTTTAAAATTTTAAATTTTTAAAAGATAAAAATATTTAATATTTAATTTTATAATAAAAGACTAGATAGTGAAAAATTATATCCAAAAGATTAGAAAAATTTAAGAAAACCAAGAAAATTAGAAGTTTTCTTAAATGAACTAATAATAAGTAGTTATGAGCCGTTGTCCCAAGGGTTAGTAAGATGAAGAAAGTCACTAATCTAAGGATAAAAATAAGTCTGAAAAATAGTTCCTATTCTGAAAGCCAAATATTTGAATGTTGATACCCTACTATACGCACTTATACACGTCTTGAAACTCAGGATAGTGGAGGATACCTTGAAATGCTCTTGTCTAAAAGCCAAAGTATGAAGTAAATTATAAATGAATAAAATATAAAATGGTGTAGAAAAATGAACACTGGTTTTGTTATCACCAAGGCAGCTTAAAAAAATATAGCGAGGGTGCTTCATCACCTAGTGCTTTAGACCAACTGGTTTGGGAGTCACTGCTAAGCCTTAGATGTTGCAAGACGAGGAAAATACTGAATACGCCTAATCAGCAAGCACATGAGTAATCGGTCGGTTAGTACCTCAAGAAGTATTAACGGTCGCATGAAAAATGTGGAGTAAATTCATCTAAATATTCATCGATTAAAAAGTATTGAGGTAGATGGACAAGAGTATGATAGCTAGAATTGAATTCTCCGAGTGTAGCGATGTCTTTTACACACAAGTAGGGGTATATGATCGATATTTGGAAGAAAGGTAGGGATGAAGAATAAGGACGATGTTTTATTGAGAGATGATGTGATTTCTAACATCTTTTCATGACTATTAAGATAGGGCTCATGATAACTGAAAAGCTAGTATATTTGGAAACTCTGATTTTCAAAGTCTTTCTTTTACAATTCTTATCTTTATATGTAATTTTCACGGTCTTTATTTTATTATTGGATTTTGTGGGTGTAATCCACTGAAAACCCTCAGGAGACAACACTCCTCCTACTAGAGACACCTAGAGGTTTAAAGGCTTGTTGCACGTGCTCAGTGCAATCGTCTTGCCTACGAAAGTGTGCTAGTTAGTTTTTCTTTTTCTTATATTTTCTCCTTCTCTTCTAATAAAATAAGTTTGCTCGAGACGACCAAAATTAAGTTTGGGGGAATTTGATCAGTCGAAAATATTGCATTTTTAACACATCAATTTCCCTACTCTATGTAACCATCTAAAGATGTTTTGTGTAAATATAGCACATATTAGCAATTCGTCTGTAAAATATCAAATAACATGTGTTATACATTATAACCGGCATTATGAGGGAAATTGTGTGTTTATTACTACACGCATGAACTTTTGTATATCAACACTTGTCTCGAGATTGTGTGCAGGAAATTTTCCACGTAAAAGAGCCGGAACTGCTAAAAGTGCTGATAAAACGCATCAAGTCAAAGACTTGAAATCTGGCAGTAAACAAGAAAGTATAAAAATATTCCAGACATCAGGAAAGTGCTATAAAGCCGACATGAAATCAACCTGGAAGTTTCATGCAGAGATCACTCCAAACGGCCGGGGATCTGTGGCCGAGTCGACTCATCGGCGGTTGGTATTTATTTCAGAAGTCTCCTTTTAACGGCCAAGCTTCTCCAAGATGCTTCGAATTGTGTAGATTTCTCCAGAAGCTTCTCCTTCTAACAGCCAAGCTTCTTGTGCAAGCTTAATACCTACCAAGCTTCTCATGCAAGCTTCATAACAGCCAAGCTTCTTATGCAAGCTTAATACCTACCAAGGTTCTCATGCAAGCTTCATACCAACAAAGCTTCCAAGGGAAGCTAGACCCAGCTTCTAGGGGAAGCTAAAGGGAAAACTATAAAAAGGGACCTAGGGCTTCATTAATTGGGTTGTTGAATATTGAGCCAAAATTCCGCAAGTTGAGTGACAGAACTTGCAACTCAGAATCCTAGACCGAATCCAATTCCAAAGCCAAATCAAGATCCATCGAGAAGAGTCTCAAGCAAGCCTTCAACGATCCTTTGAAGAAACGCCGATTTTCATCCGAGCAAGAGATCCACGACGATCCGCGACTCAAGAAGACCGAAGCGAAGCTAGTTTTGACGATTTAGTTCCTCCTCAAATCTTGTAGTCTTTGAGTGAATTGTACCTAAACGTTGATGAATAAAAGGTGAAAATTCTAAGAACATGCTTTTTTTTACATTCTTGCATTATGAAGAGTTATAGATTCTTGATTCTTTTCTTTTTCATGATGTTTGAGTGAAAACTCCGCTTGTAGCGGAATCGAGAAAATAGATAGACAATGATGATTAAATTCTTGGACGATTCTTAAGTCTTATGAGTTTTGTAAAGTTTAGGAAATTGAATTATCGAAAACCTTATTTGAGCGAGATCGTTTTCTTGAATGTTTTCGCTCCAAATTAGAGATCAACGATCGGTGATTCAATTTGTTAGAGGCTAGAATTTGAATGATAATCAATGAAAAAACAAGGGATGATGATGGAGAAACCCTAGTTTCTTCAATGGATCCCTAAATCTCATTGATTGTCATCGATCTAGCAACAAATCTTCAATAGATAAGAATTTTTAATCATTAGTATTCATCATCACTATCAATTGGATTGATTCCGACAAGCCTTTTTAAAAATCTTGATAACTAAATTGATTGGGGCATTTCTTGATTCTAGATTCTAGATCTCTATTTTCTTTATGTTTCATGAAATGAAAACTCACAAATCTTGAATCAATTTTCGTGCAATTTTCTTTTATCTTTTAATTTTCAACTCAACTAAAACGATAACGAACAAATCACACTTTCTCAGTGGACGATCCGCATTCACCGACGAAACTACAATAGACACCATCAATTGATTGCGGTATAAATTTCTTTGGTTGGGTTCTTTTACACTTTTCAAAACACGACACAGAAACGATTCAATCAAGCAGAGTATGCATTTTTCGTTGTAGAGATGGTTGATAGTAGTAAGCCTACGAGTTACCAAGAATCCATCTCAACTGATGAGTCAGCTCATTGGCTAGTCGCTATGAATGAAAAAATTGTGTCTCTTCAAAAGAACCAAATATAAAAGCTCGTTAAGCTTGAAAGAGGAAAGAAAGTAGTTAGCTGCAAGTGGGTTTTCAAAAAGAAAGAAGGAGATCAAGGGGTTGCAGATACTCGATACAAGGCATGGTTGGCAGCTAAAGGCTATTCACAGGTTAAGCGAGTGGACTTCAATGAAATATTTTTTTCGGTTATAAGACACACCTCTATTTGTGTCTTGCTCGGTTTGGTGGCTATACAGGATCTGGTGCTAGTGCAGCTCGATATTAAGATCGCTTTCCTGCATGGTGATTTGGTAGAAAAGATCTACATGCAACAAGCCGAGAGTTTCGAAATTGAAGGTAAAGAAAACCACATTTATTTGTTAGAGAAGTTTCTCTATAGTCTAAAACAGTCCCCTAGAAGTTGGTACAAGAAATTTTATTCCTTCATAAGGGATATTGGGATTATTAGAAGTAAGGGCGACATTTGTGTTTATTGTAAGAAGCTCGCCGATGGTTCTTTCATATATATGTTGCTTTATGTTGATGATACGTTGATAGAAGCAAGGTATATGGTTGATATTCAGAAACTTAAGGAACAATTGAAAGGCAAGTTTGAGACAAAAGATTTAGGAGCGGCCAAAAAAATTGTTGGTATGGAAATTAGGCACGATCGCAAAGGAGGAAATCTTTACTTGTCTCAACAGCGATACGTTGAGAAAGTTTTAAAGTATTTTGGCATGAAAGACGCTGAATCAGTAGGTGCCTCTTTGGCAGCTCATTTTAAACTTTCAGCTCCTTTATCACTGCAAACCGAGGAAGAAATTCAGTCTATATTGCATGTTCCTTATTCGAGCGCAATAGGAGGCATTCTGTATGCCATGGTATGTACCCGACCTGACATTTCACATGAAGTTAGTGTTGTTAGTATTTATATGACATATTCTGGTTAAGGCCACTGGTTAGCACTGAAGTGAATTTTACGATACCTATGAGGTACTTTTGATGTGGGGTTGGAATTTGGAAGGAATAGTGACAATTTTGTTGGTTTTAGCAATTCTGACTATGTAGGTAATCTTGATAGGCAAAGGTCGATCACTGGCTATGTATTCTTTAGGAGGATGTGCCATTAGTTGGCGTTCTTCATTACAGTCTACGATAGTGTTATCTACGGCGAAGGCACAGTATATGGCCGTTGTTGAAGCTGTTAAGGAAGCAATCCGGTTGAAGGGACTATTTTCGGAGCTTGGTATCCAAAAAAAGATCATAATAGTTTATTGTGATAGCCAAAGTATTATTCATTTAAAAAAAGACTAGATGCATCATGACAAAAGGAAGCACATTGATGTTCGGTATTGGTTTGTTCAGGATGTTGTTGAAGAGGAAGAGATAATCGTAAAGAAGGTTGGCACATCAGATAATCTGACCGATATATTGACTAAGTTTATTTCAATTGTTAAGTTTGAGTATTGCTTGAACTTAATTGGAGTGTGTCGCACTCATTGAGCCCTATAGGGGTTTTGTGGAGAAGGTGGAGCTATTACTAATATTATAAAGGAGTTTTGTGGTGAATGCAAGGCAAGGTGGAGATTTGTTGAGTTTGCCTCTTAGTCTTGATCCCTAGAAGTTTTTCTTGATTTTGAGACAACTCATGATAATATTGAGCCGGTTTGACCCTATGCTGAGATAGCTCAGTAAAGCTTGAGATGGCTCACAACATGTCTGGAATTATATATTTCTCTCTGTTTGTATGAGACGTCCCGAGATAATTTTGAGCCGGCTCGAAATCTATCGACGTCTTGAACTGAATTCTGGATGTTTTGGGAATTCCT
Source organism: Agapanthus africanus (assembly GCA_030015575.1). Classification (NCBI taxonomy): domain Eukaryota; kingdom Viridiplantae; phylum Streptophyta; class Magnoliopsida; order Asparagales; family Amaryllidaceae; genus Agapanthus; species Agapanthus africanus. Next base: position 131,120,342 of record CM057346.1, read on the forward strand.
ATTTTTACTTTATTTACCTCATACTATAAATAGCAGTTTGTAAGCCTAATTGGGTAATCCTTTGTTAATCTGAATTGAGAGAGAGAGAGTAGGCTAGAGTTTTGAGAGAGATTCTGTGAGAATTCATCCGCTATTGTAATCCTCCTATTTGTTCATTTAGTAAAGTGCTTCTCTTTCGCCCATGGTTTTTCCGGTAAGGATTGTCCACGTAAATCTTGTGTCTTGATTGGTTTGTGCTCTATTTTATTGCTTTGATTATTTGTTGCTTCTCTTTATTATTTTTTTATTACTTTGTGATTGTATTTGTTGCAACAATTACGAACCAAAAATCCTTAATCCTGTATTTCAGAATGGAAAGCTGAAGAAACGCCACTATGTAATCCCACAATGGGAAGTGTGTTGGTCCTTTAATTTCACTACAAGAAAAGCACACCTATTTCGTCGGGGGTTATCCGACAAAATAAAACCCCAGTAAACCAAAACTGCCAAAGAAACCATTTTAAATTTTAATTGGGTTACTCCATACTGTATTAGCCGACGGAATAAACCAATTAAATATAAAGGCATGGGTTTGAGGTCAGATCCTATTTTCCCAAACAAAAAAAACCTTATCTCCCAAAATCCCACATCCTCCTCTCCCAGAGCTTCGACCTCCTCCTCCCATCGTCGGCGACGATCGGCCCCCTCCTCCTCGAAGCATACCCCTTCCTCTTCCTTCTTTTCCCCCTCTTCCTCCAAGCACAACCCCCTTCCCAGTCCCCCTTCCAAGCTGCCAACCCCTCCTCTTCTTCCTCTTCCTCCAAGCCGCCGCCGCCGCCGCCGCAACCTCTTCCTCCTCTAAGCATAGGACTCCCCGCCCCCTCTAAGCGTAAGCCCCCCTCTCTCACTCACTCATACTCTCTCTATTGCAGTTGCGACCGCCTCCTCTCTCAACACCAAGTCCTAACGGCCACCTCCTCCCCGATGACCCCACCACTGCCTCTTCAGAAGCTTAAGTAAGCCGCGTCGTCTCAACTGAATTTTTTTCAAATGGAAAATTACAATTTCTTTAATTAAATTTTTCTTTAATTAAATTCTTTGGGTGATGATGAATTAGTTATTTGTTTGCTTATGTGGTAAGGGTGAGTGTGGTTATTTCTTTGGTTGATAATGAATTAGTTGATTATGGTTAAGATGTTAATGGTGGATGTGCTTATTTGCTTAGTTAATATTGTGGTGAGAAGATTGTGCTCAGAATTGTTGATGAATGGGTGGATTGTAGTGAGAATTGTTGATATTGTTGTATTATTATTGTCACGATCCGGAAATGGTATGTGACCGGAACTTGGATCATGCGAAGTTTATAGGACCCCACCGTAACCCAAGTAAGCCGAAAACCAAGAAATCTAAATCTTTCTAAGTAAAATGGTAAATGTGAAGTTTTGAAAAGGGGTATGAATGAAATCAAGTTCACTTTTTAAAAATATAAGTAAAGCATATAACGATACGAGTGGATTATATACTAAGGTTTGAAAACGTTTTCATCGGTTGAAATTTAGACAGCACCTCCTTTGTAAATTTTGATCCAAAATCAGTACATATCAAAAATAACATAGGCATCCCCAAGCGGGAGCTGGCTCTTCGCCAATCGGCGGAAACACAATCACACAATAAGAATATACGACGCTTAAGATGAAGATCAATCACAGAAAAGAAAGTAAAGGAAACCGAAAGATCATCAAACACCAGATATAAAGAATATATATACAAGTCTCGACTTTAAATCAAAAGAATATACAACTGGTCTCTAAGTCTACCAAATATACATAGTCTGATTGATGGAGCTTTTAACTAGATACAATAAATATAAAAGTAAACGATGGTGGTTACGCTCCGGACAGTAACCCACCTACCCATGCAAAACACCCGAAAGAAACAATGTGCCAGCAAGCCGCTACTGGGGGTGAGTTACCAACTCGTGAATAGAAGACATCAGAAGTTAGAAATCGAATGTATAACGATCTCCTAGGTCATACTATAATATAATAATATTATATCATGTGGTAACAAAGGTGATCGTGTATACATAAGTATAATAATATAGTAATATCGTGCCTGTGTCAATATATAGTACCATGTCATTTTTGTTATATTTGTGTGTGTGTGTGTGTGTCATCTCAAATCATCATAAAATCCTGAGTGCCCTTCTTCGACACTCAAAATCATCATAAATCTCGTGTCCAGTATCGACACGTAAATCCTCATATCTCAGGCACCGTCTCATCGGACCGGCCCTCATATCTCAGGCGCCGTCTCATCGGATCAGCCCTCATATCCATCTGTCTCATATCAATCCGGTCGGTATCCTCCGGATATCCGCCGAGTCCAATACTGTCACCTGTAGGTAGTATTCCCCTGCCAGACTCAACGTCTTTCTATACGATCTTCTTATCCCGGAGTGCCGTATCGGGTCTACCATATACCCGCAGATGGTGACTCCTCACTCCTCGAATATCATAGCTCAGCACTGAAAAATCTCATGGTGGACGTTGAAATATCATATCAAGAGAAATCACGTTTTTTAAAACAATCATAAGTCTTTTAATAATATCTGCGGTTTCTCAAATCCAGAAATCCCATGAAAACAGGATCTCATAAAGTATGGAAGTAATGAAATAACATGTACAGGCATAGAACAATACTGTAATGCACAACAAATGTGTTCATATGAGCGTGTCAGGTAGCAAGGTAAAGAAAGTGCAATATTTACACTAATATGTGGTACTGTGTACTAATCAATAATTAAAATGCTAACAAGTTATAAGGTGATATGGTGACATAGTGATTTTCAATGTGTACATGGCATGGCAATTACCTATGATGTGTATGTAAGCCGGCGAGTAAGTCTACGTGCAACATGTACACCATAGGTAATGGTGCATGTGTTTAAGCAGACTAAATCATATAAAGATAAGGATATAAAACGTAGTATATATGTCGTAAATGAAATAAATGCGAGTGTATGCAGAAATAAGAAATCGTAACGTGAATAGTATAATATTACGCAACTATGTATGAGCCATACAGTTATAGTTTAAAATAGTATGAACCGTTGTTTAGGAAAATAGGGGGCTATGATATATTTTTTTTGAACAAGATGTCATTTAAAAAGTCATGGCGTCCCTTGAAGCTATCTTTTAAAAGTGCGTAACGATTCGTTAGTTTTGAAAATAGGTTTGGCTCTAAACATATCATAATATCTACTATAATGATTTTAATCAATATTTCTCGAATCGATATATATAAGTCGGCGATCCATCCTCATCGTATCACGTACGGTATAATCTATCGTACGATATTGAAATACCTTAAAACGCGATTTGAGTTAATTAAGTGACATAATTTGGGTTTTTAAATAAATTTAATTAATAATTATATTTCACATATTTTATTTTAATTAATCAATATTTTATTTAATTGTTTATATACTTGTTTTAGTTATGCACACACACATGCATGCTAATCTAGCATTAAGAATATGCTATACTTGTTTTGCTAGCCATGACACATTAATTATTTTATTATATATATATATATATATATATTAAGTAAAAAGTTTTTTTTAAAAAAAGGAAAAAGATAAAGATGGGGCATGGGGAGACATGGAGGTGAGGGGGTCATTAAATAGAGAGAGAGAGAGAGAGAGAGAGAGCATGGATCTCAAGAGCCATCCCCCATTCTCTCATTATCTCAACACTCACTCTCTCATTCTCTTCTTCTTCTTCTTCTTCTTCTTCTTCCTCTTACACAAATCCTTCACTTGGAAAATATTTTCCCACTAACCTTGAGCCTAAACCTGTTGGTTATAGCGCCCTCAAGGCCTAAACCTGTTGGTTATAGCGCCCTCAAGGCAATTATCTGTAACACTTTAGAATGCGGTTAGTGTTAATTTAAGTAATAATGCGGGTATTTAATGAAAATTGATCAATAACTATTTTAAACATATTTTATTTAATTGATTAATATTTTCTCTAATTATTTTTAAACTTATGCACACTTGTGCATGTTGAATTAGGGTTAAGGAGGTGTTAACCATACTTTATTAGCCATGGCACATTTAACCATTCCTTTTAGCATGTCATGCTATATAGTAAACAATTATATCTATTTTAGCTTTAAGGAAAAAGGGTTTTAATGGTTTTTGGAAAAGAATAGAAGAGAATAGAAGAGAATGGTTGAATATTTTGGATGAAGACTTTGAGGTATGGTTGATAATTAATGAGAGAATGAGTGTAAGGCATACACTCACCCCACACTCATATACTCTCATTCTTCACCTCACCCTCCCTCATTCTTACCTCACTCTCTCAATTCTCTTCTTCTTCCCCTTATTCACATTTCTTCACTTGATAATATTTCCATCACAACCCTAAGGCTAAACCTTCATCAACCTCACTAAAACCTTCATTAGTCTTGTTTGTGATAAGTTGGAGCTTGGAAAGCTAGGATTTTCCCCAAGTTTTGGTGAGGTAGTGATCTTTGAATCTTTATTAGGCTATAGGGAAGTTGTTTTGCTAAATAGTTTCAGTTAAATACATTAATGTTTTATATTAGTGTTAGTATCGTATTTCGGTTAAGTTTTGAGTCTCTATTGAATCTGCTATTGAACCAGGTTATTGTTTAGAAATTTGCTATCACTAAGAGATGTATACGGGATCTAGAACCCACCACAAAAGCCTGAGCCTTTCCCTTCATGTTACGGCCGCAAATAAACTCATTCTGGCCGCAATTTGCGGCCAGAGCAGAGTGGTAATTGCGGCCAGAGCAGAGTGGGTCAGGGTGAATCTTGGTCGTGGGGTCTCTGGGTTATTTGTAGGCTCGTAGAACTTGCAACATTCACTAATTCTTTGTGTAGAAAAATATGGGACCGTTTAGCTAGAATTCAAGTATTTCGGCAACGTGCGATGCGGATTTATCCGATATTCGTTTAGGTGTTTCATACATTTGGTAAACATGGGGTTGGTATAGGTGTCACTGCACGTGTCTAGCCTCTAAGTGAACACTTAGTAGCTTGTAGGAGTCGGGTTGTTTGTTGCCGTTGTGTGCGTGGGTTATCAGAAGGTTTCTAATTTTGCACTTGTCATGTTGTCATGTGATATATGATCGATTGCAGGGACTTCAGATGCTACAAGGAAAGGAAAGCAGGTGGTTGGATTTCCCTAGTTCGAGATCATCGGTGAGTAGATTTAATATCTACGGGGGAATCGACCGTATGGCGTTATGCGTCGAGGGTTGGATTAAGTGACATGACTATTATTTATAAGTATACATCTATTGTGCATGAGTACCGTTGTTGCATGCCCCATTTCCTGTTGTATATGGACATAGTATTAATGAGACACTGCACTATTACTAACGGTTCATGTTGTACGAGCACTAAACTGTATGCCACAAACACACCGTTAGTAATTGACATGACACACATATTATAGAAATTACCTTGCATAACTTATTGTACTACTTTCTTGATCACTAATAGTTAGATGTTAAATCTTCTTCTATTGCGCATATAAGTTGCATCATACATACATCCATACATACATACATTGTTATAGTCACTCGTTACTTTCAAAAGATGTTGCAATTCGATTCCGTGAAATGGGAAAACCGCAAGATACTGATATATTTAGAAGAGCGGTTATCTCTTGATATGCTCACATCACTGTTCCATGTTGCATGCATTTTTATTTCATGGACATATGCATTGATGTTCCGATTTCATGCGATTTTTGGATTTGAGAACCGCAAATATATTTCATAATGAGTTACATGTTTCTTTAAAACGGGGGTTTTCTTGATATGATATTTCGAGGCGTCCACCTTGAATTTTCTCGGTTCTGAGCTATGTGATACCCGATTCGAGAAGCTGGATGAGCCGTTTGCGGGTATATGGTGGACCCGGTATGGTACCCCAGGGCAAGAAAGGTATGTTTTGCTGTAGATGATGAGCCTGGCAGAGGGAGTACTACCTACTGGTGATTGTATAGAACTCGGCGGATATCCGGAGGATACCGTTTTGAAGTTATGATATGAGATGGATGAGGGCCGACCTGAGTATGCGGCGCCTGAAATATGAGTATTTACATGTCGATGTGTGACACGGGTTTCATGATATTTTGAGTGTCGATGTCGGACCCTCAAGTTTCATGATGTGACGGATATGAGGGCCGATCAGCGTGACGGCGCCTAAGATATTGGGATTTGGGGTGTCATTGATGGACATAGGTTTTTCCACGATGATGATTCATACATGAGGTTTTATGTGTTATCCCATACTCAGGATTTATTAGACATGCATTGTTTCATGTAGTTGTTGTACCATGGTGGTGTACCGTAATCATGATTTTACTGCATATCCGTATTGTTATATTTATGCCATCAGATTGCATATTTTAGATTATCACTTTTCATGCATACTTGCGATTATCTGTATGATGTTATTTACTATTCACGAGTTGGAAACTCACCCCCGTTGTGCCTCAGTGTTTTGTAGGCTTGAACCTCAGTATAGTCGCGGCAGAGCTTCTCATTTCATCTACTTCTACGAATACCGCTGCTGTTGGTCGTGATTTTAGATAGGTGGGTGGTTTTGCGGTTATCCGTATGATCTCATTGTATATCTTATTGTATATAGTACTATCCATCCACCACTTTCATGTATATTGACTTAGAGACGAGTTTGTGAGGATCGATACTGTATTATTTTGTGACTCTGGGTGTCGAGCTCGTTTGAGCCAGCTATTTTAGTTATGTTGTGATGTGGTTTCACTTCTTTATTCCTTATTCCTTATTCCTTCGCTACGGCGTCGTGTGTGTGTGTGTGTGTATATACTTTTTTTGGTTGTGTTCCATCTTTTTGGCGTGAGTTGCTCCGTTTGGGATGATTTATATTTATTCTATGCTTGTACCCGTTTAGAGCTAGTTTTTACAAAGGAGTTGCTGCTGAAATTTTCAAGAAAATAAATTAAGTTAAGATTTTATCACTTAAGATTTTTAAATGTTTTAGCAACTATTTTAAATGTTATATCTTTATATATTTTATGGTTTAGATTTCTGGGTTGTCGGCTTACTTGAGTTACGTCACGCCTTTTGATGTTGCATAATTTAAGTGCCGGTCGTGTTTCTAAATTGGGTCGTGACAAAATTGGTATCGGAGCGCTAGGTTTTACCTTTCGGAGTGTAGCATGACCCTTGGTATGATGGAGTAGATAGCTTCAGCAGAGTGACATAGCGTGTGTATATTCCGCGGCATACTTACGATACGGTACTCCGCCTAAGTGACCAAAGGACATATTGCTTGAATTCCTTCCTTGATTATATATATCCTTATGATTCGACTTCTATGTTCTTATCGAATCCTGTTTCCTTATTCTATCCACTATGCCGCCGAAGACTACGAGGGCGCAGAGAGCTGCCGCGAGAGCCGAGGTCAGGGCAGGCTCGTCTGAGACGAGGACTGGCCGGGGCGGTACGCCTATTTTACAGGAGCAGATTGATCCACCTTCTCCGGATCGTGATCTACCTTCTTCGGATTGTATTACTAGGCTAGAGGCCGGTATAAAGGATTTGCGCCAGATGATGGGATCGTTGGTCGAGGCCAGTCGGGCGCAGAGATCAGAGGTTGTTCCACCTGTCATGGGGACCGTGATAGTACCTACTGTTCAGACAGTCGTACCTACTGTTATGGAGGTTATCACCGTGTCCTTATCGGAGTTCATAAGGCTGAAGCTTTCGGTTTTCACAGGCACCGACGCAGCTGAGGATCCGCAGTCGTTCATCGATCAGATGGCAGGATCTGTCGTTCGTTGAGATGCTCCGACACGAGATGGGTGGAGTTCGCTAGTTTCCGTCTGGAAGGTCTTGCCCAGACTTGGTGCGAGTCTTTAGAGAGAGGTCGAGCTGCAGGTCTTCCTCCTATGACCTGGGTTGAATTCACGATAGTGTTTCTTGCTCGATTCCTTCCTCAAAGCGTTAGGGATGCTTGAGCTCGCAGATTTGAGTCATTGCGCCAGACTCCGGTTATGATAGTGGCAGAGTATGATGTTCAGTTTAGCCAGCTATCCATATATGCTCCGTATTTGGTAGATACTGAGGAGAGGCGTGTCAAGAGATTTGTACGAGGCCTGATTTCCCAGTTGTTCCTCTCTATAGGTGCTCAGCATTTCGATACATATGCAGCCGCAGTGGACGCAACCCTATTGGTAGAGGAGCGTATTTCCGAGACTTCGGTCGTTCCGGGACCGAAGAGGATGCTTACTGATGTATCATCCCGGAGACCGATGTATAGACGCCGCGACAGATTCCTTTCAGGTCGTGGGGGTAGTAGAGGCTTGAGACGAGGCCGGTTATTTAGCTCTTATCTGCAGGAGGGTCAGCAGTCGTCGTCTAGATGTTTCCAGTGTGGGAGCTAGTATCACCGCGTCCGAGATTGTACTGAGGTACGTCAGGGAGAGGCAGCGGTTCCACATGTTACCTTACCACCTTCTCCACCTCAGAGAGAGTTGCCTCTTACGCCTGTTTTTGCTCCGCGTCAGACTTATTCTCAGAGAGGTCGTGGTCGTGGAGGTTTTGTTCAGTGAGGACGGGGTGGCGGAGGCGGAGGGCAGCCAGTTGCCGACAGAGGACAGGCTCGGGTATTGCTTTGACTCATCAGGACAGGCAGGCGTCGAATGCAGTCGTGTTAGGTACTTTTTCTGTATGTTCTTTTGATGCACATATTTTATTTGATCCGGGGTCTACTCACTCGTATGTTTCCACACATTTCGTGCCAAGGTTGGGCTGAGAGTCATTTTTGCTAGATCAGCCGCTTGTCATGACTACTCCTGTTGGAGAGTCTTTTGTTGCGCGACATGTGTTTCTTTCGTGTGTCATTCGTATTGGAGATAGAGATTCGTCCGTCGACTTGATTCTTCTTGATATGTTGGACTTCGACGTTTTCCTTGGCATGGACTGGCTAGCTACTTGCTATGTGTCTATGAACTGCCGTGAGAAGGCAGTCAGGTTTTGTTTTCCGGGCGAGTCAGTTCTTGTTGTGCAGGGGGACCGTAGTGCCACCCCTCACAGTTTAATTTCCGCCCTTTGGGCTAGCCGGCTCTTGAGGAGAGGATGTCGGGGATTCTTAGATTTTATTCGTGATACCGGTGCCATAGTAGATTTGTTGGACCAGGTTCCTATTTTTAGAGATTTTCCCGACGTATTTCCCGATGAGTTACCTGGATTGCCGCCAGAGCGTGATATTGAGTTTTGCATTGATTTGATCCTCGGCACGGGGCCTATTTCTATACCGCCTTATCGGATGGCCCCGGCGGAGCTTAAAGTGTTTAAGGATCAGTTGCAAGAGTTGCTTGATAGGGGACTTGTGCATTTGAGTGTCTCGCCTTGGGGAGCTCCTGTTGTGTTCGTCAAGAAGAAGGACGGCAGTTTGAGGTTGTGCATTGATTATCATCAATTGAACCGAGTTACGGTGCGGAATAGATATCCATTACTTCGCACTAACGATTTGTTTGATCAGCTCCACGGTGTGGGACATTTTTCCAAGATTGATTTGAGGTCGGGATATCATCAGTTGCGGGTTCGGAATGATGACATTCCGAAGACTGCTTTTCGTACGCGCTACGGGCATAATGAGTTTTTGGTGATGTCGTTCAGACTCACCAATGCCCCAGCAGCGTTCATGGATTTGATGGACCAGACATTCAAGCCGTTCCTCGACCAATTTATTATTGTGTTTATTGATGACATTCTGGTCTATTCCAGAAGTCGAGAGAGCGCCTGAGGATTGCTTTGCAGACATTGAGAAAGCGCCAACTGTTTGCTAAATTCTCGAAGTGTGTATTTTGGATTGATAGTGTTGACTTCTTGGATCATGTGTTATGGGAGACGGTATTTATGTGGACCCGAAGAAGTTCGAGGCTGTACAGCTTTGGCCCAGACCTGTATCAGTGACTGAGATCCGCAGCTTTTGGGCTTAGCTGGTTATTACCGCCGTTTCGTGCAGGATTTCTCGAGTATCGCTTGACCGTTGACCGGATTGACCCGGAAAGGGGTTCTTTTTATTTTGAATGAGGCATGCGAGCAGAGTTTTCAACAGTTTAAGACTCGGTTGATGACTGCACCAGTTTTATCTCTATTTTCTGGATCGAGCGGCTATGTCGTTTACTGTGATGCTTCTCGAGTAGGGCTTAGTTGTGTATTGATGCAACATGATAGGGTTATCGCTTATGCTTCTCGACAGCTGAAGAAATACGAGCAGAACTATCTCACTCATGTTCTTGAGATGGCCGCGGTGGTCTTTGCGCTTAAGATTTGGAGACACTACTTGTACGGAGAGTCGTGTCAGATCTTCACGAACCACTAGAGCTTGAAGTACATCTTCCAGCAGCGGGATCTGAATTTGAGGCAGCGCCGTTGGATGGAGCTCATGAAGGATTATGATTGTGAGATCCTTTATCACCCGGACAAGGAGAATGTAGTAGCTGATGCTTTGAGTCATAGGCCCGGAGGTAGCTTGTCCCAGTTGAGCGCAGTTCAGAGAAAGTTTTCTGCAGATTGGCAGATCTTGTACGACAGTAGAGTGCAGTTCGACTTCACTTCCACTAGGGGACAGCTTGCTCATGTCCACGCCCGTCCACTTCTACTTGATCGTATCCGTGAGGCGCAGCCCGACGATGCCTGTTTGTCTGAGATTTTTGAGATTGTTCAGCAGGGTAGAGAGTCGGTGTTCTTGATTGATGACTAGGGTGTGCTACGTTTTAGGACTCATTTATGTATACCAGATACCAAGGGGCTGAAACGCGAGATCCTAGAGCAGGCACATCAGTCAGCTTATAGTGCTCATCCAGGTTCCACCAAGATGTATCGTGACTTGAGAGATATATATTGGTGGGAAAGGATGAAGAGGAATGTTTCGGACTTCGTTTCGAGGTGCCTGACTTGTCAGCAAGTCAAGGCTGAACTTCTAAGACTGGCAGGAGAGTTACAGCCTTTACCCGTTCCGGAGTGGAAACGGGAGTAGATCTCTATGGATTTCGTTGTGGGTCTACCCAGGTCCAGTCGAGGGTATGACTCCATTTGGGTAATTGTTGACCGGTTGATGAAAGCAGCTCACTTTCTTCCAATGAAGACCACTTTCGGATATGCTCAGTATGCTCAGTTGTACATTGATGAGATTGTGCGTTTGCACGTCGTTCCTACATGCATCATATCCGACAGGGGCACCCAATTTACCAGCCGTCTTTGGCAGAAACTTCAGGAAGCTTTGGGTACCCGATTGAGTTTTAGCACCGCTTTCCATCCGCAGACCGATGGTCAGTCAGAGCAGACTATACAGACTCTTGAGGATATGCTTCATGCATGCATGCTTGATTTTGGTGGCAGTTGGGATCGTCACTTGCCGTTTGTAGAGTTCTGCTACAAAAACAGTTTTCAGGAGACGATTCAGATGACACCTTTTGAGGCTTTGTATGGGAGAAAATGTCGATTGCCAGTCTGTTGGACCGAACTCAGCGAGAGCAGGATTTTGGGACCATAGCTTGTCTAGGAGACTATGGAGAAGATCCAGTTGATTCAGGATAGAATGAGAGCAGCCCAGTGCAGGCAGAAGTCTTATGCTGACCGTCGTCGTCGTAGACTGGATTTCGCAGTGGGTGATCATGTATTCCTACGGATTTCTCCGATGAAGGGTGTGATGAGATTTGGGAAGAAGGGGAAGCTTAGTCCCAGATTTGTGGGTCCTTTCAAGATCCTTGAGCGAGTTGGTGCCGTTGCCTATCGTTTGGCACTTCCACCCAGTTTTCCAGATGTTCACCCCGTATTTCATGTATCAATGCTTCGCAAGTACCTTCATGACCCTAATCACAAGATTCAACACCAGACTATCCAGCTGGAGCCGATCTTTCGTTCACCGCGCAGCCGGTAGTTATATTAGATCGACAGGTGAAGAAACTTTGGTCAAAGGGCTTGCCGTCAGTAAAGGTTCTTTGGAGTGTCCTGAACAGTGAAGAGGTCATGTGGGAAGCCGAGAGTGAGATGCGGAAGAAATTCCCTCATCTCTTCGAAAGTACGCATAGTAAGATTTTTAAATTCGAGGAGCGAATTTTTTTAAGGGGAGAAGATTGTAACATTTTAGAATGTGGTTAGTGTTAATTTAAGCAATAATGCGGGGTTTTAATGAAATTTGATTAATAACTATTTTAAACATATTTTATTTAATTGATTAATATTTTCTCTAAATATTTTTAAACTTATGCACATTTGTGCAGGTTGAATTAGGGTTAAGGAGGTGTTAACCATGCTTTATTAGCCATGGCATACTTAACTATTCCTTTTAGCATATCATGCTATATAGTAAACAATTATATCTATTTTAGCTTTAAGGAAAAAGGGTTTTAATGGTTTTTGGAAAAGAATAGAAGAGAAGAGAAGGGTTGAATATTTTGGATGAAGACCTTGAGGCATGGTTGATAATTAATGAGAGAGTGAGTGTAAGGCATACTCTCACCCAACACTCATATACTCTCATTCTTCACCTCACCCTCCCTTATTCTCACCTCACTCTCTCAATTCTCTTGTTCTTCTCCTCATTCACATTTCTTCACTTGATAAAATTTCCATCACAACCCTAAGCCTAAACCTTCATCAACCTTACTAAAACCTTCATTAATCTTGCTTGTGATGACTTGGAGCTTGGAAAGCTAGGATTTTCCCTAAGTTTTGGTGAGGCAGTAATCTTTGACTCTTTATTAAGCTATAGGGAAGTTGTTTTGCTAAATAGTTTAAGTTAAATACATTAATGTTTTATATTAGTGTTAATATCGTATTTCAGTTAAGTTTCGAGTCTCTGTTGAATCTGCTATCGAACCAGGTTATTGTTTAGAAAGTTGCCATCACCGAGAGATGTATACGAGACCTAGAACCCACAACAAAATCCTGAGCCTTTCCCCTCATGTTACGGCCGCAAATAAAATCAATCTGGCCGCAATTTGCAGCTAGAGCAGAGTGGGTCAGGGTGAATCTTGGTCGTGGGGTCTCTGGGTTATTTGTAGGCTCGTGGAACTTGCAACTTGCACTAATTCTTTGTGTAGCAAAATCTGGGACCGTTTAGCTAGAATTCAAGCGTTTCGGCAACGTGCGATGCAGATTTATCCGATATTCGTTTATGTGTTTCATACGTTTGGTAGCCATGAGGTTGGTATAGGATGTCGCTGCACATGTCTAGCCGCTAAGAGAACACTTAGTAGCTTGTATGAGTCGGGTTGTTTGTTGCCATTGTGTGCGTAGGTTATCGGAAGGTTTCTAATTTTGCACTTGTCATGTTTTCATGTGATATAGGATCGATTGCAGGGACTTCAGACGCTACAAGGAAAGGAAAGCAGGTGGTTGGATTTACCTAGTTCGAGATCATCGGTAAGTAGATTTAATATCAACAGGGGAATCGCCCGTATGGTATTATGCGTCGAGGGTTGGATTCAGTGACATGACTATTATTTATAAGTATACATCGATTGTGCATGAGTACCGTTGTTGCATGCCCCATTTCCTGTTGTATATGGACATAGTATTAATGAGACACTACACTATTACTAACGGTTCATGTTGTACGAGCACCAAACTGTATGTCACACACACACCGTTAGTAATTGACATGACACGCATACTATAGAAATTACCTTGGATAACTTATTGTACTGCTTTCTTGATCACTAATAGTTAGATGTTAAATCTTGTTCTATTGCACATATGAATTGCATCATACATCCATCCATCTATACATACATTGTTATAGTCACCTGTTACTTTCAAAAGATGTTGCACTTCGATTCCGTGAAATGGGGAAACCGCAAGATACTTTTGAAAACTTGATATATTTAGAAGAGCAGTTTCCTCTTGATATGCTCACATCACCGTTCCATGTTGCATGCATTTGTATTTCATGGACATATGCATTGATGTACCGATTTCATGCGATTTCTGGATTTGAGAACCGCGAATATATTTCATAAAGAATTACATGTTGCTTTAAAACATAGTTTATCTTGATATGATATTTCGAGACATCCACCATGAATTTTCTCGGTTCTGAGCTATGTGATACCCGATTCGAGAAGCTGGATGAGCCGTTTGCGGGTATATGGTGGACCCGGTATGGTACCCCGGAGCAAGAAAGATATGTTGTGCTACAGACGATGAGCTTGGCAGAGGGAGTACTACCTACCGGTGATTGTTTAGAACTCGACGGATATCCGGAGGATACCGTTTTGGAGTTATGATATGAGATGGATGAGGGCCGACCTGAGTATGCAGCGCCTGAGATATGTGTATTTACTTGTCGATGTTGGACACGGGTTTCATGATGTTTCGAGTGTCGATGTCAGACACTCAGGTTTCATGATGTGACGGATATGAGAGCCGGTAAGTGTGACAGCGCCTGAGATATTGGGATTTAGAGTGTCGTTGATGGACATCGGTTTTTCCATGATGATGATTCATACATGAGGTTTTATGTGTTATCCCATACTCAGGATTTATTAGACATGCATTGTTTCATGTAGTTGTTGTACCCTGGTGTTGTACCTTGATAATGATTTTACTACATATCTGTAGTGTTATATTTATGCCATCAGATTGCATATTTCAGATTATCGCTTTTCATGCATACTTGCGATATTCTGTATGATGTTATTTACTATTCACGAGTTGGCAACTTACCCTCGTAGTGCTACAGTGTTTTGCAGGCTTGACCCTCAATATAGTCGCGGCAGGGCTTTTCATTTCATCTACTTCTACGGATACCGCTGCTGTTTGTCGTGATTTTGAATGGGTGGGTGGTTTTGCGGTTATCCGTATGATCTCATTATATATCTTATTGTATCTAGTACTCTCCATCCACCACTTTCATGTATATTGACTTAGAGACGAGTTTTTGAGGATCGATACTATATTATTTTGTGACTCTGGGTGTCGAGCTCGTTTGAGCCGGCTATTTTAGTTATGTTGTGATGTGGTTTCACTTCTTTATTGCTTATTCCTTCGCTACGGCGTCGTACACACACACACACACACACACACACTTGTTGTCGTTGTGTTCCGCATTTTTGGTATGAGTTGCTCCCGTTTGGGATGCTTTATATTTATTCTATGCCTGTACCCGTTTAGGGCTAGTTTTTACAAAGGAGATGCTGTCGAAATTTTCAAGAAAATAAATTAAGTTAATATTTTATCACTTAAGAGTTTTAAATGTTTTAGCAAATGTTTTAAATGTTATATCTTTCTATCTTTTATGGTTTAGATTTCTGGGTTGTCGGTTTACTTGAGTTACGTCACGCATTTTGACGTTGCGTGATTTATGTGCCGGCCGCGTTCCTAAATTGGTTCGTGACATTATCATAGTCGCAGGCAGGTGATTATGATGATTGAGGGAGGACCTATACGGATATAACAGTCTTACTCGAGATGATAATATGCTATCTGGTTTGTCTTTATCATCATGTTCATGATTTATGTGGTATTACAGATCACTATTACATGTTGATAGAGCCCATAGGATTCTCGCTTAGCAGCATTATGATGGCGATCATATACGTGGGAGTTGGGTGGTCTATAAGCACATCCTTGAATGTCCCTAGTCATAGGAGTATCGAGACTGGGCATCGATACTCTAGAGTAGACTAGTGTATACTGATCGATACCCCGACGAGGGGCGGTGGCCAAGTCTCGCAAGCCATTGGTGTTAGTTTGTTCACCTAAGATAGTATACATGTGCTCATAAGGTTATGAGTACAATGGACGGACTCGCCGAGAATATGCTAGTTGGTATTATACCTATTGTTAGATAGCAGTTCCCAAGTGACATGTGTATAGGTTAGTCTGTCGACCTGAGATCATCATTATTCATGTGTGAGTTCCCACCGTGCTTTGATTACTACCCTACCACGGCTCAAAGGAGTCGTGCAAACAGGTTTTAGTTGGGTACAGTCCCGAGCCTCATGAAGGCAGTGAGCGGATCGTCGAGAATTCGTCTCTCCCGGTATTGGGGGTTGATGTCGCGTTGTGCATGAATGACCATCACCAGAAATCCTTGGCCAAGGTAGTCGAGAATTACTGATATAGGATCAGTAGTTTCTCAGGCGGTGATGGGCTTCATACCGACATGAAATGCCGCGTTATTAGAGGTTTGAATTTATTCACCCCGTAGACTTGATATGCGATACTCATAGACAAACAGACTGAACTGTACGAATATTGTCACGGACAGGCTCAGTTGGGGTCAGGATGAGTTTGCTCGTCGGCATTCCTTTCGCTCAATACCTGGGTAGCCGTTACGTATAGCTAGTGCCGCTGACGTGCTTGTGGTTAAACCCACTGCCAGCATATTGACGAGTCTTTAGAGTCCCACACAGATGGTTTCCCTGCTTCGGGCAAAACGATGTAGATGTCGTATGGTTTTACGGCAGGGTTCGATCATATACGTGCACTTGTTCACGTATCATGATTCGGACGGATAATACTTGTGGGCTTTGGTTTAAGCCTGATTCTAGTATTATATTGTTGGATTATTTTCATCTCATTGTATTCGTATTTTATCGGAATACGGATACGGGTATGTATATATGGTTGAGGGGAATTCTTGTAATTTATTACAAGTTGCTTCTAGAAGATGCCACCTCATTTTTGTTTTAACCCTTTTGGATTAAAAGGTTAATAAGGTGGATGATGAGGGTGTTATGGTTTTAATCAAGCATGTCTCATTTGGTGACTCATTGGATGACTCATGGGTGTGACTCATGGTTGACTAATGTGGCATGCTTGATATTTGTGGTGTTGTGAGATATTTGTGGTGAGATATTTTCTTTAGTTGCTCACATATATGCTCACAACACTTGGCTATTTTCTGGACTTGGTTTTTGTTTCACACTCTCATCTCTCCTCTTGCACCTTCTTCCACCTCCACCCTACAAGTCTCATGTATTGAGAAAGCTAGGGTGTTTTGAGACAAATTAATCCATCATTAGACTCTACATTATCTATGCTATCTAGTTCAGCGAACTAGGTATCCTAGTTACCTCGGCCATTGAGGTTGGAGCTTGGAATACAAATCCTTAGGTGGATCATCATCGATGAAGGGAGACCGGCGATCAAACTTGATCATGGTGGCCTCTAGGAGCTTGGGAAGGTGGTTGAAGACCGAAAGACATGGATCATTAAGTATAACCTGTATAACTCCTTTATAGTATTGCTAGTTTAGGATTAATGGTAGATCCGGGTAGTGGGTTATGTTAGCGCCAGTTTGTAAAAATTTTGTTCCACAATCGGCTACGGTTTGATGGCCAAGACACTGCCATAACCCAACATGGTATCAGAGCCAACCCATTAACCCCTTACTAGCAGTTTTAAACGATGTTAAAGTGTCGAAACCGAAACAACTCCGAAACTCTGAATATTCCAGTTTCTGTTGAATTTTTCTAGTCTTAAAAAAAAATTTAAAACAATTGCAGAAGGCTATTTATGATGTATCTAGAACACCCTCAAAATACGAGCCCAAAATTGCAAAATGTGGCAGGCGAGATTGGTGATATACCCGGCCCGGCCGGTCTAATTTAGGAATTTGGACTAGAAATTTTTTTGTTGTTCTACTCTCTTGAATATTGGTTCTATGGTATTGTTTGATTTTTCCCAGGTTGCATATTATGTTATCTTTTGTTTGGAGGCAATCCGGAGTATTTCGAAGTCTCTATTTTTAACATTGTTTAAAAATTTTCAGTGCATACATTACTATCTGCGACCGTGAATGTCATTAGAGTGGTACAACTCGTCTAATTGCTATACATCTTTTAGACGGGTTTGCGAACATGACATTCACGTTGATGTTCTGTGTTGTGCTGTGGTTGTGGCTGGATCGTCGTGGTGGATAGCCAGTGGTGCAATAGTAGTACAGTTCAGATTCATTTGTACATTTGATATTGCGGGGTGAGCATCCGACATGTGGACTGACGTCTCTGCCAGCTTATATATTATTTGTTTGGGGCATGATCGGGTTGAGGTCGATGTCACCCTTGTATATATTATTTTCTTTTCTGTACTAGGATTACCCCAAGGCGGAGTGCACGAATAGCCGGGTTTTACAGGGAAACAGGCCCGCATCTCATGGCGTTGAGACGGAGGGGGATTCACTCTAGAATTGGCAGGCTATTTGCCGCACTCGTAGGGGGTATAGTTTGACCCACAGAGGGGTGCCCAAGTTTCCGGATTCTGTGAAGTGCTGGGTGGCCCACTCACGTTGTTGATTGGGGTTGCCTCGCTTTTGGTATTGGCGGGTAACTTGCCGCACTCGTAGGGGTCTAGGTTTTCATTGCACAGGCTATCCACACGACAAGGAACGTCGGGTCTCATTTGCGGCTTAAGTGAAACCCGAGGCTCCAAGATTATCTACCACTTTGTGTTGCTTAGCTGAGATTCTGTGATGTTGCTTATATATCATGCCAGGGACGAATGTTATATATATATATATTTATATATATACTAGTAGATGTTGTATATGTTTTGCACCCGCGCTAGTCCAGCCCCCGCTCTGCCGTTAGTTAAGTAACCTAACGGGTGATGATGGAGCCCAGTGGCGAATGCGGATGGCATATACGTACATTATATTTTCGTTTCTTTATCTGGTGTGATATGTTTAATTGATGGGACTACGTTGATTCTGATTAATGCAAGGAAAACAAACCTATATGATGTTGTTGGAACCAAGTTTTAAAAAAACAGACATTACGGACGTTTCCTTTTGCTTTGCACAGTGATATTCGGTTATGAATATCCAGCACCTCATTCGACGAGGTAAGAGCCAAGATCTCTTCATCAGGAGTGACCTCTTGAGAAAAAGTTTACGTCATCGTAATAACTTCATTATAGTCGATTCTTTTGCTTTGCATCATGGTATTCAGTTTGGAATATCCTGCAGCTCATTCGACGAGGAAAAAGCCAAGATCCCTTCACAGGGAGTGACCTCTTTAGCAAAAGTTTGCGCCACTATATATTTGTAAAACCACATAGATTCCTTCAACGATATCAAGTTCATTATGTTAAAGGTTTTTCGCTAAAAACCATTCATAGCCCTTCGTCATTTCTTATAGGTATTACTTAGTATTCATGCTGTGTATGTTGACCTCTGTCAAGGCATAGTGCTTGGTAGCTGGGTAATGCTTGTTTGCTGCATAGATATGTGATTATTTAGGACAGTCGCACGGTCATTTTGACCTCTGTCAAGGGCACATGCGGGTGAGTCTAAGTTAATCTCGGACAATGACGGGTTGAACTTGACTTGCGACTTATGATATCTTGACCTATGTCAAGGTCATAAGCCACTTCGGGTAAAAACCACATCGGGAGTTTCAAACATACGGGAAACATGCTAGGTATGTGCATACCTTCTGGAGTATGGTGACTTGAGTGGCTTCCATCAAGTTATCATGCTATGATGGTTGGATCCTGATTCCTACTTATAAGTAGGATTACTCCCCGAGTGATTTTAGATGATCTCGACTAATTCTCCTTTGGGTTTGGAGGAGAATTCGAGGAAACACTGGGAGACATCCTGATTAGATAAAGTGATTAACCATTCTGATTTAGGTTAGAGTGCACGCTGAGTGTTTCTTTTCTATCTATCTTTGGCAGTGACCATGGCCCGACCCTAGACTAAAACTCATGAACCAAGTTAAACCGAACCTTCTTAAAACACTTAGCCTTTTGGATTGTCATTTAGTCGCATATATCATTGACGCTCCTATATCACCTTTGCATTTCCCCAGAACACTTCGTATCACTATGAAGATCCACATTTCTTGGATATATCCATCATATAGTTACATAGGAACTCGAAGGAACTTGTTCCAGTTCGAGAATGGATTCTGGTTCTGGAGAAATAGAATATGACTATTCAGTTGTCTTTTCCCTTTACCTTCTCCCAGATTGCGAGGGCTCCTGATATTTAGGAGAGTACACCTATTGCGCTTATTGGATAGTTTTCTTCCAAACCTTAGGCTGGTGCCGAAGGGTAGGGAAGGAAGAAAACCAATTAGCCTGAGTGTAGTGTACAGAAGGTAATAAGTAAAGACAAATAAAGGGATTATAAAGAGGGTAAAGTAAATTGCGACTGCTATCATTCACGATGAAGCCGCGTATATCATCGCCACTCCTACATCACCTTTGAGTTTCTCCATAACACTCCGTATCACTACGAAGATCCATATTGCTTGGATATGACCATCGTATAGTTACATACGAACTCGAAGGAACTTGTTCCAGTTCGAGGATGGTTTCCGGTTCAGGAGAAATCGAATAGGATTATTCGGGTTGTCTTTTATCTTTACCTTCTCCCAGGTTGCGAGACCTCCTAGGATTAGGAGAGTACACCTATTACGATTATTGGATAGTCTTCTTCCATACCACAGGCTGGTGCCGAAAGGTAGGGAAGGAAGAAAACCATTTAGCCTAAGAGTGGTGTACAGAAGGTAATATGTAAAGACAAATAAAGGGATTGGAGAGATGTCAAGGAAATATACGGCCACATTCATGAATCTGGATTGTGGAAGAGGCATTATTAGGAATACCCGGCTACCCCTTCGAAACATTTTCATGTTTCTGTTTTACTGTACGGTGTTAATTAAAAAATGTTTTCCCATTTTGATTCTGACTCCAGGGTATGTAAAAACCAGATTTGATTCTCACATCTGTATAGCTTTACAGAAGATGAGTGGGAGTAGAATAATGGGAATTAGGTGATTTTTTCCTCATTATATCGGAATTCTTTGTAATTGGTGATATTTGAGAAAATCACCTCGGTTTTGCCTAACGGCAAATATTTGGTTTTGAATTTCCGTCGTTATGCACCGATTTCAAACCTATATATCTGTATGTTTATTTTATAAAGAGAGATATAACTTTTGAAATTATGCCTATGACATTTACCTACATCAGTTGGTGATTAGGTGTCACGACCCGAAAGAGCACGTGACTGGCCCTTGAACCATATGAAGTCTATAGGACTCCATCTGATCCAAGTAAGCCAAAAGCCCAGAAATCTAAAACCATTTTAAGAGTAAATAAAGAAAACTAGTTTAAAGAAGTGAAGAAAAACATGTTTGAAAGTCAAGGTTTTTAAATAACTAAGCCGAATATGTATTTTAAAAATGTTATATATACAAATGAAGTATGATCAATGTAATACTAGTCTGTATAAATGTGGATCCCGTCCACCTGTCACCCAAATGACATTATGCATCATGCATGTGAATGTGAGGATATAATCAAAATCATGGAAACATCATGAAACCTGTGCCTAGCATCGGCACGTAAATCCTCATCCATATGGGGCTCCGTCTGCGGTATCGGCCCTCGGCCCCGGCAGCACGGGTCAACCCATGTCCATCTATCGACTCTAGTCGGTATCCTCCGGATAACCGTCAGGTCCAACCAATCACCGGTAGATACTCGCCACCCTGCTAGGCTCATCGTCTACTCCACGAAAAACATTTCTTACCCCGGGGAACCATACCGGGTCCACCATGTACCCGCAATCGGCCTTATCCGCCTCCTCGAGTCGGGTTTCACATGTCGCTCTCAGCACCGAGAAAACACATGGTGGACGCATTGAAATATCATATCAAGGGTAACCGGGTTTTTAAGACA
Organism: Agapanthus africanus; assembly: GCA_030015575.1. Lineage (NCBI taxonomy): Eukaryota > Viridiplantae > Streptophyta > Magnoliopsida > Asparagales > Amaryllidaceae > Agapanthus > Agapanthus africanus. The sequence goes on from CM057346.1 coordinate 131,142,059, forward strand.
ATTACATATTCTCTTTGAAATACCCACGGTTCCCAAATCCTGAAATATCATGGAAACAACATATCTCAATGCGTATAATCAGAAAGCATGATGTATGCGACATGTAAAAGGAATGTAAGCATAACAATATATCATGAAACATAGAATAGTGGTATGCACATACAAGGTCATATCCTGATGCAATAATACTACTGTGTAGTGACATGGCAATTATCGATGATGAAGTGTGTCAGCCGGCAAGCAAGTGTACGTGGAACATATGCATCATCGAAAATGATGCTGGTGTCCTAACAGCATGATTGCAATATAGAAATAAACACATGCAATGCGATGCGGAATCGAATAATCAATGCAGCAGTGAAGAATCTACACCAATATGTACATGTCATGCAGTGGTGCCATTTGAAATAAGGCGAATCGGGGTTTTTAGTAAAATAAGGGTTGCGGTGTTTTTAAGAATAGATATGTCTTTTTAAAATACCCGTATTATCCCTTTACTTGTCCTTAAGATACTCCCGATTCGTTAGTTTTGAAATAGGTATGACTCGGGTCTGGTCTAACATCTACTAAGCCAAGTCCATCAGGAGGTGTATGGAAACCACCTAAATCTGAGTCGATATATATATATATATATATATATATATATATATATATATATATATATATATAATAGTCGGTGATCCCGTCTCGATTGTATCGTGTACGATACATTATATCATCTGACATCCTCGAGTCATGAGTGCAGATCTATCATCAATATAAAGCTCGTACGATAAATCGTCGTACGGCATCCCAATAGCTGGGCACGGGTCGATATCACAATCAACTCATCAATTATTTGGTATCTTCATCATTATATCACATAATCTGGGGTACTGATCTATGTCTAGTACAACTGATACCATCAATATGACTGTGTGTGTAAATACGCGTCCAAAGGCCCGTTAGAGATCACATGTCGTATCCCAAATACGAATCATATCAAATCACCGATCCCGCGGCACAAAACCCAATATCATTGACTCATCTCCAAAGTCATTCACTACCCATCATTATCACAGTATAAGTATAGCGAATCAACATGTGTGCGCGTGTGGGTGTAAACCTATCCTAGGGTTCGCAACTAGGAAATATTCTAGTTTACTTCTAACCTTATCACATGATATCACATCTCAAAATAGTCCACTACACTATACTATCATAAATAATATATACATATAAGGTATACCAACTACGGACTGCGGGGGTTCTATATGCCATCCACCCGACTTCCCCCGTAGATATAATCTACTCACCTTGACTCTTTATCTGTCGACGTCGCCACGCGTTTGCTTGTCATCCCGAATTCTTCATGGGGTATCTACACATTAACGTATCGCAAATGCGTATCAATACCAAATCAAAGCTAAAACGACACACGAAAGCAAAAATGATACGCTATGGGGCCTATATGTTAGAACCTATGGGTACGCCTCCAAAACCATCAACAACCCTCGATATCGTCGTATAAACGCCAAGTAGTCGAGGTAAAACACCATAAGCAAATTCAGAATTAGAAATACGGAAACACGAATCCA